>CM060115.1:35279437-36479437 GCA_030522415.1 Channallabes apus | reverse complement strand
AATTCTCTTGCTGTGTGCTATAGTACATATGCAGTGCCTGCCCCTCCTCTCTGCAACATCTGGGTTTCATTAAAGGGCCGTCTTTAGCCCCCCCAATGTAAAGCTCGGGTTTCCTATATGCAATGCACACAAAGAAGCCTATGTCCCAGCTTGCACACACATCCACGATTATATACTGATAAGGTATCTTCTAGCCCCCCAAAAGTAAGTAAAATCAAATGAAATCAAATAAAAATTTCTCCCATATATCCCCCCCTCTGGGACTTATAAGTCCCACACTAATTGGTTAATCTAGAGTGCGACTCCATGAGTCAGTCTTCCTTATACTAACTAGTGATTAAATTAAATCACTGGACTTTTATCAATGACCGACCCATGGACTCGCCCTCTAGTGGAGATTCGGCCAAACCTCTCCTTCCACCCTTGACTAGGAATAGGAGTAAAAGACTCGACCTCCATGACATCGTACTCCATGACATTACTCAATAACATGGCATGAACATGTACTTAATACAGTGATTTTCTAGGATTACATCAATTGGATAAATCATATAACCTACAATGGAACATACAATTACACAATAACACAATACAATTTGTAAGAATGGATATACTTTTAAACAGCCTTGTTGTAATATAATAGTCTTCAACTCAGGTGCTTTGCACACCGCAGGGAGTCAGTTGGAGCCCACAAGAGAGGTTGCTAGCACGTCATTGTGGGCTCATGCCGTGGAAGATACTGTACACTTCAATATATGAACCAGTAAAGTCTCTTGTTAGAGATATACAGTATATGGCTAAGTTCGGGATATCCTCGATGACTGTGTCCAAAAATTCATCCTTGTCTGTTGTTGCTGGGAAATGCTGTTAATTTTAGGAAACCTTTGATTAATAAATTCATAAATCACATTCATAAATTTACTTGACACAGTAAAGTCACCCATTAACTGCTTTAATTAAATTTCTGCCCCTGGAATAAAAGAGAACTGTGTTTAGTGGCATTACATATTGTCATAATCTGGTTAAGGCTTGCTTCCTTCTCGTGCATTTTTCCTGTGGAGGAAATTAAAATTAGTTGTCGCTGCTGCTGTTTTATCTGTAAAAGCAATATAGTGTTAGTTTAACAGAAATGCATTCATACAATGTAAAGGACACAGTTAGTTGTCACACATAATCTGTACAGTTGTTTGTCCTGTTAATTGTGTCAGGAGAAACCTGGTCGAAGTCAGTCAGTCAGTCAGTTTTGTTTGTATCAGAAGTGGATGCGGCTCTTAAGCAGATTCTCATTATTAATTTGGAGCAGCGGAGTGTTCAACGCTGAGCAATTTGGTATCCAACTTGTGCCAATAGTTGGTTATTTTCCAATAATGATTTAATTTCTTTGTATTTTTCTGATGTTCGGTTCTTCTTTCTTTCTTCCTTCGTTTTCGGTACCCATAGCTCTTTGTGACTCTCGTGTAATGGTTCACGTGATACCACACGGTTTTGTCTTTCACTTGAATCACTGTTGGAGTGGCTGCCACACTTTGCGGGGCCCCTCCCTCCTGGGCTTGTCCCACTTCCTCCTGAACACTCGCAGATAGACCTGGTCTCCTGGAGTGATGGGACACGGAGCGTCTCTTCCTCCTTGTTCTTTTCCTGCACATAGATTACTTCATGTACGGCAGTTAGTTTCTTCATATAAGATTTTTTTTTTAAATTGTTTAAGCGGTGGGCCGTTATATGGCCTCTACAGAATGGCACAGGCATGGGTCGACCCGTAAGCATTTCATGCGGGGTTAGGTGTGTATTTGTGTTAGGTTGCATGCTTGTTAGCTCATTGGTACAGCATCAGTTAAAACCTAGTGTAGCATTGTACTACTACAATTATTATTAACCTTGGCTTTGAGATTACCATTTACACTCTCTACCTTCCCCTGGGACTGTGGACATCCACAAATCTTAGCTTTTTCCCAACTGTTGCAGCACCTGTCTTACATTTTCTGAATGAATATTGATCCATTGTCGGAACTCATCTCTGATGGAATTTCAAATCTAGATATCACTTCCCTTACGATTTGATAACTGTTCCTTACTCTTCATCTGCAGATATTATTGCTTTTACTCATCTACTAAATATGTCAGTTATTACAAGCATGTATCTTTCGCCCTGAACACTACTTTATCCTGCCCACATAGTTCACCACTAAGTGATTAAATGGTCATTCTGGTACCGGTATATAGCCTATAGGTGTCGCTGTTTCCTTCCTGACATTATGCATAGCACATATCTCCCATGAAGCTAGGAACTCTTCAACCATAGCAGATATAAAGACCAATACCCATGTTGCCTGATTTTTCTCACAACCTGTCTTCTTGCACAATGGCCCAGTCCATGAGCATTTAAACCAGAAATATTCACCAGTGCTATGGGTGCTATAATCAGACCTTCATGTGGACACCAAATACCCTGTGCGTCCTTATGCGCTCCCCTCTGGAGCCACATCGAGTGCTCGTACGGACCTGCTTGATGTTGAGTACAAATGATATCCTCTTACTGAGGCTGTGGTTCTATAAGGACTATGTGCGCTTGCACAGCTAGTTGCCATTTTGATGCACACTTCAATTCTAAATCTGCCATGTTGTTACCTTTAGCAACACAGTCATTTCCCTTTTTTTTATTTAATTTTTATTTTTTTTCCGGGTCTGACATTTAATGGAAGTCAATCATCTTGGTAGCATCAGAACAGACATTAGTTTACTTATCCATTTAGCACTTTGAATGGGAGTTCCTTCATGCTTTTTAAACCTTTTGCTTCCATACGGTTCCAACCAGATGACATACCCCATGGAATAGGCTGAATCTGTAATTCAAAAATCAAAAAATATCTGCCACTAGACCTTTGGCTAATTGACAAGCAGCGGTGAGCGATTTCAACTCAGCTAACTGAGCTGAACACGGTTGTGTACAATGCTGAGATAGGATAGGTTTAAAATCTTCTCCATCCTTCATCACTACTGAATACCCTGTGTGACTTTCTACCTGGTCTCTAAACTAGATCCATCAACAAAATAAGTCACTTCCGCTTCAGCTATAGGCTTAGATTCAAGATCAGGTCATAACCGAGTAAATGCCAATGAGTTCGCCACAAAACTATGAGTCACTCCTTTATAGGTTTAAGTGAGTGATTTAGCTGGATTAACTGTGTCACATCGCTTTATATTAATGTCGGGATATGTGAGCAGTGAAGAATATGTTTGGAGGCGAGCTTGGGTTAGAACACCTTCCCCTTGTTTTTATCAATTTATACAATCTATCGGTAACATGTTGTCAATGAAGATGCTTTTCTATATGTATAATGTACGACTACAAAACCCTACTGGTCGCATGTTGGGTCACCTTGAGTTATATTATCTAGCTTAGTGCTGTAGTAAGCTAGGGACTGGTTTTTCCTATCACTGCAAGTTTCCTGCATCAGTATAGCTGAGGTAGATCCATCAGCTTGGTTCACTACATACCGATAGAACGGATTGCTATCATCAGGTACTGTATACCTAAAGTAGGTGCAGTCTGCATTTCTTTTTGATGGATTCAAATGCTAACAGTATATCTGTGTTCTATTTTAAGGGAGCACTTAGATCTTGCAGTTCTTCTTTTCTCATTATTATCTCCCTTAGTGGAGCTGTTTTTTTTCCTGCATATTCCTTACTCCAGTCAGCATGAAACCTGTTAACCCTATTAAAGCCATCACTGTTTATCAGGCTGTGACACTGGTGCCCTACTTATGCCTTCTAATTATGTATGTACTACGGCTGTCGTATCATGTGAAATTAGTCACCTTAACAATTTAACTTGAGGTTTACAGTATTGTAGTTTAGTTTATGACATTTTATGACCTCCTTACTAGCTTACGGTGTACCTTAATGGAATCATTCTGGCATGTTTCTAATGATGATAGACATATTAAACAGTCACCCATATGCTGACCCAGGCTATCTTCTATCCTTTAACCTCCTAAACCAGCTTCCACCTCTGATTGAATATATACAGTGAATGGTTGAACCACCGTGGCATTTTTGGTATCTATTTTGTCAACTTGCTCTTGTAAATGCAAATAAATGCAGTAGTTTACTCTTTTCTGCCATTTGAACACTGAAGAAGGCTTGAACAAATATCATTACAATAAAATATTTGGCTTAGGGAGGGACATTAGTCAGCAGTGTGTGTGGATTTGGAACTTCTGCTGGATACTTTCCTGTTATACTATTAACTGCATGTAAATCATGCACATGATGCCCTTTATTTGTACCTGGCTTAATCACTGGGAAAAATAGGAGTATTGCAACAACTGGTCTGTTTTAGCACAGATTACAAGGCCTTCAATAGTGTTCTATATACCCGCTTTGCCTCAGGTCGTAAAGCATATTGTCTTACTCTGGGCGGTTCTACATCTGGTTTACGTTGTACTTGAAGTTGACTGGCTGATTTAAGTAGGCCTACATCTGTATCATGTTTAGACTATAATTCAGATGGGATTTGACTATCCATTTGCCTATATAGCTAATTTCCCATAGTCGATTTCAGATGCTGATGCCATTTGTGTTTGTGACTTGTGGCTAACTACAACTTCCTTAAGAAGTACGAATCAATTTATTACCACACAAGATTTTTACACAGGTTTTATCTGCAGAATGAAATCAACATAAATCCTATGAGCTGCAGTTCTATCCTGCAGTACATACAATATCACCTGAAGAACAGAATCAGTTACATTGAACCACCTTTTTACAAAATCACACTCCTCTACACTGATAGCTGCTCCTTGCCGACCTATGATGATGATGTGTTGTGATGGGTCATACATCATTGTACAGTGAAAGTCTGACAGGGTAATTGTGCTTCAGGAATTTATGTTCAACATACACCCCTTCTGGAGAACACCATATTCGCAGTCCTAATTCACCTAATAATTCTTTTCCTAGTAAATTAACTTGAGACTAATATGACTTGAGACTAATACAGGTATAGTCACACTCTTATTGTTGGGTTGTAGTAACTACTTTTTCTTCCCGAAAATCTTACGGTTCTGGCAAACTTTTCCAGATGTGAGAAGCATGACTTATCGGACCTGGGATGTTGTCTCCCCCCCCCCTCATCCCTCGGGGCCGGGCAATGGCTATGCGAGGCAATTTAATCCATATCCCCTCATGCTTGGCCTTGGAGTGAAAACGTTGGTGACAGACGCAGGCATCTGGCTTGAGTTTGGAGAAAATGCTGCTGGTGATGTCATCACTGACTGAAGCTGGCTGGATTTTTGATGAAGGATTGCTTGTGGCCCTCTGTTTTTTCTGGTAATCAGAGTAGCTTGAGCTTTTTTCTTGGTTCGCTCTGTAAGGTTTCAAGCTGTAACTGCCTCCAGGTCACCCTTTAATGTCCTTGGGTCAACACTCTGCGTGCAAGGCCTGCCATACAACAGCCTCAAAGCCTCAAAGACAGTCCATCTATGTGGTATGTATGTACAGCCTCACTCGAGTCCGAAGCACGTTTTTCCTCTCCACAAAGTCTTCACCAATAGAGTTTTTATATCAATCACCGATAAAAGCTTGCCTGAGGTCTGCTCGTCTAAGACCATGTCCCTGCACCCTCGTTGAATGCTGGGGAGGCGGTTGACAACACCCTCATGGCCCCACCTTTAATTAAAATTGGGAATTGTGGAACTGCCCATATTAAATAACAAATCCTCTTCACCCCCATCCTCTCTACTGTACAAAGATCTATGTCCAGTCTTTAATGGTGTAGCTATCTGCTTTTAACTGGTGTTTTAGTGCTTCTGTCTGACCTCTCTCCACATGTCTGCACCCCCTCCTGTTCCTCTACATCCTTCTCTACACATAGCTTTTCCACTCTCTGTAAATCTACCCCCACTTTCCTTATACCGTTCTGCATAACATTCCTTCTCCATCTCACCAGAACCTTCCCCCATTCCCTTACGCTTAGGAATTCGACTGTCTTCCTGTACCTACTATATGGGGGAGGTGTAACTAACTCCTCTCTACTACTTCGGCCTCACTTCCTGACTTTCTTAACTTTTTCCATCACTTCCTGTTTCTTTCTTACCAACTTCACTTATTCTTTCTTAAACAAAGCTAGGACCACTCTTTCCTGCTGTCTTTTCAACTTCTCCAGACATGCTTTCTCTCTCTTGCCGCCGCTTTGTAATTTTCTTATCAAGGTGTCCATCTCAGAACACAGTGCTGAATCAAATGTCCCCTCCTTTGGCCATTTTGTAATCATATCTTTAGTTCTCTTTTGCCATTTATTTGAGATCTTATTTATGAGTTCTGCACACAACGGATGCTTTAGCACTAAAGTCTCCACCGGAGAGGCTGCCATCATGCTGTAGCCTATGTCACCACTTAGATATTTATTTTTTATTTTATGCCTGTGTACTTACTTAATGGCTAAATTTACTTACAACAATATACACTCTTTTAGAATCACAGAAGTATCCACCTCCACTTACCAAGGCTCATCAATGATAATCACTCCTGAATCTACACCACTTCCCTATTTTCAAATTAACACTTGGTAAAAAGCATAGTGCTTTTATGCACCGTGAACACTTTTATCAGTAAGTGTGTAATGCCACAATATTAATATGGGGTTCATACACATTCACCACTCCACACTATTTATTTATTTATTTATTCATTCAGAGCTTTATCCCTCTTTTCCTAGAAAATTGGGCTTATTCTTTTCATACTTGTCCCCCTGCTAAAAGGGCTCATTGTTCCACTCACACGTGTCCCTTTATTGATTAATATTTATCTATTTAATTATTAGGCTAGCTATTACTTTAATAGGGCTCATTCAGACACACGTCTCTGGACTGGCAGCAAGCTGCCCCCCCTCTGAGGGTTGCACACACAATTCCCTCGGGAGGTCCAGCCTGCTCACAGCACACAGAGCTTATGGTCCTCATTCAACCAATTCTCTCTCTCTCTCTCTCTCTCTCTCTCTCTCTCCACACACACACTAGGCGAACATAGAGCTCTGACACACTCAAACAGAAACAAATAGACACAAAATCACAGACACAAACAATTGCAATTGAATTCAACTTAAATCAACTTAATGGCACAAATCGTGCTCCACATACGAAGAGATATTAATTACCCCTGTCACTCATATCAATAAAACATAAGGGGTGATTTCTTATGATGTACAGTTGTACATTCCACATACGAAGGGTATTAATTAATTATCACACCACCCAACTCATACCATATAACATTTACGGTGGCTACAAAAATTGCTTATGACATACAACAGTACGTTCCTCATACAACGGGTATTTTTTATTAATTGCTGGGTAACCTTACACAAGCAATATAACTAATTAAGCGCAATTCCTTATTAACTTGTTACACTACTCATGCCATCCATCAAGGCCCACTTGACAATGAGTACAAATTAATACCGAGATTATCTACCTTTTTCCTGTCCTGTCATCTATCAAAGCCCACTTAACAAAACAAATAGACACTCAAATGCGCTTCCTCATACCGTCTGTTACTGTTGCCATCAATCAATGCCCACTTGACAACACCCAGACCAATGCAATGCTTATCTTCTCAATTCACTATCAGTACAACTGTTAGTAATCTGATGCATGCATTCTCTTCTGGAAACAAAGCCCATTTTAAATTACTTGAGTTGGAGAGGCCTTTATTAGGAGTCCTTACCACCATGGGTGATCCCCAGCCAACAACACAACCTAAGTATATAAGCAAAAGTTGCTTACCTTTGTAAGTGGCCACCTGGTTGTGTTGCTGACCAAGGAAGCCCACGTCGGTCAGTCACCTTTGCCCTTTTTCCACCCTGCTCGCAGCGCCATTATGTTGTGGAAAAATACTCAGAGTCGGGCTTTGCTTACAGAAGATTACGACCTTTATTATCAAACAACAAGGCCGGAGCTGTGTCCGTGGAGCAACTGAATTCTCTTGCTGTGTGCTATAGTACATATGCAGTGCCTGCCCCTCCTCTCTGCAACATCTGGGTTTCATTAAAGGGCCGTCTTTAGCCCCCCCAATGTAAAGCTCGGGTTTCCTATATGCAATGCACACAAAGAAGCCTATGTCCCAGCTTGCACACACATCCACGATTATATACTGATAAGGTATCTTCTAGCCCCCCAAAAGTAAGTAAAATCAAATGAAATCAAATAAAAATTTCTCCCATAGTGTCCCTGTCAGTGAGCAGACGCAGCCTATATTCTCTTTCACCTTCAAAAACCAACATCTGACCTGGACTCGTCTTCCTCAAGGGTTCAGACTCTCCAGCTGTGTTCTCCTCTGTTGTAAGAGATGCCATGGCTTCCCTGACCCTGCCTGAGAAAGTCGACTTCTGTTATACGCCGATGACATCCTCCTCTCAGCTGAAACTGAGGACTTATGTTGCAAACATTCACTGCGCATGCTGACACATCTGGCTGATGTTGGACAAAGAACATTATCTGCTGATCGCATACAATCTGTTGTCAAGATTCGTCCACCTGCCACGAAGCAAGCAATGATGGGCTTTCTTGGACTTATAAACTATTGTAGGCAGTTAATTCCTGACTGTTCCTACTGTGACAAGATATTGCGCAAGTCATGCTCCTCCACTCAACCAGACAAAATCACATGGACATCTGAGATGAAGGACTCTTTGTTACCTCAAGCAATCTCTAAGTTCAGCTCCAGCATTGGGTCTACCTGATTATGTCACCTATATGTCTCTGAAGGCGGGGGGGGGGGGGGGTCGCAGCTGGGGTCTTTCCTGCTGCTATCTTCCTGTCTCCTCTTGCATCTGTTCTTAAAGGTGTGAACGCTCCCACGCTCACCTTCCCATACTCTCTTTATCTCTCTCTCTCTCCCTCTCTCTCTATCTCCCTCTGTCTCCTTCCCCCTCTCCCCCTAACTCGAGCAAACATCTTGTGATCTGTCCCTGCACGGACACCTCTATCTTCCTCTCCTTTGATTCTTCAGGATCTCACCAGGACATTTACAATGGTTCATGCTCTTTGTAGTAACATATGTCTATAGCCCAGGCGTTTGGTCAAATATATATAAACCCCATCTTTTTCTGTTAATAAACAGAGACCTTTCTGACAGACAACGTGTGTGTGTGTTTGACTGAGTCTCTCCTGGCGCCAGAAAAGCTTACCGAAGCACAGCGGACAGACCGAGCAACTCGCCTCTTCTACTACAAAACTTTAGAAAAACTTTACACCTCCCCTGCCTAATGATAGGACAAACTAAGCAGCCAGCCAAACAAATGCCAGTAGGAAAAGTTTCACTCATCCCTGTAGCAGGATGAGCTGTGGTCTCATCATGTTTATGTGGGTGCTTTATTCACGACAGGCTGTACTGTTATACACTGCCATACTCTTAGTTGGAGGACTTCTGGGTCACCTGGTTCGTGTTTGTGATTACTCCAGACGCTAGCCAATCCGCTTGCCTGTGGGCTGTTATAAAGGTAGCGTGGAAGCCTTTCATGCAGCGCGCCCGCCTCCTTTCAGTTGTGTACTGTACCAATTACTGTCTGTTTTCAAATGTTTTAATTTGACACAGCATGTTCGCGTGCTTACCCATACTCGTGATCATAGCCTTGATCTAATATGTACTTCAAGGGGGGATATCACTTCTATTTCTGCTTCTGACACCGGTATTTCTGACCATAAACTTCTTGATTTTAGCCTTAATCTGCCTATGCACTCAAAACGTCTTAAAACTGTTATATCATACCGTAATTTGAAAGCAATTGATACAGTATAATTTTGTACTTCTATCGTCTCCTCGAATCTCTCTGATGCCATTGATATTTCTTCTCCATCTGTGATCCTATCTAATTACAACTCTACAATTTCTGAAATCCTACAGCAGCATGCTCCTATCAAGACCAGAAATGTCCCCGCCACTCACTCTTCTCCTTGGTATACCCCTGAGTTCCGTATTCTTAAGGCTACTGACAGACGGCTTCAACGTCTTTACAGGAAAATCGGTCTTACTGTTCATTATTTGGCTTTTCTAGATCATCTTAAATGAATCTGCCCTCTTTTCAGCTCGCTCTAACTTTATCTCTGCCACAATCAATATATCGAGCAACAGGACAAAAGCATTATTTAACACGATAAATAAACTTACCAACTGCCCACCTCAGGATGCTCTAGTATCTAATGAGTTTTGCTGCTCTTTCTTGGATTATTTGCTTGAGAAGACTAATGCTGTCCACCAATGTTTCCCTACTGATACAGAGCTCAGCCATCCAACAACTCTATCCAATCAGCCTCTGTCTTGTTTCTCTCTGACAACCTCTAAGCTAATCGTGAAATCCAACTCTTCATCCTGTCACCTTGATCCTGCTCCTACTTCTCTTCTGAAACTTTGTCACTCTGCCATTTCTTCACCTATTTCTCATTTCATCAACTCATCTCTTACCTCTGCTTCTTTTCCTCTGCCACTAAAAACTGCTGCAGTTACACCTGTGCTCAAGAAACCCAACCTTGACTCCTCAGTTTTATCTAATTATCGTCCCATCTCTAATTTACCTTTCATATCCAAATTACTAGAAAGTACTGTTGCTGCCCAACTCCAGTCTTTTCTAGTCGATAATAATCTCTTTGACCCTTTTCAGTCTGGTTTTCGCCCCCTTCATAGTACTGAAACTGCACTTGTAAAGGTAGTAAATGATTTACTGCTTTCTGCTGATTCTGGCTCATTGTCTATACTCCTGCTACTTGATCTCAGCTCTGCCTTCGATACTGTCTCCCATGACTCCTTATTTCACGTCTCTCTGGTCTGGGTATCTCTGGTACCGCTCTGTCTTGGTTTTCCTCCTATCTCTCCGATAGACAATTTTATACTTCTGTTAAGGATTTTCGATCGCCCACCGTCCCCCTGAAGCGAGGTGTTCCCCAGGGATCTGTTCTTGGCCCACTATTATTCTCAATTTACATAATCCCACTCGGTCTGATGCTTCAACGTCATGGTCTCAACTATCACTTTCATGCCGACGACATTCAACTTTAATCTATCTGAACACCTACTCCATCTGCCCAAATCGACAAAATCTCTGCTTGTGTGAAGGACATCAGAGACTGGCTTAGCTTAAACTTTCTGAAACTCAACATGGACAAAACTGAGATAAGTTTCATTGGAACCCCAGCACTCACCAGCAACATTTCCACCGATTACACCTGCGAGATTGCTGCGAGATATACGGCTTTATCCTGTATTTAGGGTCGCAGGGACCTGGAGACTATCCCAGGAGACTCACGGCATGAGGGAGGGTACACCCTGGACAGCGTGCCAATCCATCGCAAAGCACACACACACACATTATGGTCAATTTGGGAACGCCAATCTGCATGTCTTTGGACTGTGGGAGGAAACCGGAGTACCCGGAGGAAACCCACCAAGCACGGGGAGAGCATGCAAACTCCATGCACACAGAGACGGGAATTGAGCCTGGCCGGGAATCGAACCCGGACCCTGGGGGTGCAAGGCGACAGTGCTATCCACTACACCACCGTGCCGCTTAAAATTCTTCTCCTTGTCTTTAAATCTATAAATGGCTTAGCTCCCAATTATCTTCTCAAACTGCTCCCCCCCTACATTCCGACTCGTTCACTACTTTCCTCCGATTCTGTTTTTTTTTTACTGTCCCTCGGCACCACCTCTCTTCAATGGCAGATCATTCAGTGTCATTGCACCTAAACTCTGGAACACTCTACCACACTCTCTCCGTACTGTTAACAACATCTCAACATTTAAATCATTACTCAAAACTCACTTGTTTTCCGAATGTTACACCTGAATCCATCTGTCCTCTGCATTTTTCGTTGTTGACCTAATTGTTTTCTACTTTAGCACATAAATATCTCTTTGTTTTATTCTTTTTTTGTTTGTTTTTGTTTTCACTCATTGTAAAGTGTCCTTGAGCTCTGGAAAGGCGCTATATAAATAAAAATTATTATTATTATTATTGTTATTATTGTACCTGACTTCCGGTCTTGCCACAGGAAAGAATGCTCCTCGAAATCGCTTAGCTATGCTTATGGGCAGTAGTACTTACTGTACTTAAGTGTCTATCTTAGGTTTGCCCTGGACTCATTAACAGTGAGGTATTTTCCTACCAGCCCTGTTTGTAGAGTGTGCGCGCTGTTTTATGGTGCGTTTGACTTTCACTTTCATATGAGGTATGAATGCTTCTTGCGATCTCTCTTCTATGTTTATGGACAGGGGCACTTATTTAAATCAGCTTGTAGAGTCACTTTGGCTTTTTCTACAGTGATGTCATTTTTCTGTGGACTCCCCTGTGTGTAGCGTGCATGTCGTTTCGTAGCGCGTCTGACATCCGCTTCCGTCTCAGGTATGAGAACTCCTCGCCATTTATATTTTTGGAAATGGTTTTCATTCAATTGGAATTGTAGGTTTCTCCTGACTCTTCCGTAGTGAAATCTCTTCCTATTGACTATCCGTTGTGTAGAGCGCATGCCTTTTGCTGCACACCCAACTTCCCGGTTGTTGTTTCAGTTTTCCCCTGGATGGTTGGGATCTTTAACATTGCCTAGCTGGAGTCGGTAAGTGGCTCGTTCCCTGTACTTCCTGGTTGTACCGGGAGTGTTAAGGGTTGTTCATTCAGCATCCGGAACAGGTATGTACATTTTATTAGTACATTTTATTGTTCTCTTGTAAAAGTGGACACTTTGTAGAACTAATCCATCCAAATGCATTTATTCACTCATCATCTACTATACTGCTTAACCAGTGGCGGCTGTTCTAAGACTACAAGGGAAGCTCAGCTTCCCCTACTCTGTCAGAAAATAAATGCTCATATATGCACTGTCGTATTTATATTGGTTTTAATAAAAGTGCGCTAGAACACGTTCAACTTCATGATTGAACTCGTTCAGAATCAGGTATTTATTGTAGATTGTTTGACGCGATTTTCTTGTCATACATTTCTGTGCAGCACAGCGCATTAAACCCTCCCTCTGAAGCCCAGCTTCACTGGAGCGCTACGGCGAAGTACAGACTAGCTTTTTTCACTGCAGAAAAGCTGGACGGTAATTGGACAAATGCACCAAAATCGTCACTTCCAGGGAAGCTGAGCTTCTCTGAGAGTGAATAGAGCAGTGGGCAGGACAGGACGCTGGGCTGCTGCATGATGATTGGAGGAGCTGTTTAAAGGGTGGAATCCCTTTACTGCATGTCTTAAGTATACATCAGCGCTACAGACAGCGCATCGCTAGGCCATTTTTAAGGGGGCTTTAGCCCTCCTAACATTTGTACTCAGCCCCCCTAAAAATTCTCCATACACTTCACACAAATTGGTGATTGCCCATGGTCCCCTTTAAATTTGATATGTGTCGGCAGACTTCGGCTCCTTCGCCTCCTCACCGTCTTTCAGCGGGTCTTCAATTCACCATCACAGAGGCAGGATTAAGGCAAGGTGTGTGTGTTCCGATAAATTGTTATATCTGCATTAGTGCAGTAATTTTCTCATAAATACAGTTTGCAAAATGTCATGAGGGATTAATCGGTTAAATCTTTGCTGTGTTCATCCTCATCACACCAGCTGTTTTCTCTAGTGAACATGAAGCCCTTAATACATCAGATTCTATCAACCTACAGTCTACTTTATAAAACAGTCATGCCATTGCTGTTTTAAACCTAACTGTCTATATAAAACATTGCACACTGCATATGGCATTAACTACCATAGAGTTATGCACATAAATTATTAAAAATAGCGACAGACAGCATTCAGTGCTCTCGTTTAACTGTATAGCAGTGTGATTTACAGAGATAGAAAAATCCTTTTTTTGTAATAAATATTGTATTAAATAATGTCCCAAATCGTAAAATACATTTATTAGCCTTTGGGTAGGGTTTTTGTCACTTTGATTTAGAAAAAGTTACTTCTTTTTATGAACAGAAACAAACAAACAAACAAAAGAGAATGATATTAAATATATATATATATATATATATATATATATATATATATATATATATATATATATATATATTTTTTTTTTTTTTTTTTTTTTTTTTTATTGCATTAAAACAATGTTTGTCTATATTAATGAATTTGAATAATAGCCTAGGAGCTATGAAATTTTAAGGGGTTGAATAGAGAACCTACTGTCTTATTTATGTAGCTAAAACTAATTTAAACTAGGTAACATGATCAAAGTTTTTATATTTATATTTAACTGTAGATGGAAGGTTTTTCAAGTCGCATGAAAAAAAAGATGTTCTTTTATGACCTGCTGCTCATTTGGAGACCTAAAAACCTTCCATCTACAGTTCTCTGCTCAGTTCTACAGTTCAGTTCTCTGAAAGCGCAGCCTCTCAGGCACATTAACACTGTGTCCCCAACATTGATTGAAGTAATTGCATCAGAAACTATCTTTCACATTTTTTATGTCTGCCTGTTTCCAACAAAAAGCAGCAGTATTGTCAAAGAATGAACAAATAAATGTTTGACATTATTGGCACTCGCACATTTTATTCCATTGTCCAGCCTCATAAGTGTGTTGTTTATATTGCTAATCAATGTAAGTTTAACCATTTTAAACCATTCAATCATTTTATATTATTAGTATTAATTAATGACATAAAAATAATATTTTTTATTTAATATGTATTTGTTAATGATTTATTAATAAAATGTCAATAATCAGTTAAAATGCACATGACAGATTGGCAAGAGAAAAGCAACTGAAAAATTCAGGAAAAGTGCATGGTCGTTGTGATATTTTGTTTATCATTGAAGTTTGATTATAAGCTTTGGTTTGTGCAAAAATTTATTTTTCTGATTGATACAATAATTCAGTCTTTTTGGGGATTTGATGCGTTGAGAAATTGCTGTAAAAACGATGTGTTCATGCTTTTCTTTTGAAATGACTGTTAGTTAATGTAACAGAGAGAACGAAAGCAAGCAAGTGTATCATGTTTAAAGGTTCTTTAAGTTTGATTAGTTCAATGTACTTTTTTGTTGTGGTTTTTGATCTATTGAATTTTTCATGACTGAAAATAAACAACCTGTTCATTTAAATGATGCAACCATGCAAACTCCATGCACACCACAGGCAGAAATCTAACTTTTCTCTCAGGAGGTACATGGCCATGGTGCCACAATAAGAAAGTATGTATGATCGTTAAAATATTTTTCTTCTTCCCTTCTTTAGTATCAAAAATCAAGATGCTTTACATGGTGCTGCTGGCGATTATGTGGGTGATTTGGCTGGTGAGTAAGTATATGAAGCATATTAAAAATCAATTGGTCCCGAGTTTAAAACAGATAAATAAAACATTGATTCAAAAGGAGTGAGTAAATTCATATTATATTCATTAATGATATCAAGCACAGTGGTGTAGTGGTTAGCACTGTCGCCTTGCACCTCCCGTCTCTGTGTGCATGGAGTTTACATGTTCTCCCAAAGACATGTAGGTTAGGTTAATTGGTGTTCTCAAATTGCCGGTAGTGTGTGAATTAATGTTTGAGTTTTTGTGTTCTGTGATGGATTGGCACCCTGTCCAGGGAGTACCTGCCTCGTGCCCAAACTCTCCTGGGATAGGCTCCAGGCCCCCGCGATCCTGAATACAGGATTAAGCGGTATAGAAGATGAGTGAGTGAGAGTGAGTAATGATATCAAAATTATATTTTTATTTAATACATATTTTTTTCATGATTTATTCATGAAATGTCAACAATCAGTTAAAATGCACATGACAGATTGGCAAGAGAAAAGCAACTGAAAAATCTCTTGGCACTTGTAAAAGTTGACACTTTTTAGGACTAATCCACCAATTTCAGGATTTCTATGTTGTTTGGGGTCTTTAAGAGTCTCTGGGTGAAACAGTTATGACTATACTTTCAGGAATCATTTCTATAGTTTTTAGCTAGGAAATGTGATTGGAAAGTGTTACGTATTCCTAATCACGATGATGAGTTATGATGTACTTTTCTGAGCATGAATCAGATTATTGTTAGTGCTTCATGCATGAGCTATAATTATTGATGAGTGTTCTCTGTCTTTGAAGGACAGTAGAAGGAAAGTGCATGGTCAGAGTGATATTTCTGAAATTGCTTAAGTCAGTGGTTCTCAAACATTTTCTGTCATTAACCACTTAAGGGGGTGAGTGAATTTTCAAACCCCACTTGTTAACAAAATAATAATGAAATTGGGCAAGTTTACTGTTTATTGAAATATCAATTTCTAAACCAATAAGATCAAACACCACCAAGTTCAAAACACATAAAATACACGTGCAATTGTTATAAAAGGCTTACGTTGGCACTTGTCTTTGCATAATTGACCCCATGTTTATTAGCTGCTCAGCAATTGTTTGTAGTTTTTTTGTTCTGGCATAAAGCCATTTGTGCTTTGCTGTCCACTGATTCAGATTTTACCATGCGATTCTCCTGCTGTCTGTATTCTGCCAGCTTTCTTTGAAAGAAGTCGAGTGGCTTATTAACGTGACTGTGAGTGTGTTGTCTCTAAGTGTCTTCCTAATTTGTTGGGTCTCATGCGGTCTGCTGCCAGCGGTATAAGACACAAAGCACACACGGGTCTCTCTTCTGCCCCCACCATCACCACCATGAATCCAAGCTCAAGATAGACTTCATTAGGGGTGGGCGATATAACCAAAATCTTCTATCACGGTAGAAGCAATTTTCTATCTCGATAACGATATATATCACAATATAGCAATTTGTATCTGAAAATGCATAAATAAAAATTAAAACACAAAGAAACTATTTTACATAATGTAATTTTATTTAAACTGTGAATTGCTGAGGTTTATTTTTGTTACTTTGGCCATATTCGATTGGAAGCTTCGATTTCAGATGATAGAAAAGGTTTGACGTGTTTACACCACTTGTTAAAACAGTGCACTTGTGTACCTTGCAAATCACGTTCGTCTCATTCGTATCACTTTTCTTACACCCAAACCAATTCCACACCACAGACGAGGCACCTTTTTTCTGTACAGTCTCCTCGTCACATGTAAGCAAACTCACTGCTGCTGCACCGTCTTCTTCCATTGTCGAAGTGTATGTGAAGCCAAACACATCAAAAGTGGGACGAAACCACGGCACCCGATTGAACCAAATATCTGCGCAAATACAGCGCAGTGTTGAACTGGTTTATTTGCGCAGCCGGGTGGATGGCACAGCGACGCTCGAATCACAAACCTGCGCGACCCACTGTGTTTTATTTAAAAACAATTTAAAATGTCAGGACTGTTTAATATTGTTTCCGCCGTGCCATGCCTAGTTTGTACGTGTGCATCCCAGGGGGGTAAAATGTATTTTGATGGTCGGCGCGGTCTATTTCTGTCAGAGTCGCACAGCGCTGCCCAGTGGGTCGCGCAGGTTTGTGATTCGAGCAGCGCTGCTCAAGTTGGCCCGACGTTAAACCGTTATTGTTCCACTATGGTTCCACTTTTTCTCCCGGCCCACAACTGATGTTATTTTAAATTTACTTGTATTAATGATCCATTTATTTGTGTGTGATTGTTTAGTTTTTTCCTATTATTTTCCACTAATTTCCTCCCGTTCATTGCGCCCCACCTGTCATGTCTGTATTCCCCACTAGTGGGGCGCGACCCACACTTTGAGAACCACTGGCTTAAGTCATTAGTATTAATGAATGATATCAAAATGATATTTCAACTTAATATATACTTTTTTTATGATTTATTTATGCAATGTCAATAGGTAGTTAAAATGCACATGACAGATTGGCAAGAGAAAAGCAACTTAAAAATTTCTTACCATTTGTAAAAGTTGACACTTTGTAGGACTAATCCACCAATTTCAGGATTTCTATGTTGTTTGGGGTCTTTAAGAGTCTGTGTGTGAAAAAGTTAAGACTATACTTTCAAGGATCATTTCTATAGTTTCTAACTAGGAAATGTGGTTGGCAAGTGTAACGTCTTCCTAATCACGATGATGAATTATGATGTACTTTTCTGAGGATGAGTCAAATTATTGCTAGTGTTTTATGCATTAGCTATAATTGTTGATGAGTGTTCTCTGTCTTTGAAGGGCTGTAGAGGAAAAGTGCATGGTTGGAGTGATATCTTGTTTATCATGGAAATTTGATTATAAGCTTTGGTTTGTGCAAAAATTTATTTTTCTTATTGATATAATAATTCAGTCTTTTTGGGATTTGATGTGTTGAAATTGCTGTAAAAACTATGTGTTCATGCTTTTCTTTTGAAATGACTGTTAGTTAATGTAACAGAGAGAACGAAAGCAAGCAAGTGTATCATGTTTAAAGGTTCTTTAGGTTTGATTAGTTCAATGTATTTTTTTGTTGTGGTTTTTGATCTATTGAATTTTTCATGACTGAAAATAAACAATCTGTTCATTTAAATGATGTGACCATGCAAACTCCATGCACACCACAGGCAGAAATCTAACTTTTCTCTCAGGAGGTACGTGGCCATGGTGCCACAATAAGAAAGTATGTATGATCGTTAAAATATTTTTCTTCTTCCCTTCTTTTGTATCAAAAATCAAGATGCTTTACATGGTGCTGCTGGAGATTATGTGGGTGATTTGGCTGGTGAGTAAGTATATGTAGCATATTAAAAATCAATTGGTCCCGAGTTTAAAACAGATAAATAAAACATTGATTTAAAAGGAGTGAGTAAATTCATATTATATTCATTAATGATATCAAGCACAGTGGTGTAGTGGTTAGCACTGTCGCCTTGCACCTCCCGTCTCTGTGTGCATGGAGTTTACATGTTCTCCCCGTGCTTGGTGGGTTTCCTCCCACAGTCCAAAGACATGTAGGTTAGGTTAATTGGTGTTCTCAAATTGCCGGTAGTGTGTGAATTAATTTTTGAGTTTTTGTGTTCTGTGATGGATTGGCACCCTGTCCAGGGAGTACCTGGGTCGTGCCCAAACTCTCCTGGGATAGGCTCCAGGCCCCCGCGATCCTGAATACAGGATTAAGCGGTATAGAAGATGTGAGAGTGAGTAATGATATCAAAATTATATTTTTATTTAATACATATTTTTTCATGATTTATTCATGAAATGTCAACAATCAGTTAAAATGCACATGACAGATTGGCAAGAGAAAAGCAACTGAAAAATCTCTTGGCACTTGTAAAAGTTGACACTTTGTAGGCCTAATCCACCAATTTCAGGATTTCTATGTTGTTTGGGGTCTTTAAGAGTCTCTGGGTGAAACAGTTATGACTATACTTTCAAGGATCATTTCTATAGTTTTTAGCTAGGAAATGTGATTGGAAAGTGTTACGTCTTCCTAATCACGATGATGAGTTATGATGTACTTTTCTGAGCATGAATCAGATTATTGTTAGTGCTTCATGCATGAGCTATAATTATTGATGAGTGTTCTCTGTCTTTGAAGGACAGTAGAAGGAAAGTGCATGGTCAGAGTGATATTTCTGAAATTGCTTAAGTCAGTGGTTCTCAAACATTTTCTGTCATTAACCACTTAAGGGGGTGAGTGAATTTTCAAACCCCACTTGTTAACAAAATAATAATGAAATTGGGCAAGTTTATTGAAATATCAATTTCTAAACCAATAAGATCAAACACCACCAAGTTCAAAACACATAAAATACACGTGCAATTGTTATAAAAGGCTTACGTTGGCACTTGTCTTTGCATAATTGACCCCATGTTTATTAGCTGCTCAGCAATTGTTTGTAGTTTTTTTGTTCTGGCATAAAGCCATTTGTGCTTTGCTGTCCACTGATTCAGATTTTACCATGCGATTCTCCTGCTGTCTGTATTCTGCCAGCTTTCTTTGAAAGAAGTCGAGTGGCTTATTAACGTGACTGTGAGTGTGTTGTCTCTAAGTGTCTTCCTAATTTGTTGGGTCTCATGCGGTCTGCTGCCAGCGGTATAAGACACAAAGCACACACGGGTCTCTCTTCTGCCCCCACCATCACCACCATGAATCCAAGCTCAAGATAGACTTCATTAGGGGTGGGCGATATAACCAAAATCTTCTATCACGGTAGAAGCAATTTTCTATCTCGATAACGATATATATCACAATATAGCAATTTGTATCTGAAAATGCATAAATAAAAATTAAAACACAAAGAAACTATTTTACATAATGTAATTTTATTTAAACTGTGAATTGCTGAGGTTTATTTTTGTTACTTTGGCCATATTCGATTGGAAGCTTCGATTTCAGATGATAGAAAAGGTTTGACGTGTTTACACCACTTGTTAAAACAGTGCACTTGTGTACCTTGCAAATCACGTTCGTCTCATTCGTATCACTTTTCTTACACCCAAACCAATTCCACACCACAGACGAGGCACCTTTTTTCTGTACAGTCTCCTCATCACATGTAAGCAAACTCACTGCTGCTGCACCGTCTTCTTCCATTGTCGAAGTGTATGTGAAGCCAAACACATCAAAAGTGGGACGAAACGACGGCACCCGATTGAACCAAATATCTGCGCAAATACAGCGCAGTGTTGAACTGGTTTATTTGCGCAGCCGGGTGGATGGCACAGCGACGCTCGAATCACAAACCTGCGCGACCCACTGTGTTTTATTTAAAAACAATTTAAAATGTCAGGACTGTTTAATATTGTTTCCGCCGTGCCATGCCTAGTTTGTACGTGTGCATCCCAGCGGGGTAAAATGTATTTTGATGATCGGCGCGGTCTATTTCTGTCAGAGTCGCACAGCGCTGCCCAGTGGGTCGCGCAGGTTTGTGATTCGAGCAGCGCTGCTCAAGTTGGCCCGACGTTAAACCGTTATTGTTCCACTATGGTTCCACTTTTTCTCCCGGCCCACAACTGATGTTATTTTAAATTTACTTGTATTAATGATCCATTTATTTGTGTGTGATTGTTTAGTTTTTTCCTATTATTTTCCACTAATTTCCTCCCGTTCATTGCGCCCCACCTGTCATGTCTGTATTCCCCACTAGTGGGGCGCGACCCACACTTTGAGAACCACTGGCTTAAGTCATTAGTATTAATGAATGATATCAAAATGATATTTCAACTTAATATATACTTTTTTTATGATTTATTTATGCAATGTCAATAGGTAGTTAAAATGCACATGACAGATTGGCAAGAGAAAAGCATCTTAAAAATTTCTTACCATTTGTAAAAGTTGACACTTTGTAGGACTAATCCACCAATTTCAGGATTTCTATGTTGTTTGGGGTCTTTAAGAGTCTGTGTGTGAAAAAGTTAAGACTATGCTTTCAGGGATCATTTCTATAGTTTCTAACTAGGAAATGTGGTTGGCAAGTGTAACGTCTTCCTAATCACGATGATGAATTACGATGTACTTTTCTGAGGATGAGTCAAATTATTGCTAGTGCTTTATGCATTAGCTATAATTGTTGATGAGTGTTCTCTGTCTTTGAAGGGCTGTAGAGGAAAAGTGCATGGTCGGAGTGATATCTTGTTTATCATGGAAGTTTGATTATAAGCTTTGGTTTGTGCAAAAATTTATTTTTCTTATTGATACAATAATTCAGTCTTTTTGGGATTTGATGTGTTGAGAAATTGCTGTAAAAACTATGTGTTCATGCTTTTCTTTTGAAATGTCTGTTAGTTAATGTAACAGAGAGAACGAAAGCAAGCAAGTGTATCATGTTTAAAGGTTCTTTAGGTTTGATTAGTTCAATGTATTTTTTTGTTGTGGTTTTTGATCTATTGAATTTTTCATGACTGAAAATAAACAACCTGTTCATTTAAATGATGTGACCATGCAAACTCCATGCACACCACAGGCAGAAATCTAACTTTTCTCTCAGGAGGTACGTGGCCATGGTGCCACAATAAGAAAGTATGTATGATCGTTAAAATATTTTTCTTCTTCCCTTCTTTTGTATCAAAAATCAAGATGCTTTACATGGTGCTGCTGGAGATTATGTGGGTGATTTGGCTGGTGAGTAAGTATATGTAGCATATTAAAAATCAATTGGTCCCGAGTTTAAAACAGATAAATAAAACATTGATTTAAAAGGAGTGAGTAAATTCATATTATATTCATTAATGATATCAAGCACAGTGGTGTAGTGGTTAGCACTGTCGCCTTGCACCTCCCGTCTCTGTGTGCATGGAGTTTACATGTTCTCCCCGTGCTTGGTGGGTTTCCTTCCACAGTCCAAAGACATGTAGGTTAGGTTAATTGGTGTTCTCAAATTGCCGGTAGTGTGTGAATTAATTTTTGAGTTTTTGTGTTCTGTGATGGATTGGCACCCTGTCCAGGGAGTACCTGGGTCGTGCCCAAACTCTCCTGGGATAGGCTCCAGGCCCCCGCGATCCTGAATACAGGATTAAGCGGTATAGAAGATGAGTGAGTGAGAGTGAGTAATGATATCAAAATTATATTTTTATTTAATACATATTTTTTCATGATTTATTCATGAAATGTCAACAATCAGTTAAAATGCACATGACAGATTGGCAAGAGAAAAGCAACTGAAAAATCTCTTGGCATTTGTAAAATTTGCCAGATGTTGATATGCAAAATTTGTTGATATGCAAATATCTTTTTTTATGCAAAAAAAAAGATATCAGATATCACGATGAATTCTGATGTACTCTGTTGAGTGTGAGTCAGGGCGAGAGGAAATGGGGTGGGTGAGTCTCGCCCGGGGAGCAATTCAGTGTAGAACCACCACTGTCTCAGACCAGCCTGAAAGTTTCCCTGCTGAAAAAACAGCATAGACCAGCACAGTCGGTGACCAGTTTGACCAGCATATGTTGTGTTTTGGTGCTGGTATGCTGGTCAATTTACTGATGCTGGTCCTCAGCAGGGTGACCAGCATACCAGCACCAGCATACCAACATCTGATGGTAGGCTGTGCATTACCCTGTCAAATGTTGGGATGGTATAAAAGCCAGAATACATGAAAATATTACAACGCTTCTTTTGTTTCATGTACATTACTAACTCATTATTTACAAGACAATATTCAGATCATTAAATAAAATATAGAATAGAATCATTCTAAAATCAACTTTATTAGCCAACATAAACAGTAACAATATGTAGCAATATGTCAAATATGCACATTTGTAACAATATGATTTCTTAACAATCAACAAGTTTTGACAAAAGATTAATAACTTTACAAAATATGAAAGAAACCTCTCGTGGACACATTCACACAGTTACGTTCACACTATTGCTTCTCCTATTGATAACACAACCCTAATGTATCTCCTGCACACAAACATGACAATACCAACTTACCCCAACTTTTTGTTTGTTAATGTCCATTATTTTTTCTGTAATGTAACGTACAGCTTTCCCCAGTCTGGCTTCTAATTCTGTCTCCTTCATGTTTTTGTCTTGAAGCCATTCTTTGAAGCAGACTAAAAAGATATGTTAAACAAATAGGATTGGTTAGACAGAAAAATTATAACCTTAGTACCAAATCTGGCATCAAAATGTTTGCAGTGTATAAGAGTATTGACAATAATCCATAGAAAGAAAAGATGATAAACTGCTATAACTGTAGTTTTTTGTGCATGTGTGCATTATTGTTTGTCTGTACACTGTGACATACAATATAGTATAGAATCTTTTGGCTTCCGTCAAACAGCAAGTGGCATCTGCTACCAAGGATGACATATCTTTTAATGTTGTTGAGTTTCTGTGGCGTTAAAGGCTGGTTTTTGTATGGTTGTATGGTTGTTGTAGTAGGACACTCTTTCCCTGTTAGGCTCCTTTCCCCCAATGTTTTTGTACCCCAAAACGCCACTGCTAACTCCTTCATAAACAAAGAGTCTTGTTTTTTTGTGTGGTGTTGTTTTTGATACTGGACCAGGCCTCTTTACGGACTGTAATTTCTCCTCCCAAGAGAATCTAACAAATAACCAAAACAAAACTGATTTGATTGTTAAAACATTGTAAGTTATTGTTGGTGTTCCTACATGTGTCTCAATAAATTAGAATATAATTGAAAAGTTTATTTATTCCTGTAATTCAATTCAAAAAGTGAAACTCATATATACAGTGGCTTGCAAAAGTATTCGGCCCCCTTGAACTTTTCCACATTTTGTCAAATTACAGCCACAAACATGAATCAATTTCATTGGAACTCCACATGAAAGACCAATACCAAAAAGTTATTGAGAAATTTAAAGCAGGCTTAGGCTACAAAAAGATTTCCAAAGCCTTGAACATCCCACGGAGCACTGTTCAAGCGATCATTCAGAAATGGAAGGAGTATGGCACAACTGTAAACCTACCAAGACAAGGCCGTCCACATGAACTCACAGGCCGAACAAGGAGAGCGCTGATCAGAAATGCAGCCAAGAGGCCCATGGTGACTCTGGACGAGCTGCAGAGATCTACAGCTCAGGTGGGGGAATCTGTCCATAGGACAACTATTAGTCGTGCACTGCACAAAGTTGGCCTTTATGGAAGAGTGGCAAGAAGAAAGCCATTGTTAACGGAAAACCATAAGAAGTCCCGTTTGCAGTTTGCCACAAGCCATGTGGGGGACACAGCAAACATGTGGAAGAAGGTGCTCTGGTCAGATGAGACCAAAATGGAACTTTTTGGCCAAAATGCTACTGTATGTGTGGCGGAAAACTAACACTGCACATCACTCTGGCTACGTTTACACTGCCAGGTAAATGTGACCCAATTCCGATTTTTTGCTCATATGTGACACATATCGGATCTATTCTATGTCCATGTAAACAGGGAAAAAACGCATGCATTCCGACATTTCGAGATTGGTTTCAGGCCTCCTTCATATGTGGAAATAAATTGGATATAAATGAGATATGTGCTAATGTGATTGTCGTGTAAACAGACAGATCGGATTTCCTGAGGCTTTGTGTTCTGTACGTCATTAAAACTGCGACTTCTTCGCGGTTTAATGACGTAATGTGGAAGCGCGTGTGGAATGATAACATCCAAGGTGACGTGGAAGAGGAAAATACACACACACACACACACAGACCCTGCCTTGTGTTAATGCTTATTTGGGCTAAATAACATTAAATATTTTTAAGTATTTGATGAATAAAACATATGCGCAGGCTGTAATTATGCCGTTTTTTTTCTCCTCCTCCGTTTTAAAACCATGGTGCGCGAACTTTGCATATATAGCAGAGATACCGTTAAGCATATTTCACCTTCATCTTTCTTGGCTAGTGTGTAGCGCAAGAACCTCCCTTTAAGTTTGCAGATGTTTCAGATGGTATGGCGAGTGTAAACACGTGAATCGGATATGAGTCATAGTGGAAATAATGTGTAAACAGACGGTCAAAAAAATCAGATATAGGCACCAAATCGGAATTAAGCAATACACCTGCAGTGTAAACGTAGCCTCTGAACACACCATCCCCACTGTCGAATATGGTGGTGGCAGCATCATGCTCTGGGGGTGCTTCTCTTCAGCAGGGACAGGGAAGCTGGTCAGAGTTGATGGGAAGATGGACAACGACCCTAAACTTAAAGCCAGGGCAAGAATGGAATGGTTTAAAACAAAACATATCCATGTGTTAGAATGGCCCAGTCAAAGTCCAGATCTAAATCCAACCGAGAATCTGTGGCAAGATCTGAAAACTGCTGTTCACAAACGCTGTCCATCTAATCTGACTGAGCTGGAGCTGTTTTGCAAAGAAGAATGGGCAAGGATTTCAGTCTCTAGATGTGCAAAGCTGGTAGAGACATACCCTAAAAGACTGGCAGCTGTAATTGCAGCAAAAGGTGGTTCTACAAAAGTATTGACTCAGGGGGCTGAATAATTACGCACACCCCACTTTTCAGTTATTTATTTGTAAAAAAAAAAATGTTTGGAATCATGTATGATTTTCGTTCCACTTCTCACGTGTACACCACTTTGTATTGGTCTTTCACAAGGAATTCCAATAAAATTGATTCATGTTTGTGGCTGTAATGTGACAAAATGTGGAAAAGTTCAAGGGGGCCGAATACTTTTGCAAGCCACTTTATATAATCATTAATGCAACTTTGACACTGAAATCCCCAAATGCGAGCTACCAAATACTTACATTTTGTGATGTGGGAGTCATTCTCAGTACCACTCGCTTAACTGCGACGTCACTCTGCGCAGCGCCGCCTATGTGTCGCCACTGATAGCATATCGGTGTTCTAAACTAATTTTTAGTTTGCAAATCCGGTGTATGTTGTAGTCAGATGTGGCATTTAGGCGATTAGTAAAACATTTTGAAAAAGTGTATGTGTAATAATTTTATAATAATGGTAGAATGGTATATTGTTTTAGCACAATATATATATACAAATTCAATCTAAAACAAATAATTGAGAAAATTTATCCTAATTTGAATCCCACTAAGCCTTTTGTGAGCTGCTCATCTCTCCCTGTCTCTCCCGTACCCACAAAACCGTGCTCACCTTCGTTGGAAGTGTGTGCCTCAGGAAAGGGAAAGACTCCCAAGAAGGTGTCAGGACGAACTCCTGACAGCCCTCTTTCGGATGATCCCGAGGATACTGATGGTGAGGATTTTGATAACTCGGACGATGAAGGTCCGGATGAGAGGTCTCGCCCCAAACCTCGACACGAAAACACTGCGTTTGTTTTCTCTATGGGACCAAAGGGTCCAAAAATCCTTCCACCATCCGTAAGCACACTGAAGGACATTATTAAGATGCTCCCTTCTCCCAACAAACCTTTGCATTTTGTTGATATGCTGATAAAGGCTTCCAGGCACTGTCAGCTTGTGGGTGCGGATTATCGCTTTATTTTGCAATCGGTTTTGGGAGATGGGTACGATGAGGCTGATTTGATAAAGACGGTAAAATGTTTAGATCCTGAAAAAGACAGATGGACTGTAGTGGTGAAACATGAAGACGTAGAGGGAGGGGAGAGATGAAAAAAGAAGGAATATTATTTTCTTTGGGGTACTTCTAATGAGGCTATGAAACTTTTAAAAGATGAGTTAACTACTTATCTTCTTGCACGTCAACAAGCTAGTCAGGATCTGTCACAGGTAACTAATTGTAAACAAGAAAAGAGTGAGACCACATCCAGGTTTCTCGAGAGGTTTCGAGAGACCTGGACCCTTTTGGGTGGTATGCCCCTCCCTGAAGAAAACCCTAACCCACTTTTCCTTACCACCTTCCTGAATAATTGTCGACCAGAAATCATGAAGATTTTAAAGTTTCAATTGTCAGACCGTTCTACAACGACTATTAAATAATTAGGTGAGCGTGTGAGAACACTGGAAGGAGATGGTATTTTAGAAAACAGACAAGTGGCATGTTTGTTTGTGGAGAATGAAGGACACAGAGGTGGAAAAAAGGGGGGTAGAGGAGGCCGAGGAGGCCGTGGAAGAGGTAGAGGAGGTCTGCAGGGTCAGAGTGCACCCCGTAGATCTGGCTATTGTTATTATTGTTATAAAGAAGGTCATTGGGCTCGTGAATGTCGCACGAAGGCCCTTGATGAGGGACGTAGTGGACAAAATGTGTACAATCGATTGAATGATGATCAGTGGCATGATGCTAATGAGGTGTTTTCTCCTAATCCTTCACAGCAGCCACCACAGTGAGTACAACCACAACAACAGCAGCAGCAATATAGACCCAATCCCTTCTCAGGGATGCAGGTAGGAGCATATGATGCATAGGGATGCCCGCAGAGTTCCAGCCCTGGTTAATCAGGTTAATGAGTTGCCCTTTATAGAATTGTGTATAGATGGTTCTGTATTCTCTTTTTTGGTGGATACGGGAGCTACAATGTCGTCTTTAGGTTGTGATTATGAGGGACCACTCTCGAATAAAAGTATCAGCTCTGTGGGAATTGAAGGGGTTGCTCAACAAAATTATTTCACTCCTCAGGTAACTGTAACATGTCCTTTAGATAAGGGAATTAATTTCTCTCATCGTTTTGTCTGTATGCCTGATTGTCCTTTTAATCTGCTAGGACGCGATTTAATGAGCAGATTACACGTCCTTGACTTTTTCTGGCGCAAAACTCACTGTTGAAGTGCCTGATTCCGTTCCTTTTTCCCACCTCACAAATATGCGTGTAAATAATTGTTTCCTTTCTTCACAGAACAGCTCTCTTCCTGCTGCCCTTGAATGTGTGCCGAGCAGTCTGTGGGCTGAACATAAGGATGAGGTGGGGTTAGTACACTGTGTTCCTTATGAAGCTAAATTAAAACATTTGCAACCTGTGTACATCAAACAATATCCACTCTCCGAGGCCAAGGCCTCAGGAATAGATGAAATTTTAAGCTCATTGCTCAAGCAGGGTGTTGTTAAACCATGTGCTTTCTTATCTAAAACTTTAGATGCTGTGGCACAAGGTTTGCCTGCCTGTCTCAGGGCTGTGGCCGCCTGTGCGGTGATGGTACAAGATGCTGAAAAGATTGTTCTCTCTCATCCTTTAATTTTGTATTCTCCACATCAGGTTAAACAAGTGCTGCAGAACCTTCAAACACAACACATGACGGCTCAGAGACGGTCTGGGTATGAGATTATCCTGTGTTCTACAAGTAACTTAGAGATAAAAACCACCTCTTCTTTTGACACCCTCGGATATGCTCTGGCACGCTTGATCAATGCACAGGACGACACGCTAATAGACACAGATCATGACTGTTGTTCAGAGATTATTCACTCCACTAGTATACGTCCTGATCTATCTTCTACTCCATTAACAATTGGTGACACTTTGTTTGTAGATGGTTCCTGTTCAAAACCATATGATGGGAAATTTCTCTGTGGTTATGCTGTGTGTGCACTGCCAGATATAACCATTGAAGCTTACTGTCTCCCTTTCTCATCTGCTCAGGCAGCTGAACTTTTTGCTCTAACTCGTGCATGTGTTCTTTCTGAAGGAAAAAATGTCACTATATACACTGATTCTCGTTACGCTTTTGGTATCGCTCACGACTTTGGCCGCATCTGGCAATCCAGGGGTTTTCGTTCTGCTGAGGGTAAGCTAATTTCTCATTCTTCTCTTGTTCAGAATTTAATAGACGCATGCCATCTACCTACTTTAGTACTCTCGCTATTGTAAAAACTAAGGCTCATTCTTCTGGTGACTCTATGGAAGTGCGAGGGAATTCACTAGCTGATCGTATTGCTAAAAAAGCAGCTCAAAAACAGATTGTCTTTCCTGATTCTGGTTCTGATTTGATCAATACATCTTTTCTTGCTAGCTCTTTGATTCCCGATGTAGATTTATTGTCTTTGCAAGCTTCAGCCACGCCGAATGATTCTTCTTTTTGGCAAGCTCAGGGTGCCTACGTTGCTTCTGATGGTTTATGGTATTGTGCTGAGTTTCACGGTGTTACACATCGCACACGAAGGGGGGTTAAGGAAGATATGAAAAAACTCTTTTGCATAGTTAACATGCTTGGAACAATAGATTTATTCATATCTAGATGTTTGGTGTGTGCTCAGAATAATGTGACAAAGGGTTTAGGTAAACACGAAAGTCTTCTGTTACCTAGTGCTCCGTTTGCAGAGTGGAAAATTGATTTTACACATATGCCTGCATGTGGCCCATTCAAATATCTTCTGGTTTTGGTAGACAAGTTTTCAAGGTGGGTGGAAGCTTTCCCGTGTGCTCGAGAGAATGCAAAGGTGGTGACCCGAGTCTTAGCGAAAGAAATAATACCTCGTTATGTCGTTCCTCATGCTATTGACTCGAATAAAGGAACACCTTTTACATCACAGGTAACACAGAATTTGTGTAAATATCTTTCACTGTCCTGGTATTTTCACATTCCTTATCATCCACAGTCATCAGGTATAGTAGAAAGAACAAATAGGACACTGAAAGAAAAACTGACTAAAGCAATGCAAACTATGGGGAGTAAAAACTGGGTTGATCTGTTACCTGCTGTTCTAGCTGAAATGAGAATGACACAGAGAAAAGATGTGCACATGTCACCACATGAAATTATATTTGGCAGACCCTTTCCCGTGCCATGGAGGAAAGGTAAACCCGCGATAGGAACAACTGATCTTGATGTACATATTGCTGAATATTCTGCTGTTCTAATAGATACTCTAAACAAACATTATGAACAAATTGCTAATGTGACTCCAGTACTCTCAACAAAACCCACACATCCTTTTAATGTGGGAGATACTGTTCTGGTAAAATCTTTGACCCCCAGAAAACTGGGAGATTGTAAATATGACGGACCAGCAGAAATAGTCGCAATTACTCGTACTGCTGTCCTAACTGATCTTTTTCCACAGTGGATCCATGCTACTAGGCTGAAGAGATGTCCTGTCGGCATGAGATCAAAGGATGAATAAATGTTTGTGTATTATTATCTTTCTTTCTCTGTGATTTTTTTTGTTTCCTAGACTGAAAACGTGCTGCAGTGATGACCAACCCGTGACGTGACACAGAGGGATTGTCTTGGGTTGCCACTGGGCGACTTCACTTTTGCTATTAGTTTACCATTCCTGGTGGTCTCTTAGCGCCTCGTAAGGTGGGACGAGTGCAGATTGGGCGTGCCCGCACTCTGAGCACTGTAGCGTCAAGAAAGGCAATAGTTCACCACTAGTAGTTATTTATATGTTTGACATTGTGAACAAGATTTTTCACACACACGAGTTTGCACTCAACCTGTTATATTTCTGTGTATTCTTTTGGTCACACTTCATTCTGTAGAGTTTATAGAACAGCACTTGGAGTATGGTGGTAACCTCTCCTGCCTTAGAATGAAGTTTCTTTTTGTCATCTTAATCTTGAATGAGAGATTGTTGTACATAGTGCAACCTCATCCACATGATAATGTTTTTTGGCGATTCGCTAATTGGACCACTAAGCGATATACCAATGATTCAGACCTGTTGTGTCTTTTATGTCCATGCATTCTTTGCTGTGGGCAAAATCTTTTGTATAAGTATGTTTCAGGTTATGTTCCTGCGCCGTGTCCGATGACCTATTATCCGCCGGCGACTTCTTGAAAGCTCTGAGTTTTATTCAACGATGTTTCTTATGAATAAAAGGGGGGAACTGTAGGGAATATTTGATTTTTAGTATGTTTTATGATATTCTGTGTGCGTGAGAACAGAATGTTACTTCTTTCTCTTACATCGACACAAGCTGCACTTTCAATAAACACATCCTATAGTAGTTTATGTTAAAGGTCGTAAAACTGTTGAACGCTCGTAAATGCAGAGCTACTCCCAATTTTATGTTCTTCTTTACCGTATCTTTTCTAAACATTCCTGACCAGATGTAAACACTCCTGCACCCACCTTTTCTTGGTTCTTTGTGTGTGTGCGTATATATACTCCTGTCTTCCACAATAAACTTTGAACGTCTCACTAAGCACGGACTTGTGTATTATTGAGGGGTTCCTTGGCCAGGCGGGAAGCAAAATACAAAGCTGAGCACTGACTAGACGCGGTCTAGCAAATACAAGAAATACTTACAACCAGTGGCGGCTGCTCTAAGACTACAAGGGAGGCTCAGCTTCTCCTACTATGTCAGAAAATAAATGCTCATATATGCACTGTCGTATTTATATTGGTTTTAATAAAAGTACGCTAGAACGCGTTCAACTTCATGACTGAACTCGTTAAGAATCAGGTATTTATTGTAGTATGTTTGACGTGATTTTCTTGTCATACATTTCCGTCGAGCACAGCGCATTAAACCCTCCCCCTGAAGCCCAGCTTCACTGGAGCGCTACGGCGAAGCACAGACTAGCTTTTTTCACTGCAGAAAAGCTGGACGGTAATTGGACAAATGCACCAAAATCGACACTTCCAGGGAAGCTGAGCTTCTCTGAGAGTGAATAGAGCAGTGGGCAGGACAGGACGCTGGGCTGCTGCGTGATGATTGGAGGAGCTGTTTAAAGGGCGGAATCCCTTTACTGCATGTATTAAGTATACATCAGCGCTACAGACACAGCATCGCTAGGCCATTTTTAAGGGGGCTTTAGCCCCCCCTAACATTTGTACTCAGCCCCCCTAAAAATTCTCCATACACTTCATACAAATTGGTGATCGCCCATGGTCCCCTTTAAATTTGATAGGGTTTTTGTCACTTTGATTTAGAAAAAGTTACTTTTTTTATGAATAGAAACAAACAAACAAACAAAAGAGAATGATATTAAAAATATGTTTTTTTTTTAAAATTGCATTAAAACAATGTTTGTCTATATTAATGAATTTGAATAATAGCCTAGGAGCTATGAAATTTTAAGGGGTTGAATAGAGAACCTACTGTCTTATTTATGTAGCTAAAACACTAATTTAAACTAGAGATGTTCCGATACCATTTTTCCCCTCCCGATACCGATTCCGATACTTGGGCTCAGGGTATCGTCCGATACCGAGTACTGATCCGATACCTGGGTGTGTATCTGTACAGTGTGTGTGTGTATATATATAATTTCTTTTTTTAAGTAAAATACTGCTAGCCCTGTGTAACAGGTTCGGCCCTAAGTGCACAGACGACACCATGAAACACGGACACGAGGCAAGGTCTTACAGGAAAAAGGGTAATTTATTTAGGAAAATGGGTAAGGAAAGGGTCAAAGGCTCTCTGCGGTCTTTTCCACTTCGGCGGCAGGGATCCGAAAGTGGGCTCGACGCGGAAGTGAAGGTGCCATGGAAGCTCGCGCAGCTCGTTCACGCGCTCCTCTCGCGGAGATCAAAGGCGTCCCCCTTTTTTACATTTACATTTACATTTAGGCATTTGGCAGACGCTCTTATCCAGAGCGACTTACATTATTATCTCATTACACATCTGAGCAGTTGAGGGTTAAGGGCCTTGCTCAAGGGCCCAACAGTGGCAACTTGGTGGTTGTGGGGTTTGAACCTGGGATCTTCCGAACCATAGTCCAATGCCTTAACCACTAAGCTACCCCTGGCCCACTTAAGTCTCTTAAGTGGGCCAGACTATTTAAGTCTCTGGGGCGCATAATATTGCCCCGCTCTTGTGCCACTGTCATAAAATCCACTGCGTCGCAAAGTCCAGCTTCCCAAAAGTCAGACCACGAGCTACACTCCCCGCTGTGTTTCATAGCGCCGGGATCATTAGCGGCGATAGCTAATGGGCCGTTGCCTGATTCTGCGGTCCTGCTTCTTCACATACCTAAAGGGGGGGGAGGCCGCCTAACTAGTGAGCGAGGAGCGATATCAATTTGGGGGCACGCCCATCCCAGGCGCACGCCATGACACTCTGTAAGTAAGCTCAGTAAGCTAGCAAAGCTAGCGGGCATAAATAGGTTATGTTTAGGAAAATGGAATCGGATCGGTATTTTTTTGTGGTATCTGTTGCATTTCCGATACCAGTATCGGAATCGGAACAACCCTAATTTTTAAACTAGATAACATGATCAAAGTTTTTATATTTATATTTAACTGTAGATGGAAGGTTTTTCAAGTCGCATGAAAAAAAAGATGTTCTATTATTACCTGCTGCTCATTTGACCCATGTGACCTGTAAAAACCTTCCATCTACAGTTCTCTGTTCAGTTCTACAGTTCAGTTCTCTGAAAGCGCAGCCTCTCAGGCACATTAACACTGTGTCCCCAACATTGATTGAAGTCATTGCATCAGAAACTATCTTTCACATTTTTTATGTCTGCCTGTTTCCAACAAAAAGCAGCAGTATTGTCAAAGAATGAACAAATAAATGTTTGACACTATTGGCACTCACACATTTTATTCCATTGTCCAGCCTCATAGGTGTGTTGTTTATATTGCTGTATTCAAATTCACATTTTTATTTGTCACATACACAGTCATACAGTATAATATGCAGTGAAATGCTTACACGACCGCCAGTGACCTTAAAAAAATAAAATAAAAGCTTGTACGTAAAATAAATAATCAATAAAAAGGAAATACTAAAGAAATAAATTTAACTAGTAAAATTAACTGTACAATAAGGGCATAATAAAATATTGCAAAATATAGAAATATACGGTAGATAGAGTATATATGTATATAGAATTTAAAGTGTCAGCGGTTGTGCAAATATGCATGAAAGGTGACTAATGAAAGTGACATGTGCAATTGTCCAGATGTATAAATATTTAGTATTATGTATTGTTGTAAATACTGAATGATATCAAAATAATATTTTTATTTAATATGTATTTGTTAATGATCTATTAATAAAATGTCAATAATCAGTTAAAATGCACATGACAGATTGGCAAGAGAAAAGCAACTGAAAAATTTCTTGCCATTTGAAAAGTGGACACTTTGTAGGACTAATCCACCAATTTCAGGATTTCTATGTTGTTTGGGGTCTTTAAGAGTCTGTGGGTGATAAAGTTAAGACAATTCTTTCAGGGATCATTTCTATAGTTTTTAACTAGGAAATGTGATTGGAAAGTATAACCTCAGATAGCAAGGTGACATTGTGATGTTGAAATTTCATCAGAATCATCATTTTGGTTGAGGTTGATTATTCAATACTAAATGATGTTGAATTAATGTTGATAATTAATTGCTTTTCTGTGTTAAAAAGACAAACATTGAATCAATGTTGATTTTTGGTTTTGGAACCCATCCTTATTCAACAATGTAAATTAAATTAACTAAGTGCATTTCTATAAAATGTGTGTATGTGTTTAAAACAGGTTCAAAAATTGACTACGAGAGATTTGCCATGGTGCTTAAAAAAAAAAAAAAAAATATATATATATATATATATATATATATAGTTATTGAGGAAAAAAATAATTTGATGGTAAGTTTTGTGTATTTACCTTGCTGTCTAGTTTACTCACTTGAGAGCTTAATTCCTGTTTGCCGTTCAAAAGTACTCAATTTTCGGCTCGCATTTAACATCGGAGGGTGTATTTACACTGTGGCCACGTCAGTATAATACACTCTACATGCATGAGAATTCAATATGTTGTAGTCTGGAAGTTCCTGCCACTCACGGTGAAAGAATTTTGGCGAAGTGACCTACGGTATTCTGTTGGGAAGCATTTGTTTGAGAGCTTAGTTCCTGTTTCCCGTTATCTGTGTCTGACCCAGAGCAGTGTGCGTGCCCCACATGGAAAGAACCTATATGAGGATATATGCGCATATATGAAACCTATATGCAGAATATATGCGCATATATCCTCACCAACATGTATATGAGGATATATGCGCATATATGAAACCTATATGCAGTATATATGCATATATATGTGTCACGAGCCACCTAGCTCAACCCAGCACCTCCAGATCCTAAATTCCACTTCGCTTTTTTTTCCCTACTCGCCCACCTATCGCTCTGACACACCTGAACCCTATCTGTCAATTATCTCTTAGCTTTATAAGCACACTGAAAGAACCACCCGGCGCCGCAGTGTCTCACTCGTGTGCCTCGCGTCTTGTTTACAAAGTGGTTTTTTCTGTTTACTCTAGCCCGTTTTTCGACCCTGCCTGTTTCCCGGATTTTTCTCTCGTCTTCGCCGCCAGGAACTTCGGCTATTATCGGACTGATTAACGTGTACGACCCTGCATGCTCTCTGGACTTTGTTATAGTACTCACGATTTGGATTTGTTCACCCTCGCTGCTGGATTACTGGATACCGAACCCCCGCCTGGCAAAACGATTCCTCTCAGCCTTCGCATACTTCTCCACAAGCCAGCTTTTCATCCCGTGAGACGAGCACTTCCGCGTTTGATCTCCTCCGCGTTCACGAACTTTGTGAAGATTGTGCGCGCTGTGAGCCGACCTCTAGCTCCATCGAGGAAATCAAGCTGCTTAATCCCGCTGTTCATCCACGACGCGCTGTGCGGCTCGACAGCGAGAGGCGCTCAACTAACCGGAGAGGATTCCCCGTGTCTAGCTTCCGGGTTAGTGGAAACTCCCTCACGTAATAGCCCCGCCCCCTCTCTCGTCGCTGGGGGTTTCCCCACTCTCTCATTCCAGTCATTAAGCACACACACTCACTGCTTCTCTCCCCTGCTCCTGCTGCCTCTGCCTTTCTCAGACCTCTGTGTTTCTAATAAATCTCTCAACATCGCCGTTTGTTTGCTATTGGGTTCACCCCTGTTCAGCCCCACCGTGACAATATGATAATATATATGCTGCATATATGCGTATATATGCCACATGTAGGCAATATGTGCATATATGTGCATACAGTATACAGGCCATATAGGTCTCCTGTATTGCTTCTTTATATCCACATACTGTATAAGCCTTGTACATACAAGCCTATGTACATACAAGATATGTCTCCTATGGCAGGATCTGGTCATTTTAGCTCATATCTCACTTTGGCAACTGTCATACATGATGCCTAGCTCATATTTTCTATTATCAAGGCAATAACTAAGAACTAACAAAAAAAATTCAAAAAACTAATCCTAATTGCCCACATACAGTATATGAGGGTATATGCACATATATGAAAACTCAGTCTCCGTGAAAATCTTTTTGAAACACGTCACTAAAATTAAGTGAAATGAGACATCTATCTATAGAAAGCTTAAAGTGTCTGCTTTTAAATGATGCAAGTCACATTGAAAACAAATATTCTCAGTTTATGTAATCCGTATGAAACCAAGGAGAGGCACAGAATTTCTGTCGCACTTATATGCTAATGACCCGAGGCAGGACACGCCCACACGCCAATCACACGGAAATCAGTCTGGGTAATTTACATACTAGGCCACGCCCCCGGACACAGGCATGAAAAACGAACACAGAGAGACAGGCTTGAAAATACTCAGATTCAGTGAGTTTTCTGCACGTTTTGGAAGATGGCACGCGCTTACGAGGAAACTCTTCAGAATGTTCTGGAAAGTGGGAGGAGTTTACATTTACCTCAGAAGAAGACTGTGTGACTCCGAAGACGAACGGGAGCATTTTGAACAGAGAATAGACCCATGCTACACTGGGTAAGTTATTAAGTCTTATATAACTCTTATTCTGAAAATATTAAACTAATATTAGTAAATATTTTCCTCACTACAGCTAGCTCTTGTCAGCTTGTGTGACACATTGGCTTTCAATGCCATTTATATAGTTTAGGTAAATCATGCTAACATGCTGCCTCATGTAGCACAAACATGATATTTCCCGGTGGCTAAGCCAATGCCTTATGGAGTTTACAGATGTTTATATTCACCTTGTTTTGGATAGCTTTAGATTATGGTTGCTAATGTGTATTTGGCTCCATTTTGGTTAGCTTATAACACTGCTATCGGTAATGTTATTTAGCACAAACAAGCTAGTTCCAGGTGGCTAAATTACTGCCTTATGTAGGACATTTCCATGTCCTGTGACTGTGTACAACCAGCACATGGGGAGTTGATCACTCTGATCAGCTATTACAATACTATACTACACAGCACAAAACAATGAAGTCGTACAGAAATATTTCTCTACACTGCTTGGACATTGCTCCCACCAATGCTTACCCTGCATGTATGTTTTGTACAGTTTTTTTTTTATCTTGCACTGTTTTACTCTGAATGTCCGTCTTTTTTCAGTTTTTATTTTGTACTGTTCCTGTTGCAGTTTTACCCTGCATGTATGTTTATCATTAATCTGCATTCATACATAAAATCCTATTAACTATTGGGAAGCTAAACATAAGAATCAGTATGAAACATGAAAAGTTTCTAAAAGTTGGCAATAAATTAATATTGTGATGTGAAATTATTTTTCAGATTGAAGTTATAAAGGGCTCTGGGGTGTTTTGCCAGGCAGAAGAGTGGAGAGCAGCCCCCCTTGCCACCTCTGCTACTGCCATGGTGCGGAATCTGCTGCTGTGCTCCTTCGACTTGGAGACTTCACCAAATTAAAAAGGTAGCCATTATTGGTGAGTAAATGCATAATGCGTTGAGAAGGGAAAACAAAACATTTAAGACTTTATAAGTTCACCACTTTAACCATAGCCTACTTGTATCAATGTTTATTAGCCATCAATGGAGACTGCATAACATTTACATTTAGGCATTTGGCAGACGCTCTTATCCAGAGCGACTTACATTTTTTATCTCATTACACATATGAGCAGTTGAGGGTTAAGGGCCTTGCTCAAGGGCCCAACAGCAGCAACTTGGTGGTTGTGGGGTTTGAACCTGGGATCTTCCGAACCGTAGTCCAATGTAGGGCTGCAACAACTAATCGATAAAATCGATAATTATCGATAATGAAATTCGTTGTCAACGAATGCCGTTATCGATTAGTTGGGCTGCTCATGTTTTTGAGGAGCGCGACCACAAGATGCACAAATACACACACAGATACACAGCCGCTCGCGCAATGGAGTTTACACAAGCGTTTGCAGGAAAAAGCGCGCGCCCCAAGTCCTCCAAGGTATGGGAGCAATTTACATTAAACACCTCTTATCGGGCGTTAAAATCGACCGTTTTTCTGCCGGTCGTAGTGTCCGGTGAGCGCGGATGAAGTGCCAAGGGGTTTCTACACATAGGAGTCAGTGAGAGTTCACACGGGCTTTGGTGACGTCACCAAAGCCCGTGTGAACACTCTCACCGGCTGCGCGGTTATACAGGGTAAAAAAAACGTTGCATGCAGCTTTTTCTTTGCGTTCAAATACCAACGAACACGAGGAAAACACTTCTAGTGCGTTTTCTTCACGTTCATTTTACACTTCGGAGGACCGGATATATCCCATCATCCTACAGGCTATACAGAGGGGAAAAGGGCAAAATAAACAGAGTGACTCCAGTAGCGGCGAGTTTTTTCCTCTCTCCCCACGTCGGTGTATTACGAGAATGTCTTGTATTTATTTTATTCTTTTTTTTATTGAGATAAAAAAAGGATAAAATACACGAGAGGATCGAAATAATGTATAAACCGTGAAAAGGATGTAGTAGACACTTCAATTAAAAATAATATAATCTAGAAGTCTATTCTTATTATTATTAAGTTGAATTAATTTAAGAGAATTTAAAATTTAAGTCATTCTTAACAACTGAATGTATTTTTGTTTTAAACTATATATATATATATATATATATATATATATATATATATATATATATACTGTAAACTTGCCATCTGCAATTATTGTTAAAAACAAAACTGTTGATTTACATAAAATAAGGTTTAAATGTCAAAATTAAAGATAATTAAACTATGTGGCTATTGCATTTTTTAAAGTTTACTTTTATACATAAATAATACCCTGATTTATGGTTTTATATAGTTAAGCAAAACATCAAATTAAAGCGTCTAGCTTTTATCCGATTTAATCGATATACATATAATGTATGTATGTATGTAAGTATGTATGTATACAGATGGCAAGTTGACAGTGTTTTTTATATATATATATATATATATATATATATATATATATATATATATATATATATAACAGTCAACTTGCCATCTGCAATTATTGTTAAAAACAAAAATGTTGGTATGGTTTTATATATAATTATAAGCAAAACATCAAATGAAAGAAGCGCTTAGCTTTATCCGATTAATCGATTAATCGAAACAATAATCGGCCAACTAATCGATTATCAAAATAATCGTTAGTTGCAGCCCTAGTCCAATGCCTTAACCACTGAGCTACCCCTGGCCCGGCATAAGGTAGGGCACCCATTATTGTTACTGTATCTGCTTGGACCTATAATACTAATTCATCACTTGCTCACTTCTTAATCCTACCTTTCCTCTTCTAAAGCCACATTATATTGCGCTGTAAGGTGTGTAGTCCTCTATTTTGTAGAACATATAGTGTTGCAAATAACCTCGTGGCACTAATTGTTGTTGTCTGAAGTTTTAATAAATAATCATAATGCTGTCAAAAATAATGTCATGAATAGATCTTCTTCATCAATTAACTTCTATTAGCTAAATAAAATTTTAAATGTAAATTTTTAAAGTTTAATGGAATGGCTGTGTGAAAGATGCTGAAGCTGACGTGCCACTGGTCTTTTATATTAATGTTGTTCGGAAGCCTGTGTAATGATGTAGTTTCGACATCTATCGACTGAACAGCGTTTTTTCGACTTGTTTTCATGTTATTGTTGTTCAGCAATGGCATGGACGTGATGTTTTGGCAAAAGAAGGGTGGGATGGTGGTTGATGGTGATGGAAAATGGTGACTGAGTAGATTGGACATCACAGCAGCTCGTGAAAAAGCAGAGCTACTTTATGCAGGCTGTGTGCATTCTACTGTGGATTGACTGTTTTGAAACTTATATGGTAGTTACATAGCCCCTAGACCTCAGTTACCATGAAAAAAGCCATGAAATTTCAGTTTTGACCGTATGGGATCTTAAACAAGGACGTCATCTTTTTTTAATTATTGTTTGTTCGGGGAGGAATTATAGACCACAATGTCAGCATGATCTTGCATTGTTTCCTTATCACTTCTTGTGTGCGTTTGGCTGTAGCTTGCACACCAGACAGAGTTGTTGGCGATTCTTCCTATTGTAAAGTCATGCAGTGTGTAATCTCATGTCGCCAATTCATTGTGTAGTGTGAACACAGCAGCAACTAAATGCTACCACAGATAGTACAGTGTGAAAACAATGGTGATCCGATGACTTTGAAAATCATGCAGTGTGAGTTTGAGGAGAAGGTAAAAAGCAATACAAAACAAATAATGTACAGTTTATGTTGTCATTACTTTGCTCTCAAACTAAATGCAATGTAATAATAGGCGTTATTTAATAATAACATTAACAGTGCAGCATGCATCTAACTCTAGGTAAAAAGCTTATAATAAAATCACCAAAATAAGTCTTCATGTTAAGAATAGGTCCTACAGGTTTTTTTTTTTTTTTTTGCACATAACAGACTACATTGTTACATTAAGTATATTTGTTTTCATAGCATTGAATATGTACATTGTAGGACAACATTTGCAGATTGTGAAATAACACATACAGGTCCTTCTCAAAAAATTAGCATATTGTGATAAAGTTCATTATTTTCTGTAATGTACTGATAAACATTAGACTTTCATATATTTTAGATTCATTACACACAACTGAAGTAGTTCAAGCCTTTTATTGTTTTAATATTGATGATTGTGGCATACAGCTCAAAATCCCTATCTCAAAAAATTAGCATTCTCTAAACGAGCTATTTACCTAATCATCTGAATCAACTAATTAACTCTAAACACCTGCAAAAGATTCCTGAGGCTTTTAAAAACTCCCAGCCTGGTTCATTACTCAAAACCGCAATCATGGGTAAGACTGCCGACCTGACTGCTGTCCAGAAGGCCATCATTGACACCCTCAACAAGAGGGTAAGACACAGAAAGACATTTCTGAACGAATAGGCTGTTCCCAGAGTGCTGTATCAAGGCACCTCAGTGGGAAGTCTGTGGGAAGGAAAAAGTGTGGCAGAAAACGCTGCACAACGAGAAGAGGTGACCGGGCCCTGAGGAAGATTGTGGAGAAGGACCGATTCCAGACCTTGGGGGACCTGTGGAAGCAGTGGACTGAGTCTGGAGTAGAAACATCCAGAGCCACCGTGTATAGGCGTGTGCAGGAAATGGGCTACAGGTTGCAAATTTTGCATGTCATTCGGAAATCAAGGTGCCAGAGTCTGGAGGAAGACTGGGGAGAGGGAAATGCCAAAATGCCTGAAGTCCAGTGTCAAGTACCCACAGTCAGTGATTGTCTGGGGTGCCATGTCAGCTGCTGGTGTTGGTCCACTGTGTTTTATCAAGGGCAGGGTCAATGCAGCTAGCTATCAGGAGATTTTGGAGCACTTCATGCTTCCATCTGCTGAAAAGCTTTATGGAGATTAAGATTTAATTTTTCAGCACGACCTGGCACCTGCTCACAGTGCCAAAACCACTGGTAAATGGTTTACTGACCATGGTATTACTGTGCTCAATTGGCCTGCCAACTCTCCTGACCTGAACCCCATAGAGAATCTGTGGGATATTGTGAAGAGAAAGTTGAGAGACACAAGACACAAGAATCTGCAAAAGGATTCCCGACCAAGTATTGAGTGCATAACTGAACATAATTATTTGAAGGTTGTCCTATGGTCAGACAAAAAAGTATTAAAAACACTTTTCTTTTATTGGTCGGATGAAATATGCTAATTTTTTGAGATTTTGGGTTTTCATGAGCTGTATGCCACAATCATCAATATTAAAACAATAAAAGGCTTGAAAAAAATATATTTAAAAAATCTAATGTGTGCATTGTATCTATGGAAGATTGTAGGACATTTCAAAACATATGTTGCATATCTGTACATTTGTAAAAGTCACATTTCCAAAAATTTAGGACCCACCTTCTGTCATTCATAAACAACTACCACTCCAAGTTTTTAGAGCATTGTATAGTTCTAACCTTTTGATTGTTTTTCATTCTTTAGATGCACTACAACAACAACAGCTGAAAGCTGAAAAAAAGGAGGCCACAGAAACATTGCGCATACTTAAAGGGAGGTTCTTGCGCTACACACTAGCCAAGAAAGATGAAAGTGAAATATGCTTAACGCTATCTCTACTATATATGCAAAGTTCGCGCACCATGGTTTTAAAACGGAGGAGGAGGGAAAAAAACGGCATAATTGCAGCCTGCACATATGCTTTATTCATCAAATACTGATTCAATGTTATTTAGCCCAAATAAGCATTAACACAAGGCGATTTTGCCTGTTTTTGCAAGGCGTGTGTGTGTTGGGGGGGGGGGGGGGGGGGGGTGGCGTTCTTTTCCTTTTCCATGTCACCTGCGATGTTGTAATTCAGCACGCGCTTCCACCGGAGAATAACATTACGTCATTAAACCGCGAAGAAGTCGCAGTTTTAATGACGTGCAGAACACAATGCCTCAGGAAATCCGATCTGTCTGTTTACACGACAATCACATTAGCACATATCTGATTTATATCCGATTCATTTCCACATATGAAGGAGGCCAACTAAATCTCTATCATGTAAAAGGGAAGCCATATATGAACATGGTCCAGAAGCGCTGTCGTGTCCTGTGGGCCATGGCTCATTTAGACTGTTTCAAAGAGAAAAGTGTCCTATGGTCAGACCAAGTCCAAATTTGACATTCTTGTTGGAAATCATGTATGCGGGACGGATAAAGGGGAGGGAGACCTTCCATCATGTTATCAGTGTTCTACGGTGGCCCAGAAGGGCAAATCATCTTTCCCATATATGTGTGTTTTTTCCCTTGTAAAAGTTTTTTTTCCCTTGAAAGAATTTTTTTTCCTTGAAAAAAAAAGTTTCCCTTGAAAATGTGTGCTTTTTCTCTTGAAAATGTGTGCTTTTTTTCTTGAAAAAATTTTTTTTTTCTTGAAAAGGTTTTTTTTTTTCTTTGAACAAAATATTTTTTCTTGAAAATGTGTGTTTTTTCCTTGGAAATAAAAAGTTTTTTTTTCTTGAAAAAGTTATTTTTTCCTTGAAAAAAAGTTTTTTTTTTTCCTTGAAAAATTTTTTTTTTTTTCTTGAAAAGGTTTTTTTTTTCCTTGGAACAAAATATTTTTTCTTGAAAATGTGTGTTTTTTTCCTTGGAAATAAAAAGTATTTTTTTCTTGGAAAAGTTTTTTTTTCCTTGAAAAAAAAAATATTTTTTTCTTGAAAATGTGTGCGTTTTCCCGTTTGTGCGCAACCGCTTTTCCCCGTGTGAAAAACTATCTTTCTCCCGTATTTTGCAAGCTAAATGCTAAAGCTAACGCGCAAAGGACTATGGGAGTTGAGGTCCAAACGCAATTAAACACGGAAGCTCCACAACACCACCATTGGAATGTACAGTGAATTATAGCGCGATAACGTTATAATTTTCCCTAATTTTTCAACTGGACACATTTACCAGGTAATGTTTAATATATAAAATTAATTAGATGTTACTGTTTTAGGCACTAATGATAACTTTGTAGCAGTGTTAATACTTTTGGAGTGTTTGGGGGAAATGCCGAGCCGAGTGTAAATGTCAGTGATTAAAAGGAAGATAATCTCATTTAGACCATTAAACACTGATATAAACCATCAGCTCCATGCCATCTCTGTAATATACATCCACATATGGATTTATAAGCAAGCTAATATCACTATGCTAACCGCTAGCGCTTAGCATGGGGAAACTAGCATGTTCATTAACATATATTAATTTAATAGTGTATTTGGACACATATACGTGATGTAAACAGTTAGCTCCATTGTTTCTGTAAAACACCTGTCCAAATATGGATCTATAAGCAAGTTAATATCATTATGCTAAGCGCTAGTTTACTAAAAGAGCTAAGATAGCAGAATGTCCACTGTTGTCTATCAACTATTGCTAATTATCCCTGAGCTAATTCTTAGCTGCTCCTGTTATGGGTTAAATGTTACAGATGGTTAATGAATTGTTGTATGCAGTTTATTGGAGCTCATGAGTTCCATATAGTGTATAATACTGCAGTGTAATGTAGTGGTATTATCATAGCTAGAGATCTTCTGAGTAGTTAGCTATGTGTTTACACAATACAGTATGTAACAGTCAAGAAAAGGGGCTTTTGTTCGGGTTCTATCTATTATATTATAAAGTCATTAAATATGTGTTTATACTCCTTATAACATGTGTGCTTGTGTGTTTTCCTTTTCACAGTGAACTGTATGTAAATCATCAACTGCCTGTGTATCAGCTGATTTCTACACCAGGTGTACATCCTGAGCAGAAGGTGAGTGTTCAGAAGTATTCACCTCTCTTTTCAAGAACACCACTGAGCACATCTTAATCTGGGGACAGGGGCAAATTTCTCTTCATGATGTGTGTTAACGAATGGTGTAGATGGGGCCAAATTCTGCAGCAATCCTTAATAACAAAACCCAATAATTGTACACAGCATTACTAAAAGCTTGCGTTCTATGAAATATATAAAATTTTGTGTGCGTGCCTGCCTGCATGCGTGTGTGTCAACCTGCATAGTAACATCATGAAGTCTTTTTACTAGACACTTACATTAACATGTCTTTATTTCTCCCCTGTTGTAGATTGTCGTGGAGAAGACAGACCCTTGATGATCTGCCTTCTTGCACCACCAATACATGCATGTATTTAATTAATTTGTAAATAAAGGGTTTAATGTAATTTATAGTTGAGTATTTATTTCCAGTTTGCTTATTCTTTAGCAAAACAGTTAAAGTGCATGTAAAGCATTGCTGCAAATGACATTGAATAGAATCAGATGTTACTCCACTCTGTGTAAGGGTACAGGCTTATATAAAGTATGTGATTTTAGCATCATTAATGTTGTTCTGCTAACTTGTACATGCTGCCTTGGAGATATTAGTTACATCTCTGTTTCAGTTCGAACAACATATTCCATAATATTTATGAATAAATTAATCCCATATGTTAAGCAGTTAAAACAGAGGTTCTTTGCATTTCCAAAAATTCATTTCTATGTTATTCAAAAAGTAAAACTTTTTGGTTTCATTTAAATGATTACTGCTTACACCTCCATGGAAATCAAAAATCCAGTATGTCAAAATATTAGAATATTTCACTGCGATCATGGGGAAGACTGCTGACCAAACAAGTTGTCCAGAAGATGATCATCTACACCTTCCAGAAGGAGTGTAAGCCCCCTAATGTCAAACACTACCACCAACTATTTTGCTGACCATTTAGTTGCTTGATTGGCCAGCCATCTCACCTGACCTGACGTTTCATGGGAAAGATGAGCTGAAATCTGGGATAAATTTACAAGCTGAATGCTTCAAGTGTTATCTGCACATTCATACACACTTTTGCACTATAGATTTATATTTCCATTTATGGACCACAGCACAAATCACTTTAATAATAAGGCAATTTAAGAAGTCACTTTTATGCATATTTGCACACCCCAGTCATTTCTACATTTCTAATTTGGACAAATTTCTATTTTCTTCTTTTATATTTCTTATTGTTATATTGATATTTTGTTCGTATTTGTACAGTATATTTTACTAGTTAATTTCATTTTCTACCGTTTTTTTACGGTGGCCCAGAAGGGCAAATCATCTTTCCCGTATGTGTTTTTTCCCTTGTAAGGGCCCGCCCCCACCCCATAATTTTATAATTTAAACACTTTTGCATGATATTCTAATTTTTTTTAGATAAACTGTATTTCAAATGTCACACTCATTGTTTACATGTGTATTTTAATTATTTGGCAATTTATGATACTTTTATTCTTGAACATTTCATTCACAGTACATATATATAACTACTATTCATAAGCCTACATGTTTTTATGTAACCCATTGCATTAAGCTGTTAAGCATGACACCCTGGTTATGTTTCAAATTCAAAACTAAAATTTAATTTGTCACGTACACAGTCATACACCGTACGATATGCAGTGAAATGCTTATACGACTGCCAGTGACCTTAAAAATAAAAAGCTTAAACTTAAGAAATAAATATGAATAAAAGAAATATGTTAAATAAAATTAACTACTTAAGGTTTCAGTGGGCTAAAGAAAGACAATCTTGGACTGTGGATGACTGGATGAGAGTTAGATTCAGTAATGAATCACGAATCTGCATTGCGCAGGGTGATGATGCTGGAACTTTTGTTTGGTGCCGTTCCAATGAAATTTATAAAGACAACTGCCTGAAGAAAACATGCAAATTTCAACAATCATTATTGATATGGGGTTGTATGTCAGGTAAAGGTATGGGAGACATGACAGTCATTACATCTTCTATAAATGCACAAGTTTATGTTGAGATTTTGGACACTTTTCTTATTCCATCAGTTGAAAGGATGTTTGGTGATGGTAGCATCATTCAGGATGATAATCTGATAATCGTGCCATAGGGCAAAATCTGTCAAAACATTCCTACAGGAAAGACATAATGTCAATGGCATAGCCTGCAAATAGTCCGGACCTTAATCCAATTGAAAATCTGTGGTGGAAATGAAAGAAAATGGTCCACGACAAGACTCCAACCTGCAAAGCTGATCTGGCAACTGCAATAAGACAAAGCTGGAGACAGACTGATGAAGTATACTGTTGGACATTAGTTAAATCCAGGACTCAGAGAATTCAAGCTGTTATAAAAGCCAGAGGTGGTGCAACAAAGTACAAGTAGTGTTTTTATTTGGTGATTCCATATTTTTTTCCTCTGTTTGAGTTGTTAAAACAGTTGTCATTGACTATAGTTATCTTTCTTTGTTTTTTTAAAGTGTTTTATACAGCCAGAAGTTTGGATTGTTGAGTGAAAATAGTTTTGTGGCATGTATGTGCTTGTTTTTTTTCTACACAATTAAACATTTGAATGAACATCTGAGAGGGGTGAATCCATCATTTTTCCCAGGGGTTGTAGAAATATAAAAGAAGAAAATAGAAATTTGTCCAAATTAGAAATGTAGAAATGACTGGGGTGTGCAAATATGCATAAAAGTGACTTCTTAAATTGCCTTATTATTAAAGTGATTTGTGCTGTGGTCCATAAATGGAAATATAAATCTATAGTGCAAAAGTGTGCATGAATGTGCAGATAACACTTGAAGCATTCAGCTTGTAAATTTATCCCAGATTTCAGCTCATCTTTCCCATGAAACGTCAGGTCAGGTGAGATGGCTGGCCAATCAAGCAACTAAATGGTCAGCAAAATAGTTGGTGGTAGTGTTTGACATTAGGGGGCTTACACTCCTTCTGGAAGGTGTAGATGATCATCTTCTGGACAAGTTGTTTGGTCAGCAGTCTTCCCCATGATCGCAGTGAAATATTCTAATATTTTGACATACTGGATTTTTGATTTCCATGGAGGTGTAAGCAGTAATCATTTAAATGAAACCAAAAAGTTTTACTTTTTGAATAACATAGAAATGAATTTTTGGAAATGCAAAGAACCTCTGTTTTAACTGCTTAACATATGGGATTAATTTATTCATAAATATTATGGAATATGTTGTTCGAACTGAAACAGAGATGTAACTATTATCTCCAAGGCAGCATGTACAAGTTAGCAGAACAACATTAATGATGCTAAAATCACATACTTTATATAAGCCTGTACCCTTACACAGAGTGGAGTAACATCTGATTCTATTCAATGTCATTTGCAGCAATGCTTTACATGCACTTTAACTGTTTTGCTAAAGAATCAGCAAACTGGAAATAAATACTCAACTATAAATTACATTAAACCCTTTATTTACAAATTAATTAAATACATGCATGTATTGGTGGTGCACGAAGGCAGATCATCAAGGGTCTGTCTTCTCCACGACAATCTACAACAGGGGAGAAATAAAGACATGTTAATGTAAGTGTCTAGTAAAAAGACTTCATGATGTTACTATGCAGGTTGACACACACGCATGCAGGCAGGCACGCACACAAAATTTTATATATTTCATAGAACGCAAGCTTTTAGTAATGCTGTGTACAATTATTGGGTTTTGTCATTAAGGATTGCTGCAGAATTTGGCCCCATCTACACCATTCGTTAACACACATCATGAAGAGAAATTTGCCCCTGTCCCCAGATTAAGATGTGCTCAGTGGTGTTCTTGAAAAGAGAGGTGAATACTTCTGAACACTCACCTTCTGCTCAGGATGTACACCTGGTGTAGAAATCAGCTGATACACAGGCAGTTGATGATTTACATACAGTTCACTGTGAAAAGGAAAACACACAAGCACACATGTTATAAGGAGTATAAACACATATTTAATGACTTTATAATATAATAGATAGAACCCGAACAAAAGCCCCTTTTCTTGACTGTTACATACTGTATTGTGTAAACACATAGCTAACTACTCAGAAGATCTCTAGCTATGATAATACCACTACATTACACTGCAGTATTATACACTATATGGAACTCATGAGCTCCAATAAACTGCATACAACAATTCATTAACCATCTGTAACATTTAACCCATAACAGGAGCAGCTAAGAATTAGCTCAGGGATAATTAGCAATAGTTGATAGACAACAGTGGACATTCTGCTATCTTAGCTCTTTTAGTAAACTAGCGCTTAGCATAATGATATTAACTTGCTTATAGATCCATATTTGGACAGGTGTTTTACAGAAACAATGGAGCTAACTGTTTACATCACGTATATGTGTCCAAATACACTATTAAATTAATATATGTTAATGAACATGCTAGTTTCCCCATGCTAAGCGCTAGCGGTTAGCATAGTGATATTAGCTTGCTTATAAATCCATATGTGGATGTATATTACAGAGATGGCATGGAGCTGATGGTTTATATCAGTGTTTAATGGTCTAAATGAGATTATCTTCCTTTTAATCACTGACATTTACACTCGGCTCGGCATTTCCCCCAAACACTCCAAAAGTATTAACACTGCTACAAAGTTATCATTAGTGCCTAAAACAGTAACATCTAATTAATTTTATATATTAAACATTACCTGGTAAATGTGTCCAGTTGAAAAATTAGGGAAAATTATAACGTTATCGCGCTATAATTCACTGTACATTCCAATGGTGGTGTTGTGGAGCTTCCGTGTTTAATTGCGTTTGGACCTCAACTCCCATAGTCCTTTGCGCGTTAGCTTTAGCATTTAGCTTGCAAAATACGGGAGAAAGATAGTTTTTCACACGGGGAAAAGCGGTTGCGCACAAACGGGAAAACGCACACATTTTCAAGAAAAAAATTTTTTTTTTTCAAGGAAAAAAAACTTTTTTTCAAGGAAAAAAAAACTTTTTATTTCCAAGGAAAAAACACACATTTTCAAGAAAAAATATTTTGTTCCAAGAAAAAAAAAAACCTTTTCAAGAAAAAAAAATTTTTTCAAGAAAAAAAGCACACATTTTCAAGAGAAAAAGCACACATTTTCAAGGGAAACATTTTTTTTTCAAGGAAAAAAAATTTTCTTTCAAGGGAAAAAAAACTTTTACAAGGGAAAAAACACACATATATGGGAAAGATGGTTTGCCCTTCTGGGCCACCGTAGTGTTCAGTTCAAAAGCCAGCATCTCTGATGGTATGAGGGTACATAAGTGCATACATTATGGGCAACTTGCATGTTTTGGAAGAAACTAGGAATGCTGTATGGTATATAAAGATTTTAGATGATGTCTCTTTCAGGGAAGTCCTTGTGTATTCCAGCAGGATGATGCAAAACCACATACTGCAGCTATTACAACAGCATGGCTTCATAGTAGAAGAGTTTTGTTGTTGGAATTTGAGGTTTGAGGTCCCATTCTTGCCTGATATAGGTTTCCAGTTGCTGAAGAGTTTGAGGTCATCTTTGACGTATTTTTTGTTTGATTATGCACCAAATGTTCTCTATAAGTGAAAGATCTGGGGCCTCATGTACAAAGACTTGCGTTGAATTCATACTAAAACATTGCATACGGACAAAGCTGTAAATGTGCGTACGCACTAAAAAATCTGATGTATGAAACACTTAGTATGCGGAATCCAACGCAGATTCTCTTTGTACATCTGAATTAACGTGAAATTGAGCGCACGTGCATGAGCGCAAAACCCCTCCCTGCCTCATCCCCCGTATAAATATGGTAATGACTCCACTTTGGCAAAACCAAACGAAAAAGCAATGGCAAAAGCAAGCAAGAAGAGAAACTTCACAGAATGTGAATTGGTGCTCATATCGGAGGTAGACCAGAGAAAAACTGTGTTATTTGCAAGTTTACCCTCCGGAATTAATAACAAAATAAATTTAAAAAAACTTAGCTGGAATAATATCTTTAAATACATCACTCACCAAGAAGCCACCCATTGCGCACCCTGCCACCTTGGAGCCTCATCCCAGCCATGCTGTTCGTGAGGATGAATGAAGCATGGGTTGACCCAGGCCACCTTGCCACAATATTTGTTAGGCGCATTTGAGCAGGGCCAGTTCTAGACCTGACCATATGGAGGGGCAGTGAGAAATTTGAAGGGGGCATCCTGGTCTAGCATTGTTTTTTCACCAGATCATGCAATGGGGCGGGGGTGTGTGCGCGTGGTCAGATCCTGCAACCTGTTTGAGCATCACATATTATTTGCACATTTATTGAATGGAAATGTTTCCGATTCACGTATGCAGATTCGTCTTCAGATGGCGCCTTTATAGCAATGTGCGTGCAGTCGATCGCTCCGATTACATTAGGAAAACCGGCGATCGCTGCAAATTGCGCTTTAATGTTTGGCTGGTCAACTGCATGGTATGGAAACCTTATATAACTGCTAGACATGCGGATGATCCCGTCCCATACAGCTGGCACTGCACGGCTCAAAGACGACTGGCTTAACCCCGAGCAGTCTGCCAGTTCCCTTTGGAAAGAACCAGTTGCCAGGAAACCAAGCGTTGTCAGCACCTGTAAGGGAACGGGTAATGCGTGGCTCCTCACTGTCTCTCTTTCCAAATTTGGACCCAACTCCCAATAGGATAGCTCTTGGAAATCTGACAGGGCTAATTAGCCAGTCATCATCGTGGGCCAGAAAATCACTGTGATCCCTAAAAATGTGTTCCCTTCGGATTCGGCCATTGACAATGTCCTCTAATAAGGCCAAAACTGCCATTGCCATAGACTAAGGGTTGTATACATTTGAAAATGCTTTTATATGTTCTAAATCAGGGCGGCGCGGTGTTAGCACTGTCGCCTTGCACCTCCAGGGTCTGGGTTCGATTCCCCGGCCAGGCTCGATTCCAGTCTCTGTGTGCATGGAGTTTGCATGTTCTCCCCGTGGTTGGTGGGTTTCCTCCGGGTACTCCGGTTTCCTCCCACAGTCCAAAGATATGCAGGTTAGGCTAATTGGCGTTCCTAAATTGCCCGTAGTGTGTGATTGGGTGTGTGAGTGTGTGTGTGTATGTGTGTGTGCCCTGCGATGGATTGGCACCCTGTCCAGGGTGTACCCCGCCTAGTGCCCGAAGTCTCCTGGGATAGGCTCCAGGTCCCCCGCGACCCTGAACACAGGATTAAGCGGTATAGGAAATGAATGAATGAATGTTCTAAATCAAATAATTGGTAGAAAAATATTGTGTCAATTAACCCATTTTATCAATTATAAATAAATAGCAATGTTTTTCACATGTGTTGGTGCGATACTCTGTAGTGTGCAATTTAACATAATTGCCTCTAGGAGTCGCCAACGGAAATAAAACAAATACACACACAAGAAATACACGTACGCCAGACAGGAAGTTGGGGTGGCAGAACGCACATTCTCACGTTAATTTCACTGTTAGTAAATCTGACCGTGAGCGTGAAAACTGGCGTAAGCAAAGTTTTTGTGCGTACGCAGCGTTGATACATGAGGCCCCTGGACTCTGAAAAGAAGAGGAGATGCTACACCATTTTAAACATGCACTGATACATTTTGGTAACCTTTTGTCAGTGCTTCAACGTTGGGCCAACGACAGTGTATATGTTTCAGTGTAGTGTATCATTTTGTCCGTTGGTCCACTGTTGGCATATTGGTGGGGTCAAAAATAAGTTGGCCCAACTTTGGTTCAGTAAATAATGGCAAGGTTGAAAATTGGAAATTAAATTATATTGCTTTAACTTTGTGCAGTTGGTATTAATATTCCTTCAAATGAGATGTAAATACTCTTGAGTAAGACATAAGTGTGTTGAGAATCTGTGGTGGTAACATGAAAAGCATTCAGTTAGAAGTTTTGCTCCAGAAACTGTAAACTGCTGATATACAGAACATATTGTTTTGCATTAGGGCTGTATTTAAGTATGTTTATGCAGTTGTCGAATATATGTACTAAGGTAGTTGGCATGTGAAACATATCATTTGACAATTTTGCTAGGTTATTTACTGTTTGAATTTCTGTGTTTATTTTGTTTCATCTGGAGAAAATGTGTGCTGTTAAACTGGAACTGTTGTTGAACTGAGTTGATCCAAATGTGGAAAATGTTTGTTATTCTCATCATTTTGCTGGTTAAAAAGGAATATTTTGAAGAACATATTTTGAAGTAAATTTGTAATGTACAATGCTCAAATCATTGATGTATTTACACAGACTACACAGTGTATTTCACAGTTCTCCAAAGATAGTGTAATGATGATGATGATGATGATAAAGAACAGCTGAGCTACAGTGACCAAGCTGATGGTGAAAGTACTAAGGTGAATGATGATGAGGAAGATGCAGAGCCACCTAATATAAAAAGGCATGCATTTATTTTCATCCAACTTCCTGAGAGAAAAGGTTGTACTAGGTGTTTATTTTGTAATTTATCATCATTATGGTTACAAATATTTTTTAAATAATTCTATTACAAATAAAATTAATAAATGCATTTCTGGAGAGATATAAATGTTATCTTATTATTGGCAATGATGAAAAGAGACTAATTTAATTTCCAATTTCCATCTTTGCCCTTATCTACTAAGCCAACATTGGGCCAACCTATCTTTCGCCCCACCAATGAGCCAACGTTGGCCCAGCGTATGCACTGCCATTGGCCCTTCAGCAGTGTGCTGTCTGGGTCTAATTTAAATTTCCAATTTCCAACCTTCCCATTACCTACAGTACTGAACCAATGTTGTGCCAACATTGGGCCAAATTTGTAATTATCCACTAAACCAACGTTGCGACAATGGACAAAATGACATTGGGCCAACTACCGATGCCAACATTGGCCCAACATACTGTATGCACTGCCATTGGCCCAGCGTTGGCCCTTTAGCAGTGTGCTATCTTTGTTCTCTTGTTTAATTTCACCCATCCGGACATGACCAGGAAAGGACGTCTGGAGTGGTTAAAGTAGACTGATGCTGCAGAAGAGGCTTTCCATACCCTCTTCTGTGAACTATGCGTGCATGCTCTGTTAGGCTGCATCTGCCTGCAACTGTGAATTCCATAAAAACCTCACCTTTCATTTTTGATCACATGGCCAGTACCCAGCCCGTTGTCCCATAGATGGCCCCAATATGGTGAGGAGTGTTGTAAGGAACCTTTCCGTTGCCCCGCCACCCTAGTAGCCTAGAGTCAATAATGACACTGCTTTACCACTTTCAGATTTTTGCATGGCTGTCATGGATTCTTTGGCTTTGATCTCTTGCTTTGTTTTATGCATACAAGAATGGTGGGCTGTTGGAGACTGGGTTTGTTCATATTCACAAGCAACTGTGCTTTTATTTAACCATCCCGCAAGTATTCTTAGACACAACACACGTTAGGGCTGTCTCTGAACCATGTCCCCCTGCATACTGTGTATCTGCTTTCAGGTCCTCTACCTCTATTCTTTTGTACCAGCCCCATTCTGACAGAGACCATTCCTATTTGGTATTTTTAGAAACAGGCTTAGGAAAACAAATACCTGAATAACTCACTGGCTATAATATAATGTGGATCGGCTGGTCCACTGCGTGACCCCTAAATGAGAGCAGTCAAAAGTTCAAAAACAACAATGTAATATAATATAACATAAATTGATGGAACTGTTTAATAATCTAATTTTTGAACAATAAGAGATCTTCTAGTAAATTAACATACTTTTCAGTAATGTTTAATAAAGAAAACACTCGAGGGTGTGCTTCTTTGCCTCCATTTTATTTGTAGGAAAAAAATGGGTAGCCTTTTTTTCTATTGACATATGCATAGACAAGACTTGCTAATCTAGGTTTTATAGTTAATATTTCACGGGCTTCACTTTATTCCTTCTTTTTTTTATAAAGAGGTGTTTTTGTTAGAACTTACTGGGTAGCTGTAATAAGATTAGAAAACTTACCACAGGAAAGTAGTTCATTTTAATAAGGGAAAAAAGGGTAAACTTTTGCATGAATATTCAGCATAATTTCTATTTAAAAGTTATCATTACAAGAGTTTTTTAAAGGTTAACCGAGACAGAGAGAGAAATAAAGAACTCATCAGATTTATATTCCACACATAGGAAACAACTGAGAATAGAATGACAAATTTTAACCAAAACCCCAGCAACACACCCACTTTTGTTAGTTTATCATTTACGATTGTAGAAATTCTGTCTTTAGTGTTCAGTCAGCATAGGGACAACATCCACTGCACAAATAATCCAACAAATGTTTAACCAGCAGAGAAAGTGCAGGTGTAACTGCTGTTAAGTTTTCCACTGAATGCAAGAGTATTGTAGTAGCAGGGTGTTATACATCTCCTCCTTCAAGTCTTCATACCTGTGAAGATCCAGGGATGTGATGCATCTGCCTGGAAAAAAATGAAAATATTATTAACATGGAAATTTAGTACTCCTTACTGGAAAAACTTTTTACAGATGCCTATTTATTAAATTTCCTAATCTGTTGATCCTGTGGTAGCATCACAATACATAAATTCACAGAGAAACAGTTCATAACCTAACATCAAACCTAATCTAACACCAAACATCAAACTGTGATTTTTCTTATCTGTTGGGATTTTTTCCCCCATGTATGATGGTCTCTGAAATTTACATAGGGTAGTGAATACAAACAAAAAAACACAATATTCTGCAATGGCAGGATTGTTGGTAAGAGAAGTCAAAGAAGACTAATCAGACAAGTTAGAGCTTACACCAAGAAGTCTATTGTAACTCAAATAATCACCCTTTACAACCATGGTCAATAGAGTATCTGAAGTGTAACACACAATACATCAACTTTGAATGTGAAGCAGCAGCAATAGAAAACATGAGTTTTAACTCTGGTCAGCTAAGAATAGGAAACTGACACTACAAATCTACAATAAGTCTGTAAAGATTCTCACTCATCCAGGTGAGATTATTTGGAAGTTGAGTCATGTCAACTGGACTTCTTTAGACTAAAGAAGCTACTTGGATGAGTAGTAAAACATATCTACCCAACAAGAAAGTTGCACATACTGTATACGCACATTCCACATGTCCTGCTTGTGACATTTATATATCTTTGAATGGCTTATTTCCATTGTTTTTAAAAAAAAAACTTCCTAAACCAGTATATTCTGCACTAAACTTTTGCTTAGTAGTTGAGGGAGACATGCTGCTTGTGTCAAGGATTTTTTATTTTTTGCAGAAAAATTCCTACATTATCTGTAAGCTCCAGACTAGTCCAATGTAAATGGAGAATGCTATCTCCATAAGTGGTTTGAATTGAAAAAATGTGAAAAGAAATTGCTCTGGTAGTTTTTTTTATTTTGCTATTAGTATGTTTTTATCACAATGTATTGTATGTTTTTTTTGCTCTCAACACTGCAAAATGAACATAATGTAAGCAACTCAACAGCCAATCTAGTTAAGTCCATGATGACATTGTGTGTTTTGAACTGATTATTTTCCAGTTAAATTAGTAAGTGACAATATTTATTTGTGTTGATGGGTATTACTCTATGCACCTAATATAAAATTCCTAGACAGATTTCTATGTGAGTACTATGTGTGTTAATTTAAGTAATTCTATGTATTTAATATATTTATTATTAGTTGTAGTGGTCAGCACTGTGGCAATGTACCTCCAGGTTGCCCAGTGTAAATAAGTGTGTGAGTATGTGTGCCCTGGAATGGATTGGCGTTGTGTCCTGGGTTTACCCCTTCTCATGTCCAGAGTCTCTTGGGATTGGCTTCAGGTTTCTTGCGACCTTGTACAGGATAAGCGGTATAGAAATGAATTAATAAACAATAAAATGGTTTAGTAAAATCGTACATAGTATAATCAGATATATTCTTATAAAACAAAATGTACTGCTACATAATATAACATGCATAAACAAATGTTTTATAATATTTTTGGGTTTTGTTTTTGTTAATGGATTTTGTTTTATTGCAGCATGTCTCAAAAAATGCATTTACACTAATAATAAAATTGGTTCAGGTGGTCAATAATTGCTGCTTTTATATTTAATGACGTTAGTCTGGTGTCTTGTTCCTTTCTTCTTTAATTGGTCACTCATCCATATGTTATTACAGCATGACATCCACTGAACATTTGTACTGTAGTTTGTATTATTGTTACTACTACCCAACTTTTTAACCACAATCCCAGTAATTGTATAAAAATATTTATCTTTCGCAAATCCTTAAGTGCAAATGGAACACAAATAAAATGGACATTTTTTTCAAGGTTTATTAGGTTTTTGATACTGATAAAGACAGGTACTGATACAGATCCTGATAATTTTCATAGACAACTCAGCTACAAAGGTGGACAAAATGTTAATGTTGAAAGTTATTTTTATTAAAGCATCTGTGTATGGAAAATATTTTGCAAAAATATCTAAGCCTAATGAAATACCCTCAATTATTTAGGTTAGTGTTATATTCCTGTCTTAAATGTACTGTATTCACATTTCAAATAGTCCAATTTTCTCTCTTTAGTTTTGCACTTGCTACAACATAGATCAGCATAGTGCAAACCTTATGAAAAATCACTACACACTCATGCTGCTTTGTTGAGTTGGTCAGCATCTTAAACAGACTTGCAATGGTTTCTTATACACTGCATGAAATAGTGATATGTACAAAGAATGGACGAAAGAACTTCAAAAGCTAAAAACATCAAACCATGAAAGCAGCAACCATGTTGAGGCTAAATAATTTTTCTCTTTACCACATAGTAATTCTCAATCTGTTCCTAAGATACAAATGTGACATTTAAAATTATTTCAATGCTAATTGCCAATTTGATTTGCTTATTTAATTTTTCAAATAGAGTATTATTTTATGAAAACGACGTTTCACGGTGTGAAATTCTTACTTAAGTCCCTGGATCCAACTTCAGAGGAGATTAGGGATAAACACTGAATATGGAATGGAACAAACTGTTAAAGTGTGGTTGCATAATTTTCACAGGAATATTGATTGGAAATATCCTATATGAAAAGTTTATTTTCATTTTCTTTTTTATTTTCTAATGTATTTCTTTTTTATTCATATTTATTTCTTATTAATAAGCTTTTATTTTTGAGGTCACGTCATGTATAAGCATTTCACTGCATATCGTACTGTGTAAATACCGTGTATTTGAAATGTGTATGTGTTGCATGTTCTCCCCTTGCTTGGTGGGTTTCCTCTGGGTACTCCAGTTTCCTCCCACAGTCCAAGGGCATTCAGAGTAGGCTAATTGACATTTCTAAATTACCTGTAGTGAGTGACTGAGTGTATGAGTGTGCATGTGTCCTGCAATCCCATCCAGGGTATACCCTGCCTCATCGCCCTTGTATATGCTCCAGGCCTCCTGTTATAGGATGAGTGGTATAGAGAATGAATAAGTGAGTGAGTAAGAGTTTACTGAAAAAATGTTTGAGAAGAGACCAAGGTCAAATGATTTTGTTTTTAATAGTGTACTGCAGACAGCCACTAAATGTCCTCAATAATATCTTGGCTTCTCTTTTAAATACCCTTTACAACATTCACATGCATAAACAGTGAATGATCTCAACTCTGACCAGAAAAATTATAAATATTAATGCTGCACCAAGATAATTTAGAAATGAGTGTGTGATGATTACTGGCATGCAGCTTTTATTATTGTACTTCAACCTCAAAGCAAAAAAAACCCCTCTGAGACCAGTTGTAAATTAACAAATATATTTATGCAATTATAAATGCAACCATGGGGGTGGGGGGGGGGCGCAATCCAGTGTCTTCTTGTGCCAGTCCCAAGTCTGGATAAATGCAGAGAGTTGTGTCAGGAAGGGCATCCGACGTAAAACATTTGCCAAATCAATGATGCGAATCAGAAATATAATTTCCATACCGAATCGGTCGTGGCCCGGGTTAACAACGACCGCCACTGCTGCTGTTGACCTACAGGGTGCCGGTGTAAATTGGGCTACTGTTGGTCGAAGAAGGAGAGGAGGAAGGCGTGTTCGAAAGCAGAGAGAGAAGAGGAAAGGCAAGAGTTTAGGAGTGAAATAAGGGACCTTGAATGTTGGGACCATGACAGGGAAGGCAAGAGAGTTGGTTGATATGATGCAGAGAAGGAAGGTGGATATACTGTGTGTCCAGGAGACCAGGTGGAAAGGTAGCAAAGCTAGAAGCTTAGGATCAGGGTTCAAATTGTTTTACCATGGTGTGGATAGGAAAAGAAATGGAGTAGGAGTTATCCTGAAAGAGGAGTTTGTTAGGAATGTTCTAGAGGGGAAGAGAGTATCAGATAGGGTGATGAGTCTGAAGCTGGAAATTGATGGTGTGATGTTCAATGCTGTTAGTGGTTATGATCCACAGGTAGGATGTGTGTTAGAAGAGAAGGAGAAATTCTGGAGTGAATTAGATGAAGTGATGCAGAGCATCCCCAGAGGTGAGAGAGTTGTGATTGGTGCAGACTTCAATGGACATGTTGGGGAAGGGACCAGAGAGGATGAAAATGTGATGGGCAGGTTTGGTCTTCAGGACAGGAATGTAGAAGGACATCTTTGGTGGTGGACTTTGCAAAGAGGATGGAAATGGCAGTAGTAAATACTTTCTTCCAGAAGAGGCAGGAACATAGGGTGACATATAAGAGCGAGGCAGAAGCACTCAGGTGGACTACATCTTGTGGGATGAGGAAGTGATGGGAAGATGGAAGGAGTACTTTGAGGAGTTGATGAATTAGGAAAATGAAAGAGAACAAAGAGTAGAAGAGTTGACCGTTGTGGAGCAGGAAGTAGCAAATATTAGTAAAAGTGAGGTGAGAAGGGCGTTGAAGAGGATGAAGAGTGGAAAGGCTGTTGGTCCTGATGACATACCTGTGGAGGTATGGAAGTGCTTAGGAGAGGTGGCAGTAGAGTTTCTGACTAGTTTGTTTAACGAGATCTTGGAGAATGAGAGGATTCCAGAGGAATGGAGGAGAAGTGTATTGGTGCCAATTTTTAAGAACAAGGGAGATGTGCAGAGCTGTGGCAATTACAGAGGTATAAAGCTAATGAGCCATACAATGAAGCTGTGGGAAAGAGTAGTGGAAGCTAGGTTAAGGGCAGAGGTGAGTATTTGTGAGCAGCAATATGGTTTTATGCCTAGAAAGAGTACATCAGATGCAGTATTTGGTTTGAGGATGCTGGTGGAGAAGTACAGAGAAGGTAATATAGAGTTGCATTGTGTAGATTTAGAGAAAGTGTACGACAGGGTGCCGAGAGAGGAGCTGTGGTGTTGTATGAGGAAGTCTGGAGTGCCAGAGAAGTATGTTAGAGCGGTGCAGGACATGTACTGTATGAGAGCTGTAAGACAGTGGTAAGATGTGCTGTAGGTGTGACAGAAGAGTTCAAGGTGGATGTGGGTCTGCATCAAGGATCGGCTCTAAGCCCCTTTTTGTTTGCTCTAGTGATGGACAGGATGACAGATGAAGTTAGACAGGAGTCTCCATGGACTATGATGTTTGCAGATGACATTGTGCTTTGTAGCGAGAGCAGGGAACAGGTGGAGGAAAATTTGGAGAGGTGGAGGTACGCTCTGGAAAGCAGAGGAATGAAGGTTAGCCGCAGCAAGACGGAATACATGTGTGTGAATGAGAAGGACCCAAGAGGAACAGTGAGGCTACAGGGAGCAGAGGTAAAGAAGGTGCAGGACTTTAAGTACTTAGGGTCAACGGTCGAGAGCAACGGAGAGTGTTCAAAGGAGGTGAAGAGACAAGTACAGGCAGGTTGGAATGGGTGGAGAAAAGTGTCAGGTGTGTTGTGCGATAAAAGAGTATCAGCGAGAATGAAAGGAAAGGTGTACAGCACAGTGGTGAGACCAGCAATGCTCTACGGCTTAGAGACAGTGGCACTGAAGAAAAGACAGGAGGCAGAGCTAGAGGTAGCAGAGCTGAAGATGTTGAGGTTCTCTTTGTGAGTGACAAGGATGGATAGGATCAAGAATTCAATTCAATTCAGTTTTATTTGTATAGCGCTTTTAACAATTGACATTGTCTCAAAACAGCTTTACACAATCAAAAGAATTATCAAAAGAATGAGTTCACCAGAGGGACAACCCATGTTAGATGTTTTGGAGATAATGTCAGAGAGGCCAGATTGAGGTGGTTTGGACATGTTCAGAGGAGAGAGTGTGAATGTATCGGTAGAAGGATGCTGAGGTTGAATTTAAATTTAAGAGCAGCTCTTGATCAGCCCTATTCTGCTCCTGCATGTCAGTCAAATTGGGCGATGGCTTAATGGTTAGCACTGTTGTCTTGCACCACCAGGGCCTGGGTTCGATTCCTGCCTTTTTGTGCAGGGAGTTTGCGTGTTCTTCCCATGCTTGGTGGGTTTCCTCTGGGTTCTCTGGTTTCCTTCCACAGTCCACATACATTAGTTGGCTAGGCTAATTGGTGTTCCCAAATTGGACATAGTTTGTGAATGAGCGTGTGTCTGTATGTACTGTATGTGCTCTGAGATGGATTGGCACCATGTCCAGGGTGAACTCTGCCTCTTGCCCTAAGTCTTCTGTGATTGGTTACAGGCCCCCACTCCCCTGTAAAAAGGATTAAGCGGTATAGCGGTACAGAGTGAATGAAAAAATACATTTTTTTACATTTTGTAAATCCTGTGTAATTTATATATTTTTAACATGTTTTTTTTTTTTACTTTTGTACATTTGTATATTCCAGCCTTAATTTTTTTATTTGTATTTTATTTGTATTTAAAATTCTATATTTTGTTTAATTTTACTCTCCAGTGCAATTTTCTTTGCATTGTAGTGAATTTCTTCTATTCCGTTTTAGGTCATGGACAGTTGTATGTGATTGGCTCATGACCAATGCTACAAACTCATTTAGCATGGGCATTATACTAATCACTGGCCTGATCTGTCATCATCTGTACCTGTTAAGCTAGACATTTTCTATGCTTGTATGATTCATAGATCACTGTGTGCCTTAAAACAAGCAAAAAAAATCTTCTGAAACTGTCAGGTACAGGGACTGGACTGAAAACGGAGGCCTTCAGGAAGCCTGGAGAACTATTCTTCAAGACTACATTAAAAATACAACAAAGGTGTGGCTGCTCTATGGAAGCAAAATATGAAGAAATGTGTGCCTCAATATATTTACACACACACACACACACACACACACACACGCACACACACACACACACGCACACACACAACAAAATATACAAGAGCTCAGCATGAAATCATATGCATCCTTTACAGAATACCTCAGTTTACTAAAGGTAGACAAATATTAATTTTAGATTTTTTAAAATTACCCTATTATTTATTTTTTTATGTGGTGCTTGAATCGTTTGAATTGTTCACTTTATTTATAATGTTATGGAGGTCGAAATCCGGATCAGATATGTCCCCGCAGAGACCTTTGCAGTAGTTCTGTAAAAATATGGTTCAGGACCATTTTGTGAGAAAAAAGGGTTGAATACATTTTAAACGTATGCATCATGTAATCAATGTATCCAGTCATAATAGAAAGCAAAACTTCAGCAAATACAGGAAGTGAAAAACAAAAGAAAGAAGGAATCGAGCACTTAGCTGAAATTCTGCGCTTTCTATAGCTAGGTGTAGGACAGCTAATATTCTCCCTTGCGTAAATGCCGCAAGTCAATATTCTATCTAGGCGAACAGAATAACTGATTATTTGTCTACATTTAGATTTCAATTTAATTTGTAAATATATTAAATATAGTTCTAAAATAAATACACATGGGAAGCCACAAAATTTCCACAACTTAGATCACTTCAATGCAGAAAAGATGGTTGTATATTGTAGTGGAAGTGTTGTGCTGTACCCTATTCTATAACATTCATATGAATGTCTATTTAGAACAGGTTATTGTGTATGGCAATTCACATTATAACACACACTTATATTGAAAACCACACAAATTATCAACTGTAAAGGAAATTCTGACTTGAGCGTGTGATCGATTCAACCACGTTCACTTCTTCAGCACAATTTGTCATAGAGAAAAGGAGAAAAATAACCCATGATAAATAAGTCTAAATGCTGATAATCAGTTAAATATGACAATCTCATAATTTAGGACAAATTAGGACTTTTGCACTTCTACTGTGTTAGCAGTTTAGAAATGGCCAATTCAGACTTTTTAAATATGAACCACATGAAAACATTTAAGAGCCTATCATGTTCAAGTATGTAAATAAAATTCCTACAGCCCTCAACTTTCCTTAAATTTTTTGTGCCGTTGATGTAATATGCGGTGCGGTGGTGTAGTGGTTAGCACTGTCGCCTTGCACCTCCAGGGTCCGGGTTCGATTCCCGGCCAGGCTCGATTCCCGTCTCTGTGTGCATGGAGTTTGCATGCTCTCCACCGTGCTAGGTGGGTTTCCTCCGGGTACTCCGGTTTCCTCCCACAGTCCAAAGATATGCAGGTTAGGCTAATTGGCGTTCCTAAATTGCCCGTAGTGTGTGATTGGGTGTGTGAGTGTGTGTATGTGTGTGTGCCCTGCGATGGATTGGCACGCTGTCCAGGGTGTACCCCGCCTAGTGCCCGAAGTCTCCTGGGATAAGCTCCAGGTCCCCCGCGACCCTGAACACAGGATTAAGCGGTATAGAAAATGTATGAATGATGTAATATTCCGGATCACAACATACAACACGGGAAAATTCTTTGATACTGAACATATGAACTATTTTGCATAATTTGTACTCGAGTAATACTGAAATTCAATATTGTTGAGTACTCTAGCTTATGTGAATGTACAAGAGAAAACACTATTATGCTATATTTTTATTATATACATATATATACAAATTATTTACTATCTACATTGTATATACAGCGAAACCTCGGATTGCAAGTAATGCAGTTTGCGAGTGTTCCGCAAGACGGGCTGCGGAATTGTGGGTAATCGTCTCCCCTGCTGGGTCTTAGTGCGAGTCTCTTACTGGTATAATCAACATCTGTGCATGCGTGTACTGTTTACTATAACACTGTGACCACGTGAATAAAACATATTTTATTTTGTGTCTGTATGCCTGTGTGTACAGCACGCGTGTAAAGCAAAAGCAAGTCTCATTAGAGAGATTAAAAATTAATTTTCTCTCTCTGCTCTAGGCTCAGCCTGTTCCTTGTGTCTGTGTGCGCACGCGTCATTGGACACCATGCCCCACACGCGCACACACACACACACACACACACACACACACCCCTCCTACTTTCACCTTCACACTACCTTCACTACCTTCACACACACACACACACACACACACAGACACATTTTCTCTCTGCTCTACACAGAAACACTGGTCGCAATTCTTTTTAAAGCTAAAGTGCAGGTTAATTTGTTTTATTTTTACTTTATATTTTGTGTTAATTACTTTTATGTATTTATTTTTTGGGGTTGTGGAACGAATAATTTGAGTTCCCATTATTTCTTATGGGGAAATTCGATTTGGTTTACGTTTTGTTTTGGAATATTAGTCAGCTTCCGGGAACGAATTATGCTCGTAATCCAAGGTTCCACTGTTACAAATGCTACAAGAATATCTAAGTAAAAATTAAATGCCTTTAAAGTTCATCATCAAATCTAATCATGTATGGTAACTTATAAATTTTAGTAAATTACCTAGGTTGGACTACAAAATTAGTTTATATAATGAGATAGTTATTTAAGTTTTGTTAATAAGTTTGTTAAATGTGATAGCTAATTAAGTTTTTTATTGCTAATATTTATTAGCATTTATTGCAAAATTGCTAATAAGCATTAGAGAAAAAGTGAGCCAAGTTCTCTCTCTTTTTTTTCTGATAAATTTATGTCATGCATGTTTTGGCAAAATTAACTTCTTTAGCCATTTTCAATAGTTACTTATTTTTTACTTTTGAACTTTTGAATATGTTCAAATTTACTTTTTTTTTTTTTTACTTTTACTCAAGCAGATTTTTGCCTTCAAATAAGATTTTTTTAAAACACTTTTGACACATTGCCCATACTGATATTAAAGTCTCAATGTATTTCTGTAATCATATTTCCCAGACAATTTTGCTACATTTCTACTTGTTCTTAATTTTCCCAGCATAAGGTCGTGCTTGAGCTTTTAAATATGTGGCTGAATCTTGCTCAGTCAATACAGCACTAAAACAGAAACTTATAGAAACTAATACAGTCCATGCATATACTGTAAGCAAATAATCATATACAAGTATAAACATAAATATAAATAGCAATGAAATAGAAATATCAATGAAAAATGAAAAAAGAGAAAGAAATTACAGAAATTCAGAAGCAAGCAAGATCATGCAACAATAAAGTGGTAAAAACAAAAGCACTGACTCACAGTGACTGCATAATATATTAAAGAAATGATCCATATCATGCTTTTCAGGGGCTCTTACCTCCTCCTGGTCTCCTACACCCTAGTCGTGTTGTACTCTGATTCATGTTTGCTTAGAGACCCAATGAGGCAGAACCTGCAATACCATTGCTGTCATATTTAATATCTTAATTCTCTTTTACATAGGGAGAAGCAATGTTATTTCTAAATTCAACTTTATGTTTCAGGACATCTCTTGTATGTACAGGATATTATTACTCACTAAAATAATAATAATAATAATAATAATAATAATAATAATAATGTATAATTTAACAGTTGGTAAGTGGAGTATACTCAAATAAGTAAGTATTGATCTAAAATGCAGTGCAGTTACATGTTTAGAACAGGGTCAAAACCTCTTTGAGTAAACAGACTCTTTCTATCAGCTTTTTTTTATGAGACTATGAGAAATGTTTTGACTCTAGATGGTGCTGTGACATGCACCGATCAGTCATAACATTAAATCCACTGAAAGGTAAAGTGAATGACATTCATTATCCTATATCAATGGCACCTGTCAAGGCATGGAATATATTATACAGCAAGTGAACAGTCAGATGTGTTGGGAGAAGGACAAATGTGCAAGCATGTCCGAGTGGCAAAATAGTGATGGCTGGACAATTAGATTAGAGCATCTCAATATGGCAGGCTTATAGGGTTTTTCCAGTATACAGTGGTTAGAACCTCCCGAAAATGGTCCAAGAAGCGACAAGCAGTGAACTAACAACAGTGCCATGGGTTCTCAAGGCTCTTTGATGTGCATGGGGAGGAAATGATAGCCCATCTGGAGCTACTGGAGGGCAAACAGCTGAAGAATTTAATTCTATAGCTATAATTCTATAGCTATAAAGAAATGGTTTTAAAACACACTGCAGCACTGATCCCTGTCCAGCAAGAAAATCACCTATTGTACAATAGGCACATGAGCATCAAACCTGTACCATGGACCAATGGAAAGAGGTGGCCTATTTGGTTAATCAGTATTTTCTTTTACATTATTTGCATCACATACCTGGGAAAGAGATGGGACTAAAATGTTACAGGAAGAAGGGAAGGTGGGATGGGCCGTGTGATGCTCTGGACAGTGTTCTTCTGGAAATCCTTTGTTCCTGATATGCTTGTGGATGTTACCTTCATACGTACCACCTACTGTACATAAATATTGGTGCAGACCAAATACACGCATTCATAATACACACAGCCACATTGTAAAACAGTTGACAGAAGATGTCAGACAGAAGAGGTGTTGACCTGATCTCCAAATTCTCCAGATCTCAATCTGATTGACCATCTTTGTTTGGATGAGTCTCATCCAATAAGGCCACATCTTGCAACTTATTAAAGGATCTGCTGCTGAAGGCATGCTGTCAGATACCCCACACACCTTCAGAGGTCTTGTTGAGTCGATGCCTCTAAGGGTCATGGTTGTTTGGTAGCACAAGGTGGTCTTGCACAATAATAGGCAAGTGGTTTTAATGTTATGGCTGAGTGGCATTTATAACTTGTTTGTTTAAATGTTATGGTGGATGTGCAACTACAGCAATTTAGGAAATATTATTAATTATGACAAGTTAACTACTATTTTGGAATAACAAAAAAAATTGACAGCTTGTTAACATAAACAAATAAAAAGGAGTAAAAATTATATCGAAAAAAGGAGAAAAAAAAGGTTCACGAAAAAGTAATATGTGGGAAGCAATGCCAAGGACAAAATGACAAATGGGAAGAACTAAGGCAAAAATGGTGGAAGCTTAAAAAAAAAAGTTTAAGAAAATAATGATAAAAGTAACTGATGTAAAAAAAAAAAAAAGACTTTAAAAGAAAGTCAAGGGAAGCAGTTAGGTCCCTTCAGCCTCCTTTACTTAAAACGTGACATATGCTGGATAATGTGGTCAGAAATCGATGGATACTGACCGCTGCACTGCTTTGTCGTGTCTTGCCAGTCGGTGACTGGTGGTCGGCACCTCCTCATCAAGCTCATCTTCCATATCCGCTTCTTCTTGCGCATAGCTGTGCTTCATGACCACGATGCTGCGCTGGTTGTCATGATGATGATGATGATGATGATAATGGTGGTGATGATGATGTGGATCCATCGCGGCCACAGTTTTGGCACGGCCACAATGGTGCTCATGAACACAGCGCTTCTGGAACGTCGTCTCTGCATCGTCTGTAAGTTCGGCAATGTCACTGAGGTCATAACGCCGAGGTGTTTCTTGGAACACTTCCTGAAAGTCATCGCTCTGCATCATGTACTTCTTTCTTGGCTGCTTGATCTGCACTGTAACAGATATGACGAGGAGCACGAGGACGATGCAGCATGTCACACCAATGATGCTACCATTAGTGTTGTTCAGGTTATCCAGGATGTTGGCTTTTCTTTTCTCTGATGAGACACAATAATAAGGTTAACTTATATTATAATAATCATCCAGCTTAATTTGGTTAAGGTGGAGACCATGCTCAAATTTTTTTTACATTCTATTAACCATATAATAGAACTTGGTTAAAAGTTAAAATTAAAATTTTATATTTACTGTATATTCATTCATTCATTCATTCATTCATTTTCTGTGCCGCTTTATCCTTATATACAGGGTCGCGGGGGCCTGGAGCCTATCCCAGGAAACTTAGGGCACAAGGCGGGGTACACCCTGGACAGGGTGCCAATCCATCGCAGGGCACACACACATACTCACATACACACACTCATTCACACACTACGGGCAATTTGGAATGTCAATTAACCTAACCTACATGTCTTTGGATTGTGGGAGGAAACCGGAGTACCCTGAGGAAATGTACTGTATATACTTAATTTAATTAAATTTAATAAAATGATGTAAGATTACATTAAAGAAATGGAAACGAATGATCCTGTGACAGACTGCAAAGTATCAAAAGATACACTTTAAAAATTGCTTGTTTATGTAACAAAATCAGCAGCAATCTCATTTTCCCTCTCATTTGTTTCAACCACTGAGCATTCAGCTTCACCAGTAAACTAATCACAGGCCTGATCATCTGTCATTATCGACACCTGTTTCTCTCTGGTTCAAGAATTTTTTTAATGATTCATAGGTCACCGTGTGGAACATTCCTCCGAAACTGGCCAGGTACAGGGACTGGACAAAAAGTCATTTCGAAACGACTTTTGGTCCAGTCAACAACTATTCCTCAAGCCTAAATGTGAAGACATTAGCGGTTTCACAGACTTTTGCATATTTTTAAATTTAAATGTATTATTTTACGGTATATTACCTTTAGTCTAATACCTTATTGCTCCTCCGGGTACTCTGGTTTTCCCCCACAGTCCAAAGACCTGCAGATTAGGCTAATTGGCATTCACAAATTGCCCATTGTGTGGAAATGAGTGTGTGTATTTGTGTGTGCCCTGCGATGGATTGGCACCCTGTTTTGGGGGTACCCCGCCTTGTGCATTAAGTCTACTGGCATAGGCTCCAGGTCCTCGCGACCCTGAGTACAGGATAAAGCGGTATAAACAATGACTGAGTGAGTGAGTGAGTGAGTAATACCTTATTGTTTCTACAGTAATAACTAATTGATAGGGACATCTAAGCCAGACGTCCTGTTATTCAAATGTCCTGTTATTTATTGAAGAAAATTGTATTATTGATATAGTAAATATTTCTGTGTCTGTGTTAGTAATCCAAAGAAAATAGCAGAAAATATCCAAATATTACCATGAGCTAATGACTATAACCTAAATTTATAACTTTATAAGATATAACAGTATCTTGTGGCTATTAAGGAAAAAAGAATAACAATGTTCTATATTGCAGTTATTTTTGGTGAATTCCTGATGTATAAAAATGATAAAGCACAACATGACATGATATAAAAAAAAAAACAATTGAGATTAACTTCGGGGTGGTAAAAAAAATAAATAACTTGGCATAGCATTGTGTTGCATCACAGCACCCTGTCTGCTTTTGCAGTGTTTTGATATTTAAATCAAAATGTGCACTTTGATATATCTGTATTATTGTGTTGCTATAAGGAAAAACTAACACCCTTAAAAGTTTTTGGTCCTCCTAAAGATCTAGAACCCTTCAGAGAACCATGTACAAACATTATAGAAAACATGACGTCTTGATCATAAAATAACACCTTGAGGAGCCCCTTATTTATAGTAGACATGGAATGAGCAACCATCATCTTTGAGTCATGTAATTTCTCACTAGATGAGTGAAATTCAAAGCTAAAGTTCTGACATTTATACCATATAATATGTACACTAATTTAAATGGATTATAATATTACATCTAATTTGTAAAGGCAGTATTGAATTAGGAAGCACATGCCGTAGCGTCTAGATGTCAAGCATAATGTAATTAATTTGCTGAACCAACCATCTCTATTCTCTATACACTCTCTGCCACAAGTTCCCCTTCCATCTCAGAACTTGTATAAATCAATGTTATTTTTATATGTGACCTGAATACAGTCATACACAGTTATAATGCGTAGCTGGAGGTGAGCATTTTCTCCGTGGCACATTTATAGCACGAGTGTGCTCCAGAGAAGCCATTTATAACTGCTACAATAAATGTGTAAGATGTGGTCGCAGATTGGGGAGAGCGAGGAATGAGAAATTCTCATGCTTGACATGTTTATTAAGCCTGTTGAGATAACAAGAGTTGCTACAACAAGGTAGGATCATAACTGAACCATAGGAAAGGCATCTAGCTGCCGCCCTGGCTGGACAAAGCCTCGACCTTGGTGAAAAGGGCCTGAATCTTTGTGTGCCAAATTGTACATCAAGTATCAATCTCAAATTTGTTGTCAGCTCTATATAAATGCACTTGACACACAGAAATCCACTCAGACAAATCCAGGCAGATTAAATCCATTTTTTTTATATTAAAAATAATTTTATTGAGCAAAATGTACTGGTGCAAAATGCCAATTGAACACATTATATATATTTTTGTTTACAATACAACATGTAGAATGTAAATTTTTTGACCAGAGAAAATGCTCCTTATTTGAAAAAAATAAATTAAGGTACATTCTTTTTTTTCTTCTTTTTTTTCTTCATAATTTTATCATAGTGTATTTTTCTCAATATGCAGTATATTTATATATTGTTTTCCTGTTGCAGTGACAAGAATGTGACCAGCAGATGTCAGCAGCATGCAGCATTTTGAGCATTCCCTAACAGATTCAAGCACAGACTTACAGTATATCATTAACCAATTAATCACTGCTTAGCAACTGTTGCTACCCAATAACACCCCTGTCATCTTTTCAGCACTTTAGTAGGTCCACCGGTGTTTCTCTATATTACGTTACATAAATAAAATTTTTGATTGATGTATGTGGTTGTGCTTACTAACAACTGAACAAAGATACATATTTCCATCCATCCATTATTTATATCACTTATCTCAGGGATCTTTGGACACAAAAATTGTTATGATGATGATGGGGTACCACTGCATCGCATAACACAAGCACACAAACTCAGACTTCATTTCAATTTCTGAAATGGCAATCAAACTACTTGATTGTCTTTGAATTGTAAGAGGAAATTGAAATACCTGGAGAAAGCACAAAAGCATGGAGAGAAAATGCAAACTCCTTGCACACAGGCCAAAGGGGAGATTTTGAACCACCAGCCCTGGAGGCGAAAGTGTTCACTAATAAGCCACCGTGCTTATACAGTCTTGAAAACCCTAGGAAGCTAGGCTCAATTGACCCATCCACAGCTCTGTTCCTGGTCTATTGAAATTTTTATACAGTGAATCTGTATTCACTAACTGAAGTGACTGGAGTGGACTTCACTGTTTCGGAAGTTCAGAAAGAAAAGTGGGACGTTACAAATTCAGAGCTGTAAAATGTCATGAACAGGACTTTGTATTGAATGCAGACCACAAATGACAGATTAAATAAGATTGGAATGATGTCCTTACTTTTTCAAGTGTTCTTTATTTTTTCCAAATTGCTTTTCCTGGTTAGGATGTAGGCTGCTGCAAAAGTGAATTAGCTCCTTAAAGAAGCAGCAAGGTAGTCAGGGACAATGGAGCGACCATTGATTATAGTTGTTGATCAACTTTAATTTGAAAGATTTCCTGTGCATTTTAAGCAATTGTTTATGAAAAATAGCAATCAATTTTAATAAAAATTCCCAGACAACTGCTATGTCAGAACTGCTACCAGAAACATTCATCATATCTGAGGAACATGCGTTTGTATACTGCTGATAGCTGTGCATGTTCACAGCATGGAGGTGTAAAATGGCATATGATACATCTCAAGGTGACTTGTAATGATGATGCAGGAAAACAGGCTGCTGAGGTGTGCGTACTTTGGTTTTATGATACTGTACAAGTAAACCAACCAAGGAAAATCTTAATATGAAGATATGATATATGATATGCAAAATCTGTCACAAGGATTATGCATACAGTGATATCTAGTACTAATACTAGTTTGCCTACAATGACAATGTCCTTCTGCTTTGACAATTGTCATGCTTGTGATGTCATTACAATATTCAGTAATAGATGCTTATGCAAGTGATCTTATTTGATGTATGTATATGTGACGAGCTCTGGGTGTGGTAATAGTGAATTTTCGTGGGATTAAACTTGTAGTATTTCAAATTCAAATTTTATTGGTCACATACACAATCATACACAGTATAATATGCAGTGAAATGTTTTATACGACCGCCAGTGACCTTAAAAAAAGAAAATAAAAGCTTGTACGTAAAATAAATAATCAATAAAAAGGAAATACTAAAGAAATAATTTTAACTAGTAAAATTAACTGTGCATAAGGGCATAATAAAATATTGCAAAAATATAGAAATATAGGATTAAAGTGTCAGTGGTTGTCCAAATATGCATGAAGGTGACATGTGCAATTGTCCAGATGTATGAGTATTTAGTGCAAGTGTGTATGAATGTGTCCATGATTGTCCAGTCAGTGTTGTGAGCTTAAAAGATGTTATTAGTTCTGTGTGGAGGTGTGATTGTGTGATTGAGAGACCTTATCGCCTGCGGGAAGAAACTCCTCCTCAGTCTCTCTGTGTTGGCCTTTAGGGAGCAGAATCTCTTCCCAGACCGCAACAAAGAGAACAGTCCATTACTGGGGTGACTGAGGTCCTTCATGATCTTCCTGGCCTTAGTCCAACACCGCTTGCTGTAGATGGAGTGTAGGTCAGGGAGCTCAGTGCGGATGATGCGCTCGGCTGATCGCACCACCCTCTGTAGAGCTCGTCTGTCCTGCATGGTGCTGTTCCCGAACCAGGTCGTGATGTTTCCCGTCAGGATGCTCTCTATGGTGCAGGAGTAGAAGTTCCTGAGCACCTTGGAGGGCAGTCTAAAGTCTCTCAAGCGTCTGAGGTGGTAGAGACGCTGCCGGGATTTTTTCACCACGGTGTTGATGTGACAGGACCATGACAGGTCCTGCGTGATGTGAACACCGAGGTATCTGAAGCTGTCCACTCTCTCCACTGGGCTCCTGTTGATGACGGGGGTCTGGTAGTTCCTCTCCTGCTTTGTACTAAAGTCCACTATCAGCTCCTTTGTCTTACTGACGTTCAGGAGGAGATTGTTCCTCTGGCACCAGTTCTCCAGATTTCCAATCTCCTCTAGGTAGTCCGACTCATCATTGTTGGTGATCAGTCCGACCACGACGGTGTCGTCAGCAAACTTGATGATGGAGGTGGAGTTGGTAGTAGCCACGCAGTCGTGGGTGTACAAAGAGTACAGCAGGGGGCTCAGAACACAACCCTGGGGGGCTCCAGTGCTGAGAGTGAGTGTAGCTGAGACATGTCCGCCCATCCTTACTGCCTGTGGTCTGCCAGTCAGAAAATTGGAGATCCACTGACATATAGATGAGCTCAGTCCCAGGTGCTCCAGCTTGGTGGTGAGTGTGGAGGGAATTATTGTGTTAAAAGCAGAGCTGTAGTCGATGAAGAGCATTTTAACATAATTCCCTTTCCTAGTGTCCAGGTGAGTGAGTGATGTGTGGAGGAGATGAGAGATTGCATCGTCTGTGGAGCGGTTCTGACGGTATGCAAACTGTAGTGGGTCCAGTGTGTCGGGTAGTGAAGAAATGATGAAGTCTCTGATAAGGCGTTCAAAGCACTTCATCACTACTGAGGTGAGGGCTACAGGGCGATAGTCGTTGAGAGAAGCAGGATGTGGTTTCTTTGGAACAGGAACAATGATGGACTCTTTGAAGCATGTGGGGATCACCGACTGAGATAAAGAGATGTTGACTATCTCAGTGAACACAGGTGCTAGCTGGTCTGCGCAGGCTCTGAGAATACGACCTGAGATGCCGTCTGGTCCTGCTGCTTTCCTGGTGTTCACTCTCTTGAAGGCTCTCCTCACATCGTGCTCGGAGATGATGAGCGCGTTCCCGGTGCTGGCTGTGTCTTCCTGTCTGCAGCCGTTAGCGCCGCTAGCATTAGCGCCGTTAGCATTAGCGCCGTTAGTATTAGCCCCGTTAGAATTAGCATTGCTAGCGTCTTTAGCTGCAGCCTCGAAGCGAGCGTAAAATGTGTTCAGCTCGTCTGCCAGAGTCGCGTCCGCGTTCGTCATACCGGATGCTGGTGCTTTGTAGTCCGTTATTGTTCTCAGTCCCTGCCACAGGCTCCTAGAGTCACTCTGTTGAAGCTGTGACTCTAGTTTTCTCCCGTAGCGCTGCTTCGCCTCTTTCACCGCCTTCCGGACGTTATATGACGCAGCCTTGTACGGTTCCATGTCCCCCGACGCAAGTCCCGTGTTGTAGGCAGCTGTGCGAGATCTCAGAGCGTCGCGGATGGTTTTATCCACCCACGGCTTCTGGTTGGGAAACATTCTGATAGTCTTTTTCTCTACCGTATCGTCTGCCAGCTTTTCAATAAATCCCACAACCGCTTCGGTAAACACGCTGACGTCATCATCGGAGCTGTTTCTGAACATGTCCCAGTCTGCGTCATCGAGTGCGTCCTGTAACGCGGCCACCGATTGGTCCGTCCAGCGCGCGACCTCCCTCTGAACCGGAACTTCCTGTTTCAGCCTTTGTTTATATTTTGCCATGAGGAAGATGGCGGCGTGGTCGGATTTACCAAACGCTGGACGATATTGTGCCTTGTAACAAGTATTTAAGTATTATATTATTATATGTATTTAAGTATATCTAGCTACAAAATTCTTATGAAGTTGAATATGGACAGGGCAAAACCTTTAACAAAATTATTCAAATTTTCTTCAGATGTTTATAAATTGCTACATCTCAATACGACTAACATTGCATTGTAATCACTCTTAGCATTAAATAATGAATGGACTTTCATGGGCTTATTCAGACAGTGAAATAAACATAAACATTTGGAATGCAGAGCAGTTAATAAATTCTGAGTACTACAAAATGTAACTGTAAAATGTTCATCATAATTATGATGAGTACAATCCGAAAAAAAAAAAAAAAAAAAAACAAGAAACGTTTTAAAACCTCACTGTGAGGGTTGCCCACTAGAGGGCAGTGTTTATTAGTTTGTAGTTTTGTTCCTAGACTCAGTTTCCCAGAAGCCTCCTCAGTCAGGTGACGTGGATGCTCACCTTAACTGAGGAGGCTCATTAGCATTGTTATAAATGCCTGTTTGTTCTGGGAAACTGGGTCGAGCATTAATTTCTGTTCTGTGGGTTTTGTTTTCTTCTGGTTTTAGTTTGATTATAGTTGGCATTTAGTTTCTGGAGCTCTTTAAGTTAAGTTTGTATTTGCTTTGATTTAGTTTATGTCTCTTTGTCTCTGTGTCTCCTAGCAGGATTAGCCTCTAGGAGAATTAGCCCTTTGTGTTTACCCTTTTGTGTAAGTAACCCCCATTGCATGTTTAGTTATTAGTCTGTTTAAATACTAATGAGGGTGATACTAACATGTTTAGATCTTAGCCTGTCTAGTCTTCATTTATGTCTAGTCTCATCGTCTGATTAGCTCTTAGTCTGTTTAGGTACTAACATCTTTAGCCACTAACCTTCAGAGTTCTTGGTCTGTTTCATACCTAGTCTGCTGTGTACCTTGTCTGTTCATTCCCTTGGGTCTCAGGCTATTAGCATGTTTAGACATTAGTCTGATTAGCTATTAGCTAGCTTAGCAGCTAATGTGCAGAACAGGTGGTAGGCCTAGCCAAGCCTGTCTTGTGTGCGTTTATCCCTTACAGGTATACAGTAGTCCCTAGTGTTTAGTCCTCTAGTCTGTTTAGTGTGTCTTGTCTCGTCCAGTTTGTATCCCCATGTCTGTATTGTATATTAGTTGTGCAATCCCTAGTCTTATGTCTAAGTGTTTGAGTTCGGTTGATAGTTTGCTCCAAGTTTAAACCAACTTGTTTTGCTTGTTTGGTTTATTATTATTATTATTATTATTATTATTATTATTATTAAAAAAGACTTTTTGTTACACTGCATCCCCTCTGCGTCTATGCCTCCACACCAAGCCCACAGTCCAACATCATAGCAGAACGTGACACTCACTAGGTTTCAAGAGATCATTGGCTAACGTCAGTACGATACTGTAGCTATCAGACCCTGGAAGTCTGGCTTGCGAGATTAGAGCTGAATAGGAAGTGCAAACATATATGGAAAGTAAAGAACAAGGCACAAGTGCAGCCAATCAACCGAAAGAAGTCGGGATATGGATACAAATGCACATATTCCTGTATTTTTTATTTATTTAAGCAGCGTAGTACTTTCTTGAAAGAGTTAGGGTACATTTTGCTTTACAGTATGTGTGAGGTATTTGCTCATTTGTCGTTCTCTTATTCTTTTATTTGTACTGATCAAGGTCATTGTTGTTCCTTTCCTTTTTAAGTCTTTGTACTCTATGTGGTTCATTCATCTTCTATACCGCTTTATCCTGTATTAGGGTCGTGGGGTCCTGGGATCTCATTTATCAAGCGTGCGTACGCACGGTTTTATGTGTACATCATGCGTACGCACAATTCTACTAATAGAATGCGATTCATTAATTTGTACGTGTGCGTGAAAATGTGCGCACATTTAGAAGAACTCCTGACTGTGCGTAAGCAGAATCCCCTAGTGGTAGAGAACTGTAATCACATATAAACCCAGTGCCCTTAAACTTCACCATTAAAATGTCAGTGTTAATAAATTGATACATTGAATAATTGAATACAACAGGTGATTCTTAGTTATCTGGAACTGTGAATAATATAAAATCCATTTTAATCCATAAAATTTTGGAAATACATTGCTTACAATGGCAGACCTTGCGCTTCTTGAAGATTTGCAACAAGCACTTTTGCGCAGAGATCGCGTTTTCAGGGACCGCACAGACTTACTCGCTGAGAGTGATGAGTGGCTCATTAGTCGTTTTCGTTTGCCAAGGGCAATTTTGCTTGATTTGTGTCAGCAGTTCTCGCAACCTTTGGAGAGGCTGACAAAGCGCACCAGTGCAGTCCCCGTGCACACTCAGGTTCTTTCTACTATTGCCACAGGCACATTTCAAAGGGAAATTGGTGACAAGTCTGGTATTTCTCAACCCACCGTGAGCCGAATTATGCCACACATTTTACATGCAATTATATCACTTACATCACAGTACATTACGTTTCCAAACACCGCAGCGCAAAGGACAAAAATTATGACCGACTTCTATAACATCACAGGATTTCCAAGTGTAATAGGGGCAGTTGACTGCACACATGTTGCCCTGAAAGCTCCTACTGCTGATGAATATGCATTTGTACAGTAAATAGAAAAGGCTATCGTGCAGGTACAGTAATCTGTGATGCACACTTGAACCTGCTAAATGTCGTTGCGAACAGCCCGGGAGGTACACATGATTCCTTCACTGGGACTTCGTCTTCAGCAAAGCGCTGCTGGAGAAGGCTGGCTTATTGGTAAGTGTGTAACGATTAATCAGGATTTAAAAATAATTGTAAAATTAGATGACTTCTCAACACCATATAATGTACTGTATTTTAATCTACATCATTGCAGGGGGTCGAGGATATGCCCTTAAATCCTGGCTGATGACCCCAGTGGTAAACCTTCTATCCCAAAAGGAGCTGAATTACAACCGAGCACATGAGCGCACAAGAAGCACAGTAGAACGTGCAATAGGCTTGCTGAAGGCTCGATGGCTGTGTCTGTCAGGCAGAGGAGGCACATTGCAATACAAACCCAACAAGGTTTTGAATGTTTAAATATTTAAATTAAGTTTTAATTATATTTTATAACTACAATATTTATAATATACTGTATACATAATTATTTGATTCATTATACAATATCAATTTGCTTTAGGTGTTCTATATAGTTAAAGCATGCAGTGTGCTGCATAATATTGCCATTAAAAACGGTATACCACTGGATGAGATGCCAATACAAGAAGATCGCCACATGGCAGAAGGTTTCGACCCGATGCCAAATGCTGTGGCCGTGCAGCTAAGAGCAGGGATAATCGAACGGTTCTAAATGTGTTTCACAATAAGGAGTAATTGTGAGAAAATGGTGAGATCACTTGGAGCTTTTATTGAACTTGCATGATGCATTTAGTGAATCACTAATGTTCCTCAAGTCCACATTGATTTGGTGCAGTTCCTCTTTTATGCTTGCAATGCCGCTCACTAATTCCTCCTGGACTCGTGGCTCGAAACGCATCGGACGCGCTGAAGTGGCAGGCGGAGCAGGACCTGGCAAAACTGGCAGATCTATAAAATAAATGTTAAATGAACAATCCAAATCATTTGCAATGTGTGTGTTATTTATCTATGAATAATATATCGCAACACAAACATTTGAAAACCTACTAACCATTTTCGGATGGCTCGGCCTCTCCTGCAGTTGATGGGATTGCACTTTCAGTGTCACCATCGGGGTGACACTGAAATAAGACTCTGGTCTCCTCCCGTGGCACCGATGTCTCTTCTGTGGGCTGCAATTCTTTTTTTAGAGGACACTTTCAAATCAAACCACTTTTTCTTGACCTCTGCAGTAGTTCTACATAAAGGTGAGATGGCATTTACCGCATTAGTAACCTGTCCCCACGCCAAGTCTTTTTTTATCTTTGACATTCCGCCTGAAAAAGCAGCAAACAAAACTGTCTTATAACATTGTACCTCATTTAAAAGCACTTCCATTTCTTTGTCTGTGAAGTTTTTTTTTCTTTCCTCTCTTCACGGGATCCATGATAACGGTTCTATAGTGCCCTGGCGGCATTGGGTTTTTATAAGGAAGGTTGTTTGCCAAATAAGGTCATTTGAGGGCGTTTCTGTATGCAAATTTAAATTACTATGCACACGCACACAATTTAGAAGGAGTGCGATTCATCATCAGTCATTTCGTACAGCTGTGCGTACTCACGTTTGATAACTCCCAACTTTCTTGTGCTTACGGCTGTTGGTATACGCACTAGTTTAGAACTTGTTTTACGCACGCTTGATAAATGAGACCCCTGGAGCCTATCCCAGGAGACTCTGGGCACAAGGCAGGGTACACCCTGGACAGCGTGCCAATCCATCGCAGAGCCTATGTGGTTCAACAATGGAAATATATACATTTGATAAGCGGTGGGACAGAAAGACCAGGGGGTTTTATTCATCCACAATGAATATACAGTATAATTTCAATGCGGGAATAGAATATATATTTTCCTTTTTTTCAAATTATTTCAATGTGTGAGTATGGAAAAGTATAATTGCAGGTAAACTGATAGTAAGGGGCTCTCATTACACTTACTGCCAATCATGTCAGTATAATCAACAGTAATTACTGACTTCAGTGCAGGCAGGTGATGCATGGCATGTAAAATAAAAGGCACATCTTAAGATTCAGATGATACAGATAATGAGCCTCTTCGCAGAGAGTGATGAGTGGCTTATCGGTCAATTTTGTTCACCCAGTGCAATTCTATTTGATTCTGAGTCAGAAAATTCATCCACTTTTGGAGAGGCTGATGATACCCGGCAGGAGCATCCCTGTACACACTTAAATCCTTCATAGCCATGGGCACATTTGAATGAGAAACTGGAGACAGGTCTGGCATTTCCAAAGCAACTATAAGCCTAATAATGACTTGAGTCTCAAATGCATTCATACAGCTCATGACACTCATGCATTACATTTTCAAACATTTCTTTACCATTTATTAGTGTTTTGGCTGTTTTTTTTTTATGTAAACGTGTTTCTTGAGTACAAGCAGTCTAATTTAGACTGCTTGACCTACAGTATGCGTAAGATATGCATACACATGCATAATTGCCAATATACAGTCTAGATGATCTCACCCACAAAACAAGATGTTCTTATACTGTATGTGTACTTATGAAAACCAAGGATGGGAAAACAATGACTATATTAGGTTGCCCATGTGTACATGTCAGGTTGCACAGTTCTTGTTAAGTGGTGCACTTAGAATTGTGCATTCGATTTTAAAATCATAACATTTTATTTTATCTTAACATTATATTATCATTAACAATGCTTTGTCTACTTAGTAGTTGTTTCTAAGTTGTCCTAAATTGCCTCTCAACCATCCATGCTACTTTTCGATCTTTCATTACTGCTAGTTCATGTGTGTGCAAGCTTCATGACGACTCTGTCTATGGCTAACATGAGCTACAAAGCTAACTAGTTTCTAACACAAGGCTGAATCCCAAATCTCTGATCAAGGACACTACTTGGTGTGTGGAACAAAGGATTCTACGCTTTAGATAGAACACTAGCTTTCCATTTTACAGTATCGGGGATTCAACCCCAGAACAATTATTTTGTAAATAATTAATCTAATGTACTTAATTTATTTATTTGTTTGTTTAGCTGGGGCTATTCTTAAACAGAATAATAAAAAACGGGAGCATAAGAAATAATTTTGACACAATAACTGACCACCACATTAAACGCTGTAATCAAAATTAAAGGTGATTGAATTACATTTTAGCATGTGCACCTTTTTTCCGAAAGTACAGTAAATCTCAGAACACTGAAAACATAAATGTTTGTGTGAGCCAAGCAGAACTCTTTTCTTTTGCCACTAGTAAATGGTGAGTTTAATTTGTCTTTATTAACAGGCTTGTGTTGGCTCACTTGCTTTATTTTTTCTATTCTTTTATTAATGGCTATAATATTAATTGACTAAATTTTACCAAGTTTTATTGATGGTGTTCCTAGTGCCTGACCTTATTCACTAGCTTATTATAACTTATTTACAAAACGAAGGTACGACTTACCTTTGCAGTGATTTTCATCCCATGGATATACACAGTTTTGGATTCCATTACACACTAGTGAGTTGTTGATGCACATGTTACTGTGGCAGAAGAACATGTCAGCCTCGCAGGGAGCTAGAAAAAAAGATATTTTTTAATATCAAGCACTGATGCATGATCTGTTTAGTTATCATAGCAAATTAAAATTGAAGCAGTGAGACGTACATATGTCTTTTATTCATATTTATCTGGTTAAAGGATTTTTCTGTCTAGACATGATGCATAGTCCTAGATTTGAGTCAGCTTTTCTAATGAGGTTAATTCCTTTGAATGTCTACAACCGCCTTTGCTGAACCTCTATTTTTTAGTACATTGAAGTCATATTTGTTTTGATCTGTCCAGGGTGCAGGCAGAATGGATCCATGCCTTACTGTTGTTTATGGAAATTTTTCAATCTTGAATTGTTCAATTTTGGTGATCCCACGTGAACTGTAGCCTTAGTTCCCTGTTCTTACTTCCAAGAGTGGCACCCAGTCTGGTCTTCTGCTATTGTAACCCATCTTCTTTAAGAGCATTTAGCCCAAGAGCATTTAGATGTACTTTTCAGGATACCTCAGTTGTAACAAGATGTTATTTGTGATTGTGCATTAAAATCTCAGTACATCAGCAGTTTCGAAAATACTCAGACCAGCCTGAGTATCTGGCATCAACAACCATGTCACAAAATGTCAAAGTCATGTATCTAATGAAGTGGCCGGTGAGTGTAAATGTCTGTGATGAATTATTTTTACTCTTAAGATGAGTATTAAGATTAATCTTATGCCTCATACAGGATGCATACCTGGCTTACACCCAGTGTTCCAAGGACAGATTCAAGATACTGCACCCTGACCCAGAAAGTGAGTGAGTGACACCCTTGAACAGTATAAAGCATTTTCAGCAGATATATATATATATATTTATATATATATATATATATATATATATATATATATATACTGTATATATATATACTGTATATATACAGTGTCACATTACAGCCACAAACATGAATCAATTTCATTGGAATTCCATGTGAAAGACCAGTACAAAGTGGTGTACATCTGAGAAGTGGAACGAAAATCATACATGATTCCAAACATTTTTTACAAATAAATAACTGAAAAGTGGGGTGTGCGTAATTATTCAGCCCCAAGAGTCAATACTTTGTAGAACCAGCTTTTGCTGCAATTACAGCTGCCAGTCTTTTAGGGCATGTCTCTACCAGCTTTGCACATCTACATGTAGAGACTGAAGTCCTTGCCCATTCTTCTTTGCAAAACAGCTCCAGCTCAGTCAGATTAGATGGACAGCATTTGTGACAGTTTTCAGATCTTGCCACAGATTCTCGATTGGATTTAGATCTGGACTTTGACTGGGCCATTCTAACACATGGATATGTTTTGTTTTAAACCATTCCATTGTTGCCCTGACTTTATGTTTAGGGTCGTTGTCCTGCTGGAAGGTGAACCCCAGTCTCAAGTCTTTTGCAGACTCCAAGAGGTTTTCTTCCAACATTGCCCTGTATTTGGCTCCATCCATCTTCCCATCAACTCTGACCAGCTTCCCTGTCCCTGCTGAAGAGAAGCACCCCCAGAGCATGATGCTGCCACCACCATATTTGACAGTGGGGATGGTGTGTTCAGAGTGATGTGCAGTGTTAGTTTTCTGCCACACATAGTGTTTTGCATTTTGGCCAAAAAGTTCCATTTTGGTCTCATCTGACCAGAGAACCTTCTTCCACATGTTTGCTGTGTCCCCCACATGGCTTTTGGCAAACTGCAAACAGGACTTCTTATGGTTTTCTGTTAACAATGGCTTTCTTCTTGCCACTCTTCCATAAAGTCCAACTTTGTGCAGTGCACGACTAATAGTTGTCCTATGGACAGATTCCCCCACCTGAGCTGTAGATCTCTGCAGCTCGTCCAGAGTCACCATGGGCCTCTTGGCTGTATTTCTGATCAGCGCTCTCCTTGTTCGGCCTGTGAGTTTAGGTGGACGGTGGAGATTTTTGGAATCATGTATGATTTTCATTCCACTTCTCACGTGTACACCACTTTGTATTGGTCTTTCACGTGGAATTCCAATAAAATTGATTCATGTTTGTGGCTGTAATGTGACAAAATGTGTTCAAGGGGGCCGAATACTTTTGCAAGCCACTGTATATATATAATATAATATATAATATATATTTGTGTGTGTGTGTGTGTGTGTGTGTGTGTGTGTAAGTGTGTGTTAAAACATCTAGCCATAATCACTGACCATGCTCACAGTGTTATTTACTAAGTTTTTTGTGATACTGTTTAAATTTAATAATAATCTTAAAAAACCTGGCGGCACGGTGGTGTAGTGGTTAGGACTGTTGCCTTGCACCTCCAGGGTCCGGGTTCGATTCCCGGCCAGGCTCGATTCCCTGTGTGCATGGAGTTTGCATGTTCTTCCCGTGCTTGGTGGGTTTCCTCTGGGTACTCCGGTTTCCTCCCACAGTCCAAAGATATACAGATTAGGCTAATTGGCGTTCCCAAATTGACCATAGTGTGTGAATGAGTGTGTGTGTGTGCTCTGCGATGGATTGGCACGCTGTCCAGGGTGTACCCTGCCTCATGCCCTGAGTCTCCTGGGATAGGCTTCAGGTCCCTGCGACCCTAAATACAGGATAAAGCGGTGTAGAAGATGAATGAATGAATGAAAAAAAAAAACCTTCAGCATAGGTTCCACTCCAAATGTGACCTAAGATACAAACATTCAGAGTAGAAAACAGATACGACTTATGGCATTGTATTAAATCTGTAAAGGGTTTATCATTCTTTTCTGCACCAATTCCTTCAGTGTGCCTGGAGGCAACCTCACCTGAGGTCAAGCTCTTATCTCTGCACTTCATTAACTGATTGGAGACACACCGACCATCTCCTCAACAGTTAAAATAGTGGAGCTGAAATTTATATTAATTTTCAACCATATAAACAAAGTAGTTCAATCAAGTAGAACCATAACCAGAACTTCTGTACCACAGCAAGGACCATCATGTCTCCATATAACTCTCTCTACCACATCTTCCCTTGTCACTCCAACCTCCTGCATGGCCTCCCTCACCACACCCATAAACCTCCTCTTGGGCTTTTCTCTTTTGAGCCTGGCAGCTCCATCTCTAACATTCTCCTCCCGCAGACTTTGAATAGTCTTACTGAATTTATTTTGCAAGCGCTAAGCCAGCCTAAGGTTTTGATCACTTTCCCTCTGTGTAAAGTTTGACTGTGAACTGAACCGTACCTTCTGTTGTTTACCTACTGTATGTGTTTTGGATATCCCCTTTGTTCCTGTTTGCCATACGGTGATTATTCACCTTGGCCTGTTCGACACCTTTGTATTTGCATTGTGATTTAGATTTGTCTGCTTACTTCGTAAACAAACATCTGTACAGGAGCACTCTTTTTAATGTGTCCGAGATGCTTTGAACTTTGATGTGGATTAGATGCTTATACCGTACTCTACTACTGTTTTTACTGAATGAACATCACCTGATTACATAAAAGTAAGGCATAAACAAAACCATACTTCAGCCTTACACTGTGTAGTAGATCCTGAAAACACAATGGTGTACCATTAGATTCTGTTCGGTTTTATTTATATAACACTTTTAACAATGGTCATTGTCACATGAGTGACGAGTTACAGAGGTTGTTCATTTAAAGAAATAGCTTTTATGCGTTAAAATCTAACAGGTCTTTCTGCATGCATCACTTTATCTATCTGGGTTTTCAACCTGAACTTTTTCTCTTGGATCTGCTTCACTCTATAACCTGAGGTAAAGGGTAACTAATTTCATTAACTTTGTTACTGTACTTACAGTAAATACAGTTCTCATGTATCTGTACTTTACTTGAGAAGTTTTATTAGTTTTTTTTAGAATTTTTTTTTACTTTTACCCCACAAAAAATAACTGTACTTTCTACTTCACTGTAATGATGGTGTGCAGCCGTTAACGAAGTAATATCGTCTGCTGACTATTATAGAGAATTGCGTGATTGGCTTTCTCTCTGTTGAATGCTTAACACAGCACATTCACACAGACACATAGACACACAGACAGACACACACACTTGATAAAGTACCTACTGTATACATTCATTTGGAATTTTACTCAAGTACACAGGTAAATGGAGGACTTATGGTAATATTTTACCTGAGGAATCTCTACATTTACATGATTAGTGTACTTTGTCCACCACTGTCTGTAACTATCTGCTTTTGAATGCCTCCAGAAAACTGACCTGTATTATATTTGTTCTGTTTTTTTGTCTATTAAATCGACATTTTAATTGAATATTACAGCAGTTTTGTGATTTTTATTTTCAAAAATAAAAATTAAGATATTAAAGTTACAAGCGTTGTTTTAAATATTGATGCATTAATTTATACAGGACTTGATTTTTCATTCCTCAACATTCAAACTGTATTTTGTAAATGCTTATTATCAATACATTTGAGGTTTGTTTTCACCTTGGTTTCCTATATTACCCGCCATGTCAGTGGGACTTAGATCGCTCTTCATCTTTACCTAAAGAGACTGATGCAGCTTTGCAGCAACTGATGCAGAAGACAAGGTAGTGTGTATATTAACCGTACTGTCTGGTGAAAATCACCATTAGTCATGCACCCTGAATGGTCTAGTCCTTTTGTGTCCTGTCACATATGAATCATCTCACTGAGGCAGTCTGCTCATTAGGACACCATTCATGAGGACAAAGACTCAGAATTAGCAAACCCTAATCTAACAGTTGTACTCTAATGAAAGGTGAATTAATGAGCTGCTAAGCTAAATCATGTGCCTTAGAGCGGCAAACATCCAGTAGTGTGAAGACAGGAGATCTAGCGTAGCAGGATATGAGGGTGGGGAATTACTGCGTTGAACATGTGCATTTACTGTAGAGCACGTATTGAGTTCTAAAAAAAAAAAACTATCTTAAAAGCATCCCAAGACTCCACGGCTGCAGTAAAGTATTGATGTTTTTTTCTCCCAAGGAGAATAATCATGACAGAGTATATTTGGATGATTCATTGCTTTAGGTCTGACATGTTTTTAATCACTGAGTTCATCTCTTCACCAGGTGGTGCTGAAGCTCTCTGCTGAAAAGTAAGAGTGACTTATTTGCACTCTCACTCATTCATATTTTTTGTTGTTTTGTTAACTTGGATTAGATTTTTTTCTCAGAAAGTTAGTATTAGTGTTAAAAAATGTAATTGTTAAGTCATTCATATAATGTCTTACCTTATTTTCAACATTAAAATAAATGCCAGTAAGCCTATCCTGCATGTCTTTGGACTGTGGAAGATACTGTAACTGCAGTAACCGCAAATCCAACAAGCAACATGAAAACTCCCTGCGTTCAGACCTAAGGAGGGAATCTAACCCTTGCTGCCACTTTGGTGTTAGTTGGGGGAAATTTATGTTTATTATTTTGACTGCTGAAGCACAACCACTTTTGGGGAAATTTCAAGCTCACACTGTTATTAAAAATCAAGCAATTGCAAATCCCATTTTTATTTATCTATCACTTTTTGGCTTATTGCAACCTGTTGTACATATTTCATATTGTTGAAAAGTTTTCTAACAGTTGTTTACCAACAGTAGTGCTCTGGTGGCAAAGGACGTGCTTATAAAGCAGATGCTTTTTTTTATATTTGGAATGACAAAATATAATGGAAAAATGTGAGAAAAGTAGATTGACTATGCCAAACTTTTGCCAGAAAACCTCACAACTTAAAAAAAAAAATAATAATAATAATAATGAAAATAGGAGATTATTACAAAAGAGTTTTTTTTGTAAATGAATCAGCATCATAATCTGAGAATGCACTGTCTGTAGATTGAAAATTCTGGTAAGAACAATTTACATTGATTTGTTAGGCACCACTTCCTATGTAACCAGACTTTAATGTCTGAAGAACATGTCTAAAGAACACTTTTTCAAGTGAGGCATGCGTGTTTGGCTGGAAAAGGATTATGCAGAAGAAAGAATATCTAAAATACTAAAGTAACAGCTCATGGCATCAGTCTGAACTGGCATTAATTAATTGGCTGAACTGAAGTTCATGTGGCTAGATCTTCAAAATGTTCAGGAGAAAAAAATGTAATATTTGGAAGAGATGGATGTACCCACAACCTCCAACAGGAAAAATGGAAGGAAAATTAATGAATAAATTGTTGAGCCATCAGAAATTGGAATGGTTTCTTCGTTATGCCCATCAAGCTTGCATTTTAATCCTATAGCACCATTATTTATAACAGCAATCAATCAATCCTATAATAAAACAGATGGTGTGTGTGTGTGTGCCTTACGCTCTTTAAATGTGGTGTAGAGGATACGGAAGCGGCTGCGGCGGCTGTGCTCATCGGCCCACATACGCACAACACCTAGTGCTGTTCTCAGTGTTACGTCACTAGCCACCGTGCTGCAAAATTTACACTTCAGATCCTCAACGGAGCCACTTCCATCATAGACAGCCACGAAGTTGCGCTTACACTCGTTTGAGTTCTGCATCTCATAGTCCAGGAACCGCAGGTAGATCTAAACATAGAGGGGGAGCGAGAGAGAGAGAGAGAGAGAGAGAGAGAGAAAGTATATCATCATTTCTCCTCCCGGGCACTGGTGGCTCAGTGGTAGGTGTTCTGCCTGCCATGTGGAAGGCCCGGGTTCGATTCTGTAGCGGTTGGTTTTTTACGTGGCTTTTACGCTAGCCCAGCGCCCAACCCTTCTCCTTTCTCATCCGGCACTTGGGAACCGGCAACGGAGTTAGACCTCCGGCTGCGAGAAGTTACAGCATCACCAGGGAATTGAACCAGCAATCTCCGGATGATAGGGCGGACAGTTTATATACAGTATATAAGCTTTAGCTCATGTGTTGTCCACCTCTACATTCTGCTGCAATTACAAATAGCCAGCCTCAGCTTGATTTGCATCGGGATATCATTAGCAAAAAAAAATACATCCAAGAATGTCAGAATATACAATAATAACTAAGTATATTTTGATTATTTCTAACCTTTAACGCAGACTCCCACTAAGAAGTACTGTAAGTTAGAGTATTTCCAAACAGGCTCTGTAAATCCAATTTCAAATTCTCTCTCCATAATTGAATTCAATAAATGTAAATATTAAGTTCATTGGTTTTATGCTGTTTAAACAGTTTAAACACAACCTGATGTTAGATAAAACCATAACAGGATAACACCCACTCCTTCACACTTCTTTCTGCAGCAGTTAGAGTTCACCAACCACAGTGAGCTCTCTATCTTTTAAATGAGAATTCCACTCTCGAGCATGACCAGCTAATGGAATATTTGAACTCTTACAGAAAAGTGTGTACTGCACCAAGGGAGACAGTCATAGACAGGTCAATGAAATCTCTAAACATTTACCTCTCCTGCTGGTCCATTTTCATACTTATAAAATGAATAAAGCACATCAGCCTTATATGAGCTAGTTTAGGAACTTGTGAATGTTGACTAGAAATTTTTCAAGTCTGACACTGTCAGACATTGTCACAATGCTGCTTTACCATAATTCCAATGTTTATGTCATGACAATTGCTGTGAGCTCACTCACAGACATATGGCCTTCTTTGAAATGTTTGCACCATTCAAACATTCACAAAACTTTTCATCGCACGTGCCAGCTTACTCCTTGTAATACACTGTACATTATAATCTATAATGGCTACATTCTCTATGGCTGGTTTAATAGACAGCAATTCCATGCTGCCAATGTCATAATTTTTTTGTCTGAGAACTATTAAAAAAAAAAAAAAAAGATTGGTGATTTCACAGGAGAATAATATTCTCTACCTTTTTTTTTAGGTCTTCAGATAGAGGCTCTAAGTGGCATTGGTGGCTCAGTGGTAGGCTTCCTGTCTACCATGTGAGAGGTCTAGACTAAAATCCTATATGGAATGATAGTTAAATAAGGAAGGGCATCCAGCATAAAACCAGTAAAAACGTATGCAGATCAGATGTTCTGCTTTGGCAGTCCCTTGATGGGAGCAGCCGAAACAATAACAAAAACAACAGGAGAGAGGATGTTAGTGTTTTTGAGAGAGGAAAATGTAATCTCCTATGTCTTTTTTTTATTTTTCACATAATTTTTCTCTTACTTAAGCGAGGTTCTCATACTTCTGGCCATAAGATATTTGAAAGGAACAGGTCATTTTGTGACTGCTTGGTCCTTGGCAACATCCACGACAACGCATGCAACAGTATAATGTTACAGCATATTGTACTGTACCCCAGAAATGTCATTTTTGAGAACATATTTTAACATTGACCAAGGGGATCCAGAATTATTAACTGGCTGGTTAAAAAAAAAATCACAATTTCAGTAGAGTCAAATTATTATATTAGTCTGTATCAAGCAAAAAAAAAAAAAACTAAGGCAAAAATAAATTATTGGAACTTAGTTACTATTAGTTTGACACTTATATGCCTGGTGAAACTGCCTTGAAAAAATAAATCGACATTAGAAATAAAAGCCATGGTTTACCAAATTTATCCTATTCCAGCTCACAGAGTAATCAACTGGTCTCATGTTGGTCTCATGATTTCATGGTCAAACCATGAGACTTTAGAGTTGTGATGCTGAAACCAAGGCAACAGTAAGGGTTTGATGCTTTGCTGAGGAGAGGGATTAGTTGGCTGTAAAGAGCACTTGCTGACGTGTAAGAATAAGGTCTGAGTGATGAACAAAAGGATTTTGCATCCAGAGCTTGAGCATGAATTGGAGTTGTCAAAGATTTAAAAGGAATTTGAAGTGGCATCAAATATGAATTTCATGAGGCAACATGGGGCGTAGTAAGCACTCTAGCATATGGTTGTTCCGTGATATGATCTCTTTTTTTGCTTAGCAGGGTTCTTAGAGCTTGTCTAGGAAAATGGATTGCTTGATATGGGTGCTCATGGAAAGGCTGCTGTTTCTACAGGCAAGTTTTGTAAGCATATTCTTCATAAATCCTTGATGAAAAGTATGGATAAGAGCGGGTTTGTTCCAGCTGCTTCTGGCAGCCTATATGCTGCAATGCGTTTGTGCTTTTTCATACTTTTTCATCAGGTGGTTGGCTAAACACTCTGCAGCGCTTGACTATTAAGCTTTAGCTGTGTGGAGAAAATTGGTTGTATACTTTATCCTTATTGGACTTAAGGCTTAGTGCTCACATGTGAATTAGGAAATCTTTTTGGCTTGAGGGAGGTCAATTATCAATCAGTTGTACATTTTGACACACAGTACACAGCTTTTGGACCAAAGGATTAAAGAGAATTCTTTGCATGGAATGAAGGGCAGAGATTGAAAACTAATGCTAACTCATGTTAGAGGACACATTTTTATTGTCATGAACAGCTAACAGCTAATGCATTTGGAAGTTAAGTTTTTATTAAAACTACCAAAATTAGGCATAAGGTCTAGCAAAATAGGACAGACAAAAAGAAACAAATAGCCAAAAACTATTCTAGGCCTTTTGGGTTCTGGGAAACATCTCAAGGAAAAGCTGCAGAGAGACTGTGCAGAAATTTGTGTAAACAAATACGTCTCATTATTAGGCTGGTGGGGGCAGTAGTAGCTCAGTGTGTTAAGGCTCTAAGGTCAGCTGTTCAAGCTCCAGCTCCACCAACCCTTGTGCGAGACCCATACCATGTCTGCTGAAGTGGTGCTTTATCATGGCTGACCCTGCGCTCTGACCCTTAACTTCAAAACCAGCTGGGATATGTGAAGAACATTCAGTTTGGTCTTGGTTTAGTTAAAGTTTGGTTTAGGTATGACATAGGAGTCAGATTTTGTGGTGGGTGCAGAAGCAGACATGGCAGCCAGAAGTGACAGTAAAAATCTCATTGACATGACATGGGGATGAAATGTTTTGAGAAGTGATCCTACCCCTTCTTCCACTCTGAGTGGATACTGAGATTATATACTTTACGGTATGCAGTCATATAGAAAAAAAAGAGCAAGCAGTACTTGTACAGTTGAAAGTGCTGGTTTGGCTTGTGATAGAATAAGTCATAGAGGTTCAGACAGTGATTAAAAAAACATTAACAGCTGAAAAGTCAGGTTATTGGCAAAGATGTATATTAATACCTTAAGACAAGGTGGGATCAGAATTGGATAGTCAATCAGCTAGAGCAACATGCAAGGACTGTTTGTGCTATTTCAAGGACTGTGTTTTGGATGAGCAGATGTGGTGATCAGAAGTCAAGGATATGTTGTTTCTGGTTTTTGTGATATTCGTTATGTACTTTATTTGATTGCTTATTGTAAGATCAGACAAAATAATTAACAACAGGGAAATTTTGCATATTGTTAATTTCTTTTGCACATGCTGATCATATTTGGTGACTGCACAACTGTGTGTGTGTGTGTGGGGGGGGAATGCACACAGCCTAATGATGATGCTTCTTTATTAAAATGAAACTATTACAGAAGCGACATCATTCTGGTTCTTTCTGTCTCTCAACATGCTACATATACACACATCATCATCATCATCATCACAACTAATGAGCCGGAGATTCGACATTGCTTTTCGTCAACAATCTGAATGTAAAATAGTCTGTGTGTTGCAAAGGACAAATTATGAGTATAATGGGTCCATAAAGAGAATTGTGTAATGCTAAATGTGAAATAATAAAGATCATTCCAAAACTGCCAGAAACAACACATCTTCTTTTAAATATATCTAAACATATTAAATTAATTGTTGTTGATAAAAAGGGTGCTTATTAAACGGTTTATGGGTTTCACTAACACAGCAGGAACACCTGCTTCATTTATTTCTATATATATATATATATATATATATATATATATATATATATATATATATGCAGTGATGAATAATCCCACTGGCACCTGAACCTGAAATTAATTAGTCATTTATAAAAATCTCATTACATTTTACTGAAGTAAGTGACTTGTGTGGGGGGAAATCCCCAAAACCTAATTCAATTTCGTATTATACAAGTAAAACATTTCATTTATGTGCAAAGGGTGGAGGAAGATGCAAATGCATTTAAGCGCTGTAATAAAAGAGCAGGCTGTCAAACCCAAAACAGCGTTCAATAAACATGCTTCCCAAAACAACGTTCACTCTAGAAGCAGTTTCCTTTCTACACCTTTCTCTGAGACATGAACCTGGCAGTTCTGGATTATTGGAATCAAACTCATGCCAGAGCTTTGGATGAACGATGTCCTGTGCTGGGACACTTGCATTCCTCCTCTAGGCTATGACCCTGCCATTCAGTGAAATATAATTTACTTTTTGATGACAAGAGTTGAGTATTTCTGCAATGAGTTATGCTGGATTGTCCTTGAGGTTTGGGCTGTGCTGAGGGGTGGGGGTGAGTGTTGTTGGCTAGGGGATCCAGTTATTACAGGCTTAAAATGTAAGGACGGTGCTGACTGACAGGGGTGGGGAAAATTCAGCTTTCTAGAGCTTTTTAGTGGCCTGTTACCTGGCTGTTATTAAGGTAGCTTTCCCTGAGGTTTGATTGCTTGTTTGTTGTTGGAATATGCTACTAGTTCTAGCCATTCATGGGAGCTTTCCCACATTTGTTGCACCACTTAAGTAATCATCAGTCGTCTTCCTGAAAGACACTGGGCGTTTAAACTATACGCAGCTCATTTGAGAAACTGGCCCAATTATTTGGTGGAACAGTATGTTCAGAGGTACCAACTAATCTTCTGATTGACACTTTTAACCTGCTTGTTGGTTTAAAAGTAAATTGAGTTTCCCTGTCACTCACAATGCATTCAGGGATAATGAAGCAACATAATATGTGGATAGAGATAAGTTCAGCAGTGGGTAACCCAGGCAGGAAAATCTGGTATATTTTGAGGACCAGTAAATAATAATCATAAAGACAGTGTTCTAGTTTGACTTGAGTTTGCCAGTGTGGCCTAGTGCCAGCGCCTCTTACTATCTGCCAACTCATTATCGCGCTCAACCAAGCAGAGGAAAACACAGCATGTGTTCAGCACCATGGTCAGCTCCATCTTGTGTACAGAAGGGGCAGAACATCACCTTCCATCCTGGTGTCTAACCAATGCCAGACTGGTGAGTAAAAGGCTTTGGGTGCAAAATTTCTATTTTTCAGTATTCTCTTTTGTAGAACCCATGAGTTCTTCATTCTGGAGCAAACCACTGAGAAGCTATTTGTATCTCAGCCTTGTTAACTGCTTACAGGTTAAACACTGCTGCTGGCTATGGGGGTATAGGCAAAGGCATTAGTTTGGCAGAAGGAACAGTTTGTGGTGCTTTAGAACAGGCAGTGTATGAGGGGACCAACTGGTGAGTGTCACTGGTGAGCTACCAGTATGTGTATTTGTGCAGGTGATATGTCCTATAGTTCCCTTGGGGGGCTGGAGTGTGCACAGTGTCTACCCACATTATAATTCTTCTTTGTAAAGCTGTAGGCCTGAATTATTTGCTTTTGGGCTTACTGTGGCTGTAAATATGTAATCTCTTGGTTTATGTCCCAAGAAACTGCTCTGAGAAAACTTGACTGGAAAAAAATGTGCTCATTGCTAAGCTTCCTAGGAGTGCCATGAAGATGGGACAGCTTGAAGTCTGCTTTCATTCTCTTTGACCATGCAAGCCAGAACATGAGGGGAACCTAACATATAGCATCAGTCCCGGTAATATATTCTTGAGATATTTCAAATTCTTCTGATCACTAAAGAAAATAAAGTATATGGATATTTACTGTAACCGCTAACCAATGCTACCAATCTTTGAGTACTAGTTTGACTAAGAACAGTATATGATTTTCCACATCATAATTTCTTTCTGATGGAGAGAGCTTGCTCAAAAATAATGCAATAGGATAAATTTGGGTTTGTCTCCAAATTGTTGTCATAGGATCCAAGTTAAAGGCGAAGCAATTTTTCATTTGATGAGTATCAAGGCAGACACAAATGCAGTAAGTGCTTTAATAAAAGAGCATGCATGACCAGAGCTCAATAAATCTGGTTCACAAAACAAGCAAAGGTAAAATCAATATAGGTCCAAAGGCAAAAAACTGTAGCCAAAGTCAAAACCAGCAAAACTGTAAGCATACACAATGGCTTGGTAAAGTCAAGCAAGAGATGCATGAAGCATTTACTTTAAAACGTGTCTCTCTGAATTGAGTGGTTAAAATGTCAACCATGCACACTGCTGTGTGTGCTGGTAAGTGGAGTCTCGAGCCAGAGCTACTGATTCTGTAACGATAACACTTTATTTGAAAGCATTTTAAAGCTGAGGATAAATGTGTATTTACTGCATGTTTTTTGAATGTACTGTAAAATATATCTCTGTTTCATATACAAATTGTTAGAGAAGCACCAACCCAGTAAGCCAAAGAACAAACACATTTTTCTTTTTTTTCTTTTGACATTACCCTCTTAGTCTCCACACTTGATTTGACATGTATGGAAACTGAAAATTGCGAATGACATAATCTAAAACAGAAGATAATAAAAAAAATTGGAAGCCATTATAAAAACATAAGTAAATAAACTGCTGTTGCTATTTCATTATTTTTGTTGCTTGTTATACTGAAGAACGATTTGTGCAACTTTATCCTTGATAGTACAATCAAGTACTATTAAGGATCAAGTTGTATGATATCAACACAGATATCTGATATCTAAATTATATATAGAGGGTCAAGCATATACACCAAACTGCTGTAACATTGAAACCTAAAACATTATGCCCAGTATTGTGTAGGTTCCCTTTGTGCCATCAGGGAAGCTCTGGGCCCTGATGGAATTACTCTACAAGACCTCTGGGGTGTGCTGTGGTGTCCTGCAATAGGATGTTAGTGGCAGATATTGTGGTAGGTTGCGGAGTGGAGCCTTCATCAATCGGACTTGTTTGTACAACACAACCCAATTTGGAGGCCAGGGGTCTGTTCTTCGTATACGTCGCTTGACACATCCGAGATGAATTGGCACATCTGAGATCATCGTGCTAATTACGATGTGGCTAAGTTGGTTCTTCGAGCACACCTGTTGTTGATGATTAGTATAGCTGGTTTGAGTTGTCTAGGATTATTGTGCGTTCGTGCGTTGGTTTAAAAGGCGATATGCATCGACAGTAGAAACACTGATCACAACCACTTCGATTGGTTGACGAAATGGCAAAAGAGCAAGCACGATTTTTTCTCAAGCGGAGCAAGAGTGTTATGCGCTAAAATGCCCCCCTGCCATGGGTTGCCCCCCCCAACATAATCGCTATTAAATATTGTATTAGAACATAAATTCATAGGTTAATGGTTTACAAATGACAAATTACATGAGACAATAAAATAAAATTAGCAATATGAAAATAATATTTAATTTTTATTAATATTATACCTTTTTCATATACATGTATACTTTTATATTGTTTATTTTATAATAAAATTAGTTTAGTTTTCATCATAAACATCATAAATTTTTTAAAATGATATATAGATGTTTATTTGCATATTCATGACAAACCCCTGAAAAATAAATGTGCCACAAAATAAACATTACTCAAGAATCTGTATTAATGGTCTTGACGGCTGTCACATGCCTAGAGTTTATTATAATAGTAATATTATATTTGATAATAATAAACCTATGAATTTATGTTCTAATATAATATTTGATAGCGATTATGTAGGGGGGGGGGGGCAATCCATGGCAGGGTGGCATTTTAGCGGACAAAACTGTGATGTATTGAGTGTTCTGATACATTTTCTATTAGGGCCAGTGACTTTTTCACCATTTGTGTGCAACACTGGCTTTTATGTGTGCTTAGGCCAGATGGGCTGGCCTATTGTCTCCACAGGCATAGATGAGCCTTGGGTGCCCATGATCCTGTCACCAGTTTGTAGGTATATAATCAATCAATACCATTCAATTCAACTCACAGTGGTGTCAGTATTGTGGCTGATCAGTAAACATGCACCCACTTAAATTATGAATTCAGTAATGCCAAAGTTTTATTGTACCAAGCCCAAGGTCTCTCAACTATTAGTGATTATGATAGATTACAGCTGGTAGCTTCCATATGCCAAAATCTTTTTAATTTTTAAAATCTTTTTAATTTTTAAAATCTTTTTAATTTTTAAAATCTTTTTAATTTTTAAAATCTTTTTAATTTTTTATGAAGCTGCTTTTGAGACAATGACCATTGTTAAAAGCGCTACTGTATATAAATAAAATTGAATTGAATTGAATTGAATATGCCTACATAAAAGATTTTGTTTGACAGCATTCTTTGGTTTGAGTGTACATTGGGAAAATCCAAGAAACTCAGATCTGAAAAATTATATGGTGGATTCACACAAGTCAGGGATGTCTATCTATACAATTGCAGAATCCAAGATTGGTTTAAATCAGTTTTTTTCAACCACTGTGCCGCGGTACACTGGTGTGCCCCGTTAGAGGTCGTCAGGTGTGCAGTGGGAAATTATTCAATTTCACCTAATTGGTCTAGAACATTTTTTGAAAACTAATAAGTCTGCGAATAATATGCCGTTGCAGCTGCCGCAATTGACCGCCGACATTCCGCGAAGTTCTGCATGGTCCGCAAAAAAACTGAAACATGTTTAATTTTAGCGCGGAAAGATGGAAACGTACTCACAGCCCCAAAAACTTGCGGTGAATCATAATGAACTGTACTTACGGCCACCGCGCGAAACCGCATAGGTGAGATAGGGGTATTAGTGATTGAGCCTCTCAACCCTGACTGCTATAAAAACTAAAAACAGAGAGAGACTAAGAGCTGTTGAGGAAGAGCTTCGTGTGTGTCTTTCTTCAATTCCTGCCAGGATATCAGCTCTGTGTTCATCCAAACAGGCCCAGGTTTCACACTGAGTAAGTAGAAATATGAAAGATCAAAAAAGTTTTCATTGTGTTTATTTGATTCCTATTCAAGACACTTTGATAAGAATGACTGTATATTGTTAATTGTACTTTTTATTTGAAAGAAGAAGAAATATGAAAGATCATAAAATACTTTTACTTTGTGTTTATTTGATTCCTGTTCAAGACACATTGATAAGAATGGCTGTATATTGTTAATATAGGCTACAGAGTTAAAAAAAATTTTTACAGTTTCGATTGTTGGTGTGCCTTGTGATTTTTTTTTTAATTAAAAATGTACCTTCGCTCAAAAAAGGTTGAAAAACACTGGTTTAAACAACTGAATGTAAACAGAGGTGCTGCTTGTCCACAGTCAAGGCAGGCAACTAGGCATACTCTAGAATTGTCTCTTTATCTAAGTCATTGTTATTGGGAGTTCTGCCAAGGTCTGGAAGAAGACCCAAACTGTCAACCTCAGCTAATTGGGTTAGATAGTCAGGAACAACTCAGGAACCATAAAGGCACAAGTCTGTCATGAACTGACAGCTGCTGTGTTGCTGTCTACAGTCAAGTGAATTTTACATTGCAATGGACCCTTAAGGTTGGGGCAGCAGACCACAATGTTAAAGGTAGAGAAATTGGTTGAGTTGTGGTGGCTCAGTGTGCTAAAGCTCTGAGTTACTGATTGGAAGGTCGGCATCTCAAGCCTCAGCTCCATCAGGTTGCCGCTGTTGGCCCTTGAGCAAGGCTCTTAAACCTGTTTGCTCCAGAGTTGCCGTATAATGGCTGACCCTGCACTACTAACAATAAGTTAGGATTTGTGAAGAAAAAAGTAATTCACTGTGCAGTAATGTATATGTGACATATAAAGGCTGAACTTACTTAAGGAGGAGTACAGGTGAGACATTTGACCCCAAAACCACTGCACTAACCGGTAAGTATGGTGGTGGTAGCATAATGCTTCGGGTATGTTAATAAACTGAAAGTGAATTGAAAAAGAAAATGGATGACTACCAGTGTTTTTCTATATAAGCTGAATTCATCACCCAGACATTTGACAAAACTGTGTCTTCAAACAGGACAATGGCCCCAAATACACATCAAACCTGGTGGTCGAAAGGATAAAGCAGGGTAACTTTAAGCTTTTGGAGCCTTTACTCTATTGAAAATTTGTGGACTGTACTTACAAGTCCACAAATGTTTGGGAAATCCCAGTGTCTGGGAAATCCAAAAAATTTTTCTGCCAAGGGACTGGTCAAATGTGTATCTTGAATTCTGCCGGAAAGTTGCTAAAGTTTCACTCTGTATCTAACGTACTGTAAGAAAAGTAATACATTTAGAAATGCATTCATATTATTTACTACAAGATACGATATTAGACTTAAGAATCACTTCTTCGTGGCCTTGTTTACTTGACTGCACTCTAATTAGCCAACTGAGCTACAGTTTTTTAATTACCTCGCTTCTTCCTCACCACTGGTCTGGAATACATTAGCGGTGGACGTCTGTCGTTGAGCAAGCAAACTTTAGGGCCATGCTGCTGTGTGTGTACAAGTTTGCCATGCTGCTCACGTTTCTCCAGTGCTAATTTGCTGATGTTCCAGCGAGCTTAGAGGAGGATGAGAGATCTGTGTACAATATGAAGTACTGCAGCCATTCACTTCTGAAAGACTTTGAAAGCTTCAAAGCAGATCATTTCCTGTCTTCCTTTTTATACCGTCAATTCCTCAATCAGCAACTAAATCATACCAAAGAGACTTCATGATGCGATGTGTGGGCGCGAAGTGTGTTTTCAAATCAGACAATGCTCAAAAGGATTAGATCAAATTAAAATGTTAGTAGTGAATAATAAATTGATTTGTAATTAAAATACTTTTTATTCACAAATTATACAGGTTGACCATGAAACATGCTAAGCTGTCATGTACTGTATAAATGCAGTCTGCATGAAATTTGGGATAAGAAAGCCATTGTGTATATTCCATTCTTGGCTAAAGCAATGTTTCATAGTTGCCAAAAAGAAACAGCGCTAACCTTAGAACGAGGAGAAGCCCGGATGAACCATTTGCAGTCCACAGCCTCCGTCTGTAAAGCTTTACCGTCTCTGATGATCTGTTGTGATTCGATAATGCCTTCTGGTCCACTCATCTCAAACTCGCATACTGTAGCAAGAAAGAAAGAGAGACATTTGTTTAAAAAAAAACTAAAGAACGGACTATGTGAGCTACACGGGAGTGAGTGAGTGAGAGCTGAGAAAAAAAGATCGATACATACCAGGAAGAGGCTTAGGGACTCCCATGTCTTTAAAGTCAGGATCTAAAAGATAAGAAAACACAATACATATCAGTTATTATGTCCAATTGAGTGCTTAAAAATGTACTGGAGTTCATGATGCACAGTTGTTCATACTGTATTTAAACTGATAATTTTGACTTCTTCAAGTAATGAAAAATAATTGGCAGCCATGCAAAAAATTGCTTTAGTGAAGAGGTCAGTGTTTGTCATGTAGTATCACTATTCCATAGTCTTTACTCTGAATCACAAGAATGCAATTAATTCTCGAAGCCTAAAAATGAACCGATCGGGCCTCCGAGTGGTGCAGTGGTAAAGTGCTCGTCCTATCATCTGGCGGTCGTCAATTCAATTCCCGGGTGATGCTGTAACCTCTCGCACCTGGGGGTCTAGAGAGAGCTGATTGGCTGAGCTCTCTCAGAGGGGAGGGATGAGAGGTACTTAGTGCTCCCACATTAATTACGGCTCTAAAGCCAATGAGCTCATGCAAGTGAAAGGAGAGGATAGCTATGTCCTCCGAGTGTGTGACGCTGCCCCCAACGGTGCGTCAGCAAACTGGCTCTCATGAAGATCATCCCAGGAAGGCAAGACCAAAATTTACCTTTGCTGCAGAGGAGATATCCATTTAGAGTAACCAGCTTCAAAAATCACCAATTAACAGCACCTCGGCGTAGAGCTGTTATGAAGGCTTCACTGATCATGATTTGCACCTACATCTCAACGTTAACTGTTCAGTGGAAAATATTGCATATTTTGGATGCCTTCAGCATTGCTTTACAGTCTAAAAATAAATAACAGTCAGAAACGACCATGGAGTTAGTAAGTTGTCTCAAACTGTTTGGTCCTCAGGGGAGAGCAGCTGCCTGCCAAAACCATTATTCAAAAAAAGCAGCATCTAAAACTCATCTAATAACAAGCCATCTTAAACAAACTAAATCATTAATTGCTTCTAAACTATCCATGATGTTTTGGTCTTGGTTAATTTGAGCTACAAAGCAAACTAGTTATTAACACACCTGAATCAGAAACTGAATCAGAAAACCCACTCTTGGTGTGTGGAATGAGTGATTCTGACTTGCACCCTACATAATGCACTAGCTGTCAATTTTACACTATTTGGGATTCAACCATGAAACCTAGAAGCTACTGTAGGTATATTGATATTCTAAAGCAGAATAAGTGAACATATAAAAAGATACATACATAATGTTCAGAATTGTCTACCATGGTTTATTCTCCTCACTTTTGGGTACAAGGTACTGGTAAGAATTGAAATCTAATTCACCCCAGCCATGGATGGATATTCATTCATTCATTCATTTTCTATACCGCTTAATCTTGTGTTCAGGGTCGCGGAGCCTGGAGCCTATCCCAGGAGACTTCGGGCACTAGGCAGGGTACACTCTGGACAGGGTGCCAATCCATCGCAGGGCACACACACATACACACACTCACACATCCAATCACACACTACGGGCAATTTAGGAACGCCAATTAGCCTAACCTGCCTATCTTTGGACTGTGGGAGGAAACCGGAGTACCCGGAGGAAACCCACCAAGCACGGGGAGAACATGCAAACTCCATGCACACAGAGACGGGAACCGAGCCTGATGGATGGATATGTGTTGAGCAAATGACCTGGTTAAATAAACAAACAAATCCTTGTTTGTGGAACACTTTTAGTGCTGTTTTGTTGGATTTCAGCATGGCTGTGATATCTTCAGTACTCGGGCTCCTCCCTTGTGCTTATGAGCACCATTCCTATGATCACTGAATTTAAATGGACTTTTTTGGTTTGTTAAAAATAACAATATTATTCCCCTCTATTCTTCCTTAAAATTTTTCTTTAATCTCCCTCTCTCTCTCTTTTTTTAAAATCCTATTCTTCAGATCATTTTTTCTGTGATATTCACAAAATATTTGTGATTTAAAAAATGTGGTGAAATCCTCTACATCTCAGGGTTCAGCTGCATTCCAGAGTTGCAATTCTGATCCCAATTTACTTCTGTTATTATAGAGCTGAATTTATAACCACTAAATGGAAGGAAGAGGGATCTATCAAAAGAGATTGTGGACCAAGCCAGAATGATTAACTTTTTTTTTTAGTTATTTAGACATTTTATTGCATATCCCATAGTAGTAATGTTAGTTTGTCACATTAAGTTACAGTGGTACCTTGGCATACAAGCAAATTGCAAATTTTTGGCAGAAGAACTTAAATTGTTATTTGCCTCGGTATACAAAGAATTTTCTGCATTTTCCTTTTTTTTTTGTTGCTGGGATGGATTATATGCATTTACAGTATTTCCTAAGGGAAAATGCCTTTGGCAATACAAAATCTTGTCTTAAGAATGGATTAAATTCAGATGTTGAGGTACCACTGTGAAAAAAATCTGCTTCCTTAATGTCACTAATCAGTTCATCACATACTGTAGGTAACTTTATTTAAACAACAATAGTCTGTTGTGGTTTTAGTGAAGTATTGCCATGTTTGGCTAGCATGCAGCTCTGTTACACTGTTGTTTATGCTATTTTAATTCAGCATTTGAATTTATGCACACAAGTTCAGTAAAGCCTGTGATTTTAGTAAAGCTGTAATTTTATTAGTGACAATTTTATCCAATATGATACAGCTATACATTTTCTAGTACCAACGTCTCTAATATTATTTGTCTTACAAAATCAAATAGACAAATAATTAAACGCTTAACTAACTGAAATCAATAAAACTTCATCAATATTTTTTTCTAAAGTGCATTGTCTTGTTTTCTGTCTTGTTTTCTATCTTTTCTACCTTTCCTTTCTTTCTCTTGTTTAGATTTTATTTATAGGTGTTGTTTCCAGAGTGCTTCCATGTACCACTTTTCAGCTCTTGTGGGATTTCTATTATGACACTTATTGTTCCTTATTGGTTTTCTGGTGATTCCTGGAGTTCGAGATTGTGTTTAGTAATGTCTGTGCGTATGTCCTGTCTTACTGCTCATCTACAGTATAACAAATGAACTAAATGGAACACTAGCTGTTTTTTAATACCTTTTTAAATAAACTGTAAAATGCTGGCATATACTGTACAATTACTGTAAAACCCAACATTATTGTACTGTGATATACTATAATCTAATGTACAGTACTATAGTTTTAAAATATATTACAGTAGAGTCACCTTAAAATAACAGAAACATATCATCATCTCTGCTGCCAGTATTATATTGTTATTTTATAGTGACTTTTTTATAGTGCTGTTTACCCTTTTCAAGGAAATGCTGAAAGGCAGAACTGACCAGGTCTCCGTGGTGGAGCTTATTTCCAGCCAAGACAAATACTGTAAACAGAAGCTTAAGAAATTAACCAAATCTATCTCCATTGCAATTTAAAATCATTTTATTGCACCTTTAATGTGATGTAAACAATAAAGCTATATTGAACAACATACTGTCTGGATAATATTGTACTTTTAAGTTTGGTGGAGTTGTGTAAATTCTAATTGATTCTTGTGTTGTTTAGCATTAGCTTTATTTCTTTATACAATCCCTGCTACACTAATGCACTTATCCCGGACGGCCTGCAAGGGATGTGGCAATAACTCCCAGACGAGTTCCTCACTCACTAATCATCTATACCTCTTTATCCTGTATTCAGGGTCACAGGGACCTGGAGCCTATTCCAGGAGGCATAGGGCACAAGGCGGGGTACACCCTGGACAGGGTGTCAATCCATCACTGGGCACGCACACAAATTTATTCACACACTACGAGCAATTTGGGAACGCCAATTAGCCTAATCTGCAGGTCTTGGGACTGTGGGAGAAAACTGGAGTAGCCAGAGGAAACCCATCAAACATGGGGAGAACATGCAAACTCCCTGCACACAGAGACGAGAATCGAGCCTGGCCAGGAATCGAACCCGGACCTGGACCCTGAAGGCGACAGTTCTAACCACTACATCACCATGCCACCCAGACGAGTTCCTGTAATGCGCAAATGGTGTTCATGACCGATTGTATATACTGTTCCTACAGACTGATTTGTCTGTGGAAAGTTAGCAGGGATATCAGTCAGTTTTTAATAATCAGACGTTCACTTCCTGAATGTTCAGCAGTGGATCGACAGCAGTGGGCTTCGAGCCACCTTGACCGGGATCATAATTCACAGACATATTTGCATCATTCAAATGTTTTACTGCTGCTAAGAGTCTAATCACCATCCTGTGCTTGAGGTCTTCTGTAAATGTCAATTGGGTTTACAAGAAAGTCCCAGTTTGACTTGAACACCCACCATAAAAATCATAATAAAAATGCATAGTCGGGTTCAATATAGCGACACACAACAAATTAATATGTTGTATAATCATAAGGCTTAGGAAAGCACAATCATTTTTAGCAAAGCATAGAAGCAGGCAGGTATACACAAAATAGTCAGTGACCCAACACAGAACAGGCAACATGACAGAACAAGGCGTATACAGAAACAAAAGCACATAGCAGTGTAAAAAAAAAACAATGTAAGCAGCTCAGAAGTGCAACATGACATGGTGATGCCTAATAGCTGCACAATATGACTGTGAGAATCAATTCAGACGGAGTCAAATACTGTCTATTTTTTTTAGAATACCACAACAACTATCTACTGTAGATGTTAGATAATACCACAATTATTGCTATTGATTTCTGTAATTACATACTACCTTGCTCTTGCCTTCAAGAAAAAGTTCCACATTTTAAAGTTTTTTTTTTAATGATTGAATACAATAATTTTCTTTACCTAAAAAAGATATTTATAGTCACTATTGCTAAAGATTTTGAACGAATGACGTTTGTTGCATGATGTAGGAAATGCGTCTATCATTAGGGGTCAGTAGAGGTCTGTCACTAGGCAACTGCTACAGCTTCTCACACCACCATGTTTTCAGCTCACCAGCAATGAAAGTCATTACTGAAGGCCAAGAATTGACAACATTGACATCTTACAGAATATTATAGAAGAACATTGAACAACTTTATATTGTTCAATGTCTGTTGATCCTTTAAAAACAAGTAAGCAAGTAAAAAAAAAAAAAACAATACTGTCAGTGGGTTATTAAAAATTATTCATAAATACAAACTATTTTGTTCCACACTTGCTATTGTTCTTTGCCTAAGAAAACATTTGTTTTCAGCTTATGGTTTATGTGATATGAGCACATAGTGTAGCATTGCTGTTGACATTCATAAATAATATACGATAACACCCTCTACAATCATAATGCATTGTAAATGCATTTGTGACATAATAAACAGCTTATGTATTAGAAATCAATGTTTATGGGTTATTATATTTACATACAATTATGTAGTACTTTCAAATGCATTTTAGGAGCATATTAATTAGTTTGTGCCAAAGAACAGAACACAGTTATGAGGGAGCGGTATGGTAAGTGGTTAGCACTGTCGCGTTGAACTTCCAGGATCCGGGTTCGATTCCTGTGTTGGGTCTGGGTGCATGGAGTTTGCATGTTCTCTTTATGCTTGGTCGGTTTCCTTTAGGTACTCTGATTTTCTCCCATAGTCCAAAGACATGCAGATTAGGCTAATTGCATGAGTGTGTGTATATATGCCCTGCGATGGATTGGCACCCTGTCCAGGGTGTACCCCGCCTCATGCCCTAAGTCTCTGGGGATATGCTCCAGCAGAAACCCTCTATAAAGGATCAAAAGGTTTAGACGATGGTTCAGTATATGAGGATTAAAAAATGCTTTTATTTTTTTTATGTAATCCCCTGCTACAGTACACTATTGCACTTGTCCCAGCATTTCACTAGTGCTGGGATACCATCAAAGGAGAAAGTTATCTTAGTTAGCTGTAGCTCTGGCTTCACTACCCTCTCAGAAACTTCTTTATTCTTCCAAACGTAGAAATGGCTTTGAGTGACTATGCTTGTGTTTGTGAATGATCGTTCCCACAGACAGATATGTCTCTTCTACAAATTAGGGACAAGCTATTTATCAATTTTCGAGTATTTCAAGTAGTTCCATCTCAAATCCCACTTTGATTTAAACACACCTTGAATTAAGATAAAAATGTGTTGTCCTTTTTCAGATCATGACTATTTATAATAAAGACTATACAACGCATTATAACATTCTTTAATTCAACTAACTAGTGTTTAGTTATTACAGTTATATATGTGCACTTATAACAGTTAGTTCTGACTGACTAATCTGATTGGAGGAGAGGCATTTCATGGATGATGATGATGGTAGATGGTAAGAGCATTGGGCCGTTTAATATATATTTTTTTACATATCACCCCATGTCACAACTTTGTTGGTCCACAGTACTGAGGAGAGGGCTACTTGCCAAAACCCACATTCAAACACATCTGATAAAGTTGTCATCTTAAACAACACTTTGTCTACTTAATAGTTGCTTCTAAATCGTTCCGAATTACCTGTTTTATTTATGCCTCAGTCAATATACAAAGATAACTGTCTTTTAAAACAAGGCCGAATCCCAAATTCCTCTCGAACCTCTGATTAAGGGTGCTACATGGTGTGTGGAACAAAGTGCAACAAAGTGATGCACTAGATTTCCATTAAACACTCCAGAACCTGGAAGTTAACTTAGCTGACGTGAAAATATAAAGCGAAACGTCTCGTGCCTAAAACCGCATCATAGTCGTGCTGAAAAACAGCACAGCAGCACTTGCTCTTTGAAGCCTTTAAACTATAATAAACTAAAAATAGATAACCACCAATGAGCATATACAGTGGTGTGAAAAACTATTTGCCCCCCTCCTGATTTCTTATTCTTTTGCATGTTTGTCACACAAAATGTTTCTGATCATCAAACACATTTAACAATTAGTCAAAGATAACACAAGTAAACACAAAATGCAGTTTTAAATGAGGGGTTTTATTATTTAGGGAGAAAAAAAATCCAAACTTACATGGCCCTGTGTGAAAAAGTAATTGCCCCCTGAACCTAATAACTGGTTGGGCCACCCTTAGCAGCAATAACTGCAATCAAGCGTTTGCGATAACTTGCAACGAGTCTTTTACAGCGCTCAGGAGGAATTTTGGCCAGCTCATCTTTGCAGAATTGTTGTAATTCAGCTTTATTTGAGTGTTTTCTAGCATGAACCGCCTTTTTAAGGTCATGCCACAACATCTCAATAGGATTCAGGTCAGGACTTTGACTAGGCCACTCCAAAGTCTTCATTTTGTTTTTCTTCAGCCATTCAGAGGTGGATTAGCTGGTGTGTTTTGGGTCATTGTCCTGCTGCAGCACCCAAGATCGCTTCAGCTTGAGTTGACGAACAGATGGCCGGACATTCTCCTTCAGGATTTTTTGGTAGACAGTAGAATTCATGGTTCCATCTATCACAGCAAGCCTTCCAGGTCCTGAAGCAGCAAAACAACCCCAGACCATCACAATACCACCACCATATTTTACTGTTGGCATGATGTTCTTTTTCTGAAATGCTGTGTTACTTTTACTCCAGAGGTAGCGGGACAAGCACCTTCCAAAAAGTTCAACTTTTGTCTCGTCGGTCCACAAGGTATTTTCCCAAAAGTTTTGGCAATCATTGAGATGTTTTTTTAGCAAAATTGAGACGAGCCTTAATGTTATTTTTGCTTAAAAGTGGTTTGCGCCTTGGAAATCTGCCATGCAGGCCGTTTTTTTTATGGTGGAGTCGTGAACACTGACCTTAATTGAGGCAAGTGAGGCCTGCAGTTCTTTAGATGTTGTCCTGGGGTCTTTTGTGGCCTCTCGGATGAGTCGTCTCTGCGCTCTTGGGGTAATTTCGGTCGGCTGGCCACTCCTGGGAAGGTTTACCACTGTTCCATGTTTTTGCCATTTGTGGATAATGGCTCTCACTGTGGTTCGCTGGAGTCCCAAAGCTTTAGAAATGGCTTTATAACCTTTACCAGACTGATAAATCTCAATTACTTTTGTTCTCATTTGTTCCTGAATTTCTTTGGATCTTGGCATGATGTCTAGCTTTTGAGGTGCTTTTGGTCTACTTCTCTGTGTCAGGTAGCTCCTATTTAAGTGATTTCTTGATTGAAACAGGTGTGGCAGTAATCAGGCCTGGGGGTGACTACAGAAATTGAACTCACGTGTGATAAACCACAGTTAAGTTATTTTTTAACAAGGGGGTCAATCACTTTTTCACACAGGGCCATGTAGATTTGGAGTTTTTTTTCTCCCTTAATAACGTAAACCTTCATTTAAAAACTGCATTTTGTGTTCAATTATGTTATCTTTGACTAATAGTTAACGGTTTTTGATGAGCAGAAACATTTAAGTGTGACAAACATGCAAAAGAATAAGAAATCAGGAAGGGGGCAAATAGTTTTTCACACCACTGTATACACTGTATATACTCTAGGTTGAGGGCAGGCTGTCATGATGGTACCGAATGGTGCAAAATTACATAAATTACCCATCAGCCCAAGCACATCACAGGACCATTTTACATCCCTGAATAATTACTCTTGCCAGAATCTCATCATATTTTGTCAGCACCACTATACAGTATATGTTCCAGTATTTCAGCATCTCATCATCAAGCTTTTGTTTTTATTGTTTTGCTGTTTATTGGTGTGTGTGAATGTCACAGTGTTACTTACTTTACATGCTGAAGGTTGTTTTTGCCTCATATACTGCATATATTTTTCTGTTTGGATGTAGCAGACTCTTTCTTTTTTCTTTTTAAATATGATACAAAATGATTTTCTTCTTGCCCACATGGTCCTTTAAACAATATTCATGCTTATATATATCATATTTGGCAAAAAAAAAATTAAAAATTACACCAATGCAAAGAAAGCATAGTGTGTGTGAATGTTTTTATCAGGTGTGTTAGTGCAGCTAATCTCAAAATTAAAAAATTGTAAAGGACAAATTAAGGTAAACAACTGTAAATTTACCCAAAAACCCACAGCATGAACTCTTCACATTCGTCTGCTCACAACAAAGCATGGGATTTGACCTTGGCACAGCCCTAACGAACTCTCGACTGGGAATAATTAAATAATGAAAAACATTACATTACAAAGCTAGAAGAGTAAGAGACAGAGAGGAGAGAAATTTGCCATATAAACTGAAGGTTATCAGCTGTATAATGATGAAATGTTTTTTTCCACTATGAATTTTTTTTGTGTTAAAAAAAAACATTTTACATGTCTGTATGTTTATGTGCATATGCCAGCTGAAACTGTGATATATTGCACATTTTTCACACTCCTGGCATCACTCCTTAGCTATGCCAAGGCTGTCGCTCCACCTTGCTGTTTTGTGTGTCGCTCTTTATGTATTCGTCATTCTAAGGCCCTTATCGACAGAGGGACCTTTCGCCTGGTTGTCCCGAGCCTCCTCCACCTGTTTTCAGTTTCATTTATTTTTGCTTGTACTTTTCACAATTAATTACATCCATTCATCCATCCCTGCTGCCTGACACAGGCATTATAAGGCAATACAAAAGGCATTAATGCAGGGTTCAAGTGTTTAAAGTGACAGGATTGTGCTGCGCGCACACACACAAACACACACACACACACACACATCTTAAACCTAAACGTCTAACATGGATTTTTTTTTTTTTTTTTTTTTTTTGCACCATTCTGTGCAAATGATTAGGGAAATGATTTCAGCAAATCATGTGGCAGCAACAAAGAAAAAGTATAACTACAGTATACCATCAACATCATCACCAGATGAACTGAACACCACTGATCACTAGTTATACACCAGAAAACTGGTGACATGATCTCCGGCATCTAAGGGTCACACATGCCCATAGGGACCAAAGCAGTTATGGTCTGATCCCACAGAAAAGCAAATGCAGCACAAATCACAGAAAAAAAGTAAATGCTGGCCATGATACTGTAGAAAGGCACCAGAACACCCAGTCCACCACAGCCTGCCACACACAAGACCCAGCAGGCAAAAAGCCCAAGGTTACTAATGCAGCCTCTAAGTCCACCAGATCCAAACCCGACTGAGCACCCGACTGATGCTCCAGACCAATCCAAGTCCGATCCATGGGGGCATCCGGCAATGCACAGCAGCCAGTGTTCCGGTGCCAGACACTAAAGCACACCCTGCCCTGCAGAGCCACACCCTTAGATGGCCAGAGCTGCTCTGGTTGGGTTTAATGTTTATAGTTTTATTCAAGACGATGAAGCATATTAAGAACATGAAGCATATAATAATATGCAGATATATTAAATCAGGTGCGTTTATGCAGAAAACACTAAAATTTTGTACAGGACATCTGTCAATTTAGAAACATAAACCGTTTCAAAAACCCACAGCATGAACACTTCACATTTCTCTGCTCACAACTTAACTAAAAATGTAGAATGGGACGTGACCTGGCACAGCCCTAACCAACTCTGCAGTAGGAATAATGAAATAATGAAAAACATTACATTACAAAGCTAGAAAAGTGAGAAAGACAGAGAGTAGGGTAATTTGCCATATCAAATGAAGTTCATGGCGTGTGTAAAGATGAAATGTGTGATCAAAGGAGTGAAGGAGAGTGAAAATGGGATGAGGACTAGAGCATTGACATTCACAACCAGACCTCACACTTGGACTCCATCTCTCTTAAATATGAACTTAGATTTTCAGTTGCTATTCATATAGGGAGACTGTGATACAGTAATAGGAAAAGAAAGAAAATCCTAGTTTCTCACTGATAGATAATAAAACATAGGGACAGCTGATGATCTACAGTATAAGAACACAGCAAATTGATGATATGGTGAAGTTTTTGAATATTTTTCAATATTTATTCAGCATCTTTGGAAGTAGCCTTCAGTATAAGTGTTTTGACAGAAAGTTCCTTTATATTTTTCAGGAACTCAGTGCTTTCCAATTAACATTACCTGTTACTACTTATGTTTTGTCATATTAACTTTAATATAGAGAAAAAAAGAGCTGGATGAAGAGTTTCATGAATTGTTTTCCTATAAAAGCATACCACATAATCTTGTATTCCACATGTTTTATATATAGTACCAGTCAGAAATTTGGACACACCTTCTATTTCTATGGTCGTTCCTGATATTTATTTCTATCTACATTGTAAAACATGCAGCAGAGGTCAGTTTTGGTCTTGCTTTCCTGGGATGGTCTTCATGAGAGCCAATTTCATCATGTGCTTTATGGGTTTTGCAAATGCACTTGACAATACTGTTCTTGCAAGAACTATGCTGGAACAGCTGACCTTCATGTCTTAAAATAACAACTGACTGTTGTTGCTACTTATTTACTTAATTGTTATCTCATAGTTTAGAAATCCCCAATATTGTTCTAAAATGTAGAAAATGTCCAAACTTCTGACTGGTACTATATTAAAACACAATAAAATAAAACCTAAAATCTGCAAGCAGCATATTGTCACTTTGTAAATCCTGTTTAACTAAAACTGCGAATATTTACAAGACTGTACAGAATCGTAATTGGTCAAACTGTCCTACTAGCCCTGCTGTCCATCAAAAGGTACCTTGAATATGAAAAATATAAATAAATTCTTAAAGACCACTGTAGAAAGTGAATATGGTTGGTTCTGCCCGAATGAAAATAATATTGTATTCATACCAAGTATCAACACTGACTGAAAGATTATGTTGCACTGACTAAAAGTCTACATTTTATAAACATGACTGTAGGGGCCATATCACATTTGTTATGTAAGATGGATCTGCAGAATTTGTTGTTGTGTTTATTTTATTTTATCTGTTTTATTTTATTTATTCTATCTTATTCTATTCATGAGGTTAAGAATTAAGCATTAAGTTTATTAATAACCCATAAGCTTTAAATTTGTTAGTTAAGCATCCATTTTGACAATCGTAAGTTGGTCTGTGATGTCATTCCACTATGACATGTATTTGTATGACTATCGCATGATAGAAAATTCAGTTTAGATGCGGAAGGCTATGGAAACACAAGCTTTTGACCGTGAGCTACCCGTAAGCAGATATATACAACGAAAGTGTTGTTATATGCGTGAGCTGAACACAATGAGATAGATATAACATAGGTTGTTGTAAAAGTCAGAAATTTACACGATACAGCAACAGGTGTTGCAACCACAGTGGATTTACTCAAGACGACTGTATGAAGTGTTGAATCTTTGATGCTGAAAATAAAATACCAAGACAAAGAAATCATCGGACTTCCATTCTTGTGAGTAAATGATCCAACCAAAGCTACTCGTCAAAACTAGTGAAATGACATGACCGCATCTATAATGACCTTGAGAGTAAAGCAATAACTGCCTTTACCCATCTAAGATATATACAGAACATTCCAATTGACAGTGACCCACAGATAGAAAGAGAGGCAAATGTAATGTGGTAAAAGCTATGTTAAAACTGACAATAAATTTTTTTATGTTATCTACTGGTTTAATTAAATGATTAGAACAAATAATGATGAAAACCATGCAATCTAGGCAAACATTTTGCAATGTACTGTATATAATTTTTGATCTAAGCATCGATAAAGCTGTCATATTTAAAGCCATCAGGTATATTTAAATCACATTGTGAACTGATGTTTCAAACATGTCAAGCATCCATTTTCCTCCATCTACACCATACAAAAGAATCAACATACACCTCAGTCTCATGGCTTCCAGCAATAGGCTCCAGGGTGAAGTGACTATAAATGCCTTTTGAATGTATAAGAAAATGTGATGGCTGACATGCTCCAAAACCAGGTATAGGCAGTACAGGAGCTGCTATATATTCAATTTCAATTCAATTCAGTTTTATGTGTATAGCGCTTTTAACAATTGACATTGTCTCAAAACAGCTTTACACAATCAAAAGAATTACTTAAGTTTGTATGGAATGTGAATGTGTATGAATCAAAAATGTTCAGATAGTCCCTGGTGAGCAAGCCAGAGGGCGACAGTGGCAAGGAAAAACTCCCTGAGATGGTAATAGGAAGAAACCTTGAGAGGAACCAGACTCAACAGGGAACCCATCCTCATCTGGGTGAAACAGATAGCAGGAAATTATCTGCATTTATACAGTGTTAAGTGTTAGGTTCAGCTATAATAGTTGATGTTAATTGATGTTAAAATGGAGTCCAGTAGTTATTGGAGACTCAGATAGACTTGTAGAAAGTTCCAGTCCTGAACTATCGAATTGTCAAGTCCTCAGAGAAACAGCTGACAACACCAGTCGAGGCCAGAACCATCTTCTAAGTAGATAGAATCATCCCCAGACACCAGACGCATCCCAAAGAGACACACGGGGCATCCATGCGACGAGACCTCCAACCAGAAACGGGGCACCAGGATGGATCAGATATATGATATTAAAGGAAAAAATGAAGACATATCAGGAGCATGGTGTCTCAGCACTGTTATCTTGCATGTCTGTCGCAGGGTTGGAGGTTCAAATTTGGGCTGTGTGCACTGAATTTTCATGTTATTCCCATGCGTTATAGGCTTCTTCTCTTCCTCCAGTTTCTCATTATAGTCCAAAAGACAGGCTTTACAGACTGATTAGTGGTTCCAAATTGCCTGTAATGTTGCCCATGATTGTTTTTTTTTTTTTTTGAGAGAGTAAGAGTAGCTCTGAATCTGGCCTTTGAAATGCATATTATAGGGTTAACAGAGATTTGTGGTAGTGTACTATTGGTATATGCAAAATAACCTCAATCAATCTCTCTCACCCTTTCTTGCTCACTCACTCGCTGAATAGCCTGTGCAGTGTCCCATACATTGTGCCCTTTGCTCCCTGGTATAGGCTCCTGGCCTCCCATGACTACACATGATAATAGGTTTAGAAACTTACTGAATGAATAATACAAAAGGAAAGAATTCTCAGCATCATAAAATGCCAAATTTCACAAAAATGCCCAAATATCTGTTTGACTAAATGCATTTTCAAATAATACATCAGCAAACATGTATTAGTACTTATACTGTGTATGTTCCTGTAATGCAATTACTGTAAGTAAAATACTAAAATAGTAAGTGGTTTGTGATATTTAAAAAAAGTGGCATTTTCATGTAAAAACAATATTGTTTCTTAGGGCTCAATTCTAAGCTTGAGTTAGTATTTGTTTGGAGTTTTGCCTGTGGGTTTTCTGTTATTCCCTGTTTATCTCCCAAAACATGTGATAAACAATACCGCACCTACCATCTAGTGTTCCAGGAATAACCTTTACTAGAGGGACCCACTGTAACTCTGACCAGGATAAAGGTCTTATTGACATCTAATAAAATACATTTAAACACCCATAATGTGCACACTACTGTAAGCAGAAGTTGGAAAATGCGTACTGATTTGCCCAGCTGACCAGTCAATCAGTACACTTTCCTCCATTTCTGATTCAAAATGCTCAATCAGTCGTCTGGGTGCTGATAAGGGCTGGCCCAAAACTACAGGCGTATCAGCTTAGGGTGATACTGCATCGCTTTGAGGCTGTGACCTGTTTTTTTTTTTTTTTTCATAAAAGAAAGGTTGATTGGGTGGAGAGGTGTTACAATATCTGATTGGGATTTATGCTTAGGTTTCTCTCTTCAGATTTGTCTCATGGTTTCCATTAGCATTTGCAGACTTTACATTGCATGATCAGGAATGATTGTCAGTCAAAACAGAGCCAACACTTTTGTCTGACCTGAAATTATAATATGTCAACATGAACGGTAGCTCAGCAGTCAGCAGTGCACATGCAAACGAAATGGTGGAACAGTACTTTGCCCCATCCTTGATTCATCACATCATCCCTCAGACCACTCCCTTCTCACCGCCAACAATGCTCAGTTGGTGCAAATGGGTGTAATGTAACCTTCCAGGAATATCGACTCTTTCCGAAGACCTTCTGTATTTTATTCTAAGCAATAATCAAAATGGCAGGAAGTCAATGGAATGGTGACCTTCAGGTCAAGCAAGCTTGGCTACTCCACTGATTTATAATGTGGCATTTGGCATCATTTACCATAGGCTGATATTTCCCATGGGGCTTTTCTCATTTAGCAACTGTACATGCTTCTTAACATATCTGTCAAGACAACTCCATATTTAGTCAACAACTCTGCTCTTTTGTTTCATGAACACATTTTCAGTCCTGACCTCTGACCTATTTGGCACTAATGGAAATGGCCTATGACATGAATCTCTGATCTGATGTGCATTTTATGTGCCTGTTTAATTCTAACAATTGAATTCCATTCTCTGTTATCATACATTCACTTATCACACACATTTCCACTCAAAAACAGCATGGACTACACTCCAAATCACATATTCACATAAACAATAGATGCTCATTATGTTAAAAAATAAACTTATTGGTTATTCTTTCCTTGGATGGTCATCATGAGAGCCAGTTTCATCATTGTGCTTAGTGATTTTTACAAATTCGTTTTACAAAACTGTTGTTGCAAGAACTGTTCTAGAACAGCTTCGTGTCTTAAAATAAGAATTTATAATACGAAGAAAAAAAAGAATTAAAAGGGTTGTCCAAACTTTTGACTGATAATGTAAATGAGTAGGCGATCATTGTTGTTAGCTAACTACTTACATTACATATTATTGAAAGAAATGCATGAAAAAAGAAGCATACACAGCCAAACTTTTTCTTGTGATATTTATGATTATTCAGTTTATGTATTGTTTTCAACTTTTAACCATACCTTTACTTATTTAAAAAAAATGCAAAAAATGCATTACTGCATGTGGATGAGAAGCCCCATCTAATATCTATCCAATATCTATCTATAATTAGGCTCTGATTTTTACACCCCCGTTTTGCTCTGGCATAAAAATTAATTACTATAATTCTATTATTGGGTGAAACAGCTTTGGGGTAAACAGACAGCCAGTAAAGGAAGATTGACTTTTTGTTACAAAGAAATCAGCCTTTGAATATAAATGCCTTTTTAATCACATAAGCAATTCATCAGCTTTATATGCATGAATATTTCTCAGCTTTCATGAGGCATATAGTCTCGCAGCACTGCACATGCTATCTTCGTAATGCCGGTTGCTCTCAGAATACATAATCATAATACTTTTATACTTCAGTGTACCATCATTTCAAACTTTATGTTTTCACACTGATAAAATGTTGGATGTAAAATGGCAGTAATGTCGCCATTCATTGTCATCAATAAAATAATTGTGGTAATGCTAATACTGTCCTGAATGACACCGATAAACAACCACATTAATCTTTTATTCTTGCAAAGACTTATTTAAGTAAACACTGAAAACTTTTAAACAACTTACAGTAATGTAGTTAAATCACAAATTGCATTAATTTAATTTTCTTCTAACCAGAAAAGTATAGTGCAGAACAATCTTTATAAAAGAAATGTTGTGGTTGTAACATCTGACAACAATCAATCTAGCAATCAAACTAGACCAGCACCTTCGCAGCCAACGACCACGGCCATCGACCAGATCGGCACCAACACAGAACTACGAGCAGCCCCACAGACCTCCTCCCGTAGCAAGTGAAACAAGCCGTCCTGAGCCTATGGATGTGAGTACTTCCCGCCTCTCAACCGCCGAGAGGAGACGACGAGTAACATCGGGGTTATGCTTGTACTGTGGGGGAAAAGACCACCGAGTCAGAGACTGCCAGTTACTAAAAGTAACACCACACACACCACCTCGCACCCATCACCCATTTTGTTTGAAAGCACAGCTGGCATTTAATAATTATGTTTTGTCTGTTTTTCCTTTAATAGATTCTGGGGTGGCTGGGAACTTCATCTCTTCTACTCTTATTTCCTCGCTGCAAGTTCCCGTGTCAAAGCTTCGATATCCGATATCAGTAAAAGCTCTAGATGGTCGAGATTTGGAATATTCGCCTATTAAATTAATTACAGCACCCCTCCGGTTAACATTCACACTGAGGAGTTGAACATTTTTTTTCATAGAGAAAAAAGGGGGGGGGGGGCTCAATGCAGTAACAGTAAAATATACGCACCCACTGCCCCTGGTACCGGCCGCTATCGACCAACTCCGAGGCGCTTCCATTTTCACCAAACTCGACCTCCGCAGTACATATAACCTGTTCGTGTGCGTAAAGGCGATGAATGGAAGACTGCGTTTAGCACGACATCTGGTCATTATAACGTTATGGCATATGGACTGGTAAATGCACCTGCGGTGTTTCAGGGGTTCATGAACGATGTGTTTCGGGATATGTTTAACCGTTTTGTTATAATATACTTGGATGATATCCTGGTATATTCATGGTCATATTCAGAACACGTTCATCATGTAACGACCGTCCTTTGTCGTCTGCGCAAACACGGGCTCTATGTGAAGGCAGAGAAATGCACATTTCACAAGAGGGAGGTGGCATTCCTCAGCTATCACATAGGACCACTGGGGGTCGAGATGGAACCAACCAAGGTCGCGGCGGTGCAACAATGGCCGGAACCTACGTCAGTTAAGGCGCTACAGAGATTCCTGGGGTTTGCCAATTTTTATAGGCGGTTCATTCGGGGCTTCAGTACTGTGGCAGCGCCCCTCACATCACTGTTAATAGGGAAACCGAAACGTCTTTGCGAGTTCCTAGTGGAAGCGCGAGACGCGTTTCATCGCCTCAAAATTGCCTTTACCACCGCACCTATATTAAAGTTACCAGACCCAGAGAAGCCCTTTGTAGTTGAGGTCGATGCGTCAGAAGTAGGTACCTATAGAACCGGTATGTACCGGACCGAAACAGAACGCGAATTTCGGTGCCTCATTTCGGTGCCACTTAAATGCCTGAACTGTCGATTGAAATATTTGTTCTCTAGATTCATATATTTTTGTAGATTAATAGTTTATTAGATTAAAAAAATTAAAAGCACAAATCATTCGGAAATGAGAGACCATCCGAGATGCGCGTGAATGCAGCAACTAACGTTACACTCGCTCTGACGGCAGCAGGCGGTCTACCGCTATCTTAGCTTGTTAAATCAAACAACTTTCGTTAAAATGCCTAAAATTAAATGGTCGAAAGTGTGGCTGTATTTCACAGCAGTTGCGTGTAAAGGGGGAAACACGTCAATTCTAATGAAACATTCGAGAGCAGACGGAATAAAGTTAAAAGCAGAGGCAGGCACCGTGTTTTCTTGCAGACAACAGCTGGCACTATCGATGTGGACGACCCTCAGCCCCAGTCATACCAACCGTAGCAAAAAGGAGTTGATTATGATGACGATAGCAGCCTTTCCGCAGGTTAGTAGTAGGATAATGCAATGTTAATTGCAAAATGCAAATCTTGCATTCATGCTAACAAATAGTCAAACGATTTGTAAAAACAATAATGTAACATGGATTCTGTTTATAATTATGGCTTTCCAGCTAGTACTAGTAGTACTACAGCAGTGACCCCATTTACCATTGCAAAGACGGCTATGCATGTCCTGTGCAGGGCAATAAGTCAGGGGTCGTATTTTGACAGAAAAGGCAAATATGGTGAAATTTCTGCAAAGGAATTGCTAACATTTGAAGATTACATATTCATATATACTTTAAACTTTTAATATATTGTTCAATTTTAAGCATAAAATTTTTTGTTCAATAAAAATTAATTCTTGAGTCATCCACTATAATTTTGTGGCTTAAAAGTATCGGTTCAGGCACCGTTTTGGCACCGATACCGTTTTCAAAGTATCGATTTGGCACCGGTATCGAAAAAAACCCAAACGATACCCAACCCTAGTCAGACGTAGGCATAGGGGCTGTACTGTCACAACACCACGGCCACCCTGAGAAACTCCACCCCTGCGCTTTTTTCTCTAGGAAAATAACACCTGCCGAGCGAAATTATGATATCGGTAACAGAGAACTGCTAGCAGTAAAAGCTGCGTTAGAGGAAGGGAGACACTAGCTGGAGGGGGCGAAACATTCATTCACGGTACTCACCGATCATCGTAATCTGGAGTACCTCCAACAAGCAAAGAGACTAAACTCACGTCAAGCCCGATGGGTGCTTTTTTTCACGCGTTTCCGGAGCCAATTCTGCCATCGTCACTCGTTGTGGCACCGGTCACGTGGGACATCGAGTCAGAGATAGTTCAGTGGATGCGGTCCAACCCTGTGCCTAGGAACTGTCCTGCGGATCGAAACTACGTCCCGGAGCCACTGCGAGAGCGAGTGATGATCGAAGCTCATACAAGCCTAGCATCTGGACACCCCGGCGTCACACGGACTCATCACCTACTAGAACCAAAGTTCTGGTGGCCAAAGATGCGGGAAACCGTGAAAAAGGTAGTTTTGTCTTGCGCTGTTTGTGTGACTACGAAAAGCCTACGTAGTCTACCAGTTGGAAAATTAAAGTGGACATACAGTCTCAATTTTTGCATAGGTTAATATGATTCTTTAGGGTCCTAATGAAAAGTTTGTAATATACTTTAATTAAAAAATCTCAATTGTTGTGTAAAAAAAACATTACTTTTACCTGGTAAAAAGTAGCTCTGTTCTCAGCAACCTGTTTCAGTACATGCTCCTTTAAATGTTAATGACCTCTACTGAACCCGCCCCCCAGTTCTGTGGGGCGTGTCTTCACAATACAAGTGGGGTATAGCTTTGACAACAGTTAAAAATATTTAAAAAACAGTTAAAAATAATTTTACATGATGTTAGAATTATTTTATATATAAAGGAGTTATTTCTACTCTCTTGCTCTCTTCCTCATAGATCTGATATTAACGTGTTAAATCTTCCCTGCTGCTATCTTCCTGTCTCCTCTTGCATCTGTTCATTCATGCTCACCTTCCCATACTCTGTCTCTCTCTCCCTCTCTCTCCCTCTCTCTGTCTCTCTTCCTCTCCTTTGATTCAAATTCTAATTTTATTTGTCACATACACAGTCATACACAGTATGATATGCAGTGAAATGCTTATACGACAGTCAGTGACCTTAAAAATTAAATAAATGAGTAAGGAATAAATATCAATAAAAAGAAATACTTTTAATAAATAAATAAAATAAAATAAATAAATAAAAAATTTTACATGTGAATCTGGTTGTAAAACTTTTTTGACTTCCCAGACCGGGAATCGAACTCGGGCCGCTGCGCTGAGAGCGCCGTATCCTAACCACTAGACCACGGAGGATTAATGGCTGCCGCTTGGAAATGCCGGCTATTCAACCCGCGACCTTATACACGCGAAGCATTGTTTTTTTCGGGATCTCACCAGGACATTTACAATGGTTAATTTGTAGTAACATATGTCTATAGCACAGGCGTTTAGTCAAACATATTTATACCGATCTTTTGCTGTTAATAAACAGAGACCTTTCTGACAGACAACGTGTGTGTGTGTGTGTGTGTGTGTGTCTCTGACTGTCATATAGATGCCGGGAATAGGACATCATACACGCGAAGCATTGTGTGTGTGTGTGTGTGTGAGTCTCTCCTTATGTCAGAAAAGCTTACCGAAGCATAGCGCACTCGCCTCGTTACTAAACGAATTTTTAGAAAAACTTTATAAATATGTAGTGCAAAAAGAATGTGCCTTGAGGGGGAATCGAACCCGGGGCTACCACGTTAGGAGCGCTACATGGACGCCGTGCGGCTGCTTCTTTCGGCAAATCACGTCTCTCGCCTTCCAAAATTCAAAGCCAATCATCTTTGCCCTTTTCCAAAATTCTCCATAATTCTCCATAATTCACAGCCAATCACCTGTCCTTCCTTCCAAAATTCAGCTCGACCAATCCGCGTCGAGTCTCTCTGTCGAATCACGTCCTTGCGTTTCCAAAATTCACACTCCGTTTGCAAAATTCAAAGCCAATCAGCTTCCTCCGTTTCCAAAATTCAAAGCCAATCAGCTTCCTCAGTTTCCAAAATATCTGCCTTGGTCCCGCCTTCGAAACATTCAAAGCCAATCAGCTTCCTCCGTTTCCAAAATATCGGCATTGGTCCCGCCTTCAGCTTCCTCAAACATTCAAAGCCAATCAGCTTCCTCCGTTTCCAAAATTCAAAGCCAATCAGCTTCCTCCGTTTCCAAAATATCGGCCTTGGTCCCGCCTCCAGTGCGGATGCAACTTAGTCAAACCTTTAAACTGTTCGGAATATGAATATTCTTTCAACATAACACGGTAAGTATCAAGTATTGACTTCAGAGATAAATAGACTTTATTTAAGCGGTTTGTGTTATATAACGTTATTGTAAATTCGCCGATGCTGTATTAACATTACCGTTTCCTAAAGAGACATGCCTCCACTAAGTTTAACAGTTATACATTAGCGGTGTATTTGAGTGTTTTCCAGTAATGACACCTTTTCTGTATTTATTAACACACAGTGGTCGCGGTGATGTTAGTCCTGGGGGAGTTCAGCCCCGCTTATGATCAGAAGATTAACAAAACCATTGCGTGTAAAATACACGTGAACACACGTTTCCCTTGTACATGTACAAACTAAGTGCAGGCTGCTAAATTATCGGCATTCAAATATGTAACACACACACACACACGGCATAACAGCGTTATAACGGACATGTGGTGCATATTTAACTAATATGAGATTATAATCTGATGATTTAAAATGAATCACTGTGCACTCGACAAAACAATGAATAATCAACTGTAACTGTAGCCAGACTACAGTAACACCGTAATGTTAGTAGACCAGTAGATTATATTCTCATACAGATTTAAATCACAATATGAATGAGGTTTTTGTTATAACTTGAGTCATTTAGTGCATCTGTTGCGGCACAAATCCACCTTGAGTAAGTTTAGACTCTAATACAGGTAATATGACTGAACTGAATCTAACTGTGTATTACAGATATCTGCCATCCTCCTGTATTATACACTGATATAAAATCCATCTATCCAAAGGTAATCCATGTTTAAAGGAAATGCATTCTTATCGTTTGCCATTGAACAATTTTACAGATTAAGAAATGTAAATATTGATTATGATTGATTATGTAATAGAGGTGTGTGATTTAATTATTTAAAATAAAGACATCACTTAAGCATCCTGTTTTTGGTTGCAGATCACAAAGCCACGGTTCGGAGGGGCTCATGGCTCTGCTTTAAAGCCAAACTTAAGACTCTGATGCATGCAAGCAAGGTAATGTTAGTATAATTTCACAGCTTAAATTTGATTTTAAAATATGTCTATTGTTATTAATTTTCTGTCCTTTCTTACTGCTTTCTTACTTTCTCAATTCCTCCCCAGCTCTTCTGCACTGTCCAGAGCTGATACAAATGCCATGGCAAGAAGGACATTGTCACCTTCTCGTAGTCGTATATTCGGACAGTTTCTCCTCTGTCACTTTCTCCATCTTCTGTGTCAGCAACTGCCACTACCTCCTTAACGTTTCTCCACCAAACTGTTAGCCACTGTGTCAACAGCCATGACTGCTGATCCCCCAAGACCACCAGGGTGATACCCACCAGCACCTGAGCAACAGCTGCTGGGTCTTTAGGTGAGAGTTTGTAGATTGTCATGCGTATTGTTTTCTTGCTTGTGGTTGTATAGTTATTGATTTTTATTGTATGTGCTATATTTACCAGGCTGTGGATAAGCACTGTCCCACGGATGGACAGAGTGGACCATCTGGACAAGAACTGAAACTGGGTTAACACTCAGCAACCAGCAGGTCTGCACCATCGTAGCTCTCTGTCAAAACTTTCTGCCATATGACAAGCAGCGTGAGGCATCCTCTGCTCGGCATCATGTGCGGCTGAGCACTGGACGGCTCAGGCATCCCAAAACAAAGGGTGAATTTACACCAGGTGTGGGGACCATGGCTTGTCGTGTCTTGTGTCTTAGGATCCACCGGATCACCTGGCCAGTGGACAGACTGTTGTCGCCTAGCAGAGGCCATCTTTGTCAGACTCTGTGACATCTATAAGAGCCCTCAACACACAAATTCATTATGCATTGACAAAATGGACAATGATTAAAGGGCTGATAAAAAAAATAGACTAATAATTTGTGAAAACTTGTGATTTAATTGGTGGTGTGTAAATAGTGTCTAAGTTGCAGATTTGATCTCTATATACAGTACATAGATACACGTCTTCTGTTCTTTTTTATTGTTGTTTTATCACCGATTTTACCAGAAAGACAGTCATTTTTAAGTTTTTCTTTGTATGTATTTCCTCCTAGCATTTAATTTGAGATAATTTTTAAAGAACTGGAAGAAGGTGGAGAGATAATGAGTGAGTGCAATATATAACTGTATAATGATACCATAATTTGCTAATAAACTTGCATTATATTTTTAAAGAAACTTTATGATTTATTTCTATCACAAATATCTGTACAAACAGGAGTCAGTCAATTAGAGTTTGGCTTTTTTTATAGACTAAAAATGAAAAAATAACAGAATATGATTCTCTTTAAAGTACATCACCAGATTAATATTTCATTTGTAATGAATTTGCCTTCATTCCAGCAGGACACAGTCATGTAGAGAAGGAAAATACACTTGCATTGCTTTTCATGTTGATTCTATTAATTATTAATTTTAATACAAATTGACTTTTTGTGTGACACAACATGAAGCATTTAACAACAATCTCTAATACTTTTACAAGAACCTAACCTCATGTTACGATTAATTAAATTCTTGTGACACTTGTCAGATTTTTATGTTTAAAAAAAAAACGTCATATGCGGGAATCGAACCTGGGACCTTTGGATCCACAACCTCCCCCTGCAGAATGCATAAAAATTGTCATTTTTTTATGCAAATCTTAAAATTACAATCACATTAGCAGTCTACAACTAGAGGGAAACATCAAAGATGGTAATAACTCTCATTTCACTTCATTTTTTCCTCAATTTTTCTTTTTTCTCTTCATTTTTTCTCCTTTTTCCCTTTTCCCCCTTCTTCCCCCTTCTTCCCCTTCTTTTCGCCCTCTTCCCCCCCTCAAGCAGACTATTGTTCCCCAGCTTGAGCGCGGCATCCTAGCCACTAGACTACGAAGGATTAACGGTTACCACCGCGGAAATGCCGGCTATTCAACCCGCGACCTTATACACGCGAAGCATTGTTTTTTTTTCGGGATCTCACCAGGACATTTACAATGGTTAATTTGTAGTAACATATGTCTATAGCACAGGCGTTTAGTCAAACATATTTATACCGATCTTTTGCTGTTAATAAACAGAGACCTTTCTGACAAACAACGTGTGTGTGTGTGTCTGTGTGTGTGAATGAGGCATATAGATGTCGGGAATAGGACAACATACACGCGAAGCATTGTGTGTGTGTGTGTGTGTGTGTGTGTGACTGAGTCTCTCCTTATGTCAGAAAAGCTTATCGAAGCATAGCGCACTCGCCTCGTTACTAAACGAACATTAGAAAAACTTTATAAATATGTAGTGCAAAAAAAGCATGTACCTTAAGCAGGAATCGAACCCGGGTCTCCCACGTGAAAGCGCCAAATCCTAACCACTAGACCACCACACTACTGAAGGCTGCTGCAACAAACAGCACACCACACTCATGTAGGTGCCATTTTGCTCCCGTGTAGAATAACAATGGCCGACGGCTCTTTTTTTCACTCGAGGCGGGTCTTTGCTAAAACACCAGTGTCAATCAACTGTAGTAGGAGCGGCCTCTGTCGGTGTGAGTTCACACCGACAGGCTTTTGAAAACGGGCTGATTTCAGAAGGGGCATCTTATATTATTAAATTAAAAGAAAATCGCTGGGCGGCTCTTTATCACTGTAGAGTGGTTGTGTACACCCTCTCCTAACACACAATGCAGTCCAAACAGCTTGAAAAAGTCCATGTAGCACTGTAGGTGCCCTTTAACGCCCCTACCAATACTGAACAAACCATGGTCCCACGTTGCAGTAGACTTTGTCACAGATCTGCCAGTATCAAAAGGGTACACCACGATACTCGTGGTAGTAGACAGATTTTCAAAGGGATGCAAGTTCATCCCGTTTCGCTCTCTTCCGTCAGCCCTCCAGGTAGCAGAAACCCTATTCACTACAGTGTTTCATTGCTACGGCATCCCGGAAGATATTATTTCTGATCGTGGTCCTCACCTTAGGCTATCAGGCTATCGTTAGCCTCACGTCAGGATATCACCCAGAGTCTAATGGACAGGCAGAGTGGACTGTCCAAGAACTCGGGAGAAATCTCTGAGCATACTGCAGCAGCCGACAACACGAATGGGCGGACTGCTTAACCGGGGTGGAATACGCACAAAACTCACTGTGCCACTCCGCTACCGGCCTAACGCCATTACAGTGTGTGCTAGGGTATCAACCCCCGCTATGTCCCTGGGATGTGCCCATGGTGGATCAAAAAAGCGGAGAAAGTATGGGAGGATGCACACACCAAGATCTCCCAAGCAGTGCAGCGATTCAAAAAACACGCCGATAGACGACGAAGGGAAAGTCATCCGCTCCAGGTAGGCGATCAGGTATGGTTCTCGACACGGGACCTCCACCTTAACCTCCCATGCAGAAAACTCTCCCCCAAGTTCATTGGCCTTTTCCCTATCACTGCAGAAATAAACCCAGTATCCTTTAGATTAAAACTCCCCACACACTTACGTATTCATCCTGTCTTCCACATCTCTCTTCTCAGGCCGGTGGTCCGGGGTCCATTAGACGAAGGAGCAGCAGACCCTTCACTCCCTGGGGCTGTAGAAATAGACGCGCCCCAGGGTTTCGGGTCAAAGAGCTGCTGGACTCACGGAGGAGAGCAGGGGCTTTGCAATATCTAGTTGAGTGGGAGGGCTACGAATGGAGGAATGGAGCTGGGTCCCGGCACGAGACATCTTAAGTTAAGAGCTCATCACAGAGTTCCTCAGGGCACGGCCGGATCGCCCAGTGCCACGTACGGCCCGGAGGAACGGAGCTGGGTCCCGGCACGAGACATCTTAAGTTAAGAGTTCATCACAGAGTTCCACAGGGCACGGCCGGATCGCCCAGTGCCACGTCCACCGGGCCGCCCCACCCGCCAGCAAAACCATCACTCAGGTGAGTCCTCGCTCCCTCCAACAGCACGAAGGGGGCGCCCTCGCCTTCCTCTGGAAGCCTGTTCTGGAGGGGGGGGTACTGTAACATCTGGAACACCGCAGCCTCAGAGAGTAAGTTCCAGCTCCCCGGACTACTGAGCCGTCGCTTTGTGTCCCCCTAGTGTGTCTGCGTGCGTATGTCTCCCACTGTCATCACGTAATGAGAAACACCTGTGTATCCTTTTGTGTCTCCCTACTTAAACCAGCCGACCCCGTAGTCACCTGTCCGTCCACCGTCATGTTTTGTCTTTGTTCCACATACTAGATGTCACCTACTGTAAGATAAAAAGGTCTGTTTACATGTTCCTCAGGAGTGAACACCCTGAGGAGTCGAGAGTCTGAACACTGGAACACTGCTGAGAGAGAGAGCGACTCCCAAGTCTTACTTGTAGAGGTGGTCATGTCATTTCACTAGTTTTGACGCGTAGTTTTGGTTTGATCATTTACTCACAAGAACGGAAGTCCGGTGATTTCTTTGTCTTGATATTTTATTTTCTGCATCAAAGATTCAACACTTCATACAGTCGTCTTGAGTAAATCCACTGTGGTTACAACACCTGTTGCTGTATCTTGTAAATTTCTGAACCTACAACCTACAGTATGTTATATCAATCTCATTGCGTTCAGCTCACGCATATAACAACACTTTCGTTGTATATATCTGCTTACGGGTAGCTCACGGTCAAAAGCTTGTGTTTCCATAGCCGTCCGCATCTAAACTGAACTTTCTATCATACGATAGTCATACAAATACAGTACATGTAATAGTGGAATGACATCACAAACCAACTCACGATTGTCAAAATGGATGCTTAACTAACACATTCGGAGCTTATGGCTTATGTAATAAACTTAATGCTTAACTAATAAACAGAATAAGATAGAATAAATGAATTGAAACAAATTAAATAAAATAAACACAACAACAAATTCTGCAGATCCATCTTACATAACAAGTGTGATATGGCTTTTACATTACTTTTTTTTCAGTTTAGCAATTATTTTTGAGTTTGTGTGTAGAATAAATAAATAGTTGAGTTCAAAGCCTGCACCTGCGTCTGCCCTTTGACTCTAACCGTGACAGAAAGAAATTTTATTTAATAAAATAAATAATAAAATAAATTACCAGCACCGGTGATCATGTAAATTTTTACTGAGCAAATTATGGTGATGGTATTTGGCTTTAAAATAGTTACAAGGATGCAAATATCCAGAAATTACACTCTTGTATAATAACAATTTGCCCATGGTAGCCTCAGATTCCTTCTTCTGCTGTTTTTAGTTTCGATAGAGTATGTTGTACATTCCAAAAAGAATTTGTATTCACCATGCTTGTAAGGCGTAGTTATTTGAGCATTCTCACCTGAGCTCTTTCATGAACAAGGCATGAGACTATTGTCTGTGAAAATCACAGGTGATCTTCTGGGTGATCATCAGTTTCTGAACTACTTAAACCAGCCAATCTCGTTCTAAGCAACATGCTACAGTCAAATTCACGTTACATTTTACTCCAATTCTGACGTTGGGGTCACCATTAACTGAAGTTTTGACCTGTCTCAAGACTGCACAGTACCATACAGTGGGTGCACAAGCAGTATGTGACTTCTACCGTCACGGCCTATGGCGATAGCATTTGGGTTTGTGTGTTTGCTGGCTTTTACCGCTGAGTGGCGCTATATAACTATAGACTGATGCCTCAGGCATCAGTTCGTTCTCTCCAGGCTTAATGAGGCGTAGGTCGTCCACAGCCGCACTTCGTTGCAGATAAAATAAAGTGAAACATTGTAATTAAACGAATTCATAATCACAGTAGTAACATTACAGTACAAATTTATAATTAAATTCAGTTTTTTTTTATCGAATTTAAGCAACGTAAACGTTAACACACTGAGCCTTTAGATTTAATTATGTGTAATTAGAAAAGCTACACGTGTAAGGTCTTGTGTCATCTTATATTTTGTGTTCTTTAAATTTGTAGCTTTTATAAGACTCTACTTTTATTCTGGTGCACTCACAATGACGAAAAAACTTTATGATTTTGTTAAATAAATAAAGTAAACGGGGTTATGTATTGTTTTTGGTGAACTTGAGCGCGTCAGAAAATGAACTGATACTCCGTGTATACTCGCTTCACAGACGTGAAAAATATATACTTATAGAAAGCGAAATATCTGCTTTTATATAAACTAATGAAAAAAAATTATTAGATTATGTAATTCATATGAAAAGTGAATTATAGGCGCACTCCCTGCTGCGGAGACGACGAGATGACATGATCACCACCAGCACAGCCGAAACCAAAGGAATCACTAATTTATCAATGGATTATTAAAATGGTCAGAGTGAGTTTCCTGGCTGCTTTAACAAATATTTGAAGTAGATAACAGTAGCCCACATTTATAAAAGCATTTTTATTTAGACTATAAAAAATTATCCTGCATTTATTTGTAGGTGTGCCCGCTGCCACAGTTCTTATATGGCTCTATATCGGAGTAAATTCAGTAACAAACCTGTAACTTTCCATGTAAAACATCTGTATGAATAAATTGTTTAAATGTGATCAGTGATTTATGTAAATGACTCAGTTTAGATGTAAGTAAATGCTCCTTGCTGCGCTGTTTGGGGGAGGGACGCGCTAATGACGATTTGGTCTGCTGTGTGGAGGCTTGCCCGTGAGAGGTTGCGCACGGTCCACTACACAGCAAAAATATGTTAGTATATCATGACTGAAATACAGCGGCTCATATTGGCGTGCGTTTCTCACAGCGCCGCATAGACAGCGCTTATTTAACACCTATACATATGTGTTTGTTGTATTTCTGGGAAAGAGAAATCTAATCTCTCATATCGGCGCGCGTTCATCTGACTTTAGATCAAATCTCGGCAAAGTTAAAGAGTGCACACGCGCGCCGCGGGATCACGCAAACATTTTACATTCACTAAAAGGTTTATTCACAACCACATTTCAGCCATTCACACACATGCATTGTGCTGTTGTTTGTACACACTTTCAGTTTTCCCCTTCTACTCTCCTCTTTGATCAAAAATGCTCCCGATATGAGCCGACACGAGCAGCTTTGTTTCAGTCAGAATATTTATCAAACATAAAGAGAGGTGACATATACTTGCTGATTAAACACTGCATTTTTTAAAGTGAAAGCGCGCGATGTGAGCGGTTTTAATTATTGGTAATTAAATCATTATTAAATGGTGGACATAAACAGCAAAAAGAATAATATTATTCTTTTTATTTTTATTATCATGTTCTTTTGCTGTTTGAGCGTCTGTGGATTCCAAAATTGAAATTTTTACCGTTTTTTAATCACTGGAATGGAAGAGATAGAAAGTTTCCTTATCATAACGTGCCTTGTATTGTTTTTAATCGCTCGATACACAACCCATCATTTTTAATGCTATTTTACAAAGGGTAAATACACATGGTATAATGTTATTTGGTTTGTTTATTTATAAATAAAATCTAAAATTAAAACAATTAAAAACAGTGATTAATAACACTACATATTATGATAAATCTAATTCCAGGGATTACAAACTGTAACAATGTAAATTTTAGAATTCATAAGATTTTAAATTTACACAAATTTAAGAAGAGGCACACGCACGCCGTGGGTTCACGCGAACATTTTATATTCACTAAAAGGCTTATTCACAACTACATTTCGACCATTCACACACATACATAAAGTAAATAGAAATAAGAGGCCCTGATTATACTGCATGAATATTATTTAGTAAAAAAATAAATTCCTCCGCGCCCTCGAAGACTTGTGCGTACGGTTGAGCACTGATTAGACTGTTGGAAATTATAGAGGAGAATTATGATGCCGGATCAAACTTTTAAAAAATATTATTGCTTAAATGTGTGCTGAAAAAACTGTTGTCACCAAAAATATAACAGATGCGGACTCATGTCCATCAATCTGATATACAGTATGCTGGAGATGCAGGTGGGAAGACACTGCTTTGTTTAGTTAACATCAAAGACAAAAATAAAAAAAATAAAATGAACATCATAAATGACCAAATGACCATAAAATTCGCGTTATAGATGTTATACAGCAGGGCTTGTGTTTTTGTGTTAGTATAAGAATGAAATGCAATAGGCTGGTATGCATGATTTTCTTTAATAAATAATGAAACCATTTTAACAAACTACAATTTTACAATCCAGTAGCACCCCCGCTGCACTGTACCAAGAGCCTGTGATTATATTGCATAAATATTATTTTGTACAGACAAAAATCTGAAAAAAAAAGATTTTTTTTTTACAACAAATCTCTCAAAAATCGTAAGATGTATTTTGGTTTATACTGCAAACGAAAAACGAATCCAGAGCCTGTAATTATATTGCATAAATATTATTTTGTACAGACAAATATCTGAAAAAAAACTGATTTTTTTTTTTTTTACAACAAATCTCTCAAAAATCGTAAGATGTATTTTGGTTTATGCTGCAAACGAAAAACGAATCCAGAGCCTGTAATTATATTGCATAAATATTATTTTGCACAAATAAATCTCTGAAAAAAACAATGATATTTTATTCACAAATGTAAGACAATATATTTTGGTTCAGTGCCAGACGAAGTGCGAGTGAATAATGAAATGAGAGGCCCCGATTATACTGCATACATCTTTTTTATTGATTTATTTTTTTATTATCTATTCTGGAAGTTTGCTCTATTTGTTTTAGTTATTTCTATATTTAAATCTTGATGTCTTAAACTCTAACAACTGTAAGTATTGTCGAAATAAGATTTTTTAAAAAGCCCTAGTGCTGTTGTTTGTGCTGTTTTCTTTAATAATAACACTAAACAGATAAAAACAGAGAGTCTGTCTAAACAAAATAAAACCAATGTTTTCTAACTCATATTTTTTTAGATTTATAGTTTTTCATGTTTGTTGCACACAGTACTTGGATGTGTAAATTATCATAATTATAGTATTTCTTCGCTACAACATATTGTTATGACTTTATTATGACTTAAGCTCTAAATATATTTAAAAACCGAGACGACGGAAAATGTCAATTTGCGCCACCTGGCGGTCATTTCACGAATTATTTTGAAATGCTACTGGTTTATTTTGGCCGCTGCCGCGTTTTCACAGCGGTGAGCGCAACGGTAATGAGCAGTCTGGTTCTCCACCTACTGTATATCTTCTTAATAAATCAGTTGGCAGATGTCTTCAAACAACACTCACTTAGACAAATTTGACATAACCAGTTGAAAGCATGGGTTCTCTGCATTCTCTGACACTATGTTAACACTATGTTAACTATGTTTGTGCATTCACACACCTCAGAAAAACGTTCAGAAAATGACTTCATGTTCATCAACCAGTTGTCTTGGTCGTAAGTAATGCGATGAATCAGAAAATAGTCTGTGCTATCTGATTCCGAGACTCTTCAAGCTATGAACGGGAGCAAAAGCAATCTCCATTTTTTTTTAATTACCTTGATAATATCCCCATAGAGTGTCAATCCCTTTTCACTAATTTGCAGTAGTGGTGTAATGAACATAATCTCGAGTAATATTGATCCTTGGCCTGACTGACACGCAGGAGGTGAATGAAGCTGCTCTTAAATTTAAACACCTGTATATGACTTGTTGTCTGAGTTAGATGTAAGGGTTGTCAAAGCTAGCATATATTTGTCCATTTTTCAGAGCAAATATTACCCAAGGTCAGATATCCAGCAATTCTTTTACTTAAGTGGACGTTCAAGTCACACTGTGACTTTGGATTGTGCAGAATAGCAAAACACAGTTATGAGAGTAAAATCTACCTTTGCTTCTCAATATAATACCCTGCACTTACTGTAATGCACTTATCCCAGCATTTCACTAGTGCCCACTAGTGCTTGAATATAATCAAGATAGACAGTTTTCTCAGTATGCTGGAGCCATGATCAGACTGCCTGTTTCACCTCTGAAACAATGACCTCCCATATAGCTTGGAGTGAGGTCAGGACTATACAGTGGCTTGCAAAAGTATTCGGCCCCCTTAAACTTTTCCACATTTTGTCACATTACAGCCACAAACATGAATCAATTTTATTGAAATTCCACATGAAAGACCAATACAAAGTGGTGTACACGTGAGTAGTGAAACGAAAATCATACATGATTCCAAACATTTTTTACAAATAAATAACTGCAAAGTGAGGTGTGCGTAATTATTCAGCCCCCTTTGGTCTGAGTGCAGTCAGTTGCCCATAGACATTGCCTGATGAGTGCTAATGACTAAATAGAGTGCACCTGTGTGTAATCTAATGTCAGTACAAATACAGCTGCTCTGTGACGGCCTCAGAGGTTGTTTAAGAGAATATTGGGAGCAACAAGACCATGAAGTCCAAAGAACACAAAAGACAGGTCAGGGTTAAAGTTATTGAGAAATTTAAAGCAGGCTTGGGCTACAAAAAGATTTCTAAAGCCTTGAACATCCCACGGAGCACTGTTCAAGCGATCACTCAGAAATGGAAGGAGTATGGCACAACTGTAAACCTACCAAGACAAGGCTGTCCACCTAAACTCACAGGCTGAACAAGGAGAGCGCTGATCAGAAATGCAGCCAAGAGGCCCATGGTGACTCTGGACGAGCTGCAGAGATCTACAGCTCAGGTGGGGGAATCTGTCCATAGGACAACTATTAGTCGTGCACTGCACAAAGTTGGCCTTTATGGAAGAGTGGCAAGAATAAAGCCATTGTTAACAGAAAACCATAAGAAGTCCCGATTGCACAGCAAACATGTGGAAGAATGTGCTCTGGTCAGATGAGACCAAAATGGAACTTTTTGGCCAAAATGCAAAACTCTATGTGTGGCGGAAAACTAACACTGCACATCACTCTGAACACACCATCCCCACAGTCAAATATGGTGGTGGCAGCATCATGCTCTGGGGGTGCCTTTCTTCAGCAGGGACAGGGAAGCTGGTCAGAGTTGATGGGAAGATGGATGGAGCCAAATACAGGGCAATGTTGGTAGAAAACCTCTTGGAGTCTGCAAAGACTTGAGACTGGGGCGGACAACGGCCCTAAACATAAAGCCAGAGTAACAATGGAATGGCTTAAAACAAAACATATCCATGTGTTAGAATGGCCCAGTCAAAGTCCAGATCTAAATCCAATCGAGAATCTGTGGCAAGATCTGAAAACTGCTGTCCATCTAATCTGACTGAGCTGGAGCTGTTTTGCAAAGAAGAATGGACAAGGATTTCAGTCTCTAGATGTGCAAAGCTGGTAGAGACATGCCCTAAAAGACTGGCAGCTGTAATTGCAGCAAAAGGTGGTTCTACAACGAATTGACTCAGGGGGCTGAATAATTATGCACACCCACTTTTCAGTTATTTATTTGTAAAAAATGTTTGGAATCATGTATGATTTTCGTTCCACTTCTCACGTGTACACCACTTTGTATTGGTCTTTCACGTGGAATTCCAATAAAATTGATTCATGTTTGTGGCTGTAATGTGACAAAATGTGGAAAAGTTCAAGGGGGCCGAATACTTTTGCAAGCCACTGTATGCAGGGTATGTGGCAATAACTCCTAGTTAAGTTCCTATAATGTGCAAGTGGTGCAAGAATGATTGTGTGTATACTGTAGTTCCCAAAGGCAGACACGTGTCTTCTGCAAGTTGGGAACAAGTTATCTATTAGTTTTCAAGGATCAGGCATTCTACTTGCTGAATTCATGGGAACAACTGCAGTGGCCTCCCAGCCACCTTGGTCAGGATAATTTTTTAATGACATAAAACCAGTTTTCACCATTCAATGTATTACTGCAGTTAAGAATCTCATCATAGTGTGCTTGATGTCTTCTGGAAATGTCAATTGGAATCTTCATTAACAAGAAATTTTATCACAAGTCCCACTTTGACTTGACATATCATAGTCATATCAGGCCAAACTACAACTGTAAGTTTTTCCTTGATTTGAAAATCATTTAAATAGTACATTTGTAAAAGCATATTTGCCATAATTCAGTGTTAAAATGAATATGCTGTATGTGGCATCATGGGTAATATTCACCAAAAATAACAGCATACACTATAAACACTCAAATATAGGATTAATCCAGTGGTTCTCAAACTTTTTCTGCCATTCCCAACTTAAGGGGGTGAGCGAATTTTCAAGCCCCACTTGTCAACAAAATAATAACGAAATCTGCCAAGTTTACTGTTTATTGAAATATCAATTTCTAAACCAATAAGATCAAACAACACCAAGTTAAAAACCGATAAAATACACGTGCAATTGTTATAAAAGGCTTACGTTGTCACTTATCTTTGCATAATTGACCCCATGTTTATTAGCTGCTCAGCAATAGTTTGTAGTTTTTTTTGCACTGGCCAATTCTGTATGCAACTTTGAATGAAGCCATTTGTGCTTTGCTGTCCACTGATTCAGATTTTACCATGCGATTATCCTGCTGTCTGTATTCTGCCAGCTTTCTTTGAAAGAAGTCGAGTGGCTTATTAACATGACTGGAGTGTGTTGTCTCTAAGTGTCTTCCTAATTTGTTGGGTCTCATGCTGTCTGCTGCCAGCGGTATAAGACACAAAACACACACAGGTCTCTCCTCTGCCCCCACCATCACCACCATGAAGCAAGTTAGGCGATATAGAAGTTAGGTATACAAGTTAGGCGAAGAAGTTAGGTGGGCGTTATAACCAAAATCTTCTATCACCTCGGTAACAATATATATATCACAATATAGCAATTTGTATCTGAAAATGCATAAATAAAAATTCAAACACAAAGAAACTGTTTTACATAATGTAATTTTATATAAACTGTGAATTGCTGAGGTTTGCCGCATTTTTTTTACTTTGGCCATATTCGTTTGGATGCTTGGATTTCAGATGATAGAAGAGGTTTGACGTGTTTCCACCACTTGATAAAACAGTGCACTTGCATACCTTGCAAATCAAATTAAAAAATTCTATTTAATTCAAACCTTAAAATAAAACACTATGAATAGGAAATAAATATGAAAAATAAAATAGGGGGTAAATTTAACTAGGAAAGAATAAAATATAAAAACTAAAGTTAAAATAAAATAACTGTACAACAATACACAATATAGAAAATATATGAAGAATATGTGAACAATAAGAGCAGCTGTACGAGTAGGAAAAAAATGGCAATGTCCAGGGTTGTGCAATCCACATGTTTAAAGTGGATCATGTTCATCTCATTCGTATCACTTTTCTTATACCCAAACCAATTCCACACCACAGAATGCAGCTTTTTTCTTTACAATCTCCTCGTTGTTGGTTTTGTCACATGTAAGTAAACTCACTGCTGCTGCAGCGTCTTCTTCCATTGTCGAAGTGTATGTGAAGCCAAACACATCAAAAGTGGGACGAAACCGCGGCACCCGATTGAACCAAATATCTGCGCAAATACAGCGCAGCGACCTATTTAAAAACTATTTAAAATGTCAGGACTGATTAATATTGTTTCCGCCTTGCCATGCCTGGTTTGTTCGTGTGCATCCCAGAAAATGTAATTTGATGGTCGGCGCGGTTTATTTCTGTCAGCGTCGCGCAGCGCTGCCCAGTGGGTCACGCAGGTTTGTGATTCGAGCAGCGCTGTTCAAGTTGGCCCGATGTTAAACCATTATTGTTCCACTATGGTTCCACTTTTTCTCCCGGCCCACACCTGATGTTATTTTAAATTTACTTGTATTAACGATCCATTTATTTGTGTGTGATTGTTTAGTTTTGAGCGTACACTCTTCATTATCAATAAAGAAAAGCATGAATTAGAATAGGTACTTTCCTAGTATTTCCTCCCGTTCATTGCGCCCCACCTGTCATGTCTGTATTCCCCACTAGTGGGGCGCGCCCCACACTTTGAGAACCACTGGATTAATCAAATGAATATGCTGTATGTGGCATCATGGGTAATATTCACCAAAAATAACAGCATACACTATAAACACTCAAATATAGGATTAATCTGTAGATAATCTAGTGAGAACAGAAATTAGATGCAATTGCAAATGTTTTCCAATGCAGCTACAGTATATATATATATATATATATATATATATATATATATATATATATATATATATATATATTTTTTTTTTTTTTTTTTCCCCTTCTTCTTCCACAGCAGTATGTGTGTGTGTGTGTGTGTGTGTACCTGTGTGAGACATGAAGAAGTGATAAAGGGTTAGCACATAACAGTAGCAGCCAGAAGGGAGGGTTTGTAATCCCAATCCAGCTGGATCTGGCACTGATTTATGGAAGTAATTCATTAGTTTGATCAACCAATTTAGTACTGAAATCATGTGCAATCAAGTGGGAAAAACAACTCCTGTGGGAGATATATTAGGCATGTTGTTAGCACTCCAGTCTTTATTGCTTTGTAGGGCTCAAGGAATCAGAGATTTTATTGTATTGTATTGATTTTATTTTATTGTTCATGAACAATGTATATTTTTTTGTTAGGGAAAAAATTACCTTTAATATGCTAAAGATCACTAACATGGATACTCTACAGTAGCTAGCATTATAAGATTAGTTAGCTAGCCACTTTTCCCATCTAAAACCTGTCATATTTATTTAAAACTAACATTTTAATAAGCTTATCCAAACTAGCTCTAGCTTATCATGTAGACAAAGTAAGGAAATTATAGTAGCTAGCCAAGCTCAACCTTAAGAGTTTTTCCACTGAGGCAGTTTCAGAGCTAGCTTGGAGCTGCGGCGCTCAATTTCAAACCAGTTCTTTGTTTTCAGACCAAAAAAACATTTTTTTTTTTCATCTAGACAACAACACTTTGCTGGGCTATTGCAAAGAACCGCTTACATAAGGGTTTGTGGATTAATTTGACCAACTAAATGTTTGTGACCACCATCTTTAAAAAATAAAAATAAAAAAATGGACTCAATATTTAATGGGCAGCTCAAATTTTTTGTGATGATAAAGCCAGGATAACTGCCACACAAAGCCAACTTCAACATTGCTTTGCAAACAGTTTGCCACTGGTGATTGCTGCTAGCATTTCTATTTATTTGTTTTTATTTGTTTTTAGCTGCTAGCATTGCCACTAGCCCAGAGCCGTACATGGACATACAGTACACAGTGACACTCTGGCTCATATAAAAACAAAACCAGTTCTTAGGAGCTTTGCTATCGAACCTGCTCTGAACCGGCACACGCACCAGACATGCAACTAGCACCTGATTAATTTTGGTGGAAAAAGGCTAAAGCACTCAGAGTCTGTTTATCTTTTCATCATGCCATTTGTTTGCCGAAGTACTTTATCCTTTATTTTTACTTCACACTTGAAGGATTCAGTGTCAGTTTCTACCTAAAAACTTTCCTGTTCCTACTGTATACAAATTAATTGGTGATGGATGAGTAATATTATTTGACAATTGCATTAGATGAAATAAAAAAATCCAGATCCAGATTTAAGCTGCAAAATAATTCCAGTCTACACCAATTCAAGCTGACGTGCGTGTGTGTGTGTGTGTGCATTACAGTAAGATTGGCCTGTATGCTGAAAGGGTCAGCCTAATTTCAGGAGGAAGAGAAAGATGTGTTTCTGCTGTCCCCTTTTTCTAAGTCAATGCTGCTTGCTTAAGTTTGAGCACTTGGACAATCTCATTTACAGCAGCAAAGACAGACAGTTCTACATAATGCAAACCTACTCAGTTTTTCATAACAGTTTTAATGTATTTTAGTCTGAACTGATTTGAATGCAGAACCCAGGGATTCATAGCAAGTGGCTGCATTTAAGGCTTACATTTTATGACATTTATGAAAATGTCATGCTTGACATAAGTGATTCACATGAGACACAGATGAGTAAGTTCAGCTTATGCAGGGAGTCGGGGAGTTGGGGGATAAAGGGACAGTACAAAAAGTAAAATCTGTGTGGATCAATGTTGTGATCACTGTAGCGTCTGCTTAGGATCACAGGTGATCGTTTGGACTCTATGTCTGCAAGAGACCCTTTTAGCCTTTGACATTTTCATATGAATTACAGACCTGGACCCACATTCTACATTTATATGGATGTTTATTGCCAATGAGTTCCCCATCCTTATCACGAGGAGGCTAAACAGATTAGTTCCTCCAGTCTCAACATCAAACCTCAAACACATTCCAAAGACTAGCAGGAGACTACCAACAACGGCCTAACCAGACCAGGGGTCTGGCTCCACACTTGCAATACACATCACGCACACATATAAGGACATTTACCCTATTTTATATCATGATTATGCAATTATAAAGGTATTCTGTAGATGAATGCATTGTGTGCATGCTCCCTTATCTGATTACACTAGTTACAATTTTTATTAGCCTTAGTTAGACTCTAATTACCTATATTCGAGTGTATGAATGCATCTCCGCTTTCCTATCTCCTAAAGGTGCCTTTCTTGGTATCAAAATGATCTGCTCCATATTTCTCAAACAATTATGTACTTCATGTGATCACGAAAGACATTATATACTTTCTAAAATATTTTGAAATAAACTGCAATAACCCTCTGGACCAGCAGTAAAAAGTCCAATGGGCCATTGAAGGAGACAAAGAAAGTTTCTCCCGCTAAAAATTCATGCCTTTGATTGGCCATTCCACCCAAACAGTGGGTGTGTCAGGGCACTATCAAAAGTCCCTAACCCAGGCTATTCGGGGCTCAAAAAAAAATCCCTTCTTTTGAGACGAACACTCTTCTACTCTCTGAAAAACTCATCTCTTGAGTTTAACCTTCGGCAGTTTTATCTTCAAGTAACTTTGTCAACTCGCTGTGGACTATTCCTCCCTCTCGAGGAACCAGAGGAAAATCTCTAGCGCACACCTTGAGGTTGATCATCTACACCCTTGAGTCTACTGAATCAGGACTCTTTTTCAGAAACAAGGACCAATGCAAGTATCCTTTAAAACTCTTTAGATGCGTGTTTAAGTTTGAGCCCCTTTTTAAGGTGAATTTTGATTCTTTGATGATTCTCACTAGGTTGTGGTTAATTGATGTGAAATACTGCCATTCTTTTGTTCTTTTCTTTCTTCCTTACTGTCCATTACCCTGTATGTATGTGTTTGCTTAATGTTATTATATGTTAGCTATAGCCTCCTTTATTAAATTCATTATTTTCACAATAGATTGCCTCTGTGTGCTGCTCACAATCTAAAGTCACTGAATTGTTGATCCGTTGGTTACATGCTAAGTTACTGCTAGAACTGCAAAGTAGGACAGTTATCCTTCCTTGGCCAGGAAACAACCTTTCCTAGAATTGATAAATAATTATAGTATCTGCTCAGTAGACGGACAGATCAGATAATTGTATGTTAATTCTGCTACAGTTAATTCTAATCTAAATATTTATTATTAGTTATAACTAGTTATAATTAGTTGTAAATATCCCCTTGTTGAGCTAATTTGCTACATACTTTATGGTGGAGGATGCGGGCACATTTCAAACTTGGTTTGTGAGCAAACTCAGTATCAATCTATTTGTGTGGTATTATGCGCGCTAAAGTGAGGCAAGTCGCAACGCGAACTCACTCTCTTGATTGGGTGGTTCAAAACCATCTCTAGTACTGTACTTTAGCAGCCGCTATTTGTCTAACATTTAGTCATGGTTAATGGTTAAAGTAAACTTGTAAAGACGAAGAAATCTCTTTACATTCTAATATTATAGAAATCACCTGTTGGAACGAAGAAATCTTCCTTCACCGCGATAAAGATTGATTTGAGCGATGTTCCTCTTATCATCTTTTAAAGGCCTTATATTATCATAAAAACAGTGAAGAAACCCTGTTTTTAATTGTACGTGTGTAAGCAGCAAAGAAATCCTGCCACACATCCTTGTGCAGCTAATTGGCACAAACCTTAAAGTTAAATTAATGTGTAACAGACAGCGAAGAAACCCTGTTTGTAATCGTTAGTGTGTAACAGGCAGCGAAGAAACCCTGACACACCCATTTGTGTGCAGCTAATCTGCACAAAACTTAAAAGTCAAATTACAGTGTACTTGTGCTAGGGCAATCGTTCTGATTTAATCACTAACCCTAGAGGGCAGACTAGCTAGGTGTCTAACACTTCCCCCTTCTACTCTACCCCCTCTCTTCTAACCTATGGTAACTCCACCTTGTGGCCATTCTCGGTAGGTTGGTTTCCTGTTTAACCCTGTCAGTTTATTTGGAATGCTTATTCTCATACTTCCTTTGCTTCATAACTTTGACGTTAACGTTATTATTATTGTGTCCTGTGCAAGCCTCTTTCTCATTTGCTGAGCCTCAGTAAAATTTGGTTCAAACAGTGTTTGAATTTAGGTTTAGAGTCAATCTCTGTATTCTAGGCCTTTGCGGTACTTCTAGATAGCATTCACCGTAGTGCTTAGTCGGCAAAGCGATGGTTGCTTCCACGGCAGATCTAACAGTAGTAAAAGGCTTAAATCTGCTCTCTCCTATATCTCCCCTCTGTACTTTGTGTACTTGTTTGCCTGTTTCCATTTTGTTTCTGTCTTGTTTGACTAAGAAACCAAGCCTTTGAGAATCATCAGGGAAGGCCGAGCAATAGATTGACGACCCAAGCTGCACAAGCCTTTGGGCGGTCACGCCGTCAACAATCCGGAGTTAGATCGTTTCGGGTGCTCCCACAACAATTTAGCACTCCTTGCCATTCACTCCTTGCCAAGTCAACAGGCGCTTGGACTACTCGCCATTAACTGTTGTACTCACCAAACAAATTATACCGACCAACCTAAGTACTATTGTCACAATCGTTAACACTGTTAGGACTTGCATTGGATTTTTGTGCTGTCCCTCCCCTTTCTGTCTCCCTCTCTTTTCACCAGGAAGCCAACATGTCTCGGTCATCCAGCCCTGATTCCCACTGGGATCGTCTAGAGGTCTGGATGAAGGCCGTGACTAGTAACCTTCTTCCTGAACCCACCAGGGACCTGCAGAACCTGAGCCGAGAACAGCTCGATGACAACCTGAGCGCCTTGATGGCCCGCGATCCGACGCAGGACTACAGCCACAAAGAGCTGGCCAAGATCATCGGGTCACTGGCTCATAACCTCCTCGCCCACGCAAAGCTGAGTGAAGCAACCATCTACCACCAGGAACAGGAGGCTGCACGCTAAAGCTACAGGCTAAGGAAGCTCAGGGGAACTTGGTGCTCGGTCAAAGGCAACTGGAGCAACTAAAGTCAGAGTCTCAGGACAGGGCAGCGAACGAAAGGACCCAGAGCTACAGGAGGAATTGTTGAGACTCCATAACGCCTTGACTGATCTCCATGCAGATACAGCACACCGAGAAAAGCAGGAAAAGGATGCCAGAGAGAAGCTGAGCAAAAACCTCCAGCAGGCGGAGGCACTCCTAATGACAGCAGAGACTGCACTGAAGGAAAGAGAAGCCAGGGCAAAGGCCTATGAAAAGTGCCACCTGCAAAGTGCCCAGACTGAGGTTCATACTCTGGCCCAACAAAGAGCCTATTTGGAAGATGAACTTGACAAAGTTCACAGAGAGCTCTAACACGGATATAGACTGCAAGGTGACCCTGAAAGAGAGATGCACCCTACAGAGTTTCCCTTAACCAGCAGACTAATACCTCCTAGTCGAAATATGCCGATTGGGAAGGGGGGTGAGACCCCAGTGCTCAAGACATCACCTGCCAGGATCCCAGAACCACTGCCAGCAGCAAGGTGGTGGGAACCCTTCCAAAGACTTTCTTCCGGTCATGGCATGTCAACCAAGGAATTGGATAAGCTGGCTAGGAACATTCCCGTTTTCACTCCCAACCCAGCAGGAGGCCATGATGTCCACTCGGACCTCAGCGATGTGGACTTCCAATTGCAAACTATGACTAACGCTACCACACGAGACAAACTTTATCTGCTCAGAATCACTGCTAGCCGTGAGGTGCGCAGTTTTCTAGACCAGCAGACAGAGACGGTCAAAAGGGATTACCAGCAACTGCGGCAAGCTTTAATCAGGGAGTTCTCTGACCCAGAGTCAGAGCAAGGACTGATCACTGCCATAGACGTTAAACAGGGCAGACTGGAAACCCCACAAAGGTATTACAACAGACTCCGGCAGGCCTACGTCGGAGCACGAAACGAGCCGGGAATGGAGGATGATTTAAATTTTAGGTTCCTGTTCGTCCGGAACCTGCACCCCACAGTAAGCCACCATCTGGGGGTTTTGGCATGCCCACGGACCATGTCCACCCAACAGCTGAGAGAGTTGGCCCACAAGGCCTATGCCAAACAAAGAGCTGCTTCTGAAAAGACAGGGAAAACACCCACCATCTATCCGTTTTCTAATCAGAGTGCAGAAACCGCTTTAGAGGGTGCCGAGCAAAGCCACGATGACAATGACAAAAGACCCTTTCCAGCCAACAGGGGGCAGCGTGGACATGGCGGTGCACAGCCCAAGCACCAAAGTAGGTACCATGAAAGACCCTGGGACAGGTCACAAACACCTCCCTACCCAAGGGGTGGTGCCACGTGGGAAGGAAAGAGATGGCCCAGAGGGAGCCGATTTTCAGCGACACAAGCATCAAGCTCCGACATCCAGTGGCAGAACCCCTCTCAACATGCTCTGGACCAGTCCAGATTTAAATCGTCAGCAGAACCGAACCGGGAAGCCACATCCGAATCAGCAGAGATTATGAGAATGTTGAAGGAACTCCTCCAGGAAAAGCACTACAAAAGAGACAAAAAGGATGAGTCAGATCAGTTATGACTAAGCTTGACGTCTGACCCTAATGCCCAATCAGAGTTCCCTCAAAATGAATCTCCCGACCAACTGAAGGCTAATCCTCTGTTAACGACACAACGAGAGATCCCATCACCAAGTGATGATATCACACAACCACCATGGATGCCTACCGAACAACCAGAGCCAACCAATGTCCAGCATCACACCTCCAGCCAGGACCTTAATATACCCGAGAGTGCTGTTTTGGTGGTCTGTCTCCCGGAAGAGCCACGTGAGACCGGTCCTGAATGCTTGCCAATCAACACACAGGCCCCAATGCCAAGACTGTTAGCGAACCTAATCGAAAGGGGGGAGGCCAAGAAACTCTACCTGGCCATCACATTGGAAAATGAAGTGAGGCTAGAGGCCCTGGTGGACACGGGAGCTGATCTGACTTTAATGTCAGCCCAGCTTTTTGACAGACTGCAGATTGCTGCCAAGAGACAGAATCGAACTCTTAAACATCAGAGCTGTGTGCTAAATGTACAATCATACAGCAAAAATGACATACAATTGGAACAATTAGCTCCCATTCACCTAACCATCGGCCCCATGAGCTTAGTGCACCCTGTGTACATTTCCCCCATTGGACAAATACCCTCTCCTTATTGGCAAGGACCTGCTCGACCGCTTCGAGCCCCTACTGGATTTCAAACAGCTAAAAATTTGGACCCAAGTACAGCTGTCACCCTGCCACAGGTATTTTGATGCAAACGTGTGCCAAGGCATGCCCACTACCTATGTTGATGGATGTCCCTATCACCAAGAAGGCAAACTACAAGCAGGCGCTGGGGTCCTCTGGCTAGACGATCGACCTCACCCACCACAACACTTCAAACTGGTCACACAATCGTCACAATATGCAGAGATAGCAGGTATTCTAATAACCCTGCAAATAGCCTCGATTCACAACATCAGAGAACTGCTGCTCATCTGCACAGACTCCAATTATGCCAGACTCAGTTTCCTGTGCCATCTTCCAAACTGGAAACAAAACGGTTTCAAGACAGCAAACAACAAACCAGTTAACCATCAACACCTGTTCCAGGCTTGTGACGATATCACAAGGGAACATGATATAATCGTCTACTGGAAGAGAGTGAAAGGACACTTTAAGCAGCCTGGTTTAGACAAGGACCTTAAAGACCGAACAGATGCCCTAGCTAAAGCAGGCGCACTCCATGGCGAGTTATGGTCTCCACCTGACCACTCACCCACCCTTAACGTGGTAGCCATAACCCACAGTAAACAAACTCAGCCTGCTACAATGAGCACTTCAGAGCCACTTAGACTGGCTCTTCAAATCACCGCTAGTGGCATTGCTGTCATGCAAGCCTCGGACCCCGCTGTACAGACTATCCTTCACCACTTCTCTGACCCCTCCAACCACCCTATCACAGCTGCACACCTGGCCAATACACCGAACCTCAAACCACTACTCAACATGAAACCAATGCTGCGTGTGACGGACAACATCCTAGCGTATAGCCCTGATGACCTCACTGTGCCAAGGCTTGTGGTGCCACAGTGCCTAAAGGGGTGTATGCTGATGTATGCTCACGACACACCATGTGCAGGACACCACGGCACAAGAGCCACTTACGAGACACTAAAACAAGTGGCATACTGTCCCGGCATGCAGCAAGATGTGGCAGAGTATCTGAAAGGATGCCTTGTTTGTTGCCAATTCCAACCAGCAAACCCAAACCTATGCATGTGTACTCTGACCAAAGACATCCACTATCTCTACCCCAGCAAACCCTTTCTCCGTGACAATACTGAAGGAATCTGCGGGTTACAGCCCATGCCGAAAGAGACGTACTGTCCCACCGAGGCCAAACCTCGTGCACAAGTTACAGAAACACAAGCAGAGATTGTGGAAAATCAGTGGCTGGTTAACACGCCCATCTGTACCGCCACACTGACCTATGATCAGCATGACACTGCCACCCGTGTCAACCTGCCCAACCAAAGTATGTGGATTCAAGTGCCCAAAGGTGCCATCCTCCACGTCGGAGACCTAGCGCTGTACCACCTTCCAAGTGAAGAGTACCAGGCCGAGGTGGAAATTCCATCTTTCTTCAAGGATCACAGTCTCAACCGGGAGCCTGAATTGGAACGGCGCATTGACGAAGGGGGGTCCCAGATGATCGATATCACCCTAATCAACAAAGCACTGTCTCGGACTTCGGCAGACACAGCACTTTGCCTCACCACAGCAATTGGGTACACCCTAACGCTCGGCCTTGCCTTTGTCCTGTTTAACAGAGTAAATGTGCGAAGGTCCATGAACAGGTGCACGACTGCACTTCCTGGGACGTTCGAACAAAACCACCATTTTGCTAGAGCTGAAATTTCACAGGCTTGACGATCCACCTGCCACCCGACCATAAATGTCCAATGTTGTCTGATTATGTTCCTAGTTGAACATCTTCAGCCAAAAGGGGGGAGCTGTAGCGTCTGCTTAGGATCACAGATGATCATTTGGACTCTGTCTGCAAGAGACCCTTTTAGCCTTTGACATTTGCATATGAATTACAGACCTGGACCCACATTCTACATTTATATGGATGTTTATTGCCAGTGAGTTTCCCATCCATATCACGAGCAGGCTAAACAGATTAGTTCCCCCTGTCTCAACATCAAACCTCAAACACATTCCAAAGACTAGCAGGAGACCTCTGTGCCGGCCAACAATGGCCTAACCAGACCAGGGGTCTGGCTCCACACTTGCAATACATATCACGCACACATATAAGGACATTTACCCTATTTTATATCATGATTATGCAATTATAAAGGTATTCTGTAGATTCATGCATTGTGTGCATGCTCCCTTATCTGATTACACTAGTTACAACTTTTATTAGCCTTAGTTAGACTCTAATTACCTATATTCGAGTGTATGAATGCATCTCCGCTTTCCTATCTCCTAAAGGTGCCTTTCTTGGTATCAAAATGATCTGCTCCATATTTCTCAAACAATTACTTGAAGTACATGAAGTACTTCATGTGATCACGAAAGACATTATATACTTTCTACAATATTTTGAAATAAACTGCAACAACCATCTGGACCAGCAGTAAAAAGTCCAATGGGCCATTGAAGGAGACAAAGAAAGTCTCTCCCGTTAAAAATTCATGCCTTTGATTGGCCATTCCACCCAAACAGTGGGTGTGTCAGGGCACTATGAGCGAACTGCTAGTGTCTTACGATCCGCCACGCCTACTTCGGTCAAAGGATGCAGGCTGCTTATCAGTACCGCGTATCATGAAAACTACAGCTGGGGGCAGAGCTTTTTCTTACAAAGCCCCAAAATTATGGAATAGTCTTCCAAATAGTGTTCGGGACTCAGACACAGTCTCAGTGTTTAAGTCTAGGCTCAAAACCTATTTATTTAGCCAAGCATTTTTATAAATAGATTTACCATAAGGTAAAGGAGCAGATCTGGGGGACTCATGGACGTAGAGTATTATGGTGAACTGGTATGTTTAGATGCTGTCTTCCTCAGTCTCATTTGATCACTCAGGTTTGTTGACGGTGAGGTGATTGTTTGCTTTACATCTCAGGGAGCCCTCATGTTTGTGTTTCCTTCTGGCTCTCCCTTTTAGTTATGCTGTCATAGTTAGTCCTGCCGGAGTCCCTGCTTGCACTCTACAGTAAATATACATTCACATTAGACATTGTGACTGTGACCATACCTAATTGCAATCTCTCCTCCTCTTCTCTTCCTCCCCCTCTTTCTCTTTCCTGTCTCCCCCTTTCACTCTTTCTCTCTCTCTATCGAGCTACACATGTGGTTCCTGAGCTGCCAGTGATCCAGACTCCCTCTGCCCTCCGGACCTGTCTGATCCATCCTGGTGCCCGGTTTCTGGTTGGAGGTCTCATCGCATGGATGCCCCGTGTGTCTCTTTAGGATGCGCCTGGTGTCTGGGGATGATTCTATCTACTTAGAAGATGGCCTCGACTGGTGTTGTCAGCTGTTTCTCTGAGGACTTGACAATTCGATAGTTCAGGACTGGAACTTTCTACAAGTCTATCTGAGTCTCGAATAACTACTGGACTCCATTTTACATCAACTATTATAACATCAATTAACATCAACTATTATAGCTGAACCTAACACTGTATAAATGCAGATCATTTCCTGCTATCTGTTTCACCCAGATGAGGATGGGTTCCCTGTTGATTCTGGTTCCTCTCAAGGTTTCTTCCTATTACCATCTCAGGGAGTTTTTCCTTGCCACTGTCGCCCTCGGGCTTGCTCGCCAGGAAATATCTGAACATTTCATTCATACACGTTCACATTCCATACAAACTTAAATAATTCTTTTGATTGTGTAAAGCTGTTTTGAGACAATGTCAGTTGTTAAAAGCGCTATACAAATAAAACTGAATTGAATTGAATTGAACTATCAAAAGCTCCTAACCCAGGCTATTCGGGGCTCAAAAAAAAATCCCTTCTTTTGAGACGAACACTCTTCTACTCTCTGAAAAACTCATCTCTTGAGTTTAACCTTCGGGAGTTTTACCTTCAAGTAACTTTGTCAACTCGCTGTGGACTATTCCTCCTTCTCGAGGAACCAGAGGAAAATCTCTAGCGCACACCTTGAGGTTGATCATCTACACCCTCGTGTCTACTGAATCAGGACTCTTTTTCAGAAACAAAGACCAATGCAAGTATCCTTTAAAACTCTTTAGATGCGAAGATGCTATCCTTCCTTGGCCAGGAAACAACCTTTCCTAGAATTGATAAATAATTATAGTATCTGCTCAGTAGACGGACAGATCAGATAATTGTATGTTAATTCTGCTACAGTTAATTCTAATCTAAATATTTATTATTAGTTATAACTAGTTATAATTAGTTGTAAATATTCCCTTGTTGAGCTAATTTGCTACATCACTAAATAATGTATGCATTCAGTCTCTCAAAAATTAGATCATTTGTGTTGCATCATTTTATGTTCAATTAATATTATCTTCACAGGGAACTTGTTAATCTCAGGCTGGTTAAATGGAATTTTAGAGCTTAGGAATAATACATTTTACTGACTACATTTAGCCTTTAAAAATGACAACGGCTGATTGACTACAAAAGGAGTAAAGAGAACAGTGTCTATACTTTCACCAAAATTGTAACATCCGACCCGCCGCAGCCCCGGAGATCAGGATCACCGAATTACTGAGCCGTGGCTTTGTCTCCCCCTAGTGTGTCTACGTATGTCATTGTCAGTCATTAACACGAAAGTGAACTCACCTGTCTACCCTTGTGTATCTCACTATTTAACCCAGCCGAACCCACACCACAGTGTCTGGTCACCGTTGTGCACACCCGGAAGCCGACGTGCTTATGTCTCTTTCTTTCTCTCTCTCTCTCCCAGGTTTAAAGCGGTATCTGCAGGCGAGGCTGCGGAAGCAGGACAGCTTCACGCATTTCCGATTGGGCCCGATGTGTTTGGGTTGCAGTCATCCCGTAGGATCTTCTGAGTGTTTCGTTTAAGTGACTTTGTGTTCTTGTATTTCCGCCTGCAGACCGCCCCGGGAGAAGCGTCCTCGGAGTTTATGTTTTCTAGCAGAATTTAAGTTTGTTCAAGTCAATACCGGGACTCATAAATAAAAAGAACTATTTCCTGCATCTTGCATTCTAATGAGTGTGATTTCCCCTAGCAAGTCCTGACAGATGACCAGACCTTGCACCAGAACGCAGCAGGACCAGCAGCGCACGACCATACCCCCCCCATGATGGATTATATCCGACGACAGCAAGGACAGATGGACAGCTTGGCCAGGGCGATCAACGACCTGGCCCATAGTGTCCTTGACATCGCGGCTCGACAGGCACCCTCTCCCGCGGCGCCGAGACGCCCGTCACGATCCCCTCCGCGAGCAACCCCCCCGGAGAGGTATGCTGGGGACCCGGAGGGATGTAGAAAATTTCTCCTGGCCTGTGAGCTGTATTTAGCTGAGTACCCCGACCTCGATGACAGGCAAAGGATCAGCTTTGTCACGCAACAGCTCACAGGTGCAGCGATGGACTGGGCCGCCGCCATGTGGAGTGCGGGTGGCCGGGACATGAGTGATTTCATCCGCTTCCTCCGCGCGTTTCGCGCAGTCTTCGACCACCCGGCCCAGGGGCGCACTGGCGAACAGCAACTACTCCGCCTCAAGCAGAGACCAACCACCGTCGCCGACTACGCCGTGAGATTTAAGATCCTGGCCGCGGAGAGTGAATGGTGCGAGAAAAGCCTCCTCGCACGGTTCAGGGACGGTCTCCACCCAGACATCCAACTCGAGTTGGCGTGCCGAGATGCGGAGATGGACCTGGATGAGACCATACAACTCGCCATTAAGTTGGATCAGCACCTCCGAGGTCAGAGACGGCAGGCCTCCGCCAGAGGAGCAGGTAGTAGAGGCGAGCCACACCCCCGCCCCAGCATGACTAGAAGTGCACCGGAACCACGCGAATCCCCGACAGCCGAACCCATGGACGTCGGTACCTCCAGGCTATCAGTGCAGGAAAGGCGACGCCGAATGACGGCCGGACTGTGTCTGTACTGCGGGGGAGGGGGGCATCTCATCCGAGAGTGCCCAATACTGAAAGTAAAACTTGACCTCCGCAGCGCTTACAATCTCGTTCGTGTTCGCAAGGGCGATGAGTGGAAGACAGCGTTTAGCACTACATCAGGTCATTATCAATACAATGTGATGGCTTATGGACTGGTGAACGCGCCTGCGGTGTTTCAGGGGTTCATGAATGACGTGCTCCGACATATGCTAAGCCGATTTGTGATAGTATATTTAGATGACATCCTGATATACTCGCGGTCATACGAAGAGCACGTTCGTCATGTGACCGCCGTCCTCCGTCGACTAAGGGAACATGGGCTCTATGTGAAGGCAGAGAAGTGTGAATTTCATAAGACAGAGGTTGCATTTCTGGGCTATCGCATAGGACCACTGGGGGTCAAGATGGACGCGACCAAAGTCAGAGCGGTACTCCAATGGCCGGAACCGACCTCAGTGAAGGCGCTACAAAGCTTCCTCGGGTTTGCCAATTTTTACAGGCGCTTTATTAGGGGCTATAGTACGTTGGCAGCACCGCTCACTAGCTTACTTAAGGGTAAACCGCGCAAACTACAGCCGTTCACGCCGGACGTGCGCATCACGTTCCAGCGTCTAAAACGAGCTTTTACCTCCGCGCCTATATTAAAACTTCCCGACTCTAAAAAGCCCTTCGTAGTTGAGGTCGATGCGTCGGAGGTAGGACTCGGAGCGGTGCTGTCACAGCGCCATGGCCACCCGGAGAAGTTATTCCCCTGTGCTTTTTTCTCTCGAAAATTGACACCTGCCGAATGCAATTATGATATCGGTAATCGTGAACTGCTTGCAATAAAAGCGGCGTTAGAGGAGTGGAGGCATTGGTTGCAGGGGGCAGAACACCCATTCACGGTACTCACGGATCATAAGAACCTAGAGTACCTCCAACAAGCTAAGAGACTAAACCCCCGACAAGCCCGCTGGGCACTGTTCTTCACTCGTTTCCACTTTCTTATCACTTATCGCCCCGGCTCTAAAAATATCAAAGCGGACGCGTTATCCCGCTGTTTTGCGACGCAGGACCGGCCTCAGGTTCCCGAACCCATTCTGCCCCCCTCACTCGTGGTGGCTCCGATCACTTGGGACCTCGATGCGGAGATAGCACTGGAGACGCGGGTAGACCCCGCGCCGCCGGACTGTCCTCCGGATCGAACCTATGTGCCGGAGTCACTACGAGAGCGAGTGACGGTGGAGGCCCATCTTAATTTATCATCAGGACATCCCGGCGAATTGAAAACCTATCAACTCCTAGAACCAAAGTTCTGGTGGCCAAATCTGCGGGAAACAGTGAGAACAGTAGTTTCGTCTTGCGCTACCTGTGCAACCACTAAAAGCCCCCGAGGGTTGCCAGTTGGAAAATTAATGCCCTTACCCACACCTAACAGACCGTGGTTCCACCTAGCGGTGGATTTTGTGACGGACCTGCCAGTGTCTAAGGGATACACGTCGGTCCTAGTAGTGGTAGATTCTTCTCTAAAAGTTGCCGGTTTATCCCGTTCTGCGCCCTCCCAACCGCCTCCCAGGTGACGGAAACCCTATTCAACAATGTGTTTCGCTACTACGGCATACCGGAAGATATTGTTTCCGATCGTGGTCCCCAATTTGTCGCAAAAGTCTGGAAAGCTTTTTTCCAGAAATTGGGGACCACTGTTAGTCTAACGTCAGGCTATCACCCGGAGTCAAACGGGCAGGCAGAGCGGACTGTCCAAGATCTCGGGAAATTCCTCCGCGCATATTGTAGTAGTAGGCAACATGAATGGGCAGACTGTTTATTCTGGGCGGAATATGCGCAAAACTCATTGAGACATTCCTCAACCGGCCTAACGCTGTTTCAATGTGTGCTCGGATATCAGCCGCCGCTTTGTCCTTGGGATGCCACTCCCACCAATATCCCCATGGTGGATGAGTGGTTTAAAAGAGCGGAAAAAGTATGGGAGGGGGCGCATGCCAATATCTCCCAAGCAGTTCGCCGGTTCAAAAAATTCGCCGATAGGCGGCGAAGGGAAAGTCCTCCGCTCCAGGTAGGAGATCGGGTTTGGCTCTCGACAAGGGATCTATCTCTCAAACTTCCCTGCCGTAAACTTTCACCCAGATTCATCGGTCCTTTTCCCATTTTGTCTCAAATAAACCCCGTTTTAAATTACAACTCCCCTCACACATGCGCATTAACCCCGTTTTCCACATCTCTCTTCTCAGGCCAGTAATACGGGGACCTCTCGACGGAGGCGTCGTGGACCCATCACTCCCCGGGACTGTGGAGATCGAGGGCGCTCCAGCGTTTAGAGTCCAGCAACTGCTGGACTCCCGAAGGAGAGGGGGCACACTCCAATACCTAGTGGAGTGGGAGGGGTACGGGCCGGAGGAACGCAGCTGGGTCCCCGCAAAGGACATCCTGAGCCCAGAACTCATTTATGAGTTCCATCAAGCTCGACCGGATCGTCCTGCGCCACGACCTCCAGGCCGACCCGCTCGCCGGCAATTCCATCAGGCCGGTGGGTCCCAACCCCCTTCGGTACCTCGCAGGGAGTGCCCACCTCTCTTTCAGGAAGCCGGTCCTGGGAGGGGGGGTAATGTAACATCCGACCCGCCGCAGCCCCGGAGATCAGGATCACCGGATTACTGAGCCGTGGCTTTGTCTCCCCCTAGTGTGTCTACGTATGTCATTGTCAGTCATTAACACGAAAGTGAACTCACCTGTCTACCCTTGTGTATCTCACTATTTAACCCAGCCGAACCCACACCACAGTGTCTGGTCACCGTTGTGCACACCCGGAAGCCGACGTGCTTATGTCTCTTTCTTTCTCTCTCTCTCTCCCAGGTTTAAAGCGGTATCTGCAGGCGAGGCTGCGGAAGCAGGACAGCTTCACGCATTTCCGATTGGGCCCAATGTGTTTGGGTTGCAGTCATCCCGTAGGATCTTCTGAGTGTTTCGTTTAAGTGACTTTGTGTTCTTGTATTTCTGCCTGCAGACCGCCCCGGGAGAAGCGTCCTCGGAGTTTATGTTTTCTAGCAGAATTTAAGTTTGTTCAAGTCAATACCGGGACTCATAAATAAAAAGAACTATTTCCTGCATCTTGCGTTCTAATGAGTGTGATTTCCCCTAGCAAGTCCTGACAAAAATAATGTCCTATAAATGGTATGTTCAAGTTTCTTTTTCCTTTTTAAATTAATTACAAAACACTTGCTTTTTTATATTTAAAATTTTCAATTCACTTATCACAGTTAATACAATTTACAGGTATGAACAACTCCAATCCAAAAGAAAAAAGGTATTTACTATTACTTAATAAATATCAACATAAAATTACACAAGCATTCATTAAAAAGTATATATTGGGTTCACACAAATAAATTTTATTTTTTTCTGAGCATATCCATGTTCAAAACCCTGGAATAAAATCAAACACTGGTGTTTTAACCACTGTATACATTTTAAACAGTTTTTAACCTTTCTTACCTAGTTCCTTTTTAACGTTTAGTTCACAATGATATGAAAATATGGCAAAAGATGTAGGCGTGGCTTGAATGAATGCATTAACTGAAAGGCTGAAAGATCCTTTTATTTTCCTCAGCCAACAGATGTCTGAAAGCTAAGCTGAATGTCAGCCGGATGTTTTTTTGTTTTTTTTAATAAAGAATGGTTAATTAAATGCTTGTGCGACAGGATTTAAGCTACTTTGGAACCGTAAGATGTTGACAGAAAGGAGATCAAATTTTTCCCATTATGTAAAGCCTGTGCTTGTTCATCACAGTCCAGCTGATGAGTTTGTGAAGTAAAAAAGCAAAACCTTATCTGCTGCTGGCACTGACAAGATGAGGATTTCCTTAGAAAAAAATATATACTTGGTTGTCTCTTGTAATAACCACATTAGAATCCATGAAAGTGAGCAAAAAATAAATAAAATAAAATAAAAAACTAGCAAAAAAAAGCTAAATGTGCACCATTGCCCCCTTGTATCCAGATTTCGGATCTGAAGCACAACGTCAAAAATACACATGGTCATCCACACCAGCTATATCTGTACTGTATATTCATATAAGCTACATGTATGGATTTTAGCAGTGGACACGAGTGTTTGAATGTACAGTAAATTTCACATTCTCACAATAAATAAAATGCATTTTATGGTATGTTTAATACCTGTGCACATATTAAGCAGAATTCTATAATAAGATGAGTCAACAAAATGAGTCCACCAATAGGGCTATAGCCATAGAATATTTTAGTAATCGAGTATTCCACCAAAAATTTAATCAATTAATCGGATAAAATGCACTTTTACTTAATTGACCAGCAATGTAAAATATATAAAAGATTAATTGGTTTTCTTTTTAGAAAAATCGACTTTTATTTTTTAAATGCATACAGCATTTTATCAAAAATAAACATTGTCATTATTCACAATACAAAGAATAGCTACAGAATAGCTAATACCCCTATCTCACCTATGCGGTTTGACTCACGGTGAAATGTGGCGTTAGGCACCGTGAGCTGCTGTGATTGCCCGCCGACGTTCCACTGATGCTCCGTGAAGTTCTGCAAGGTTCGCAAGCTTCCGCAAGGGCCTTGCTCTTATTTTAAAGCCTTTTCTCAGATGCAAAAACTAAAAAAAAGGTATTTAAAATTATTTTATGTATCAAAAAACTAAGGCACACATTGAAATATCTAATTATAAATAATACAAAAACACTAAGGTGTGCAACTAAACTTTCAGAACTAAACGTTTCAAAATCTACAGCTCAGGCATATGAGCCTTTACTGACAATTTCTGTTGTTTTCTCTTGCTAGTTTCTTCTTCTCTTGGCTCACTGATATTTTTATCGCTCATTTCCATAACAGAACGCTCCCTCAAATCAATACACAGCTAATTGTTTGCGTCTCCTTCCGATTTTTGGGTGACATAAGCGCTTCTTCTTCGTTGGTGTTTACTTGCAGCTTGCATCCGGAAGCGCACTTTGACAAAAAATAATTGCGCAAAAACATAATGCAAGCTTTTAAAATTAATTAAAAGAAGCTTTGAGGCAGAAGATTTTGCCTCTATCATATTTTGTAATCGAATTAATCGAGTTTCTCGAGGAATCGTTTCAGCCTTATCCACCAATGCAAATGTTATGAATAGGCTGATATAACGACTCAACATAAATCATCAAAGACCAAAAGAACAAGAAGAAGGCGGGCTTGTTATTTATCCTTCATTACTACACCTATTTTGTATGTGTCATTCTGTCTATCAAATCAGAACATTTGTAAATACTTGTTATACAACAGTTAGTTTTGACTGAGTAATCTGGCTGGATTAGAGGAATTCTTGTGATATAGAGCATAACAAGCACAGGGATATTCAACTACAGTATATGCAGAAAACAGGTGTTCTAACAATAATCAATTACCCTAACTGTTGGTTGCCCGCATGAGTGAAAGTACTGTCTGCAGTACTGGAAAAAGGGAAGAGCAGCTGCCTGCCAAAAAAACACCTTCAAGACCGGTCACAGAAGCACTTTCAGCAAGGAAGCACACCTGATAATCTCATGTCATCTTAAATAACACTTTAGTAATTGCAACTCCTTAGTTGTTATCAATTGCCCATCCATGTTGTTTTGTTATGGGCAAATGCGATGTATAAATCTAACTAGCTTCTAACACAAGGCTGAATCCCACATTCCTTTCTAACCCCTGATCAAGGACACTACAGTACTTGGGGTGTGGAACAAGGGGTTCTAACTTACACCCTACATCATGTACAGTACTACCATACTATTTAATAATATTTGGGATTCAACCCATAAGATAGCTCACATTCTGTGGAATAAGTGGAACTATGGAGGGACTTTTTCAAGTCTGTCCACCACCTCAATGGCTTAGTCTTGTTACCTTTTTCCTACATACTGTAGTACCATTAAGCATTTTAAACTATCTTCAAAATAGTTAAAATACTACTACTTCAATAAATAATACTACTTAAAATCACCCCTATTAATTACAGTAACTGATGGTCATTAGCTCCACCAATTGTGGTAAGTTCTGCCAATCACAAAAGGACATGACTTGTTTTGCCAGGACAAAGTACCTAGTTAAGTAAACAAACAATCATAATCTTTTGATAATAAATGGTGTTTGTACTGTTCTGAATATCAGCATGGCTATAATTCCTATGGCTGCGTCTCTCTTGTGCATTACTGCTTAATTAAAATAGAATGAAATAAAGTATTCACATGACACATTCAGAATTAATCAGCCTTTACACCAAATATCAGTCAATAATGGAAGCATTTACAAAAAACGATGTTGTCCTTATTGCTTCAGTGCAAACAAACACCAAACAATTGTAGGCTAGACTACTACAATAATGTAAAAAAAAAAAAGGGGTATAATTCTTATGTTTTTCCAAAATGTCCCTAATAAAGGGATACTGAAATCTAGAATGGGTGACTTGAATATATAAAATCATGATGCTTCTTCACTCCCACAGGTCCTAATATGTCTTACAAAAGCACTTTCGTCTAAGAGTGGTTGAGGTTGGGATTTCTCTTTCTCACCTGCACACACACTTTGATGAGAACTTTTCTATTTCTTCATCAACAGAGACTGTTTTTTGGGCCAAGCACCACATAAGAGGATTTATTGCACTATTAAAGCAATAACACCAGTACCTCAGCTGAAGTCAAGCCAAAAGGAAAAATATGACTGAAAAATAAGTCACATGTACTGTATCTGGTATAGTCATTTTCATACCTGTTAGACCTAGCCATGTGATAATGTAACAGAAAAGCACCCATTTAAACAGAATGTTTGGTTCAGAATGACCAGTAGCCATAATGCATGGCATGAATGCAATGGGAAATTATTATACAGTATTGACATTAATTCCTGTGTTTTATTTAAAAACTATGAATGTGTGTGGGCAGCACGGTGGTGTAGTGGTTAGCACCGTCGCCTTGCACCTCCAGGGTCTGGGTTCGATTCCCCGGCCAGGCTCGATTCCCGTCTCTGTGTGCATGGAGTTTGCATGTTCTCCCCGTGCTTGGTGGGTTTCCTCCGGGTACTCCGGTTTCCTCCCACAGTCCAAAGATATGCAGGTTAGGCTAATTGGCGTTCCCAAATTGACCGTAGTGTGTGAATGAGTGTGTGAATGTGCGTATGAGTGTGTGCCCTGCGATGGATTGGCACCCTGTCCAGGGTGTACCCTGCCTTGTGCCCGAAGCCTCCTGGGATAGGCTCCAGGTCCCCCGCGACCCTGAATAGAGGATAAAGCGGTACAGAAGATGAATGAATGAATGAATGAATGTGTGTGTGAATGGTGCTCTGGAAAGGTTTGGCTCACTCTGGAACCACTGTGACCCTGACAAGAATAAAACAGTTTTTAAATGTTTATAATGTACAGGTTAGCATTGACTGAACAGATTTTCTATGGCTAACTGGTCTAAATGAAAATAGAAATGTTTACCCATTGACCCCTTCAGTCAGCTTTCATCTACTTCTATTACAATCAAGATCTCTCAGCGAAGCAACCACAGTTTTAACAGTCTAAACCTGCCAAATCTAAATGCCAGACAAATGATTATTAATAGAAAGACTCTGTGACAGAGCAGAATAAAGGACCAGGCTTCATCTCGGAAGACATGGAGCATCTTTATTCACTCGCCGAATTCCTAATCAGACTTTTTAGGCATGTCTAATTTATTTGGTTAGGTTGACTGATGTGTTTTGTAGAATGCAGTAGCAGAGTGAGTTGCAAATTGTTCATGTCAGGAGTATTTAGTATTGTGGACAGACCAGAATGCTATCATGAAATGCCATATGCTGTGCAGCAGATGCCTGATTTGCATTGTAATGTTGATGGACATTAGACTCTTTATGTGATAACGGATGTATTTCCAAGATGATCTCTATAGAGGTAGGAACAATAGTCTGTTAGATGAAAACCAATGTTCTTTAATTTCTTTTTTTGTTTGAAGTGTGTCCTTCCACTTCCTGTACTAGCTTGTAATATAAAGATAATATCACAGTGTGAGACTTACACAAAAATAGTGCATAAATACACTGCCTGCTCAAAAAGAGTCACACACTTTAATATTTCATTCAGTCACCTTTTGCTTTGATTATAGCAGACAACATGGTGGCCAGTTTATGTATGAAAATGGTTTCCTCATGCTGCCAGCTTCACTCGTCACTCCTTGAGTTCTAGAATATGGGCATGAAATTTCATTTATGTGATTTCGTGGTCATTTAGTATATTCAGGGCATCAGCCGACTTCATTTTACTGGCATATAGCGTTATTAAGCCTAGACCTGAACAACTGAGGCAACCCCAGAGCAAAACAGTGCCTCCAGAGACTTGTACAGTGGGTGCTATGCATGATGGGTGCATCACTTTATGGAATTTCCTTCATTCACACATCACTCTGAAAAAGACCAATGATTTTGCTCCATAGCTAATTAAAGCCTTGCTCACTAACAAGTTGTTTTCTTATAATTGCAAAGCTGTTTAGACCCAATCCTGTGGGTTGTCGTTATGTTGTGTGTATATGGAAATGCTCATAATTCCAATATTAAACATAGGAATGTTTTTTATTGTTAAATTTTACTATGCAATTTTATCAAGTGATCTCAATTCATGATTTTTTTCTGACAACATTTCTTCCACAAAAATGTTCATTACTGTCCCTCCAGGTTTTGATGATGTGTTGAAGGTTCTTAACCCAGTTCCAGGCATTTAAAATCTCATTAGTTGTTTTCTTTGCTTGATGCATCCTAAAAATTTTTGTTACTTTTTTTGGCCAGGCAGTGTATAATTTTGGTGTATGAACTTCACACTGGAACACTCAAATGTTTATACATTTGATTGTATTTGACAACCTGCAACTGTAATGAACTTACCTGGAATTGTACAGTTTGGAAAGCAGTTTGCAAAATGATTGTGGTTTCTAAAAGTGCTTTAGAAGCTCTTAATCAACTGCCATTACCCAGTTGCTATTAGAAATCACAATCATTTGAATGAAGATGACTTGTGTATAATTAAAGTGTCACATACAGTATCACAGTACAAACACACCAGCTCAACTTGAACAACCCTCATCTTTTCCGAGGTGCACAGACCAGAGTTTTGTACTGAAATTTGTACCACTTTCCTGAATAATGCAGTTGGTCTGGTCCCAGGATTTTGATATTTGCATACAGCTGTTTGTACAGATGCTCATGGTACATTCTGTTTGTTTTTCATGGTCTTTGATGAGTTTATAGGATTTCCGAAGCAAAACGGCAGATGCAGCAGATCTATAAATGTAGGCCCTTTAACATGTACAGGTGCATTTCCAGTTCAACTTAGGACAAATGACCAGCCAGAAAAATGTTAACGTCCTTACTATGCTACTAACATTTTCTCTTTATACAGACACTAAATTTTGACCCACTGAAATTTTGATAGCAAATTAAATCTGAAATAAATTAGTGGCTAAGTGATTGGTTTAAATGTCAACTTTCCACCAAAGAAATATAAGGCAAATTTTATCCTGTGTGAATGTACAACTTAAATTAATTCATTAATATTTTAGTAATTTATTTAAAAATTTCATGTTTACATACCCCTCATTATAAGAGGACAGAAATGCATAGGTTATTGCAAAAAATTAATGTGTGCAAACATCTTGCTTTAACACTCAGACAGCATTTGTACGCCTGAACAGGCTGTCTGTCAAAACACACCAAAAGCGCTTTAGCAAAAAAAAAAAAATATATATATATCCATAACACAGTGTTGGAGTTCATATTGCAAACGCATCCACTTGAGAACACAATTACACGCTACAGCTACATGCCTCTGAGCCAAACGTCAGCTCATGTTTCCCTCTGAACACCGTGTCACCCAGACAAGCTGGTGTAATGGAGTGTGAGGTAGGAAGGCCGTGTTAGCGTTAAATAATGAAGCACGCAACGGGATTAAAGAGCTGCATTAGCCTGTCTGTAAAACTAATTTGAACGTTATACACACACCATAGGTAAACAAATCATTTAGGTCAACTAATTTTTATTCTTGCTTTAAAATGCTTTAATAACATATATTTATGCTATATAATCTGTAATAGTAATATAATAATGCTTTAATAAACTGTACAAATATTCTGTGTTACCACAAATTCACAAAATTAAGGCTTTACTGTGCCTTCTGAGGATGTAAACTGAGGAATCTGATTGGATGAAAGGCATTCCATGACTGTGATAATAGAGCTTAACAGTACTGGGACTGTTCTGTACTGTATATATAACTTGCCAACAGAGGTTCTCTATCATTAATTACACTAACTGTCGGCTGCCAGCATGGGTGAAAGTATAAATAATTATCAAGGGCAGTACTTATTGTGTGGAACAAGGGACTCTACTCCCTTCTACCCCCTCTCCCCAAAAGACCTGATTAAATAAACAAACACATTGAGATTTTAGGCATTTGGCAGATGCCCTTAACCAGAGCGACTGAGTAGTTGAGGGTTAAGGATCTTGCTCAGGAACCAAAAGCTGGCAACATTGTGGATGTATCTGTATGCATTGTATAGATAAATATATAAATATACAGTGGTGTGAAAAACTATTTACCCCCCTCCTAATTTCTTATTCTTTTGCATGTTTGTCACACAAAATGTTTCTGATCATCAAACACATTTAACTGTAAGAAAGCCTGTGCCGATAGCTGCGCAACCTTCTATGCGCAAGCCCGACGCATATCTGACGCGCTCTAACACAACCAGAGCGCACGCGATAAGTAACGAGCCGCATGCTGCCATGCGCATGCGCCATGTGAGAAAGTTTAGCGAGTGCAGTACGTGAGACTGTGTTTATGAGTATTCCAGCTGTCCAGGGATGTAATATAGCAGTTTGTGTGCATTAATGCCATATAGTAAGTTGCCATTCTTATTTCCTGTTCCATAATTAAGGTTACCACGTCTGTGTGTTATTGAGATTTGTGTCAATCTTATATTCATACAAATTCGCCAAGTTAACCGTTTTGCACGTGGTGTGTGGTATTATGTTGCCTGTTGAAGATATTCTCGGCTATATTGTTTATTATATAGTTGCATACCTGAGTAGTTTAACCAGTAATGTTAGTTACAGCCTGTGATTCACTTTGTATTATATTGGACTATATTATACCACCTGTGCTTGTGATAGTTATTATTGTTTGATTATCTTAGGAATTACCATAGAGATTACAGTCTAGTTAGGTACTGTTTAGTTACTGAATGAATGTATGTGGGCACTAATTCCATAATGATATTGTTAATAATGCATACCTGTCATTTCCTATTTCAGAACCACACACACACACACACACACACACACACACACACTCACTCACACACGCACAGTAAGTACATAACATACAACCAACTATAAGACTGTTTGCCCATGCCTACTTGAACTGTTTATTAATCATTGTCAATTCAGCAATTGGTCTGGTTCCTGTGTCCTGGCTGACACCCAAGGGTGATTACCACAAATGACGACCCAGCTTTAGAACTAGAATACAGTCCTTCTAAGTCTCACCAACAATTTGGTCCTTCGAGCCGGATGTGGTAATTTCTCTCTAGAAGATGGACGAAAGAGCTTCAACCAGACCTAGACGTCAGACATACCCCCCACGTCATCATGAAGATTACGAGATGGGGTTTGTGCTGCCATGAAGACAGTTATTTGAACCAACAACCAGTAGGCATGGGCAAGAAGAGGAGTTATGTGCTCAGGAGGAAGGAGCTGTTAGTATGGCACCCCCCACCGTCAGCCGGCGTCAGTCATATATGGATGCTGACACTATAGACAGAGCACAGCCTGAAAGAGGTGGATTACCCACCGCAAGTAGCTGGTCATCAGTACAGTATAGCTTATCTCCAGCTTCCCAGAAAGACCTTCAGCGAAATAGAGATGAGCACCTGAACGCCACATTAGCTGAAATCCGAGAAACTAGGTCTGAGTTAAGACTTCTTGCAGAGACAGTGCGCAGCCTAAAGTACACCACTCCACCAGCCACAATGTGCTCTCAGCCTAAATCGCTGGACCCACTTAAGACTTATCGATCACCTGCAGTCCCTTTAGACCATGGGTTTAGACCGCCTCCATCCTGTGACGAGCTGATCCCTGACATGCAGGCTGATGAGTATGATGACGCGGACTGGCCTGATCCCCCTCCATGGCCAGAGACAGGGGACCACCAACCCCAGTCTGCCAATAGCGAGACCATTTTTGACCTTCTGGATAAGATGATGAGCGAGCTTCAAGTTCTTAAACAAGCAGCTATTAGCAAGAATAAACCTATTACTGCACATACGCAAAGCCCTCCTATCCTTGAACATGTCCACCCGACAGCAAAGACAAGCAAGATGCTTCCAGATAATTCAAGTCATCAACACTGCTCACGTCCTCAGCCACCTCTTCACGCTAGTTCAGCATATACCTCAGATCAGTACAAGGGTTACATCCAAGGTGATCCTGTCGCACTCCCACAGCCATACATGCCGATGAGAGCCCAAACAAGAACTGTAATTGATCCTCGGCACCAGATTGCTCCACCTTCTGAGTTGACATACCGAGGTCCGATGCCGTCAATACCCTACTTCTGTCGCAGAGACCCAAGTGAGTTCACTAGGATGAAGATAGCTTTGGAGAATCTATTGCCTTCAGATGGGACAGAGCTCTTTAAATACCAAATCCTAGTGGATCACCTGAAGTTAGAGGAGGCGAGGTTGATAGCAGATTCATATCTGAACTCCCTCAGACCTTACAGCGATACAATGATTGGTTTGAATTTGAAGTTTGGCGAGCCCCAGATGGCATTGAATAAAATAGCCAGTGTTCTGGCCTCGCCTGATTTTCGATGTGGTGATCAAGCTTCCTTCGAGAAGTTTGCCCTACAAGTCCAAGCTCTTGTAGGCATGCTTAAATCCCTTGGTCCCTCAGGAGAGATAGAGCTACAGTGCGGATCTCATGTGGCGCGTCTGCTGAGCAAATTACCGGCAGAGATGAGAGTCGAGTTCAGGCGAAGCACGTTCCATTATCCAGGCACAACCTATACTCTCACTGATCTCTCTGACTGACTACAGTATGAGTCATGGTGCCAGGAGTATGATGGTTCACAAACAGTAAGGAACATTAAGGAGAGACAAGGGCCCCGACAAGAGCCTCAGCAAAAGCGGTGGACCACTACTGTACTACATGGATCCAGAGAGGCAATGGAGAGAGAAGTTTTACCTACACACGTGAATCCATCCACTAAGAACAGAACTGCACCTTACTGCCCATTCTGTAACAATGCAGATCACTTCTTAAGCCAATGCCCAGGGGTGGTAAAACTGACCACAGACCAATTATCCGAATGGATTCGTACCAATCGAAGGTGCTGGCGATGAGCCAGCAATCACCAAGCAGCCCAGTGCAACTTGTGCAAACACCTACCAGTGCTGCACGCAGTCAATTCCAGAACACTTAAAACTGTGGTCAATTCAACTAAAGAGGAGAGCTGTCTAGTGAACACACCTGGTTTGTGGACAAACCAGTAGATGGCAGTCGCGTACTACTAAAGGTTATCAGAGTAATACTTCACCATGGTAAGCACACTCTGAATACTTATGCCATCCTGGATGACGGCACAGAATGTACAATGCTCTTACCAGCTGCAACGCACCATCTGGGCGTCAGAGGAGAGCCAGAAGACCTGGCATTGAGAACTATAAGTCAAGATATTCAAGTCCTTCACGGGTCCAAGGTGTCATTCCGTATTTCCCCCACCGATAAGCCACAGCACAGCTTTCTCATCACGGATGCCTTCACTGCAGAACATCTTGGCCTCGCACTTCACTCTTACCCTATGAACAGATTACAGAAAAGGTACAAGCACCTTGTGGGCCTCCCAATACAGGCGTTCCATCAGGCCCAACCCTTGCTGCTAATTGGAGCTGATCATCCACACTTGATTACTCCTGTTAAGCCAGTAAGGCTCGGACCCCCAGGAGGACTGGCAGCCCTGAAGACAAGATTAGGATGGACATTACAGGGTCCCACTAGACTTGTCGAGCAGTCCATTCAACCACAGCAGTGTTTACTGACCTCTGCCATTCCCCAAGTAGCAGAGCTCTTCAAGAATGTTGAGAAACTGTGGCAAATGGATGTACTCCCCTTTAGGAATGAGAAAGAGGTCACCAGATCACGACAAGATCAAGAAGCGATCAATATGCTAGAATCAAAGACCACCCGAATTGAAGTGGATGGAGTCTTGCGTTATGCCACCCCGCTGCTTAGGCACAAAGATATGCCACCTTTCCAAGCCACAAAGGAAATGGTAATGCCCAGCCTCCGGAACACGGATCGGTGCCTTGCTAAAGATCCAGAACGAGCTAAGGCATATAATGCTGAGATTCAGAGACTGACTCAGGCTGGAGTTATTAAGAAGCTGACGCCCCATGAGGTGACTCAATCAGTAGAGTCATGATATATCCCACACCACATGGTGACCCACAACAATAAGAATCGCATTGTGTTTAATTGCTCTTACCTTTACCGAGGTCTGAACCTAAACGAGTGGTTATTACCTGGCCCCACCTTAGGACCTTCACTCCTAGGAGTGTTGTTACGATTTCGAGAACATAGTGTTGCCATAAGTGGTGATGTGAAAGCCATGTTCCACCAGGTCCGCCTGCTCCCTGAAGATCGGTCCCTACTGAGATTTGTCTTGCGAGATATGGAAAGAGACCAGTTTCCATCTGTGTTTGAGTGGCAGGTCTTACCTTTTGGTACGACATGTAGCCCATGCTGTGCCACTTACGCCATGCAGCACCATGTCATTAGTCACAGCCAGCTAGAGGACGATGTAAGGTTTTCCATTGAGAGATGCTTCTATGTCGATAATTGCTTGCAAAGCCTCTCCTCACATGACCAAGCTAGAACTCTAATCGATAAGCTAAGGGAGACTTTAGCCTCTGGTGGATTTGAACTCCGACAGTGGGCCAGCAACGAGCCTGAGGTCATCAGTCATCTACCCGAAGAGGCTCGATCAGATAATCTGGAACTCTGGCTTACTCATGATCGAATTGACAACCCTGAATCCGCTCTAGGCCTCAGTTGGCACTGTTCAATCAATAGGATGCGATACAAGCATCGCCCCGTGAACTATGATGTTCTTACCATGCGGAACATCTACAAAGTCTTAGCCAGTCAATACGACCCACTTGGCTTTATCCTGCCATACACTACCCATGCCAAAATACTAGTGAGACAATTTTGGGACAAACACAGGCCTGGAGAGAGTGGGAAGGAGAGTTAGAATTCCTACCAAAAATTACATTTCCCAGAGCGTATATACCTTCTGCTATCGAGAAGCAAAGTAATACCCACGAAATACACGTGTTCTGTGACGCCTCAGAACAATCCTATGGGGTTGTTGCTTACCTGAGGACAGTTGACACTCATAACCAGCCTTACCTCTCCTTCATTGTAGCACGTTCCAGGATTGCACCTAAACGACTGCACTCAATTCCCCGACTAGAGCTTTGTGCTGCCCTAACAGGAACCCAACTCAGTAGATTGCTGGAGCGAGAGCTTACCTTACCAATCAGCCAAACTACCCTCTGGACAGACTCAACCACGGTCTTGTCCTGGTTACACTCGGCATCCTGTCGGTTCAAGGTTTTTGTTGGCACTCGGGTGGCAGAAATCCAGGAGCTCACGGATCGACTTTCATGGCGATATGTCGACTCAGTAAAAAACCCTGCAGACGACCTCACTAGAGGAAAAAGGCTAGACGAACTGCCAGAGTGCAACCGGTGGAGCCATGGGCCACCTTTTCTTCTTCAAAGCCCAGATAAATGGCCGATCCCACCAACAGCAGTAGTCGAAGAATGTCACACGGAACTCAAGTCTATATTCTGTGGAGTCACTACGACCATACCTGACAAGGAACCTTACCTACAAGATGTGCATCAATACAACACTTGGAGGGAACTTGTAGAGGCAACCGTACAGAGACATCAAGGGGCGGCAGGAAACAGCAAAGCTCTTAGTGCCGACGACTACCGGACAGCTGAGCTTCTTATCCTGAGAAGGGCACAACAGGATACCTTTACAGAGGAGTTCCGTCTACTGAAAAATGGGAAACCAATCCAACATAATAGCCGCTTACTTACACTGTCTCCAGAGCTGGACAAGACAGATGAACTTATTAAGGTCGGTGGCAGACTGCGCAGAGCCGAAGACTTAGACCCAGCTGCTGTGCATCCCATCATCTTGGATCACCGCCATCCCACCACTAAACTGTTAATCCAAGACTATGATTCCAGACTCTGCCACCCTGGCCCTGAGAGAGTGTTCGCAGAGATCCGCCGCAAGTTTTGGATTTTACGAGGTCGAGAGGCTATTCGACGATATCAGCGTACCTGTACTGATTGTTGAAGATGGAAATCAAGCCCTCACGTTCAGAAGATGGCAGATTTACCTATAGCATGTCTACGCCTTTATAAGCCAGCCTTTTATTCAACAGGGATAGACTGTTTCGGGCCCTTGGTAATCACAGTGGGCAGGCGCACAGAGAAAAGGTGGGGAATCATATTCAAATGCCTTACAACCAGATGCGTACACTTAGAGATCCTCACCAATATGAATGCCGACTCCTTCTTAATGGCACTGAGAAGGTTCATCGCCAGGAGAGGGACGCCAGCCGAGTTGTTCTCTGACCAAGGAACAAACTTCCGGGGAGGAGAAAGAGAGATACGAGAGGCTCTTGCAGAGCTGTCCCCAGAACTCCAACTCCAGTTTGCCAAACATAAAATACAGTTCCATTTCAACCCACCTGGAGCACCCCACTTCGGCGGAACGTGGGAAAGGGAGATTCGCTCTGTGAAAACAGCACTTTACAGAGTAGTAGGAAGTCAAGCCATCACGGAGGAAGTACTCCATACTGTTCTCCTGGAAGTAGAAGTCATGTTGAATGCTAAACTATTAGGATATGTATCCTCTGATCCCAAGGACCTTGATCTCCAAACATTCTTTTGATGGGGCGGCGTGACGGGTCCCTGCCCCAAGTAGTGTACCCCAAATCCGAACTCCTGAGCAGACGCCAATGGAGACATTCCCAAATTCTGGCTGACCAGTTCTGGTCTAGTTTTATCAAGAATTATCTCCCAAGTCTACAGCCCCGCCAGAAATGGCATTCCACCTTTACAGATATAACTTCAGGATCTGTGGTACTGATGGTTGACCCTCAACTGCCAAGAGCATGCTGGCCTATCGGACGAGTCACCAAAGTTTACCCCAGTGCTGATGGACACATAAGGACGGTGGACGTAAAGATCAACGACAGAACCTACACTAGACCTGTAGCCAGACTGATTATCCTCTCAGAGGTCCCAGATGAAGATGAAAACTGTTCCAAGGGACTGAACTTAACACTGGCTCAGGGACAAATGTGCTCCACAAATTTGGGGGCAGCTGTAAGAAAGCCTGTGCTGATAGCTGCGCAACCTTCTATGCGCAACCGCGACGCAGCCTGACGCGCTCTAACACAACCAGAGCGCACGTGATACGTAACGAGCCGCACGCTGCTACGCGCATGCGCCATGTGAGAAAGTTTAGCGAGTGCAGTACGTGAGACTGTGTTTATGAGTATTCCGGCTGTCCAGGGATGTAATATAGCAATTTGTGTGCGTTAATGCCATATAGTAAGTTGCCATTCTTATTTCCTGTTCCATAATTAAGGTTACCACGTCTGTGTGTTATTGAGATTTGTGTCAATCTTATATTCATACAAATTCGCCAAGTTAACCGTTTTGCACGTGATGTGTATTATGTTGCCTGTTGAAGATATTCTCGGCTATATTGTTTATTATATAGTTGCATACCTGAGTAGTTTAAGCAGTAATGTTAGTTACAGCCTGTGATTCACTTTGTATTATATTGGACTATATTATACCACCTGTGCTTGTGATAGTTATTATTTTTGATTATCTTAGGAATTACCAGAGATTACAGTCTAGTTACTGTTTAGTTACTGAATGAATATATGTGGGCACTAATTCCATAATGATATTGTTAATAATGCATACCTGTCATTTCCTATTTCAGAACCACACACACACACACATACACACGCACTCACACACGCACACTAAGTACATAACATACAACCAACTATAAGACTGTTTGCCCATGCCTACTTGAACTGTTTATTAAACATTGTCAATTCAGCAATTGACATTTCATTAGTCAACTACGAAAGTTTCATCAAGGCAACGAGTATAACTGAGTTCATGAAACATTTAACTGCACACAAACTATTTTATGTTGGACGAACAAGAGGGACCTCTTCCAGAATTTTCTAACTTCCCGCTATTTCCTCCCGAAATGGTGAGTACTTCATGGAAACTAACTGTCCTGCAAAGTAATCAGCAATTTTAGCTTTATAACATATATATTATCCAGCAGCAAGCTTTAGAACATTATATTTTCGAGTGTTTATTTATATAATTTGGAGTGTTACAGTAGTAATCTGGCAATGCACTCGTTTCAGCTCCTAACGCATTTTTTTTCAGATGGTATATACATTGACATTAATGTTAATCTATGAAACCGCTAAAGTTTACTTACGTTACATACATTTTAATCATTTTAATGACTGATAATTTCAAAGGCAATTTGAAAAAGACGGCACGTTAGTGCGCCACTGAGTGAGCTTACTGTTCTCACTTCTTCATCATTCATTAACCTTATATTGTCTGAAAACGGTTATAATGGCTAAACGGACATTTTTTGTCTAGGATTTTTTAATTATTGCCACTTTTCACTATGGTTGTTTTATGGTTTTGAACTACAAACGGTTACTTAATTAGTTATTCATATATTTTTCTTTTTGTATTTCAGGTATTAGGGAGAATATACAAAACAGTACTTACTGCATCTGCAAACAATCTTGGAGCTTGGCAAAATTGTTTCACATTTTTTTTTTTTTTTTATCTTAAACCATTTCTGAGTTAAAGCAAATATTTAATTTTCAAATAAGCCACTGCACGTTTTTACTGAGAAATATCAGTATGTTTTGTTTTACAAAGCAGAAGTCTATTTTTACTGTTTTGACTGAGTGTGATATTAGTAAGCTTTGTAACATGAATGTTAAGGGCACAGTTTCATTCTTGCATTTTGGAATGTTATTTGCATATTTTGTTATAACAATGCAGCAGTTGTTTATTTGTTGAAATAGAGTAGCTGGATTGCACTTAATCAATGTTGATAGTCTTTAACAGGTGTTTAACGTTTACATTAAAAAAATATAAAAATTTAGAGGAATGTGTCATGTTATTTGAAATGTGGCTACAGTGAATAACTTACTCAAGTAAACTTTAAGATGTTAATTTTATAATTATGCAAGCATAATTTTCAATTCAAAATGTACCTTTCAGTCAACTTGGAACATTTAATTGACACAACATTATATTTCAATTTGAGACTGCTTGTTGGCCTAACTAGGCATGTTTATTCAGCATAGAACATTTAGTTGACAGAATGTTTCAATTTGTGTGTACATTTAGAGGTAATCAGCACAGCAAAAACAAAATAGTTTACACAACTTAAATTGAGACAACTAAAAATTTTAGGTGCAACAGGTCACTAGAAATTGTAATTCAGCTTTATTTGAGGGTTTTCTAGCATGAACCGCCTTTTTAAGTTCATGCCACAACATCTCAATAGGATTCAGGTCAGGACTTTGACTAGGCCACTCCAAAGTCTTCATTTTGTTTTTCTTCAGCCATTCAGAGGTGGATTTGCTGGTGTGTTTTGGGTCATTGTCCTGCTGCAGCACCCAAGACCGCTTCAGCTTGAGTTGACGAACAGATGGCCGGACATTCTCCTTCAGGATTTTTTGGTAGACAGTAGAATTCAGTAGAGTTCCATCTATCACAGCAAGCCTTCCAGGTCCTGAAGCAGCAAAACAACCACAGACCATCACACTACCACCACCATATTTTACTGTTGGTATGATGTTCTTTTTCTGAAATGCTGTGTTACTTTTACGCCAGATGTAACGGGACACGCACCTTCCAAAAAGTTCAACTTTTGTCTCGTCGGTCCACAAGGTATTTTCCCAAAAGTCTTGGCAATCATTGAGATGTTTTTTAGCAAAATTGAGACGAGCCTTAATGTTCTTTTTGCTTAAAAGTTGTTTGCGCCTTGGAAATCTGCCATGCAGGCCGTTTTTGCCCAGTCTCTTTCTTATGGTGGAGTCGTGAACACTGACCTTAATTGAGGCAAGTGAGGCCTGCAGTTCTTTAGATGTTGTCCTGGGGTCTTTTGTGGCCTCTCGGATGAGTTGTCTCTGCGCTCTTGGTGTAATTTTGGTCGGCCGGCCACTCCTGGGAAGGTTCACCACTGTTCCATGTTTTTGCCATTTGTGGATAATGGCTCTCACTGTGGTTCGCTGGAGTCCCAAAGCTTTAGAAATGGCTTTATAACCTTTACCAGACTGATAGATCTCAATTACTTTTGTTCTCATTTGTTCCTGAATTTCTTTGGATCTTGGCATGATGTCTAGTTTTTGAGGTGCTTTTGGTCTACTTCTCTGTGTCAGGTAGCTCCTATTTAAGTGATTTCTTGATTGAAACAGGTGTGGCAGTAAATCAGGCCTGGGGGTGACTACAGAAATTGAACTCAGGTGTGATAAACCACAGTTAAGTTATTTTTTAACAAGGGGGGCAATCACTTTTTCACACAGGGCCATGTAGATTTGGAGGTTTTTTTCTCCCTTAATAACGTAAACCTTCAATAGGTTGACTAATAGTTGACGGTTTTTGATGAGCAGAAACATTTAAGTGTGACAAACATGCAAAAAGAAATCAGGAAGGGGGCAAATAGTTTTTCACACCACTGTAAAGATGTGGTTTGAAATACCACGCGCTGTCAGATATGCATTTATAGAAACTTATAAACACCTTTTTCCCAATCAAAATTCGAAATTTAAGGTGTCAACACTTATATGCTATACAATATATAAAATAAATGTATTAGCAACAGTATTTATAGAGTAAGGTTCGCAAGGTTCCTTCTATGTGCAATATCTGTATATTGAATTATGTTTAGATGGCTATACGGTAATTGCTGTTTTAGGACCTGTTTTTTCCCCTCATTCTTGTCTAAGTTATTACCCTTGTACTTTCCTGCCGGAAAACAACTGTAACCAGAAATAAACAATTTCCCTCTGGTATTAGTAAAGTTCGTTGAATCTTGAATCTTAAAAGAAATAAAATAGGATTATGTGAGAACTGCTTGCCAAATATCGAGATTAATCTTTAAACAATAAATCTGATCATACAAAAACAAACCTCAAACCTCAGATAAGAATCCTGGTCACAAATTTTTAAATGTGAAGATACGTAGACATTGTATATGCAAAATTTTAAAAAGAAATAATTTTGCTTTGAACTGTCTGAAAACAAAATCACTTTAATCAAACTGTCTGTCTAATAGTTTGAACATATTTTTAAATCAATACAGGCAAGCTTATTTTATTAGTTTCCCATTAGTAACAAATGAAAAGCTCAAAAATAAGATCAATAACAGTCTTTGAAAAACGCTCTGCGCTTTTGTTCCTCTATACAACGTCAACATAGTCTCCTCCACGAGTAATGCATTTGTGCTCTTGAATCATCTTTAAAAATCCCCTTGGTGGCAGTTAAAGGTCTCCCACTGTGCTACGGAATGTTTACAGACATTACAGTATTGACAAAATCAATATACTGTATAAACATGGATGAAAAAAGGCTCAATTAGAGACGCTTTAGATTAGAAATCTGTCAAATTTTGGCAGTATATCGTGGTAGTTACTAGATTGTGAGATCACAGGGTGACAAGGTCACCACTCAGATACTAATCAAAAGTAATTAAGTCATAAAAAAAAGAATGAACAAAAGAAAACAATTCACATTAAAATGGTAGAATGACATCACTCTTTCCTCTCTCATCTCTCAGGAGTCTCTTTGCTGTCAATCACAGAGACAATGGCCTATCGTGTGTTACGCTGTCCTTTAATGCAGCTTTAAAGAATGTGGCAGCCTGGCTTTATCTCAGAGGAAGCACTTTCATACTTTCCTGAGCAGATGACTCTAATATGACACGGCATAAGTGGATGGTGGGAGGAAATGTTCAGTGTTCTACAGTATAAATTTGCAGATGTTGAAGGTAATTAAGTACTGTATATTAACTTTGTTACCGTACTTAAGAACATACTGCAGTTCACATGTCCGTACTTTACTTGAGTAGTTTTATTTGTGGATATTTATTGTGGATTTTACTTTAAGTATACTGTAAGATAATACAAGCACAGATAATGCCTTTGACATTAAAATAAAATTTGAAGGTGAGTTTTGTACTTTCGCTCAATTACTGTATAAATGATAACGGAGTGCTTCTACCTTTACTTGGGTAATATTTTGCCTATAGCTCTACTTTCATGCAGGGACATGCTTTATGTACCTTCGCCTACCATTGTGAATTTGTTTTAAAATGCCATGTTTTTATTTAATAGTATGTGCTAGTAATGCTCCCAGTGCCTTATCTACAAAAGGCAGTATGATAGGAATTATTAATCGCAACTGGTACCAAAAGGATTGCAGTCTCCATCACAGATTTCAACTTTTAAAATTCATTTAAAAAAATATGCTCCTCAATTACTTCTCCACAAATTTGACTTCCCCTTCGTCAGCACTCACTAGCTCTCGTGCCAGCATCATCTTTTGGCCGGCACACAGTCCATAGCCTCACAGTGTCTTTGCTTTATTCTGACTTTCTGTCCTGCAGAAAGCTCCATGTACTGTCCCTAACAAATAATTGAAGAGACACTCTTTCTTCATAGCCAAATCCTAGAACCGTCTTGTGCGGATTACTCTGCTGAACGCTCCTCACTGTGCCAAGACCTATGAAACACCTACTCGAAACAATGAACTGATCGAATAGACTGAGAACTACAAAGAAAAGGAATGAAGCCGAGAATGAGAGAAAGAAACAAAGAGAGGACCAGAGTGAGATAGATAGCTATAGAAATAATTTAAAAGGCTGAAAAGCCCATACATCACTCCCTGCAACGAATGTGCTTCTGGAAGTCTCCACACTGCAAATTTCTATCTTAGTGAGAAAGAGAGAGACAGACAGAGATAGAGATGAGGGCAGAGGAAAAGACAGAATAAGATAGGAGAATCTGAGAAATGACTCATATACTGTACAGGTGAACAACAAGAAGTAATGCCTTCTGGAAAATACACTCACAAATACATACCAACTCATCCTTAATTATATTATAGTTGTTATTATTACTGTTATTTTTTGTTTTGTTTTTATTAATTTCTTCATTTACATGGTTTAAATGATTATTGTTATTTCTAGCAGTGGTGTGCAATTATGCAGAATGGGAAAAATGCAAGGTAATATTCTACTCACTAAAACAACTGCTCAACTGATTTAAAGCAATTTCTTGCTTTAAATAATTTGATATTTAGATTTATTTTATTAGTTGATGTTGAATTTATAAGGCTTACACATGACTGGATGTGATGCAGGTAAATAATCAACAACAGAGTGGTGCAATCTTTCTCTCTATATACAGTATACTGTATATTACGATACTGTATTATTTTAAATGCAACTTGGATTGTGGATGTGACACACAGTACTATAGTACATAAAATTTATCTTGAATATTTTTTTGAATAAATAAAAAAAAAAAAAAAAACTCTTCCCAGTTGTGTTGGACTAATGGCACTTAGTTATTAACCTAGCTAACCTAAGCACTTTTTGTAAGTCGCACTGGATAAGAGCATCTGCCAAATGCCTAAATGTAAATTTAAATGTAGATGCTTTATATGTAAAATAAATGAATGAAATGCAGGAGGATATTTTGAGTTTTCCTTATGACTCCATTGGTAGTAAAAAATATTTTACAATTCTACTGTATTTGGTCACAGGCTACACTATCATGATTCTGCAGTATACTTATAAATATATTGCTCAAAAACATTTAACTGGAACATGTCTTGTTAATTAAATAGGAGTGAAAGTGCCAAGTGTAATATAATTTACATATATGATTTTGAATCTTTGTGTAGGATATCACAAATAAAACTAACCAGCCTTATAAGCAATGTATATATTTTTTCAGTTTTAATGTACCGGGTGCCCTGATTGGTATGCATGGACAAAAAATTTTAATGAAATCTGTGCCACTCATTGTTTTTATTACTGTATTGTTGTTATTATTAGACTGATTGTTATTATTATTGTCGTTTTGTTTTTTTTCTCATGCTCTGGTAATAATATTGGCAAGCTAATAATGCCATTTGGCAGTAAACTAAAATCAAATTATGAGAGAGAGAGAGAGAGAGAGAGAGAGAGAGAGAGAGAGAGAGAGACATAGTTGTGGACACGCAGGACTACATTTCATTAATGAAGTCTCTCTCTCTCTCATGAATAGTAGACAGCACAGTTACCATATACAATTGCTAGTTTCATAAAAACTTATAAAGCCAATTATACCTTCCTAAAGGTCCTTATTCATCTTCATTAACAATGGTGGAGGCCACAGTAATACTGTAGGTAGAGGGTTGTCATATCCATATCATTCCTTAAGGCTATCAGGGATGTGTATTGAATCATGTACTGTACATTCTTATTACTTAATTTTAATTTATTTTATTTTATGTGAGGTGAAGTATGAAATAAATCACGAAAGTATAGGCAAATATGTTGCCTTGCTGATCCAGGGACACCTTTGTTGGCATGCTAGCACATATATATTTTTTTTACTGAGACAGCAAGGGAAATATTCTCCTCTTTTTCCTATTATTTTATCAAAACTTTACAACCAACACTGGCATTCTCTCTATCCTCATTCAATCAATTTAGAGCATGATTCAATTCAAACCAAAGCATGAGTCATGCAATGCTGTCGAAGGCATTTGAGTCATATTTTCTCAACCACTAAACAAGTTCAGTCCTCAAGCCCCTACCAGATAAATCCATCTTTTGGACAGATAAAGGCATTTATTAAAGCCATGTAGAGTGTGAGTCAAATGTTCCATGAGCAGTGCTTAGCAGAGGAAGAAAACACACACACACACACACACACATAGTACAAAACATCCTTTAAAGTCTAGTGATGACCCAAAGCTCAATCAAATAAAATAACAACAAAAAAAAAGCGCAGGTCGTGGTTTCCAAGGCAAAACTATGTGATAAAACTCTACACACCCATCAGCCATGGCATTAAAACCACCTGCCTAATATTGTGTAGGTCCTTCCTGTGCCACCAAAACAGCTATATCCTATTGAAACATGGACTTCCCAAGTCCTTTGTTTTACACCAAGATACTATCAACAGATCCTGTACGTTTTTGAAGTGGGGCCTCCATAGATCAGACTGGTGGGTCCAGCACACTCCACAAATGTCCGATTAGTTTGAGTCCCATTCAAGACCTTGAGATCCTGAGACTACCATTCAAATAATTTCTGAAGAATTTGTGTAGTGTGGTACAGTAGGATGCATTAGCCTGCTGAAAAGGCCACTACTGTTAGTCTCATTGTCTGGTTTTACTTATTTGAAGGAATTGGGGTATTAATTGTTTTATTTGTTATTATGTTAAATACATAGATTTCCTGGTTTCTTTAGAGTTGCCTAGTTGCTATAGAAATCCTTTTTTTTGTTTGGGGGGGGGGGGGGTGTATTTCCAATTTTCTCCCCAATTTAGTCATGGCCAATTCCTCCCCGTCACTAGGGGGCTCCCCGAAAACTATCACGTGTTTCCTCCGAACGTGTGATGTCAGCCAACCGCATCTTTTCGAACTGCTTGCTCATGCACCATTAGGGGCGGAGTAACAAACTCGGAGGAAAGCACTCCCTGATTGGCTGTAGAGCTGTGATTAATGTGGGAGTACCTCTCATCTCTCCCCCCTGAGATAGCTCGGCCAATCAGCTCTCTCTGTGCCTCTGGCTGTGAGAGGAAAACAGCATCACCCGGGGTTCGAACCAGCAATCTCCGGATGATAGGGCGAGCGCTTTACCACTGCGCCATTCAGAGGCTGCTATAGGAATTCTATGCTAATTTGTGATGGCATGTGTAATTGTGGCCATTGTGGTCCCTTGCCCCATTCATATACTGTAGTCATGGTGTTCTACTTCGTTATCCAAGTAACTGACTTGGGATTGACATTTTCAAAAAAACAATGTGACAATGTTATACAACTGTGTATTTTTTTTAAACAATATTACAAATTTCCAACACTATAATATATTTTTTTGCATATAAAACAATTAAAACATTTAGAAAATATCATGTAAATTAAGTAAAATATAAAATTAACAGAATAAATGTTACTTAACCTTAATTTATGCTTCCTCTTGGCACCAGCTGCGTTAAAAACAAAACTTAAAGTGGCTCTCATTTCTTTTTGCTCCCATCCTTGCTAACATTCTTTCGGTGCTATAATATGTCTTGACTAAATATTGCACAAAATGCAAAAACCCACAAAAATATGCACATTTGCTTCGCTTGGCTTTCCACTGTTTTACCGGATGTTCGCACAAATTAGCTGCCGTTTGCTTTGGCTCGGTTCATTCGTTCACTCATAGATATCTTAATCTTAAGTTATCTTAATTTAGACCGCTTTTAAGTAATAAATCTTGGTTTATCATTTCCTATTATAATATGTAAATGTTAGCTGGCTTTTGAAATAATAAGGCAAATCTCAGACCCACTGCCAGGTACATCCTGTGCATTTTTATTGTTAGTATATGTTACTCTTTTATCTTATAACACCGTTGAAATTCTTCATACCAGAAAAAACATTTACTTGATAAAAGAATCCTTTTGAAAAAAAAAAGCATGGAACAAATAACAGTAAGGAGAAATTGTTCTTGATTAAACACTAATCAAGTACATTGTACAAAGATGTGCTTCTCAGTTTGTTGTCACTGATGAAACAGGGTACTTCTAATCAAAAGCAGGCTGCTATTAATGTAATGATGTGTAATTGAGTCGATTATGGTCACCACTTTTTCTGCTACAGTTTTGGTCATTTCAACAGAATGAATTCTCAACATACTGTACTGTAGAAGTACTGAGGAATTCCAGGGTACTGTATTTGATCCTATGGCTGTTGCAGGCAATCTACCCTATTGTACTCTATAATGTGTTGTGTATTCTGAGATGCTTTTCTGTCTACAACAGTTAAAAAGTATGGGCAGTTCTGTTCTTGTAGCCTTCCTCTCTCCTCCAACCAGTCTGGTCATTCTCCTCTGACTCCTCTCCACTTGCACCATTTTGTGTAAACTCTAGGGAGTGTTGCGTGTGAAAATCCCATGAAAGCAGCACTTTATGAAATAACCAAGCCATCTGGACCAACACTGAAAAAACAAGGCCATGGTTAAAATCACTGAGATCACATTTTTTGTCCCATTCTGGTGTTTGATATGGAGATAATTCAAAGCTGTTGGCATAATCTGAACATTATTGGCAATGCTGACATGTGTATATGTGACAAGTATTCCTTATAAAATTTTAACTTTTTAAATTGAAGAAAAAGGTTGTTGACAAGTTATACTTTTTTTTTTTTTGCTGGTGGCCTTTGTTCCTGGTTTATGTGTACTATTTGCAAAATCTGCAACTGCCTGCAATGTGGATATGTATGAGATGCCATATTTCCCATGATGCTGAGTTGCTAGTCATAAAATACTAGTCGTAACTCTCTTATTTTTTTTATGCTATTTTTTTAATGCAGTGCACATCTTATTTCATCAAGTATCTGCGTTCAAAGAAGCTTTGATGGTAAAGTAGTAAATACTGTACCCTGTACACATGTCAGTGATAAAGCTAAAATGCTAAACCATGGCAGAAATAGAAATGACACGTATAATGACGTATAAATCCTTTTGTCCTGGGGCTCCTCTGCTTCTGCTGATTTATAATCACCCAGTAAATTAAAGCGATCTTAGAGGTTTCTTATGCAAACTCACTAATTAACTTTGCACTGAATATTTAATAATGATTATCACCCAAAAGACTTGTTCTAGTGAGTTTCCTCATTTCATACAGATAATCACATCAGCCTTGGTCAGGAAGCCTCGGTTCAGGCGTCTGCTTTAACATTAAACAGTGTCTTGAGGAAATGCCACAACTTATTATAAAATAAGAAGCATTTTAAAGGACTTGTTTAGAATGAATACTCAAGAAAAAAGCTCTGCTTGTCTGTATCATGTGTCAGAACATTGTGAAGGAGGAGTATTAAAATAGTACACTGAAGCATTTCATTTGTTGTAATCTCAGGTTTTTGCTTTTGATACAATGATACAATGCTTTTTATACAATAAAAATAATTGTAAAAAAAAAAAAAGTAGTTTTTACTTTCATAATAATGTTCTGTTATTTTGTACAATCAAGAGTCCTGGACTGTAAACAGCTTTTCCAGACTCTCTGTCCCCTTATTTCTTACTCTCATGCAACCAAAAAAGGAAAAATGCCAAAACCCTGACTATCGTTCTGATGTGAAATACTTGAGGTGTAACCTGCACTTACTCAAATCAACTGATGCTGTTCATAAATAATCTGATTTCTGTTCCCAGGAGTATAGCTCACTTGAAAGACAAAGAAAGAAAGAAAACGCATGAGAGAATAATTTCAGGTTTGAAATTTGAAAGGAACCACCAAATGGTGTTTTGTTATTTTTTATGCATATTCTGCTGTGCATTTCCTACCGCATAATCACACATAAATGTTGACCAAAAGCATTACTGTTGCCCAAAGCATTACTGAAAGCTGAGTTTTATTGCATGTAATGAACTGACACTAATCATCGAACTGTGTATAAGAGTTTTGGCTGAGATTGACTCATCGCGCTTCATTAGTACTGTAGCTCTTTTCCATCTGTATGCGTATTTAATACATAATCTCTCCTTCTAGTCCTGGGTCTGCCACAGGCTTTCTCTCTGCCTGGCTACCTGGCCTGAAACATGTCCCTAGGTAGGCATCCAGGAGGCATCCTTATCAGATACCTGAACCACCACAGCTGGCCGCCCAGATGTCTGAGCTCCCCACCTTATCTGTAAGGCTGAGCCAAGCCACCCTGAACAGGAAGCTTATTTCTGCCACCTGTATCCATTACATTAATCTTTCAATCACTACCCAGAGCTCGTGACCATAGGTGAGGGTTGGAACATAGATTGATCTGTAAATTGGAAACTTTGCCTTTTGTCTCAGCTCTCCCTTCACCACAGCAGATCAGTACAATGACAGCATTACTGCTGACACTGCACTGATCTATCTGTCAATCTCTGGCTCCAATTTTCCTTCACTCATGACCAAGGACCCAAGATACCTACTGTAAACTCCTCTACTTGCGGCAGGGTCTCACTTTCAACCTGCTGCTTCACATCCTTATATAAACTGCCCCAGACCATACTGGAGGTCACCAGCATCATCGCCACCCCCAACCCTTGCCTGCGTCTAGATATTCTGTTCATAAAATGAACAGAATCTGTGATAAAATGCAACCCTGGCAGAGTCCAACACATACTAGGAAGTCTGACCTGATGTTGATGGACCAAACTCACAGTCCATCATAAACAGATCAAGTGGCCCATAATCACTGTTCCTTCTTTTCATACTCCCAAGGGACCCTTAAAAGAACACATAAGGCACACGGTCATATGCCTTTTCCAAGTCCATTGGAGTCTATTTGGCATGTGTTATTTGCTAATGGAAATAGGTCATGAAGAAGCCAACACCCACTGTGATAGGCTGCCAGCTACCTGGCTAGCTACTGTAGTTCATAATGATTTGAACTAAGAAATATAGACATTTTAATGAAAATGGATCACCATTAATCAATGGTATTAATTAACTCTGCTGTAGTTACGGTATCCCTGAGATTGTTGTAAGAATTGGAAATTTACATAGTGAACACATACAAGTGCTTTGATTTAATATAGTTGACCCGAACAAACTGCTGTTTAAAACTAAATAAACAAAAATAAGGTACAGAGATGTGTTCCTACACATACCCATATGTTTAATTATTTTCACATCCTATCATATTGCCAACAATTACACATTTTAATTATTAAAAATGGTACTGTATAGTATATTGTGTTTTTGATCCAACCGTATTGTAAAACATCCAAGAAACAAAGTATTTTAATCACTTGTGGCACAAAAATATGTATTTACTAGTAATATGTGTTTACATATTATCATTCTCATTGGATTCCAAATTAACTGTTTAAACATTGACTTTTATCTGATACAATATGTTTACAAGCTCAAAGCATTAAATCTGCACTCCAGTCCAATCCAATTTGACATGTGCAATGTGTTTCTGACTGCTGTGAAGTGTTTAATCTGTCAGCATTGGAGAGGAAGAAGAGGTTTATTTTCTCAGACTTTAAGCTTAGGTTAGGCTTCCCATCTTTTCAGACAAATCCCACCTTCTGCATTGCGTGGTTACAATAATTTAGTCCCATTTATCATTATTTAGATGCCTTACTACATGAGAAATGTAAGCCAAGGTCTGAAGTAAAAACTGTTGGAAGAGAGTTGCTTATACAGAGTTTACTGATCAGGAATGGAATCAGTATTTATTCCTGGAAACTTTTTAACTCTCCCTCATTTGGGGCAAACATGCACAGATAGAATATACAGTATTTATTCCAGCAAGAAAGAAATTATCTGATCAAGTGTGTATATTGTTATATTTACCTATTGAACCAATTATCTGGGGTCAGGGGTACATCAATGGTTAAGACGTTGGACTACAGAAGGTCCTAGGTTCAAATCCCACGACCACCAAGCTGTCCCTGTTGAGCCCCTGAGCATTAACTGTATAATGAGATAAAAATGTAAGCCGCTCTGGATAAGGGCATCTGCCAAATTATTAAAAGTTTTTCACAACCTCTCTCATTCCTATTGAAAATTTATTTCGATGGGGAATCAGAGATAGGGATATAAAATGCTTTTTATATGATATAAGACATGCTTTCCTGCATACTTATTTATATTTCGGTGTGCTCTTTCAACCTGAATTTTTTATTGTGTTTCCTTGCTCTTCCATGTTTCTTAGCTTAGGGTGAGCATAGGCTGCGTGAAATCTCACAACAAGGTTAAATGTGTATGTGTGTGTTTATGGGTTTCCACATCTCAGTAAAGATCTACGCTCCATTTCTGACCTTGTCTGACCTTTTTCCATCTTAGAAATATTGTCAAACTTAGGAACATCTTATCCGTATCTGATGCAGAAAAGCTAGTTCATGCATTCATGACCTCCAGACTGGACTATTGTAATGCATTGCTAGGTGGTTGTCTTGCATCCTCAATACACAAGCTTCAGTTAGTCCAAAATGCAGCCGCCAGGGTTCTCACTAGATCCAGAAAATATGATCATATAACCCCAATATTATCATCCCTGCACTGGCTACCTGTTCAGTTTAGAATAAATTACAAAATAGTATTACTTACATACAAGGCCTTAAATGGTTTAGCTCCCACATACCTAACCAGCCTTCTGATACGCTACAATCCACCACGCACCTTAAGATCACAAAGCTCCGGACTTCTGGTAGTTCCCAGAATTTCAAAATCTACAAAAGGGGGTAGGGCTTTTTCATATTTAGCTCCAAAGCTTTGGAATAGCCTTCCAGACAGTGTTCGGGGAGCAGACACGGTTTCCCAGTTCAAAAGTAGACTCAAGATGCATCATTTTAATCTGGCATTCACGTAACTCATCCCATAACCTCATAATCTGGCATACACATAACTCATCCCATAACCTCATACTCTAGTACACCTATCCCGAATGGCAACTCCGCTAATTCTCCCCATCTGTTCTGTATTTCTCTACCCATCCCGAGGCATCGGGAGATTGTGCCAGCTTCAGTAGACAAAGGCCGACCCTGCGAGGTTCCTGAGGCATCCAGAGAAGGACCAGCTCCAGCTGGATTCAGCTTTATGATGGTTGGAGCTACACATGCTGCTCCTGTGCTTCCAGTGATCCAGACCTCATCTGCCCTCTGCACCTACTGTCATATTGAATTTTCACCTGCACAACACACAAGGTGTTATATAATTTCTATCTGTTATCACCCAAATGAGGATGGGTTCCCTGTTGAGTCTGGCTCCTCTCAAGGTTTCTTCCTAATGCCATTTCAGGGAGTTTTTCCTTGCCACCGTCGCCGTCACCCTTGGCTTGCTCATCAGAGACATTTCATTCATCATTCATTCGTCTCATTATTATCTAGACACACTTTTCTCACACATACACACTTCCAATTATTTTCTTTTCTAAATTTTTTTTTTTCATTTTTTGTAAATTTTCTTTAATTTTTGTGAAGCTGCTTTGAGACAATGACCATTGTTAAAAGTGCTATATAAATAAAATTGAATTGAATTGTCTTACACTTCACAATATCTATTTATGTGATTGATTACCAACTACATATACAGTGGTGTGAAAAACTATTTGCCCCCCTCCTGATTTCTTATTCTTTTGCATGTTTATCACACAAAATGTTTCTGATCATCAAACACATTTAATTATTAGTCAAAGATAACACAAGTAAACACAAAATGCAGTTTTTAAATGAGGGGTTTTATTATTTAGGGAGAAAAAAAATCCAAACCTACATGGCCCTGTGTGAAAAAGTAATTGCCCCCTGAACCTAATAACTGGTTGGGCCACCCTTAGCAGCAATAACTGCAATCAAGCGTTTGCGATAACTTGCAACGAGTCTTTTACAGCGCTCTGGAGGAATTTTGGCCCACTCATCTTTGCAGAAATGTTTTAATTCAGCTTTATTTGAGGGTTTTCTAGCATGAACCGCCTTTTTAAGGTCATGCCACAACATCTCAATAGGATTCAGGTCAGGACTTTGACTAGGCCACTCCAAAGTCTTCATTTTGTTTTTCTTCAGCCATTCAGAGGTGGATTTGCTGGTGTGTTTTGGGTCATTGTCCTGCTGCAGCACCCAAGATCGCTTCAGCTTGAGTTGACGAACAGATGGCCGGACATTCTCCTTCAGGATTTTTTGGTAGACAGTAGAATTCATGGTTCCATCTATCACAGCAAGCCTTCCAGGTCCTGAAGCAGCAAAACAACCCCAGACCATCACACTACCACCACCATATTTTACTGTTGGTATGATGTTCTTTTTCTGAAATGCTGTGTTACTTTTACGCCAGATGTAACGGGACACGCACCTTCCAAAAAGTTCAACTCTTGTCTCGTTGGTCCACAAGGTATTTTCCCAAAAGTCTTGGCAATCATTGAGATGTTTTTTAGCAAAATTGAGACGAGCCTTAATGTTCTTTTTGCTTAAAAGTGGTTTGCGCCTTGGAAATCTACCATGCAGGCCGTTTTTGCCCAGTCTCTTTCTTATGGTGGAGTCGTGAACACTGACCTTAATTGAGGCAAGTGAGGCCTGCAGTTCTTTAGATGTTGTCCTGGGGTCTTTTGTGGCCTCTCGGATGAGTTGTCTCTGCGCTCTTGGTGTAATTTTGGTCGGCCGGCCACTCCTGGGAAGGTTCACCACTGTTCCATGTTTTTGCCATTTGTGGATAATGGCTCTCACTGTGGTTCGCTGGAGTCCCAAAGCTTTAGAAATGGCTTTATAACCTTTACCAGACTGATAGATCTCAATTACTTTTGTTCTCATTTGTTCCTGAATTTCTTTGGATCGTGGCATGATGTCTAGCTTTTGAGGTGCTTTTGGTCTACTTCTCTGTGTCAGGTAGTTCCTATTTAAGTGATTTCTTGATTGAAACAGGTGTGGCAGTTATCAGGCCTGGGGGTGACTACAGAAATTTAACTCAGGTGTGATAAACCACAGTTAAGTTATTTTTTAACAAGGGGGGCAATCACTTTTTCACACAGGGCCATGTAGATTTGGAGTTTTTTTTCTCCCTTAATAATGTAAACCTTCATTTAAAAACTGCATTTTGTGTTCAATTATGTTATCTTTGACTAATAGTTAACGGTTTTTGATGAGCAGAAACAATTAAGTGTGAGAAACATGCAAAAGAATGAGAAATCAGGAAGGGGGCAAATAGTTTTTCACACCACTGTATCTCTCTGTATGGTTCTGTGTTTGTTGAACACACTGTTATAGATTTTAGTCCCCTTTTGCTTTTATAATAATAATAAAAAAAAAAAAAAACTCAGCTCTTCCTAAAAGTTTTTTCCGTTAGAGTTTGGAACATGGTTGTGGTGATTTCTGCTTATTCAGCCAAAAGAGCATTAGTGAGATCAGGCTTTGATGTTAGACGAAAAGCCCTGTGATGCAGTCAGCGTTCGAGTTCATCTCAAAGATGTTCAGTGGAATTGAGGTCAAGGATCTGTGCAAGTCATGCAACTTCTTTCACTCCAAACTTGGCAAGGCATAGTTTAAGGACCTACTGTATTGTGCACAAGAGGCATTGTTTTGCTGGAACAGGTTTGGGACTTTTGTAGTTTGTACAAAGAGAAATCTTGATTCAGACATTTCATACACTTATGAACAGTCTGGCAATATTTTGGCCCATAAGATCCACTTATGGATGAAGATTAATTGTCTACATACAAGAAGCATTGGAGTAAAACCAGGACTTTTTATTGGCACAGAATAATAGAACACAGTTAAAATAGTAAAAACCGCTTTTATTTCTTGGATACAATCAAAGTATAAAGCGCCATGATTGGACTGCCTGCTTCAGGTCTAAAATGCTGGCTACCCAGGAACTCCTTTAAGGGCCTAAATATGTGGAAATAGCTTGGAGGAATATCAGGGATATGACAATAACTTCCAGCCAAGTTCCTGTAATGTGCAAGTAGTTTTCATGAACAATCTTGTATAAAGTTTCCACAGATGTGATATGTCTCCTCACCGATTTTCAAGGTTTAGGCATTTACACTTGCAGAATGCTCAGGGAAAGGATTGCAGTGAGCTCCGAGCCACCTTGGCCCAGATCATCATTTATGGTTGTATGGCCTTCTTTAAAACATTTGCACCATTCAAATGTTTTACTCTACCTAAGAGTAAATGTCGATCGGTTTTACACCTTTGTTCACAGTAGGTTTAATAAGTTCTGATTTGTCTGAGTATAAATGTTTCACATTTCAATCTGCCTATGCACTTAACTGTTGTGCAAGAAGTGTTATACTCATGTAATAAGATCCATAATACAGTTGTAGAGTCATACTTCCGCATGTGAAAGAAATGACTAAGGTTGATAATGCAGTCAGTCCGATTTTTACACCCAGTCAGTCTCTCACGTACATTAATTACTCAGCACATAACAGTGATTCAATACTGTGAATGTAAAAGGAGCGTTATAAGTATTATAAGTTATACGTATGAGTATTAAATATTAATTGGCATTAGGCATTTAGAAATATCTGGCTAGCGGCAGTGTTTTGAGAGTTTAACACTGTTAACAGCGTTATTGTTCTTTCCTTATGACACATAATCGAAGGTTTTTTTTTTTCATAACGAGTCACGACACTAAATAAACTTGTTTCAACAAACTCCTGTTCAGCCATCTGGCTCTTCAAATGGCCTTTATCTGCACCCTGACAACAACCCTGATTGTGGAAAGTGCTCATGGAGTCACAGATTCATCATCGTAATTTAAAGGAAGCACAAAGTAATTGATTTGTTTTGTCCTTTTTTATTAGTGTTTGTTACAATTAAGATACCATTCACAAATCAGCATCATTCATTCATTCATTCATTCATTCATTCATCTTCTATACCGCTTAATCCTGTGTTCAGGGGGACCTGGAGCCTATCCCAAGAGACTTCGGGCACTAGGCGGGGTACACCCTGGACAGGGAGCCAATCCATCGCAGGGCACACACACATACACACACTCACACACCCAATCACACACTACGGGCAATTTGGGAACGCCAATTAGCCTAATCTGCATGTCTTTGGACTGTGGGAGGAAACCGGAGTACCTGGAGGAAACCCACCAAGCACGGGGAGAACATGCAAACTCCATGCACACAGAGACGGGAATCGAGCCTGGCCGGGGAATCGAACCCAGACCCTGGAGGTGCAAGGCGACAGTGCTAACCACTACACCACCGCGCCGCCCAAATCAGCATCATCTGCATCAAAATAAATAACTCCAGAGTGATGGAAACAAGAGTCAGGAGACAAGAGTCAGGTATACCTGTACTACAAGCCCACTTTCCCAATCCATCCATCTAGGAACCTCTTTACTCCAACAGTGACCACTGTATTTATACCCATTTTATGACTGCTGTACATTTACAAGTGCATTCACACTCTATGTGCACTCTGGGAATGGCAGTCGGCCTAATATGCATGTTTTTGTACTCTGGGAAGAAACTGGGGTACTCGAAGGAAACCCACCAAGCATGGTGAAAACATGCAAACACCATGCACACAAACCCCAAGGCAATAATCGAACCTGCACCCAGGAGGTGCAAAGCGACAATGCTAACCACTAAGCCACGGTGCAGACATTGTACTACTTTTTAAATGAACCAATAATGAAATATCAACTGAAATATCAATAAGCTGAAATATCAACTTGGCTTTTGTTTGGCTTTTTTATTGTAGTATCTAAAAAGTAGATGCTAAAATACTAATATTAACAACATTGTATGGTACCATAGTAGATCAGTACAGTGGATCAAACAGATTTGTTATGAAGTACTTACAAATGTCCGGGCCTAGCTTAATATGGTGTTCTGAGATAATAGTAAATAAAAGACTACCCCCTTTTCATCATAGGATAAAGCTGATCAATTAAATGAGTTATGTATTCATTTGCAAGTACTGTAGACACAAACCATACCAGCAACCAGCAAAATACATTCTTCTCATGACAAAACTTTTTATTTATTTTTTTTTTTTACAATTTATCACATTTGTATTTTGCATTGATTTCGGTTGCATCTACTTTTCATTTAGTCTTCTATTGGCTGATGGTTATCACTTCCTGTATCTGTTTATCTCCACCGATTGCCCTTCACCAACACAGTGGGGTGGCATGACCTTCCTGAGCTACCTGCCTAAGTGATAATTACAGAAGGACATATGCAGTGGAGGAGGTGTGTGTGAGTGTATGTGTGTGTGTGTGGGGGGGTGTGACCTCACACAGTTGCATGTGCTTGGCCGTATAGGCAGGGTTCCAACTTCGAACAAACAAAAAAATAAAAAACACCATATGCTAAGTATATTAAATCCTAGCATGCCAGAGCATACTTAAATGTACTTGCAACCAGACTAATGACTAGTACAGTGGTCACCTAATCGGAGCATTCGTTTTACCGTCGCCGCGCTCGGCGACAGCATTTGGGTTTGTGCATTTGCTGGCTTTTACCACTGAGTGGCGCTATATAACTACAGACTGATGCCTCATGCCTTAGTTCATTCTCTGCCGGATTAATGAGACGCGCTCCTTTAGAACTGCACGTAGTAGCCGATAACATCAAGTGAAACACTGTAGTTGACCGAATTCATAATCACAGTACTAAAATTACAGTACAAATGTAGAATTCAAATTAAATCAAATCTTATTAGGATCAAATTTAAGCACAATAAATATTAACACAGTGAACCTTTAGATTTTATCACGTGTAATTAGAAAAGAAGTGTGTAGGGTTTTGTGTCATCTTATTTCTTGTGTTCTTTAAATTTATAGTAGATTTATTAACTGAAATAAATGACTATATTTCTGTCATTCCCCACTTAAGGGGGTGGGAGAATTTTCAAGCCCCACTTGTCTAAACTAAATGATAACGAAATCGGCCAAGTTTACTATTTATTGAAATATAAATTTCTAAACCAATAAGATCAAATAACACCAAGTTATTATTATAACAGGCTTATTTCGTCACTTATCTAGAGCTTGCTTTCAAAGAAGTCGAGTCCTGAACACAGGATTAAGCGGTATAGAAAATGAATGAATGAATGTATCATACAGTAAACACAACCTTCTATAATACTGTATTGCAAATATGTTACCAGTACATTAAGTGTTTAGGATAATTTACAATTTTGATTGTAATTTGTAATTGTAATTGTAATTTAATTTACAAGTGCATTTTCTACACTATAACATGTTTTTGAAACACATTACATCAGTAAATATGAGGCAGATTTTATTAATGAGTTCAACAGATTTAATTAGGTTACGAAAAAGCACTACTATAGTTTATTTGTGTTCAACAAAAGTCAGGTTGTCGTACAAACACACAAACTACAATATAAACTGGTGTGTGAACACAGACAGACATTAGTATTAGAATATACAGGTACAGTATTAGTTTAAACCTAGTGTGTGAACACAGACATTAGTATTAGAATCTACAGGTACAGTATTAGTTTAAACCTGGTGTGTGAACACAGACATAATAATTTCATGTTTCCAAGCTAAACATGAATAAGTTATGTTGTATTTGCATGAAATTCAACAACTTAACATGTACTAGATTCAATCATGTTGAGATAAACCAACGAGATCTTGTCATTATGAAAACTGGAAATAACAAATCCGGAAATATCGCGAGAAGAGAACAGTTTGTTGAGAAGACAAGCGTTTGGCGGTCGTGTGGAAAAGGTAAGAGGAATTATTTCCCATCTTTCTCAATAGAAACGAAATACTGAACATAAATGTCACCTGCTGTTTAGTGATGTTTAGTCACGTTATTTTAGTTTAAGCTATTTCTTATATTTTTAATCACACTTAAAATACCGACGGTTATATGCGCGTGCTTGCAGTTCGGTTCTGGTTTCTGTCTGTTCTCATGAGTTGTTAAGCGAGAAGAACAAAGTATAAATATTGTTCATTTGCTAAATTAAGTATCATGAATTTTAATTGAATATCTATCTCTATATTTTTTCGCAGGAGTTTGTGACTGAAAGTGTCGTGTCTGCATCTGACTTCAGGAGTTTCCTGACCAACCGGATCTAACGGTCATATTTAAAAGTCATAACGTACAGTTATAATGTACAAAACGTTTCTGTTGGTGTTTAATAATTTTTTTTAATTAATACTTATTTGTGGTGTTTTATGTTTTGTATATCTTTTCAAATTGAGACCTCATTTGTAAGTTGCTCCTGGTGTAAAATAAAAATCTCCGTTTTATCCCGTTTGTCTGCTTCCTTCCTTCACAGAATTCTGTTGACCAGGGCTTGAAATTTTAATTTACTTGAGATGGATCAACTTAATTCACAACTGAAAAATATGTTGCACCAAACCTATTCATTTATGTTAACAGTATTAAATTATGTTGGACGCAGCTGTAGTAAATAAGTTAAATGAACCTAATGACATTACTTTGACGGAACCTAAGAACATTAAGTTGGGCCAACAAAATTGCATAATGCTGAACGAAAGCCATTAAATCAGGTGGAAATTCTTTCCATAATTTAATTATGTTCATTCAACGAGTTATTTTTTTGAGTGAGCATGAACAGAGCTCAATTACTTCATAAAAAGTATTAAAAACTCCAACCGAATGGGTCACACGTGACAGCCGAAACATCACGCTAATTTATGCACAACAGGAGGACCCACGTGAGGCGTGGCTAAGCCCCGCAACCACATCCGATTGGACCAATCACCCGTGGGACGGACTGACCCCGAAGGGACAAAAACCCTAAGGAGTAAGAGTTCAAAAAAGAAGAAGAAAAACATCACGACTGGAACCTACAACATCTTCCAAGCAGCTCAGGCTTCCGCCCTTGCAGGCGCCTGAGCTACCACTACTGGCATCATCCGCTCTTCAAGAACTCTCAACGAGACTTCGTGCCAGAACTCCAAAGTCCTGCAACGAAGGAATCCTCAGGAGAAGTTCCAGAGCGCAGCCATCGGTAACCAGGTAACCAACGCCTCACCGAAGGGCTTTCCCGAAAGACGTCATCTCTATAACAGCGCACCAACCAATCAGCAACGCCGTGATTCCCTTCGCTGAACGCGAACCCAGGGATGAGAACATAACGCAAGTAAACAAACAAAGCTACATACCTTGCTGAAGTTGGTGCTCGTTTCATAACTGAACTGTAAGATTAAACCCAGGACTCTGCTCTTGTGACTTTCGTTGATCTAGTCAGAGGTGTCAAATATACTTCGTTACCTTACTTAAGTAGAAATTTTGAGTATCTATACTTTACTGGAGTAATTATTTTTCAACCGACTTTTTACTTCTACTCCTTACATTTTCATCTTCTATACCGCTTAATCCTGTGTTCAGGGTCGCGGGGGACCTGGAGCCTATCCCAGGAGACTTCGGGCACTAGGCGGGGTACACCCTGGACAGGGTGCCAATCCATCGCAGGGCACACACACATACACACACTCACACACGACGGGCAATTTAGGAACGCCAATTAGCCTAACCTGCATATCTTTGGACTGTGGGAGGAAACCGGAGTACCCGGAGGAAACCCACCAAGCACGGGGAGAACATGCAAACTCCATGCACATAGAGACAGGAATCGAACCCTGGACCCTGGAGGTGCAAGGCGACAGTGCTAACCACTACACCACCGAGCTGCCTTGTTATCATATCTTCTTCTTCATAAAACATGTTAATGCTCAGTAGTACACATACATGGTTCTTTAATGTGTTTGCATTATACTAAAATGCATTCTTTTTCAATTGCCATATAAAGTATCCCAAATCACTATGGCCGTTAAAAATACAACAAAAAAAACAACACATTTTTCTTTTCTTTTTTTTATGAGGTGTTAGTGCAGTATATAGGCCCGTGGCACAGCCTAACCTTTTGTCCTTAATGCTTTTTTCCCCCTCACGTTACTTTTACTTTTATACTTTAAGTAGTTTTGAAACCAGTACTTTTACACTTTTACTTGAGTAAAAAGCTTGAGTTGATACTTAAACTTCTAAAGAAGTCTTTTTAAACCATAGTATCTATACTTCTACTCAAGTAATAAATGTGAATACTTTTGACACCACTGGATCTAGTAAACAGTACTAGAATAACTTCATTCATTTTTCACTTTCCAAACAGTTTGTATGTGTGTCTGTTTGTGTGTGTGTGTGTGTGTGTGTGTGTGTGTGTGCGCGCACGCGTGTTTAAATGTGTGTTTAAGCAGTGGCGTTGGTCCGAACGGCACTACCAAATATTCATAATGCCCAGTCAGGGCGTTGAAGGCGGTCTTCCACACGTCGTCCTCCCTAATTCGGACTAGATGATATGCATTGCGCAAGTCTACCTTAGTGAATATGGTGGCTCCCTGAAGAAGCTCAAAGGCTGTAGACATGAGCAGTAAGTCCTGACTGTTATCTCGTTAAGCCATCTGTAATCAATGCATGGCCAAAGGGACCCATCTTTTTTTTGACAAGGAAAAACCCTGCCCCAGCAAGAGTTTCCGTGATGTACTCGTTCATGGCTTCTTGCTCTTGGCGTGTCAAAGAATAGAGACAGCCCTTTGGAGGAGAGGTATCTGGAAGGAGGTCTATGGGACAGTCATAAGGTCAATGAGGAGGAAGTGACGTGGGCCGAGCCTTGTTGAAAACCAGCTTGAGATCATGGTATCAACCAGCTTGAGATCGGCGGGAACATTGGATATATCCAGAGGATCATAAGGCGTAGCCGAAGTGGAAGGCAGAGGGAGCGCTGAGAGAAGACAAGACCCGGAACATGAAGGACTCCAGCCCATGATGGCATGCTTAGTCCAGTCAATCTGTGGGCCATGAAGCGCTAGCCAGGGAAGGCCGAGAACTAAAGCAGAATGGGATTTCTCAATAACCACCAGGCAACTCTCCTCACAGTGGGTCCCTGAAATTCGTAGCGTAAGTGGAGGGGATCGCCATGTGATGGCTGGCAGAGGGCTTCCGTCTAGGGCCTGAGCCGTGAGTGGAGGTTCTACAGGAACACAAGGGACCTTTAGTGCCCTAGCTGTAGAGACACTAATCAGGTTACGGTCAGAGCCGGAGTTGATGAGACCCTGAATCTGGTGAGCTTGGCTGCCAATGATTAACGTAGCAAGGAGTAGGGGGTGTGGTTCTGGGAGTCTGTCTGAAGGAGCATCCTCTAATGCTCTCAGGCTGACTAGAGGGCGCCGTCTTTTAACGGGCAGTTCTTAAGTAAGTATCCTGAGGCTCCGCAGTAGAACTGCCGCCTCTCCTCCTCTGAGATTCCAGTCCTGTCTAACTGCATAGGCTCCTCCTGATCGGTCTGTCTCGGAGGAAGGGATCTGTGAGCTGTCCTGCGGAGGGGTGGGGGTGTTCTCCTAACAGGGGGCAATTTCCTGGAAGCCCCGACCATCGAGATCCATGAGTCCGTTAAGGTCGGCGGGTAGCTCCTGAGAGATGAGTTCATCTTTGAATGCTTCTGACAAGCCCTCGAGGAAGACGTCAGATAGGGCCCTGTCATTCCATCCAGCTGTGACGGCGAGGGTCCGAAATTCAATGGCGTAATTGTAAGCAGAGCATGATCCTTGGTGAAGCCTAAACAACCTTCTCCCGGTCTCCCTGCCGACATGAGAATGATTGAAAACCCTCTACATCTCCTTAGAGAATGCCTCAAAGTTGTTACAACATACATCGCGAGCATCCCAGAGAGCCGTGCTCTACTCCCAAGCTCTGCCTGTAAGAAGGGTTATGACGTAGGCGAAGCATGACAGCCTGGGAAAGGAAATGTCAAGGGATGAAAGCAGTCTTTGAACGTGGTGTGTGTGTGCATTCGTGACACTCATAGGCTACGCACGATTGTCTTTGAGCAGTTGAGGGTGAAGGCTCCAATAGAGGCACCTTGGGGCTCAAACTGGGGATCTTCTGATCAGCAGTCCATCATCTTAACCACCGAGCAACCCCTGCCCTATGGTATCTGTAAAACCTCTGTAGTGTTAATTGTTTTAAGGTGTATGTTAATAATTTCATTAATTCAATTAAATTTGATTCATATAGCGCTTTTAACAATGGTCATTGTCTCAAAGCATTTTCACAAAATGAAAAGAAAATTTATGAAAGTGTGTATGAGTGAGAAAAAATGTGTTTAGATACTAATGAGAGTCCCTGATGAGCAAGCCAAGGGTGTCGGCGATGGTGGCATGTAAAAACTCCCTGAGATGGCAATAGGAAGAAACCTTGAGAGGAACCAGACTCAACATGGAATCCATCCTCATTTGGGTGATAATAAATAACAGGAATAATACAACGACATCATGTGTGTTAGGCTGCTGGAAGTTCAGTTTAACAGAAGTTGTCCAAGTTATCATGGAGTCCAGTTCAGCATAGGTATGAGTCAGCAAGTGCAGAAGACAGAGGGGATCTGGATCACTGGGAGCTCAGGATATGTAGATCCAAACAATCATGAAGTAGAATCCAGCTGGTGGTGGTCCTTCTCTGGATGCCTCAAGATCTTCGCAGGGTTGGCCTCTGCCTACTGGAGCTAGCACAATCTCCATATACCTCAGGATGTATTAATGTATTAGTCTGTGTGCATGGAGTTTGCATGTTTTTCCCCATCCTTGCTGAATTTCCTGCATGTACTCTGATTTGCTCCCACAATCCAAAGACATGCAGGTGAGGCTAACTGGCATTCCCAAATTGCCTGCATTGTGTGTTTGTGTGCCCTGCAAAGGATGTGCACCCTGCCTCATGGGTTACTCACTCACTCTTAGTCTATACCGCTTTATCCTGTATTCAGGGTCGCTGGGTCCTGGAGCCCATCCCAGGAGAGTTAAGGCACAAGGCGGGGTACACCCTGGACAGAGTGCAAATCCATCATCCATCACAGGGCACACACACACACAGTCACACACTCATTCACACACAATTTGGGAATGCCAGTTAGCCTAATCTAAAGTACCGAAAGAAACCCCCCAAGCTCGGCGGGAGCATGCAAACACCATACACACATACACACCTCCGTACGAGGACACTGAGAAGCTGCTTTTTTCCGAGCTCCACCATACTGACCAACTTTTAAACTTTTTCGTCCCCTTACGAAGAGTGTACATAAAACGGATAAGTATCTTATAATATATTTACTCGAAACGCGTGTTATATCGTTAAGTTTTAATTGTTTTGCAGCACACCGCTTTTAGCCGGCATTAGCATCGCTAATTAGCATTAGCATCGCTAGCCCGGCTATCACGTTTGTTTGTTTGTTTGTAAAGTTTGTTTTCGCTTCCTCACACCGATTATTTTCCGTGTTTAGACACCATGTCGGTTGTGATTCTGCCTCTGAGTGCAGGTGAGGAGACATTGGAGCTGCACTCGGTGGATTTGGAGGTGGAGGCCGTGGAGAAGCTGATCCGTGAGCTACAGGTGAAGCTGGTCCGGTTACAGCAGCGGAAAGCCACGCTGGAATCGACGCGGACCGACACTCACCTGTCCCAGGTAAATTCTCGGCGTGAGAATTCTCCTACAACCTCAACCCCGCGTGCTTCTCTGCCCAGGTCCAACACACCAAGGACGCATCCCGCCCAGTGTTCCTACACCCCGGCGCCGGGACATCACGGACCCTGGATACAGCAGCAGCGGAAGAAGCACGCCAAGCCCCGGGCGAGGACCTCTCCACCACCACCACCCGTCTTCGACATCTCGACCCAAAACCGCTTCGCTCCTCTCCGCGAGATGGCACACGACGTCCTGGTCATCGGAGACTCCATCGTTCGTCACGTGCGTGCTACCACGGCTAAAGGTAAGGTGCACACATGCTGTTTACCTGGTGCACGTGTTCTTGATGTTGCTGCACAGGTGCCTGCTGCCCTGAGGAGGAACATTGGAGCTGTGGTTCTTCATGCCGGCACGAACGACACCAGGCTGAGGCAGACGGAGATCCTAAAGAAGGACTTCAGGAGCCTGGTCGAGAAGGTCCGCAGCACATCACCCACGACAAGGATCATCGTATCTGGACCGCTTCCCACATTTCAGCGAGGAATCGAGAAGTTCAGTAGATTATTTGCCTTTAATGAATGGTTACAATCTTGGTGTCAACAACAGAAATTACGCTTTGTTGATAACGGGAATGTTTTCTGGGAGCGTCCTAGGCTCTATCACACCGATGGCCTACACCCTAGCAGAGCTGGAGCAGCGGTCCTCTCTGACAACATCTCCAGAACACTACGAACCATCTGACTGGCGGTAAGTCATACTGTAGATTCCAAACATATTAGACACATCACAACTCACCGTAGTGATAGACGAACACACATAGCTTGTCCTATAGAAACTGTGTCTGTTCCCCGAATACTGAGAAAAAAGAATAAATTTAAATTTGCCCGAAACAATCTGATAACCATAAAACCAGAAAAAGGCAAAATAAGTAGTCAAAATCCACCTCTAAAGTTTGGACTACTCAACATTAGATCCCTTGCGTCTAAAGCACTTATTGTTAATGAAATTATCTCAGATTATTGCCTTGACGCACTCTGTCTCACTGAAACCTAGCTTAAACCAAATGAATATTTTGGTCTGAATGAGTCTACTCCGTCAGGATATTTCTATAAGCACGAGCCCCGTCTAATTGGTCGCGGTGGTGGTGTCGCCACTATCTACAATGATGTACTCACTGTTACCCAGAAAATAAGGCCCAGGTTTAATTCATTTGAAGTGCTTATCATTAATGTTGCACTAAATGAAATACGTAATAAACCCTTGCTATATTTTACCCTGGCCACCGTGTACAGACCCCCGGGGCCATATGGCGATTTTCTTAAAGAATTTGGACATCTGCTATCAGACCTATTGGTTAACTCTGACAAAGTATTGATAGTAGGAGACTTTAACATTCATGTAGATGATGCTAACGACGCTTTAGCACTCACATTTATGGATTTACTAAATTCCTTTGGGGTTAAGCAAAATATAATTGGAGCAACTCACCGCTTTAATCATACGCTAGATTTAATTATATCCCATGGTATAGATGTCTCTAATATAGAGATCATACCTCAAAGTGATGATATCACAGATCATCACCTCCTGACATATACTCTACCCGTAGAACAGATTAGCTGTGTCTCCCCACGCTATCAATCTGTTAGAAATATGAATCCCACCACTAAAGACAGATTCACAAGTAATCTGCCGGATCTGTCCCAATTTCTTATTAGACCCCTAAATGCAGATGATCTAGATGAAGTGACTAGCAGCATGGGCACTATTTTTACCAGTACATTAGACACTGTTGCTCCCATCAGATTAAAAAAAGTCAGAGATAAAACATTGGCACCGTGGTACAACAGTCATACTCGCGCCCTAAAGAGAGCAACCCGTAACCTCGAGCGAAAATGGAGGAAAACTAAATTAGAAGTTTTTCGAATTGCGTATAAAGACAGTATGTGCAGCTATAGACAGGCTCTAAAACTGCTAGGACCGAGCATCTTAGCCAACTGATAGCAAGAAACCAAAACAATCCTAGGTTCTTATTTAGTACAGTGGCTCGCCTAACAAAACCTAAGATGCCCGCAGAGAGTATCCCATCACAGTTTAGAAGTGAAGACTTTATGGACTTCTTTAATGAAAAAATCAATAATATCAGGAAGAAAATAATGGAGGTTCAACCTCTAATAGTATCTCATGATCCAGTTCAGCCTATAGCTTCACATTTAGATTTTCACTGCTTTACAGGTATAGGACAGGAAGAGCTGTATAAACTTATCACCTCGGCTAAATCAACAACGTGCCTGTTAGACCCAATCCCAACCAGATTTTTAAAAGAAGTGATGCTTATGGTTGGAGAGCCACTCCTAAACATTATTAATTCTTCATTACATCTAGGTCACGTCCCTAAACCTTTCAAGTTAGCAGTTATTAAGCCGCTTCTTAAAAAATCTAATTTGGACGTGAATGAAATAAAAAATTACAGACCGATCTCAAACCTCCCGTTCATATCAAAAATACTAGAAAAAGTAGTATCAGCTCAAATTTGCACATTCTTGCAGGATAACAACATCCTTGAAGAATTTCAGTCAGGTTTCAGGCCCCATCATAGCACAGAAACTGCACTAGTTAAGATTACAAATGACTTGTTTTTAGCTTCAGACCAAGGCTGCATCTCATTGCTAGTCCTGCTCGATCTTAGTGCTGCATTCGACACTATAGATCATAATATTCTCATAGATCGCTTACAAAATTTTATAGGTATTCAGGGACAGGCACTAAAATGGTTTAGATCTTACCTGTCTGATCGCTACCATTTTGTAGATCTAAATGGAGAACAGTCTGGTATAATGCCAGTGAAATATGGGGTCCCACAAGGGTCAGTTTTAGGACCTCTGTTGTTCTCAATATACATACTTCCCTTGGGTAACATCATTAGAAGACATGGGATTAGTTTCCATTGTTATGCTGATGATACCCAATTATATATCTCAACTAAACCAGACGAAATACCTAAGTTGTCTAGATTAACTGAGTGTGTCCAGGACATAAAAGATTGGATGACCAATAACTTTCTTTTATTAAATTCAGATAAGACAGAGATATTACTTATTGGCCCAAAAACCAGCACACAACAGCTTTCACAATTCAGCTTGCGCTTAGAAGGATGTACTGTTATTACCAGCTCAGCAGTAAAAGATCTGGGAGTAATATTAGACAGTAACTTGTCTTTTGAAAATCACATTTCAAATATCACAAAAACAGCCTTTTTCCATCTTCGAAATATTGCTAAACTTAGGAACATCTTATCCGTATCTGATGCAGAAAAACTAGTTCATGCATTCATGACCTCCAGACTGGACTATTGTAATGCATTACTAGGTGGTTGTCCTGCATCCTCAATAAACAAGCTTCAGTTAATCCAAAATGCAGCTGCCAGGGTTCTCACTAGATCCAGAAAATATGATCATATAACCCCAATATTATCATCCCTGCACTGGCTACCTGTTCAGTTTAGAATAAATTACAAAATAGTATTACTTACATACAAGGCCTTAAATGGTTTAGCTCCCACATACCTAACCAGTCTTCTGATACGCTACAATCCACCACGCGCCTTAAGATCACAAAACTCCGGACTTCTGGTAGTTCCCAGAATTTCAAAATCTACAAAGGGGGGTAGGGCTTTTTCATATTTAGCTCCAAAGCTTTGGAATAGCCTTCCAGACAGTGTTCGGGGAGCAGACACGGTTTCTCAGTTCAAAAGTAGACTCAATACGCATCTTTTTAATCTGGCATACACATAACTCATCCCATAATCTCATACTCCAGTACACCTATACCGAATGGCAACTACGCTAATTCTCCCCATCTGTTCTGTATTTCTCTACCCATCCCGAGGCATCGGGAGATTTTGCCAGCTTCAGTAGACAAAGGCCGACCCTGCGAGGTTCCTGAGGCATCCAGAGAAGGACCAGCTCCAACTGGATTCAGCTTTATGATGGTTGGAGCTACACATGCTGCTCCTGTGCTTCCAGTGATCCAGACCTCATCTGCCCTCTGCACCTACTGACTCGTCCCTATGCTGAACTGGTCTTCATGACAAATTTAAATAATTCCTGTCATATTGAATTTTCACCTGCACAACACACAAGATGTTATATCATTTCTATCTGTTATCACCCAAATGAGGATGGGTTCCCTGTTGAGTCTGGTTCCTCTCAAGGTTTCTTCCTAATGCCATCTCAGGGAGTTTTTCCTTGCCACCGTCGCCGTCACCCTTGGCTTGCTCATCAGAGAAATTTCATTCATTCGTCTCATTATTATCTGCACATTTTTCTCACACATCCACACTTCCAATGATTTTCTTTTCTATAATTATTATTATTATTTGTTTTTATTTATTTATTTTCTATTATAATTTTATTTATTTATTCATTATTTTATATATAATTATTCTATATATATAATTTTTTTTTTTTTTTTTTTTGTTAAATTTCTTTAATTTTTGTGAAGCTGCTTTGAGACAATGACCATTGTTAAAAGCGCTATATAAATAAAATTGAATTGAATTGAATTGAACATAGATGGGAATCGAGCCTGGCCAAAATTGGAACCCGAACCCTGGAGGTGCAAGGCGACTAACGACTACACCACCATGTAAAAGGAGTGTAACACCCCTTTTAAAGCAGCTTTGAAGGTAAAGTTTTAAGGACATGGTCAGTAATAAATTTGAATTTGAAGTGGCACACGTTTAATTGCACCTTGGTAGCAGGATGATGAATAAACTGTCCTGGTGTTCCTCTGATTCTTCTCATACTTAATCACTTAGTAAATTAAAGTGCTTAAACAAGAGTAGAGACTGTGCATACTGTCTGAGAGGTCTAATCATGCCAAAGATTTATTTGCTTTTCTCAGGTGGCTGGCATCATATTGTTACACTGTTAGGCTGCATGATACAGTTCTTGCTTATTTTTGCCATTTTAAGCAAACTGTATCCATATACACAGGTGATAAAAAAACAAAACAAACAAAAAACAAAAAAACACATCGGTATTATACAAGCAGACTGGTTGGATGTTTGCTATATAAAGTGAATTACACTAACATATTGTTGTATTTAAATATAGAACCATAACTTGAGTTTACAGAGAAAAAGTTCCTCATATTCTAAGAATGGCTATATATTGTATATACAACACAGCAAGGTTCCTAAGCAGAAGCATTAATGTCTCAAAAAAATCTAGCACTTATGTGCATAATAGTTGTGTAGCCAGGACTATTCACATGGGGTGTTTAACTCAGACTTTTGATTGTGAAGAATAAGAGAGCACAGAAAAAACTACCGTTATTTCCCCATATAATGCCCTGCTATACTAATGCACTTATCGCTGTTTTTCACTAGTGCTGAATACCATCAAGGTAGAAAGTTTTTAAAGTAAACTGGAGCACTGGCCTACCAGGAGTTCCTTTAAAGACCCTTTCCTTTAATTAAAAAAATGGTCTGGTTAGATCACCTTCTGCTTTTGCAGGACAATGAATGACCTCATACTGTACTTTACACTGCACCACTTGCACACCATATGAACTCGGCTGGGAGTTACTGCCACATTCTTTGTACTGTATAGTCCTGACCTTGTTTCAAAATTTCCATTAAAGGAGTTCCTGGGAGGCCAGCATTTCAAACGTGATGGAGGCAGTCTGATCATGATCTTGGCATACTTTCTATGTTGATGGTATCCAAGCACTAGTGAAACACTGGGCTAAGTGCACCAGTGTAGGGAATTATGCAGAGAAATAAAGGTATTTTTCAGTCATTATCATTCTGTCGTTCTGCATGATGGAAAAGTTGTGGGTTTACTGGAACATCCATCTATCTATCTATCTATCTATCTATCTATCTATCTTTATTTATGTATGTAGTCAACTATTGTCCACTGTAATCACAGATTATTTTTCTTGGCAATCAGTAATGGAACCGAATGTCTTCTGCTACTCCAATCCACTAACCTCAAGATCCAACATTTTGTACATTCTGAGATGCTTTTCTGCATGCATCCATGACAACCATGGTTGCACAGACCGTTAAATGGAACCAGTCTGTCAATTCTACTTTGAGCTACTCTAAGCTGTCTTATCAACAAAGTATTTCTGTTCTCAGAACTTCTCATTGGATGTTTTCGTTTTTTAACATCATTATGTGTAAAGTCTACAAATGCTTGGCTAATCCTACACTATTAGGAATTATAATATCTAAGCATTTCTATTTCTAGTCACATCATGAATGATGACTGTGCAAAACACATTATAACCCACAACACGATTATCTCATAATCAGCAGGCTAATTCTACAAAACTGATCTACTCTCCATGGCTTCAATCCCACTGCACTGCCATGGAATGAAACAGATGAAATGGGCAGCTGATGTAAACAAAACAAAACAAATAGACAGGAAAGCAGTTAATAAAGAAGGACAGGACATGGAGAAATATGAGTATTTTTCTGCATTAGGGTATTAGACTAAGATAAGCATCTACTTCCAATATCAAGTGACATTCACGTCTGATTTTATGGAGTGGATTCAGACTTCCTAAAAAGCTGTCTTATTTGGCACATTGAAATAAAAGATGAAATATTCAACTTGAGATATAATTTCCATCTTGTCAATCTGAGATGTGTTTATTGTCATTAAGGGAAACCAGCATGTTATTAGCAGGAAAACCATCTTTGCCTTAAAGGGAACATACAGTCTCAATTTTGCATAGGTTAATATGATTCTTTAGGGTCCTAAAAATTCTCAATTGTTGTGTAAAAAAAACATTACTTTTACCTGGTAAAAAGTAGCTCTGTTCTCAGCAACCTGTTTCAGTACATGCTCCTTTAAATGTTAATGACCTCTACTGAACCCGCCCCCCAGTTTTGTTGGGCGTGTCTTCACAATACAAGTGGGGTATAGCTTTGTGTGTGTGTGTGTGTGACTGAGTCATGGAGATGCCGGGTATTCAACCTAGGACATCATACACGCGAAGCATTGTGTGTGTGTGTGTGTGTGTGTGTTTGACTGAGTCTCTCCTGGTGTCAGAAAAGCTTACCAAAGCATAGCGCACTCACCTCGTCTACTACGAAAAACTTTATAAATATGTAGTGCAAAAAAAGCATGTACCTTGAGCAGGAATCGAACCCCGGTCTCCCACGTGAGAGCGCCGAACTCTAACCACTAGACCACCGCACTACACCAAAAAACTGCACACCACACTCGTGTAGGCGCCATTTTGCTCCAGCGTAGAAAAACAATGGCCGACGGCTTTCTTTTCACTCGGGGCGGGTCTTTGCTAAAACACCAGTGTCAATTAACTATAGTGGGAGTGGCCTCTGTCGGTGTGACGTCACACCGACAGGCTTTTGAAAACGGCCTGATTTCAGAAGGGGCATCTTATATTATTAAATTAAAAGAAAATCGCTGGGCGGCTCTTTATCATTGTAGAGTGGTTGTGTACACACTCTCCTAACACACAATGCAGTCCAAACAGCTTGAAAAAGTCCATGTAGTACCGTATGTCCCCTTTAAGAAAACTTATTATAAGGAAATCCTGTTTTATTATAATGAATATTCTGTAATTCTGTAATTTGTGGAACTTTGCTAACTACAGGGCGGCACGGTGGTGTAGTGGTTAGCACCGTCGCCTTGCACCGCCAGGGTCTGGGTTCGATTCCCGTCTCTGTGTGTTCTCCCCGTGCTTGGTGCGTTTCCTCCGGGTACTCCGGTTTCCTCCCACAATCCAAAGACATGTAGGTTAGGTTAATTGACATTCCAAATTGCCCGTAGTGTGAGTATGTGTGTGCACCTCTGTAAATATTTTTTTGTAGCTTTATTACTTTTGCACCTATTGTACATTTGTTTACTTAGTTATACTCAGTAGAACAGATTTAACCGCTTTACCTTCACATCCTATGCATTTACATCGCTAATCAAATTATGTTTATTGAGATTAATAACTAACTTCACAGCGTGAGTGTTCCTGTAAACACAATCGCAATTAAAATTAATTAGCTTAATGTTATGACCCCATAAAGAGTGCTAAGAAGGTCAAAAACTGTAGTGAAAACACAGAGAGCTAAAAGGTTTACAATGTATGTATTTATTTATTTATTTATTTATTTAATTAATTAAATGAAAGTCTTAAATAGAAATATGAGTGGCATTCAAGTCAAACCAGGACTTTTGATTATCCAGAATAACTCATAATTTCACCATATAATTCCCTTCTTCACTAACACACTTATCCCAGCATTTCATTTGGGCCTGTATACCATCAAGGTAGTATGTTTTATCAGTACCCTGGAGCCGTGATTGGACTGCCTGATTTATCATAAAAATGCTGGCCTCCCTGGAACTCCTTTAATGGCCCAAACATGTGAAAATGGACCAACAGTAGGACAGGACTGTATGTGAGTAGGGATGTATTAATAACTCCCAGCCGAGTTCCTGTAATGTGCAAGTGGTATCCGTGAATGATTATGAGTACAAATACAACCCACAGACAGAAGTTATTGGATTTTTTTCAGGATCAGGTATTCCACTCGCCAACTTTTAATGATCATGATTATGAGCAACTTACTTCAGGATTGTCAATCATGGATGTATGACCATCTTTAAAATGTTTGCACCATTCAAAAATGTAATTGTAGCACTCGTCCCAGTTTGGCTTGAATGTCCCATTGCATTAGGTTAGTAATTGTCCCCTTCATTAAATACTCCATTTATTGTTAAAGTCTACTGTACATAGTCATTTATCCTAACACATACTGTACTGCTGAGTTTTGTGTTTCACTCTGCGAAAATTCAGGTGCAGAGTCCTGAACCACTATCACATACACACACTCCAACATTTCTTCTTCCTTTCCATTTTTCTTTCAAAAAATTTATGCATTTTTCAGGCACTAGAAGTAATAAAAGGAGGAATGGAGACTGCAATGTGGCTGGTGTGATTAATCGAGCTTGGCAATGAGAAAAGGAACTGCAGAGAGAACCATATTGTGGAGTAGGCTAGGGGTCTGTTTCTCTGTGTGTGTGTGTGTGTGTGTGTGTGTGTGTGTGTGAGAGAGAGAGAGAATGTATTTAGCTCTTTCTGTTAACCAAATTTCTCCATGATTGATTTCCTTTTGGCTGCTTGGGTTAAGATTCTTGAATTAATTTAGGGGAATTAAACCAATTCCTATGTCTAAATAAAGTTTTGTTCATTAGAAGTTTGTGCAGGCAGAAAGTAAGTTCATTGGATGTCTGTTAGGCTAATTTGCAGATCGATCAAAAAAAAAAAGTAGCGTAGGTATATCTGCAAATTCAACCTGTAATCCAGCTGCAATTCACCAAAGAGCTGTTATATATCACACTGAGCCACTGCTGTAATGAGATGCTTTCATTTTGGACTTGCTGCTTTATGAAGGGCATCCAAGTTATGCTTTGTTTTTTTCATTTTCAATAAGCACATTATCCAGGTCAGGGTCATAGTGGATGCAGGAGATGGAAATAAAGCCCAGATGCCAATATGCACATATTAGTTCATAACTATGCTCAATTTAGAGCAGCCGGTCTACCTACTGGCATGTTTATAGACGATGGCAAAAAACTCAAAAACATGGAGGAAACCCAAAGCAACCAGGAAGCCCAGACAGCTGCGATGGACTCTAACTTGACTCTCAAATGCATTGTTAGTATACAAGTGCAATACATTGGTCATAGAAGCTGGTAATACCCAACCTATGTAGTGTACTTCTGTAGGACATGAGGGGTTTCACAGTATATTAATATGGCAACTAGAACATTTCTTTAGTTTTTTTTTCTGAGGTTTCTTGCATATATATAAACCTGTGTTCTGCAAGACGAGCAAAGATTTTTAATGAATTTTGACTTGGAAAACGAGCATTGTCTTGGTTTACGAGTACTGAGTATCATTAGAAGACATGGGATTAGTTTCCATTGTTATGCTGATGATACCCAATTATATATCTCAACTAAACCAGACGAAATACCTAAGTTGTCTAGATTAACTGAGTGTGTCCAGGACATAAAAGATTGGATGACCAATAACTTTCTTTTAGTTGGCTACAGACCCAGTAATGCGGAAATGGTGGGTGCTGCTATTAGCGGCGAAGGAAAAGAGATGGAAAGAGTAATTAATAATTACGGAGTAAGCGGGTTTTAAATCGGATGTGCGCATTACTGGATCTGTAGCGACAACAGACCGCAAAGGATGATGGTCACGCCTGGGCTGATGGGAATTGTAGTTCCCGCTAGCTCCTGTTTGCTCCATTCGCCTGAGCAAACTTTTCTCAGAGGACCTAGCAGTTTTACCGTCATGCGACCACGGTATTATTGAAAAAAATTGTTATTGCGGTACGACGGTATTTACAATACTGTTACATCCGTAATATATAATTTTTAACCAGATTAATGTATATGGAAATTACAAAATGTCCAAACATTATTCTAACTAAATCATCAATAAACAAAACTATCCTCACTCAATAAAAATACTATATGTTAAATTTAATGTATAAATGCAATATCACACTCAAGGTCGTGCTGTTTTACTGAATATCAGCACAGATCTGATCTTTCGGCTGCTGGATATACTGGTATATAGTACTGTATATGCCCTTTAACACCATGACTGTCACATAAACTGTACCAAGGACTAAACATAAAAATAGAGGTGATCGAGCCTTTGCCATAGCTGCTCCGAGATTGTGGAACAGTTTACTTCTTAGTTTAAGATCAGTTTCTAATTTGAAAAAGTCTTTGTTATAAACTCATTTCTATTCTTTGCTTCTAATTTATAGTTAAATTAGATTAGATAATTTATGTTTTTTTTTTAAATGTATTTATGTATTTTTAGTTTTGTAGATGCGGTCATGTTATTTCACTAGTTTTGACGCGTAGCTTTGGTTTGAAGTTTCACTCACACAACAGAAGTTGTTTTTTTCTCTTTTTCTCTTGTAGTTTATTTTGTCAGCATCAACACTTCATACAGTCGTCTTGAGTAAATCCACTGTGGTTACAGACATCAGTTGCTGTATCTTGCAAATTTCTGGCTTTTACAACAACCTATTTGCTGTATCTAACGCATATAACAACACTTTTGTTGTATATATCTGCTTACGGGTAGCTTACGGTTACAACAACCTAGTTGTTGTATCTTATAAATTACATTCTTAGCTTATGGTCAAAAGCTTGTGTATCTGTAGCCTTCCGCATCTAAACTGACTTTTCTATCATGCCATAGTCATACAAATACATGTCATAGTGGAATGACATCACAGACCAACTTACGATTGTCAAAATGGTTGCATAACTAACAAATTTAAGGCTTATGGCTTATGTAATAAACTTAATGCTTATTTCTTAACTAATGAATAGAATAAGGTAGAATAAATGAAATAACAACAAATAAAATAAAATAAACACAACAACAAATTCATAACAGGTACGGTATATGGTATAAGGTATATGGCTCTTACAAGTTTGGCACTTGTTTTAGTACTGTTATTTATTTTATATATTTTTTTACACCTCCAGAGTTTAAAAAAAAAAAAAAAAGGTCAAATCCCACCTCGTGTTTGTGTGCATGGAGTTTGCATGTTCTCTCTGTGCTTGGTGTGTTTCGCCCAGGTACTCTGGTCTCCTCCCACAGTTCAAAGGCATGCAAATTAGGATTATGGAATTCCCAAAAATTTCTGGTAGTGTGTCAATGAGTGTGCCATGTGTTAGATTGGCACTCTGTCCAAGATGTACCCTGCTTCATTCCCTAAGTCTCCTGGGATACGCTTGAGGCTTCCCATGACCAATTACAGGATAAACGGAATAGAAGATAAATGAATGAATGAATATAGAAATACAGTAAACTTTATTTATATTTGATTATATTTTTTATTATTTACAAGTTATCTAATGCAGCAAACATTCATCATTAAGAGAACGTTAATGCAAATGTTCACCAAGTAATAATCAGTATATTTGTATATCACCACTGTATATCCACCTTCCTTCTCTGCATCATATCAACCAACTCTCTTCCCTTCCCTGTCATGGTCCCAACGTTCAAGGTCCCTACCTTTCCTCTTCTCTCTCTGCTTTCGAACACGCCTTCCTCCTCTCCTTCTTCGACCAACAGTAGCCCAATTTCCACCGGCACCCTGTAAGTCAACAGCACCCGTGGCGGTCGTTGTTAACCCGGGCCACGACCGATCCGGTATGGAAATGATATTTTTGATTCGCATCATTGATTTGGCAAATGTTTTACATCGGATGCCCTTCCTGACACAACCCTCTGCATTTATCCAGACTTGGGACTGGCACAAGAAGACACTGGATTGCGCCCCCCCATGGCTGCATTACTGAATTGTAATATAAACTTTGGAATGTTTTACTGTGCCAGGGTCATATCAATGTTTCAATTGATTTTATACATAAATGGTTATATAAGTACTGAATATCAGGGTGCTGAATACCAAAAAATCTTAAAATGCAGATGCCATGTATTTAAAAATGTTTCTTTTTTTGCGCAGTCCTGCCTGAAATTATGAATGTATACGATCAGCAATATTTTGTGTGTTTGTGTCTGAGATTTAAAGTACACACATGAACCATTAAGGATTAAAATGCAGGTTACTGGCACACTTAATGAAATATCATCAGAGAACTTAGCTTAGAGCGAGCTCGCTAATACAGACAAAACATTACACGCACAATTACACAAATGCCCCAAGACACATGTTCGCTAATACATTACTACTACACACTTCAAATCAGCGTTCGCACAATCAGGTACACAAATACACACTGTCAATACAGACTGTTAATATTTAGAACGTCTCTAACACAAACACATAGGACTGATTGATACACAGTAAGACATAAACTCTCATTTGGGTAAAAACACTAACACAAAGACACAAAAGTGCACACTGCTACTAGTAAACTGCATTGAACCATGTTATAGACACAATCGTTACAATCTGAGAGAGAGAGTGAGAAAGATGAATGCAGTATGTGTTTAAAGAAGACGTTTGCTGGGACAGTGACATTTTTCTGCAAGCTGGAGAGAGACAGCAGGGGATAAAGAAGAAGAGTATGTCACAAATCAACATGATAAGAATTCATAAGAATGCATGCGGGTGAAATGATTTAATATCTGGTGTGATTGAAGTCGTAGTAGAATTTACAAGCTCCAGCCAGCCTTTTACCCTAAGCTGAAGCACTACAGAGTCTAACACACACACACACACATTGGAGCGTGAACATTCTTATGAACTTGAAATTGTAAGACCATGTTGTTTCACCAGTCAGTTATTCGCAGGGACTCCAGGCTACTGATGATAAATTGAACCTCAGAGACTTGACTAGTTCTCAGTGCATGGATAAAAACTTTGTCTCGGTTGGATAAGTTATGTGGGAACCCAGTCACCCCTTTTTATTAGTGATGATCAGATATATTTGTCTATTTAAAAATTTTAATGTGAGTTAGCTCTGCAAATCCTTACAAATTAATGATTTTGGTTCAGCCTTTAACATGATAAACTGTATGTATTCTCAACCTTTTTTGCCAATGAGAAAGATTTAAATTCTATAAATGCCTTAACACTGTGTGTTAAAGCCATACCTGCAGGCTCTCTACACTCACCATGCCTAATGAGTGGAATAGAGTTGTTCATCACACTACAGCTCAATATCTAGTGTCTCAGGCAACCCCATTTGATCAATTAATCAATATCATATGTGCAGGAGTGCTCTTGTACTTAATATCAGCATGATGTTTGTAGTACTGTACCAAAGATTTCACACCAGTGCTGATATTTTGTACAACAGCACGACCTTGAGAGTGATATTGCTTTTATAGAACAGTTCTACAAACGGCACATATTATCAACAGATTATGATTTGTTTATTCATTTATCCAGTTATTTGACTTATTTGGTTAATTATCCTTCTGTGAGGTGGCATGGTGGTGTAGTCGCCTTGCACCTCCAGGGTCTGGGTTCGATTCCTGGCCAGACTTGATTCCTTTTTCTGTGTGCATGGAGTTTGCATGTTCTCCCTGTGCTTGGTGGGTTTCTTCCGGGTACTCCGGTTTCCTCCCACAGTCCAAAGACACGCAGAATAAGCTAATTGCCATTCCCAAATTGCCTGGAGTGAGTGAATGAGTGTATGTGTGTGCCCTGCAATGCATTGGCACCCTGTCCAGGGTGTACCCCGCCTCATGCCCTAATGCCTGGGATAGGCTCCAGGTCCCTGCGTCCCTGAATACAGGATAAAGCAGTGTAGACGATGAGTAAGAGTGAGTGAGTGATCCTTCTGTGACTGGCTATACTAGCAGTTAATTAACAGGAGTCTAAATAGTTTTAAATTTCTGTTCTATGTAGCCAAAAGGTGAGGAGAATAAACAGCGAGGGTGGTGGACAATGCTGTCAATCTCATGACATGTCAATCTCACGTCTTCATTTATTGCACTTTAGAATAGCCTCAGCTAACTAACTGTTGCAACGTTGAAGTCCCAATAGCTTAACCCTTAGGAGTCTGAGGGTGTTTTGGAGCCCTGAAGAGATTCTGACATGTCCTGACATTTGCAAGCACGGGATAACCAGGTAAGACACTTTACAAATGTGAGATTGAAAAGAGCGGAGATTTAAACATGACATCCTGTTTGGAGTCAAGGAAAGGATTTCTGGAAATCGTTTAAGCAGTGTTGGGTTTCTGTTGAATATATTTTTTTCCAAAGTATATTTAACTGAAACCCAACACTGTTACTTTAGTAGATTGCCTTTTCATGCTTATGCCATATTCTTACTGTGTCTTAATACTGGATTGAACGGCATGGCAAGTCAATTATCCGTTCATTATGTAAAAAGGGTGTTCAGGTCAAACTGGGACTTGTCATTTCTTGTGAATGAAGGCCTTAAACCGATTGACATTTGACATTGACATTCTATCTATCTATCTATCTATCTATCTATCTATCTATCTTTCTTTATGTTTTTTTACTCTCATAACTGTGTGCTGTTATTCTGCACAGTTAAATGTCCTGATTTGACTTGAACGCCCATGGTACTTTGTGCACCACAGGACACTTGTGAGGAGAGTTTCCAAAGAGAAAGACATGTCATGATCTCTTCAACCTAAATTCTGATAGTGAATGCACAACAGAAGCTTTATTGCTTTAGATTGATTAGATTTAACCTGCCTCCCAATGAGCTCATAAACTTTTATAAAAGCACCACAGAGAGTAACTTGACAGGAACCATCTGTATTTGGTTTGGGAACTAGACCAGTCAGGTCTAGGTCCTGAAAAAATGTTTGACTAAATGTCCTCTTGGTGAAGCTCCCCTGGATCTGCAGGATATTTATTTTAGAGAGTGAGCAAACGAGGCAGGGAAAATGATCTAAAATCTCAGCCACCCACACCACAGCCTGTCCTGGTACACTCAGGCAAATGCTACCACAGCATGACAACAAGGCTATTCAGGAGAAGTCAATTCCCATAAGCAATTCAAATTCTTTATACACTCTGCAGTTTTTCTCATATAGGGATGTGTACTCACCATCCCCTTATGGGACTTTTCACCTCACCTCACCCGCATATTCGATTCACTAATAGATGGATACACACAGATATGGGCTACTCACATGCAGATATGCATAAAGTACAATGTTCTGCCCTAATGGGGTGCATTCTCTCTACTGCTCTATGCATTTTTGTGTAGAGTATTATATATTGTTTACTGTTCATACTTTCTGTTATCCTCAAAAGAGAACATTTCTTATAAGAATGAAAAAAAGGGCTCATGTATTTGGGTAATTTTACTCCTTGATGTGAGAAACAAGGGATTGTACACCCTACATAGCCCATAAACGTTCGATTTAACACTATGTTGGATTTAACCTGAAACCTAGAAGTTAGCTGATATTCTTAAGCAGAATTAATGGAAATGTAATGTTTCTTAGTAAATATACATTCACCCTATTAATTACACTGTTAATTATAATTAATTCACCCTAGTAATTCCAACTGTCCTTATCCTTAACTGTCAATCACCAACTCAATCCTATTTCCACAAGGTGCGGAAGGATATGTGTTGGTGGAGCAAAATAACTGGTAAACATATCATTATTTGTTGATGGTAATAAAGGAAGTATGACTGTATAAAAGTAATTTTGCATTCAAGGTTGTGCTATTGTTCTAAATATTGCCGAAGCTGTGATATCTTCGGGATTGAGGATGCACCCTTGGCCTATGGTTGCCTCACAGCCATGGTGATATTTAGCATGACAGGACAACCTCGAGTGTGATATTGCTTAATTACAGCCCACAACACATGGTTAGGCCAAATCTTAAATGGCAACCTATTCATTATTTGTGCTCAGCACCTAGAGTTTAAAAATACCATTGCAGACCCTTGGTTTCACAGTACAAGCAAAATTTGAAAAATAAATAGTATATTGTTCTATAAATAGTGGAATTCTGAATAAGTAGGATATTATTGCATTAGGTCTTGTGTTTCTCATAATGGATGAAAGGTACAGTGGTGTGAAAAAGTGTTTGCCCCCTTACAGATTTTGCATGTTTGTCACACTAGAATGTTTCAGCTCATCAAACTAACTTCAATATTCGTCGAAGACAGCAAAAGTAAGCACATCATACAGTTTTTAAATGAAGGTTTTTATTATTAAAGGAAAATAAAATGCAAAGCTAAATAGCGCAGTTTGAAAAAGTGTTTGCCCCCACCACCCGTTAAAATATACTTAACTGTGACTTATGAGTTATCACACCTGAGTTCAATTTCTCTAGCCACACCCAGGCCAGACCAAAAGATCCTCAAAAGCTAGACATTATGCCGAGATCCAATTAAATGTAAAAACAAAAATAAAATAAGAAAATAATTGAGATCTATCAGTCTGGAAAAGGTTATAAAGTCATTTCTAAAGCACTGGGAGTACAGCAAACCACAGCTATTATCTACAAATGGCAAAAACATGGAACAGTGGAGAGCCTTTCCAGGAGTGGCTGGCCAACCAAATTTACCCCAAGAGCGCAGCGACAACTCATCATCGACAACATCGAAAGAACTGCAGGCCTCAGTTGCCTCAGTTAAAGTGAGTGTTCGTGACTCCACCATAAGAAAGAGACTGGGCAAAAATGGTTTGTACAGAGTTCCAAGATGAAAAAGCACTGATGAGCAAAAATAACATACTGTAAATGCTTGTCTCAGTTTTGCCAGAAAACATCTTGATGATCCCTAAGACTTTTGGGACAATACTCTGTGGACAAGACAAAAGTTGAACTTTTGGAAGATGTGCGTCCCATTAAGTTTGGTGTAAAAGTAACTCCGCATTTCAGAAAAAGTACAGCTTACCAACAGAAAAATATGGTGGTGGTAGTGTGATGGTCTGGGGCTGTTTTGCTGCTTCAGGACCTGGAAGACTTGCTGTGATAAATGGGACCATGAATTCTGCTGTGTACTAAAATATCCTGAAGGAGAATGTCCGGCCATCTGTTTGTGACCTCAAGCTGAAGCGAGCTTGGGTTCTGCAGCAGGAGAATGATCCAAAGCACATCAGCAAGTCACATCACTTCTGAGTGCCTGAAGAAAAACAAAATGAAGACTTTGGAGTGGCCAAGTTAAAGTCCTGACCTGAATCCAACTGGGATGCTGTGGCATGACCTTAAAAAGGTGGCTCATGCTCGAAAACCCTCCAATGTGACTGAATTACAACAACTCTGCAAAGATGAGTGGCCCAAAATTCCTCCAACAGACTCATTGCAAGTTATCAAGCTATATTAAAAACTTTCATATAAAAACTACATGATGTGTTTACTTGTGTTTTCTTGATCTGACATATTAAAGTGTGACAAATATGCAAAAAAAAAAAAAAACAAGAAATCAGTAAGTAGGCAAAAACTTTCTCACCACTGTATATGTTTTAATCCTAGTATTCTGTACAATTGCATGGTCATACACAGAATGTGGTGCATCAGATTTACTAAGAAAAAATAATCAGTTGGCTGTTGATCAGAATTAAAATTAAATATTAAGGTTTTAGTGTCTGAAGTCTTCATAAATGTGTTTTTGATCAGTCTGGAAAACTATAATGAAGCATGTTACTTGCATTATTCTATGACGAGTCTAAGTCTGAATTGGAAATTGTTGGCTCTCCCACTATAATGCATCTACTCTCTTTCTGTCTTTCTTTGTCTCTATCTTTCTCTCACGAACAGAAGTCTCTTCACACGAACATACATACATGCACACACACACACACACACACACGCACACGCACACACACACACACAAACACACACAGTCCTTACCTTGATTTGGGGATAATTGACACAACAACAGCCTGAAGAAAATGTCAAAAAGTCAGGACTGTGTACCTAATAATAACACACAGGCCTGAGTGGTAATCAACTGGTTATTCTCTCTGTGTGTGTGTGTGTGTGTGTGTGTGTGTGTGTGTGTGTGTGTGTGTGTGTGTTCTGAACCGGACACTTTTCTTCAGCTGGAGCAGACATGCTGTCAAAACTAACACAGCTCACTGAGCTGAGCTCCAGACTAGCCAGACTGTCTGTTGTGTGTTAATACGTTGTAAACCACACAGTCCAGACACATTTCCAAATAACAAAGCGTAATCATTTACTTTCTTCTGTGCATTCTACTGCTTTTTAAAGCAGCATATATTTCTTCTGAGCAATTAGCTTGGTGTCAGGGAAGATTTTCGTTTTACCAGGAACACACTCAATCTCAGTGACAAAGCAGTAAAGTGAAGTGGCTTCATTAGCGAGTCACACTTTGAATTATCTTCACACTTGGCAAAGGATCAAACAGTATAGGTGTCGTACAAAATACAGTACGACATACTAGTTAGCCCGCACGCCAACAAGTAAATGTAAAGTTGCATATGCGCTCTTGGACCAATTACAGTAACTGTTATATTTGTGGGAATATAATGAGGATTTTTACATTCATAAACACAATTATCTGCCATTGTGAAGCATAGTTGATATTGTAATTGTGCCATATCATTGACACATGTAAACGTTTAAAATGATTTCGGCCTAATCTCTAAAAGGATATGGCAAATACGGTATATAAAACATTTACCGATTAAATGCAGCATTACATCATAGCACTTTCCTTCTGCACCATGTTTGAGCTCAATTATGACTCCCTTCTTTATAACAATAATAATGGAAAAAAGGCCAAATAGTGCTTTTTGAAATGGTTCCAAAAGAGAGAAACACTTTGTGTTCTTTTCCACCTTGTCAATTTGTGCCAAATGTCTCTCTATGATCACATTACTTTATGGTGCCAGAAACCACAACGTTATTAAATTAAACTGATGTTGGATAACGCTGCCCAGCACAAAATGGCAGCTAGAAATAATTAGCTGATTACTGATAAATCAGCCTTTACTGAAATATGCAAAACTGCTTATTACACTACCTGGACAAAAAAAATCACTGCCTTCTGCTTTGATTATGGCATCACTGTGGCATCGTTTCAATAGGCTCATGCAATGGCATAACATTTATTTCCATCCAGAGTCACATTAATTTCTTTCCAAGATCATGCATTGATAATGAGAGAGTCAGATCCACTGCACAAAGCCTTCTCCAGCACATCCCAAAGATTCTCATTGGGATTAGGGTATGGACTCCGTGGTGGCCAATCCATGTGTGAAAATTATGTCTCATGCTCCCTTAACCACTCTGCAATGAATCTTGGCATCGTCATATTCGAATATGCCTGTGCCACCAGGGAAGAAAAAAATCCATCCACTGTTGGAAAAACCTGATCATTCAGTATATTCTGACCAAATTTTTTGAGTACATATAGTTGATGAACCTAGACCTGACCAACAGAAGTAAACCTAAAGTGGATCATAACGAGTGCATCACTTCATCTGCCTCTCTTCTTACCCTGATGTGCCATCACTCTGGAACAGGGTAAACATGGTCTCCTCAGACCACATGACCTTTTTCCAATGCCCTATAGACCATTCTGTTTACTAACTAGCAAAAACTAATTGGAAAAAATTAAGCCTTTTATTCAATTAGCCTCACTGATAGGCTTGTTAAGGCTGCACAGCTGTTAAGTCCCAAAACCTTGAGCTCTCATCACATTCTGTCTGTAGAAATGCTCTTATTTTCACTATTAAACATAGCTGTGAGTTCTATTATAATTTTTTATAATTTGATTTGACTAAATGTTTACGTGATCTCCATTCCTGATCATTCAAAAATCTTTTCTGAACACATTTCTTCCTCAAAGGTGATGGTTCAGTTCTATTCTTTTAGGTTTTAATAATGCATTTTACAGGTCCTAATAGTTTCAGCCATATTCTTAGTTCAGTTTCAGCAATGTCCTTAGTTGTTTTCTTTGCTTGATGCAGAACAATACTTTGACCCATATGAAACTTGACATGACACTTCTTGCCATGACCACAGGATTTGTATTCTGACATGGTTGTGTGCATCACTCACTCATTCACTCACTTATGGACTATACTGTTTTATCCTGTATACAGGATACTGGAGCCTATCCCAGGAGACTTAGGGCACAAGGTTGAGTACACCAATTCCTCACTGTATCAGTTGGGGTTAAATAGCTTGTTCCCAGCTGAAACATATTAATCACTGTAGTAATTATTCAGTGGGCGTCGCTTAACTATTTGCTTATTTAAATCCATGTGGCAACTTTATTTATTTAGTTATTTATTTATTCATCGCTGTGCAGTGTAAATAATATGCCAGTACAAAATCTATAGGCTACGGAGTTCTCCACAACTGACACGTATAAACAACCACCCAGAGGTGGAAAGAATAATAAAATTTTGTACTCAAGTACAAGTACTGTTACTTCAATGAAATTTTACTTAAGTACAAGTAAAGTTACCATTATAAAAATCTACTCAAGTAAAAGTAAAAAGTAGCTCATAAGAAAATTTACTCAGAGTAAAAGTTACCGAGTTACTTTTTTTTTTTTTTTTAACAGCGGGGGTGGGTTGAGGCATTCTAGCGTACTTAAAAAAAATGAGCAGATATAAATCTCAAACTAGTTGTTTTTAACTGAAGGAACACCTTTGCATAATAAAGCTGTTGTCTTTCTTGTGCTTGAAAATCAAAGTGGTCACTTAAATATGGTGTTACGTCCCAGTCCAGGGTTGGGCCATACAGCAAAAGAATGGTTCAGGGTTCTATTTTAAACTATATGGACATGGTGGTATATGGCAGAAAGAACTAGATCCAATCATTAACTGATGAAATAATGAGGTTTGTATACACAAAAAAAAAATACACACACACACACACACACACACACACACAACAGGAGGAGGAGGATCAGATTCAGGGTGGACCCAAAATAAAATAAAATAAAATAAAATAAATGGGATTTATATTTAGTAGATAGATTTCCTGCCAAAAAATAAAAAATAAAATAAAAACCCACAAACAAAAATACAGGTACCTTCCCGGACTCCCTAAACCATAAACAGTGAATTAATTCTCTCTTCCCAAAATAAATGGCAGCTACGCCCCTACTACTAGTGAGTGCAGAAATATACAGTACAGTGAAATTATCTACAAATATATACAAAGACCAACCAAACCAAAGGGATAAAGCAATAATCAAAGTCAATGGGAGGCAAAAAGTCAAAACCGGAATACACAACCAAATATCAAAACGCCAAAATCACAATCTCTTTCCCGTGTCGCTCTTCGGTTTATATATGGTCGCGCTAGTCGATGACGTCACTCTCAGGGTGGAAGCGACCGTGTGGAAGGTCAGGAAGATGCTGATTTGGGGACAGTCAGAAAACCTGGAGTGTAGTCTGGAGCAGCGCACGACCAGGACATGATACACACACACGAGCGTAATATTATCATTATTTTAGCATTTTCATTCATTTATTTTTTACTCAGTAGCGAATATGATTTAAAATGTAGCGAATTACAATACTTCAAATAAAACGTACTTAAGTAAAAGTAAAATTACAGATTTTAAAAACTACTTTAAAAAGTAGAAATACACAAAAAAGCTACTCAATTACAGTAACGCGAGTAAATGTAATTCGTTACTTTCCACCTCTGCAACCACCCAACCAAAAATAAGATATACAAAAAAAACTTAAATAGAATAATAAATCATACATCCTACCATCTAAACATGCATGAATAAATTTATTTTAAATTCCAAAGTAAAAAATTATAAAATAAATACAACAGAACCCATGTGGTTTTACTGATAACCATAGGAATTTTTCCTAGACCTGACTGAAGCAATCACTTCCTCCAGAGGCTTGTACAGTGGAAACTATGCATAGTGGATACATCGCTTCATGCACATCCCTTCTTACCCTGATCCGCCCATCACTCTGGTATAGGGAAAATCTGAACTTATCAGATCACATGACCTTTTTCCATTACTCCAAAGTCCAATCTTTATGTTCCATAGCAAATTAAAGATTTTTCAGATTATTATAACTAACAAGTAGTTTAATTATGGACACAGCTGTTTAGTCTCAAACCTGTGTTTGTATTGTGTATATGAAAATGCTTTTACTTTCGAGGATAATGGTTTCATCCTGAAAGGTTTTAAACCAGTTTTTGTCATTACATTTTTCTATTTCTTTGTTATATGCAGCCAAATAACAGGACACCTTCTTCAAGTTGATGTGTTAAAAGTAAGAAAAAATGGGAAAGCAAAAGTGTCTAAGCAACATGATCTGAGTCGAAAACCCATCTAGTCGAAGCCCAAAAACAACCTTCTGTAGCAAAAAAAGAAAAAGAAAAAATTAATTATGGCTATAATAGAACAGTTTTAGGACACACTGATCAGAGTGCCCACGCTGACCCCCGTCCACCAACCAAATCAACTAAAATTGGTTTGTGAGCAACAGAACTGGAAAATGGAAGGCAAGACAGTGGCATCAGGATGCACTATGGCAAGATGGTGGGGGAAGTTTGACGCTCTGAACAATGTTCTACTGGGAAACCTTGGGACATGGCATTCATGTGGATCGTAATTTGACGTAATTTAACTAAAGCACTGTCGCCTTGCATCTCCCGGGTTCGATTCCCTTCCCTGTGTGCTTGTAGTTTGCATGTTCTCCTCGTGATTCGTGGGATTCCTCTGGGAATTCCGGTTTCCTCCCTCAGTCCAAAGACTCGTGTATAGCTAATGGCTCGTAGTGTGCGAGTGAGTGTATGTGTGTGCCCTGCGATGGATTGGCACCCTGTCCAGGGTGTACTAAAGTACATAACAGTGTTTCCCTGCTAAATGCTTAATGCTTTTGCTTTATTGAAGATGTTTGATTGTAATAATTTTGGAAAAAAACTGTCAAATAAAAACATTTTGCTGCTACACGTCTAGTGCTGTTTTAATGAATGTGTTAAATCGTGTAAATTTTGGGAAAAATCTGTAAAATAATGGTGTTTCACTGCTAAACACATAGTGTTGTTGCTTTATTGAAGGTCTTCAATTGTATCAATTTAGCAAAAATCTGTAAAATAATGGTGTTTCACTGCTAAACTTCTACTGCTGTTCGTTTAATGAAGGTGTTTAATTGTATAAATTTAAGATTTCTATTTACATTTCTATGTAAAAGATAAAATAAAAATTTCTGTAAATTTTTATGTCTTGAGCGTAATATGAACTAGAGTATTTTACCTTAATTTTACGGTTTTTGTTTGGCAGCCATTGCTGGCAGTCATTTGACCGTTTCTTTACGCTTTTTTTTTTTTTTTACAGTGCTCTTGGAATAGGCTCCAGGCCCCCCGCAACTCTGAATACAAGAAAAAGCGGTATAGAAGATAAGTGAGTAAGTGACAACCTTACTTAACATTGTTTCAGACCAAATACAGTCCTTCATGGCAACAAAGTACTGTATGACCCCTTCATCTGACCATAGTTCACATACATTAGCATAATATTCCTTTTAATACATTAATTATTTTTTATATTATATACATATATATTATTTATAAATAGGAAGCAAAAAAAAAACTATCTATGAAGATTGATATTAAAATGAAAAAAAAAAAAAAAATCAGCATCTCAGTCTTAAACTCCACCTTCCTTATCTTCCAAAACTATTTGTCTCAGTTGACTCTGAGACTTTATCTATTCTCAGTGACTCTATAGGAGCTTGCCAAACCAAAATAGTCCCCTTCGATCTCCTCTCCAATCACACTGGAATGAGATGAAGCTGCATTCCTTCAATTTTCAATTTTCCATCAGCAGCCTCAATATCATGGAGTGGTGTGAAGTCCCAGAGGGGCCATAAGGCCATATCTCTCTTCAACACCAATATCACTGATTTACCTGCAACGCTATTCCCTATTCCCAATCGGCAAATTATGAGATTAAATGGATTCCTTTCGTTAACAAGGCAGATTATGGAAAATGGGATGCTTTTTATCTTTTTCTGATCCTCTTGATCTGGGACCTGGGGATTAGCTTTACAAATGATTATAATCTTTTGCACTTTGCATAAAGTGCTTAAGAACACGAACGCAGCTGTGATTAATATAGTTAACAGCTGAAGTGAAAATAGTCATCTTACTTCACAATGCTTAATGCCATTGAAAAATACTTTTAAGGATAGTTTGGAGATATACAGTAGCATGGATATTTTTTACCCATGTAAAATGTAGTATTTTCCTTCTTCATGATGGCCATGTTGTTTCTTGCTACAGTGATTCTGAGGAACATCAGATGATGAGATTAGAAATCATTACAGTACACAAGTGTAGAAAAATAAAGCAATATGTTAAAAGGATGTTGAGTGTAAGTATATACAGTAGCAAGTCGAGGACAGTCATTATGTTTATAGCATTTATCCTTTATTTAAGTTAACAGCAGCTGGAAGAACTTATGATTGAAATCATTGATTTATTTGTGTACTGCTGGCTGCATCGTAAACCATCCAAGACTGTTAAAATCAATAGCATGTGGTGAATGCTATGGAATAAATGATTGGTATGATGGAATGCACACTGTATGTTAATTAAGCAATATTGCACTAAATGGAAGGCTGTTGTGTTGAACATTAGCTGTGATGTAGTCGTAGGATACCGAAGATATCACAGCCGTGTTCATATCCAGCACAACCTTGAGTGTGATTTTGCTTTCATTCAACTTTCTACAAATGCAATTTTTTATCAAATGACTATGATTTGTTTAGTTAACCAGTTATTTTGCTCCTCCAACACATATTATTGCTCAGCTGTTGGAATTAAGGCGGCGCGGTGGTGTAGTGGTTAGCACTGTCGCCTTGCACCTCCAGGGTCTGGGTTCGATTCCCCGGCCAGGCTTGATTCCCGTCTCTGTGTGCATGGAGTTTGCATGTTCTCCCCGTGCTTGGTGGGTTTCCTCCGGGTTCTCCGGTTTCCTCCCACAGTCCAAAGATATGCAGGTTAGGCTAATTGGCGTTCCTAAATTGCCCGTAGTGTGTGTGTCTGTGTGTGTGCCCTGCGATGGATTGGCACCCTGTCCAGGCCTGTCGGGCCTAGTGCGAAGTCTCCTGGGATAGGCTCCAGGTCCCCCGCAACCCTGAACAGAGGATTAAGCGGTATAGAAAATGAATGAATGAATGTTGGAATTAACATTGAGCTACCAACATTTAGCGACCGACAGGGGTTCAATTAGTTCTAAATGCATACCAGGAAGGAAAATATTATCTATGCATAGTTAGTCTTTGCTCTACTCTGTATTCTATGTATGCATGTATGTATGTATGTATGTATGTTATGTTATTGCATTTTTCATAAGTGTGAGCATTTCTACCAGGTTAACAGTTTATCTTATCTTATATTTAGAATATTAGCCAAAATCCAGGTTCCAGGGTTGAATTCCAAATAGTGTTAAATGAAAAACAAATGCACTATGGTTTGAATATGTTGGAGATCACATATGACATCAGCATTCTCAAGTGGGCTATCCCTGTTTGGCTCCATCTGCAAATATTGCATTAAAATAATTATGTAGCCCTGTAGGGAGTTAACATGAAAATGCATTTTCATTTCATTAGCTAACTTCCAGGTTCCAGGGTTGAATCTTAAATAGTGTTAAATGATAAACGAATGCACTATGTATATACAGTAGGGTGTGTTAATTACTAGTTCCAAGTTTAAAATATGGACTTGGACATTTAGGGGTAGAGAAAGATTTTTTGTTGTTCTGATGCTAGTTAGCTTTGACCAGAGCAACACAGAGAGTTCAGAGGTGATTCAGAACAAATTAGAAGCAATAACTAAGGTAACAAAATGGGCACTGGTGGCTCAGTGGTAGGTGTTTCGCCTGCCATGTGGAAGGCCCGGGTTCGATTCCCAGCCAGTGCCCAAATCCCCCAGCCACTGGATGCAGTGCCGGTCCCTAGCCCGGATAAAATGGTAGTGTTGCATCAGTAAGGGCATCTGGCGTAAAACCTGTGCCAAGTCGTTGTGCGGACTGGATATTCTGCTGTGGCGACCCCTTGCCGGGAGGAGCCGAAAGACCAACGACACCTAAGGTAACAAAATGTTGTTTGAGATGACGTTATCAGATGTGTTTTCTTGCTGAAAGTGCTTCTGTGGCTGGTTTTGAATCTTCCCTCTTTCCAGTACTGCAGACCGTACTGAAATTTCGCCCATGGTGGTGACTGACAGTTAGCGTAATTGAAGATTATTAGAACACTTATGATTTTGCGTAATACTTATACTAAATTGTCCCAGTGCTGTTATGCTCTATATCATCACTCGAGGAATGCCTCTCATCCAGTCAGACTACTCATTCGGGAAAAACTGTGATAAAATAATAATAATAATAATATAATTTTAATAATTTTGCATCCAGCTTTTTTTTATTTTTTTTATGTATTTATTATTTTTTTTTTACCTTTTTCCTTTTAATTTCATTATCATAATTACTCCCATGACCAGTTCTTGATCCTAACACGGTTATCTTAACACCATGCTTGATTTGCCTTTTCACCTATTACTGTACTGTACCTATTAAGTATATTTAATTATAAAAGAGACTTGGGGTACTCCTACCTACATCTGTATAGTAGTGAATTTCAAATATTAAACATATTAGGTATTAGGTATTAAACATGTTTGTTACATGGATGAGATATACAAAAAATAACTTTTTTTTAATTTTTTTTATAGTTTTTATTGCTCTCATCCATAGCCGGGTTTTGACTTGATAGTAGTCTTAGATCTTGTCTTATTTGATGAAGCATGAGGATAAATGGTATATGGAGACAATGGGAAACTAAAGGGATTCTAAAGGGAGGACAAATGCTCTAAATTTAAATACAGATAAATTGTTAGTCATTGTTGGTAATAAATATACATTAAAAAAAAGCTTGTTCTAAAAGAAAAAAATTTGTTTGTTTGTTTTGTTTTTATATCGATATACAGTTCACGCAAATGTAGTGTGCATGATCAAATGGCTAAGTTACATTATCAGTAAAAACATACAGAGTACTTGTACTTTTTTTTCATTGTATCACACAAAGTTTCGATTGTTATTAATTTATATAATATTAATATATAAATAGATAGCAAGAGTCAAATTAAGTCCAAATTAAATCAGTCATTGGATGTGTTGGAGATCACATGGGTCAATTACAAGATGAATGACATCAGCATTCCCAAGTGGGCTATCCCTGTTTGGCTCCATCCGCAAATATTACATTTCAAAAATTACTGTACTGTATGTAGCCCTGCAGGGAGTTAACATGAAAATGCCTTGTCATTTCAAAAAGGCTGTTTGAGTTTTGACAGCAGGGCAATGCAGAGAAACACGTTCAGATATTTTCAAATGTATCCATAATAGTTTGAATTACAGTAGAAATAAACAGGGAATTTGCTTAAAATAAAGCTCTAATGGGCACACACACCCGCATTCAAATCACAGTTTCTTTTTTCATGAATGTCTTTTTATTGACTCATATAGACAACATGCTAATGTGCTATACAAACTTCCCTTTCATGACCCATTATCACTGCCGTACTGCTGCTGAAACTGCCTCTAATTGCCATCCTCAATATTAAAAAATAATTAAAAATGGGGAGATTTCAAACGCTATAATTTAATCATTTAGCGGTCAGCAGTTTAAAATACAGTATAGCCTAAAGTTATTCAAACTCACTCAATCTCTAGAGACTGCTGTGAATGAAAAGCTCAGGAGATTAGCAGTTCCTGAAATACTCAAACAAGTTCATCTGACCCCATCAACTGTGCCATGGTTACAGTTATAGATTTATGATATCAGAATTAGCTGAAGTTCTTGATCTTTGCATTGTGCCACTACCACATGATTGGCTGATTGGATAACTGCACAAATAGTGCCACTCATGTCCAACATCATGTCCAAACTGAGTTGGTTCATATTCCTGAGCATTAAACGTTATAATAATTTGTATTTTTAAGTGGTTAGTCAGTTGACTCTGACTAAACTTATAAAGTTTTTCTTGCTCACCTGAAATGAAATCTCATCAACTATAGCCACTGCAAAGTACAGTAATATAGTCATTCAAGCTTTAAAACTTGCCAGATCTTTAAGTGAGTTAGGCTAGCTAGCTTGTTTAGTACCATCTGCAGTCAGGTGTTACATGTCCATCTACAGGAGTCAATAATGTTTGAGTCAAAATAATATCATCATTATTACTTATTGCTTTAGTTCTATTATGCATGGTTGTGTGTATACTGTATGTGCTGCACTTCACCAGCTATGACATGCACCCTGCCGTGTGCTCGTGCCACGTAAACTGAAAGATGCTCCTCAATGACATAGCTTTTGTTCAACATTTTCATTTTACTTATGGTGCATGTTAAACTTCAGGAAGATTTGTAACTACTGCAAAAGTGTCAATAAATTCTGTCCAGCAGTTTATTTATGCTGTCAAAACTTCAAGCATAACTGCTCATAACTTCACTTCTACTAAATATTTAGCTTTAATTTAAAACTACTACGAAAGTTTCATTAAATTCTATCCAGCAGTCGATTTAAGATGTGCCCTCAGTTCGATGCGTGGGCAGTACTCTGTCAAAACTTGTGGATTCAAATTTGGCACATAACTGCTCATAACTTCACTTCTACTCAACATTTTGGCACAGGTTTAACTTCAGACAAATACCAGTACTGCCAAAGTTCCATTAAATTGTGTCTAGATAGTTTTGTGTGAGGTTGTGACAAAATCTGGCTGGACAGACATACAGATATATACAGACAAACATTTTCTGAGACTGGTTTCAGGTCCTCCCTACAAGGTATGAAACATAAAGATAATAATTAAAAGATTGGTTCTGACCAATGTAGAGACAAAACCTTTCTTTTATTTATATAGATAAAAGAGAATAGTAAAGGAGGTGATGATCCACCCAGGTTAAAACTGAGCCTCCCACATATCAGCATTTTAATCTTTTTTAAGTAACTTCCATGCTAACTTTCTACCAGTATTTCTTCCCCTTTCTCTAGACTTCTCTACTACTGCTTGGTGCAGAGCAACTGAAACTGTGTTCTGATTTGTGATATTTCTGATGTTGTTTGCCACAAACTCCTGTGAATACCTCTGAGGAGAGTGGAGAATGGAGAAAGAAGTGAGCAGCTCTCCATTTTATTAAGGCAGCAAGATCTTGTCGACTTACATCACTTTATCTCGGAGAGAGGAACAGGAGGAGTAATAAAGTTGAGATGTTCCCTTTCTCATCTGACACAACAATCACTCTCTGAATCCAGCATCCACTGCAACATTTTTGTGATTATGACACAGGCACAAACATAATACTGGTGCCTGGTATATACTTAGTCTTTATTGTGACTAATGGTGCAGGTGGTGCAGTGAAGCATTTCGTAAGGATGTAAGATTTTACTTACACATTTTATCATTTTTAGCACGACAATAAAATTGACTTTCATATTTTATCATTTTCGAGCTAGAAAAATATTACTGTAAGAACTCACAGCAAATACAGTATATACACTGCCTAACCAACAACAACAAAAAACTAGCATAATGTAATACTTCATTAGACCGCCTTTAGCTTTGATTACAGCATGCATTCCCTGAGCCATTGTTTTAACAACCTACTGCAATGTCGCAATGTTTCTATCAGATATTCTATTTATTTCTATCCAGAGTTGCATTATTTTTTTTGGCTGCAATCTTTTATTGTTGATCATACAGTCAAATCACTTTGTAAAATTTTCCCTTTTGGCCTTATTTTTTCCAATAAGCCTTGTTAAATTGTGATTTGTTTTCTGGCCAAAACAGCTGTGTGGTCCCAATTCCGTTAGTTCTTTTCACATTGTATGCAACTGTTTCTAATGTAATGTAATGTAATCTAATGTGCAAGGTGGTATAGTGGTTAGCGCTGTAGTCTTGTACCACCAGGGTCGAGAGTTTGATTCCCACCCTAGGTGCGTGTGTATGGAGTTTGTGTTCTCCCTGTGCTTAGTGGGATTCCTCCCAAAGTGCAAGGATATGTCTATTAGGCTAATCAGTGTTTCCAAGTTTCCCATAAAGTAGTGTTTGAGCAAGGGTGTGATTGTGTGCTTGTGTGCCATGTGAAGGCCTGGCACCAGTGTGTCCCCTGGGATATGCTCTAGGCCTAGAGACCCTTTACAGGATAAGTGGTATAAAGAATGAGTGAGTGAAACACAACAACAATTTTTTCTGTGACCATGAAGGCTAACATGAAGATCGAAAGGCATTACAAATGTCAATAGTGGGAAAATATATATATAATTCTCAAGCAGTGCTGTAACCACATACAGAGAAGGCATTTTTCCTGGGCATGGTTTCTTCATAATCTATATAAATAAATGAGTTTTTGTCTGTAAATTGGTCAGAACTTGTCCTTTCAATTATATATTTACGTTTCATACATTAGATCAGTGTTTTTTAACCACTGTGCCGCGGTACACTAGTGTGCCGTGAGAGGTCGTCAGGAGTGCAGTGGGAAATTATTAAATTTCACCTAATTGGTCTAAAACATTTTTTGAAAACTAATAGGTCTGCGAATAATATGCCATTGCAGCTGCCACGATTGCCCACCGACGTTCCGCGAAATTCTGCATGGTCCACAAACTCCGGCGAGAACCGCCAAAAAAATGAAACATCAAAAAAGATGAAAACGTACTCACAGCGCCAAAAACTCGCGGTGAATCATAATGAACCGTACCTGTACTTACGGCCACCACGTGAAACCGCATAGGTGAGATAGGGGTATTAGTGATTGAGCTTCTCAACCCTGACTGCTATAAAAACTAAAAACAGATAGAGACTAAGAGCTGTTGAGGAAGAGCTTCGTGTGTGTCTTTCTTCAATTCCTGCCAGGATATCAGCTCTGTGTTCATCCAAACAGGCCCAGATTTCAAAATGAGTAGGTAGAAATATGAAAGATCAAAAAAGACTGTTTTCATTGTGTTTATTTGATTCCTATTCAAGACACTTTGATAAGAATGACTGTATATTGTTAATTGCACTTTTTATTTGAAAGAAGAAGAAATATGAAAGATCATAAAATAGTTTTTCTTTGTGTTTATTTGATTCCTGTTCAAGACACTTCGATAAGAATGGCTGTATATTGTTAATATAGGCTACAGAGTTTTTTTTTTTTTTTTTACAGTTTCGATTGTTGGTGTGCCTTGTGATTTTTTTCAATTAAAAATGTACCTTGGCTCAAAAAAGGTTGAAAAACACTGCATTAGATGACCAGAAACAAGTCTCAGAAAATGTCTGTCAATTTGTCTGTAAAGCATAACCTTGGATTGCGAGCATAGTTCGTTCTGGAAATTTGCTTGTATATCAAAGCACTCATATAATAAAGCAAATTTCCCCATAAGAAATAATGGAAATGCAGACGATTTGTTCTGCAACCCAAAAATATTCATACAAAAACAATTAATACAAAATATATAGAAAAAATAAAACAAATGAACCTTTGAAAAGAATTGTGACTGGTGTTAGACGAGAGCAGAATCAGGAGCGTACGGGTCACTGTCTAGGATGACTTTCACAAACTGCACAAACACACACACACTACTGGAATCACCCCTCTAAACCGATTCATCTCCCGCACTGCTAAAGCCTTTGAAACTTTTTTTTCTTCATGGAGACTGTTATTGCAGTACAGTTACTAAAGAACAGTCACTACACTTGGACACAAAATAAAAATTAAATGCTTAGTTAACAGTATTTGCACACACAGATGTTGAATGTATGAGTGATGCACGCACACTGAGACTGAGCATGGGAGATGATTACCTACTGTACAGTACAATCCCACAGTGCAAGAGAGAGAATAACCGTTCGCTCAGTTGTGATCATGTGATGCTCGGCAGAAAAAGCACACGCGTACTACAGTACTCGTACATCAAGACCTCCCTCGTTTAACACGTCACTAAGTAAATACATCTGCTGATGCATCTGAACACATCTTCAGTAATGTTCCTGGAATCATTGGGTGTTTCGGGTCTTTCAAAATCATACACCCTCAACCAGGTGACCCAGCCGGGGTTGATCAGACCCTAGTTTGGGTCAAGATGGCTAACTAGCTACCATGACTACATGGTTGGCCTCTCTTAAGCCACCGTCATCTTGAGGCCCTCTCTGCTGCTTCGGTGGTACTGCGGATAGCTCTCCTCTTTCGCTCTCCAATGATGCCCAAACTACTTAGGGCACGGGCTAAGAAACAGGCCGCAAAACCTCTGCATCCTACCTCCACTGGAAGGCACCTCGCTCTTCACCCAGCCTGCTGACAGTCACTGACCAGTCCCGCATACCTGGATAGCTTCCTTTCAAAGGCTTCATCCAAGCGGTCTTCCCATGGGACTGTATGCTCCAACAGCACAGCTTGCTTAGTAGCCTCAGACACAAGCACCATGTCTGGTCGAAGGGTGGTAACAGCAATGTGGCTGGGGAATTTCAGCTGTCATTCAAGGTCCACCAAAAGCTGCCAATCCCTAGCTGAGGTCAGGATCCCTACTGGAGTTCTTTTGACTGAGGATACCTGCTCCCCAGATCTAACAAAGGCGATTGTTTTCTTGGAGGGACGGAACTGCTTTGTCCACACCAGTCCTGTGCTGATAACTTCAGCGATGGTCTTCAGGACTTGGTCATGTCTCCACCGGTATTGCCCTTCTCCAAGTGCCATGCTGCAGCAGCTGAGGATGTGCTCTAGGGTGCCTCTCTTGGAACACGATGGGCATGCTGGTGTTTCTGCTATGCCCCATGTGTGTAGATTAGATGGACTTGGAAGCACATCATACACTGCCTGAATAAGAAATGTAATGCTGTGAGGCTCGGCTTTCCAGATCTCAGTCCAGGTAACTTTCCTCTCAACTGCATTTTCCCATCTTGTCCAGGCCCCCTGTAGCCTCCACCCCACAGCCTTGCAGGATCTCGTCTCCCTCACTGCTGCTCTTACCTCCTCTTGAACAAGGCGCTGCCTACCCTTCCCTCTGATGTTTATTTGGGAAGTTAGAAAGGATCTTAAGCCAGATCTGGCTTTTGAGACCACTCCTAACAGGCACCTATGCCGTAGCCTTGCCTCAAGCTCCTGGACTGCCTCCTCTGCTCTCCACTTCCTGCCTGTCCTCACTTGGATACCAGCTTTAGCCACCTTTGGATCACTAGAGTCCCTGTACTGAAACACTACTCTAGCCTTCGTTATCTTGAATTCCTCTTCCAAGGATTTGAAGGGCAGCTGTAATATGTTGTTATGCCCATAAAGTGCGATGCTGCTCAGGCTCTTTGGTAACCCAAGCCGGTGGTTGCTGACTTTCGTCTCTAGGACCTCAACAGTAGAGATTGGGCCAGCATAGATGAGGAGGGGCCACAGGATTTTGGGAAGGATGCCGTGCTGGTAGACCCAGGCTTTGAACTTTCCAGGTATAGATGTCGCCATTAAAAACGCACGTTTCGAGAAAAGGGATCTTGTGACTTGCCGCGACTTTGCACGGCTGCGTGCGGGAAGCTGTGAACATGCCCTTCATTACCTGTAGGGAGCAGTCATGTTTCAGTCTGAAGTATTGTGTGTCTACTGAAGCCGAAAATGTGTCCAAATTAAACCGCGCATGCGTGTTTGGAGACACTGTGCCCGCGCTGTGGATCAGTCGGTTGTGGATCATCACGGAGGTACTACACGGCGTGGCTGGAGCTGGAGTTTGTCGTGTTCGAGGTAAGTTTACCTTTCTGTTTTGGATGTGATTCTCGCTTTCATGACTCCCAATTAATGTTCATCTTAATCTCAGGACGTACAATTAGCAATATTTCAGTTTTTAATAGTGTGGATATTCACAAAACACCGTTTTCGTGTAAAAACCTGAACCTATGGAGCCCCCCGGGGGTCCTGTGGTAAATTAATAAAGAAAGAAAGAAAGAAAGAAAGAAAGAAAGAAAATAATAACGAACCGAGCGCGCGGATTAATAAACCGAGATGTGTGTTTCTTACCCACACCCTTCGTGAAAACGGCGTGTTCAGAGAAAGGCTCGCCAGTGAGATGCCATTTCCGAACAAACTGAGTCGTGTGTGTTAAAGCATTAAATGGTAAAAGAACACTAGCAATAAACGTTTTTTTCTGAATCCGAATTTTATTAATAAGTTACAAGTTAAATTTCAACTGTAAAGAACCTGTACATATGTTCATACAGTATTGAGAGCAGCTCTAATTTTTCTAAATCGCATTGCAGACAAGAAAAAGAAGTAGAGTCATCCTGTGACCTTGCATGCTTAATCTTTCCACACATGATTCTTGCTTCTCACTTTTTCCTTAATCTCCGGTTCGGTTCTGGTTTCGGTCTGTTCTCATGAGTTGTGAAGCGAGAGGAACAAAGTATAAATATTGTTCATTTGCTAAATTAAGTATCATGAATTTTAATTGAATATCTATCTCTGTATTTTTTCACAGCTGTTTGTGACTGAAAGTCTGTCTGGATCTGACTTCAGGAGTTTCCTGACCAATGTATCTAACGGTCATATTTAAAAATCATAAAGTACAAAACGTTTCTGTTGGTGTTTAATTTTGTTTCTATGATTAATACTTATTTGAGACCTCATTTGTAAGTTACTGTTATCTCGTTTTCTCCTTTTTTGTATAAATTAATCAAATGTTTGCTTGTTATTAAATGTATTTTTTATTTTTAAAAAATTTAACGAATCTGTTTTATTATTAGCTGAGAGTGTGGTTTATTTATTTATTATCATATTTGGTCATTGTAACATGCATTAGGGAGCATTATCTCTGCGACGTGTGTGTGCTATCTGGGAATGAATTACCTTTACTTGATTATTTTAAATAAATCTAATTTGTGCATTAAATATAATTATGTAACTTTTACTTGATTTCTTTGATTGTTAATTTAATTATTAAGTAGATTTTACCTGACAATTACGGGTGAGTTTTACTTAATATTGGAGCAATAAAATTTACTAAAAAATCTATGTGTGCAGATTTTATCAAGTAAATCTTACAAGTTCTTTTTTTCAGTGCATGGGTGAACACGATGATTTAAGAATTTAATTAAGCACGTATCTATCTATCTATCTATCTATCTATCTATATATATATATATATATATATATATATATATATATATATATATATATATATGTGTGTGTTTACCGTATAAACTATTTTCTATGTACAGGTACAATCAGAAAAATGTAACCAGAAAACAGCATATAACTTTAAACTTATATTGATTAGCAAAATAATAATAATAATAATAATAATAATAATAATAATAATAATAATTTTTATTTATATAGCGCCTTTCCAGAGCTCAAGGACACTTTACAATGAGTGAAAACAAAAACAAACAAAAAAAGAATAATACAAACAGATATTTAAGTACTAAAGTAGAAAACAATTAGGTCAACAACAAAAATGCAGAGGACAGATGGATTCAGGTGTAACATGGAAATATAATCATAAAAAATATGAAAAATACTTTAAATAAATATAAAGGGGACGATGGGCTAAAGCCCCCCTAAAAATGGCCTAGCGAAGCCCGTGTATATATAATGAAAATATTATGTGTAAAGAAAATATAATTTATATATTCTGGTTTAATTACAAAAAAAAACATTTTAATGGTTAGTGATTGTTGCAGACATTCACATTATTTTTTGGGGAAGAGCTTGGCTTGTACAGGCTACTATACGCTCATCAGCAGTCGGCGCCCAGCTGTAACCAGCAGATCAAAGGAGCAGTTATCGGTTAGCCCCCCTAAAAATGGCCTAGCGAAGCCCGTGTATATATAATGAAAATATTATGTGTAAAGAAAATATAATTTATATATTCTTGTTTAATTACAAAAAAAAAAACATTTTAATGGTTAGTGATTGTTGCAGACAGTCACATTATTTTTGTGACTGAAGAGCTTGGTTGTAAATATATATATATATATATATATATATATATATATATATATATATATATATATATATATATATATATATATATATAGTTAATTCATGTCTATTTATGATCTAAAAAAATATATAAAAACATATGATCTTTTTGAGTTTTTTTTTTTTCCAAGATGGCGCCGGTGAGGTCGGCTGCCGTCACGACTGCTCCGACCACCTTTTCTTTGTTTTTGTTCTTTAAGTTAGTTTTCAGTGTTTTAAAATCGGCAAAATCACCACCATTGAGTACATTAGGTATGATAGAGACACTCTTGTTTCTATTGGTATACAATGTACTCACAATTCGACGTTTTTAACTCCGGATCCGAGCTGGCCGAGTGAGATCCTGAGGGAGAAAAATGGACGCGACGCGAAGCGGAGGCCTCGAGCCGGAGACGAGCCGAGCGTGAGGAACAGGCTCAGAGCCCGTGCACACCGCACACCTCTGCCTACCATCCTGCTCGCCAACGTCCAGTCACTGGAGAACAAACTCGATGACCTCAGGGCCAGGATAAAGTTCCAGAGAGACATTCGGGACTGCAATCTCCTCTGCTTCACCGAGACATGGCTGAACCCAGCGGTGCCAGACCACGCCATACAGCCGGCCGAGTTCTTCTCGGTTCACCGCATGGACAGGACGCGGGACTCGGGGAAGTCAAGGGGAGGCGGCGTGTGCTTAATGGTGAACAACAGCTGGTGCAACAGCGCGAGCGTTGTTCCTCTTACACGCTCCTGCACACCAAACCTGGAACTACTGTCCATCATGTGTCGTCCATTTTATCTTCCACGGGAGTTCACATCGGTCATAATCAGTGCCGTTTACATTCCTCCACAAGCAGACACAGACAAGGCCTTATGCGAGCTGCATGAGGCGCTCACACAGCACCAGACACAACACCGGGACGCTGCGCTCATTGTGGCGGGGCATTTTAATAGTGCCAACCTCAAACGCGCGGCGCCGAACTTTTATCAGCACATCACCTGCCCCACCAGGGGCGAAAGGACACTGGACCATTGTTATACCACGGTCAAAGACGGTTACAAGGCACAATCTCGTCCAGCATTTGGTAAATCCGACCACGCCGCCATCTTCCTCATGCCAAAATATAAACAAAGGCTGAAACAGGAAGTTCCGGTCCAGAGGGAGGTCGCGCCCTGGACGGTCGCGCCCAATCGGTGGCCGCGTTACAGGACGCACTCGATGACGCAGACTGGGACATGTTCAGAAACAGCTCCGATGATGACGTCAGTGTGTTTACGGAAGCGGTCGTGGGATTTATCGAAAAGCTGGCAGACGATACGGTAGAGAAAAAGACTATCAGAACGTTTCCCAACCAGAAGCCGTGGGTGGATAAAACCATTCGCGACGCTCAGATCTCGCACAGCTGCCTACAACATGGGACTTGCGTCGGGGGACATGGAACCGTACAAGGCTGCGTCATACAACGTCCGGAAGGCGGTGAAAGAGGCGAAGCAGCGCTACGGGAGAAAACTAGAGTCATAGCTTCAACAGAGTGACTCTAGGAGCCTGTGGCAGGGACTGAGAACAATAACGGACTATAAAGCACCAGCATCCGGTATGACGAACGCGGACGAGCTCAACACCTTCTATGCTCGCTTCGAGGCTGCAGCTAAAGACGCTAGTGATGCTAATGCTAACGGCGCTAATGCTAACGGCGCTAATGCTAACGGCGCTAACGGCTGCAGACAGGAAGACCCGCCAGCACTGGGAACGCGCTCATCATCTCCGAGCACGACGTGAGGATAGCCTTCAAGAGAGTGAACACCAGGAAAGCAGCAGGACCAGACGGCATCTCAGGTCGTATTCTCAGAGCCTGCGCAGACCAGCTAGCACCTGTGTTCACTGAGATATTCAACATCTCTTTATCTCAGTCGGTGATCCCCACATGCTTCAAAGAGTCCATCATTGTTCCTGTTCCAAAGAAACCACATCCTGCTTCTCTCAATGACTATCGCCCTGTAGCCCTCACCTCAGTAGTGATGAAGTGCTTTGAACGCCTTATCAGAGACTTCATCATTTCTTCACTACCCGACACACTGGACCCACTACAGTTTGCATACCGTCAGAACCGCTCCACAGACGATGCAATCTCTCATCTCCTCCACACATCACTCACTCACCTGGACACTAGGAAAGGGAAATATGTTAAAATGCTCTTCATCGACTACAGCTCTGCTTTTAATACCATAATTCCCTCCACACTCACCACCAAGCTGGAGCACCTGGGACTGAGCTCATCTATATGTCAGTGGATCTCCAATTTTCTGACTGGCAGACCACAGGCAGTAAGGATGGGCGGACATGTCTCAGCTACACTCACTCTCAGCACTGGAGCCCCCCAGGGTTGTGTTCTGAGCCCCCTGCTGTACTCTTTGTACACCCACGACTGCGTGGCCACTACCAACTCCACCTCCATCATCAAGTTTGCTGACGACACCGTCGTGGTCGGACTGATCACCAACAATGATGAGTCGGGACTACCTAGAGGAGATTGGAAATCTGGAGAACTGGTGCCAGAGGAACAATCTCCTCCTGAGCTGATAGTGGACTTTAGTACAAAGCAGGAGAGGAACTACCAGACCCCCGTCATCAACAGGAGCCCAGTGGAGAGAGTGGACAGCTTCAGATACCTCGGTGTTCACATCACGCAGGACCTGTCATGGTCCTGTCACATCAACACCGTGGTGAAAAAAGCCCGGCAGCGTCTCTACCACCTCAGACGCTTGAGAGACTTTAGACTGCCCTCCAAGGTGCTCAGGAACTTCTACTCCTGCACCATAGAGAGCATCCTGACGGGAAACATCACGACCTGGTTCGGGAACAGCACCATGCAGGACAGACGAGCTCTACAGAGGGTGGTGCGATCAGCCGAGCGCATCATCCGCACTGAGCACCCTGACCTGCACTCCATCTACAGCAAGCGGTGCTGGACTAAGGCCAGGAAGATCATGAAGGACCTCAGTCACCCCAGTAATGGACTGTTCTCTTTGTTTCGGTCTGGGAAGAGATTCCGCTCCCTAAAGGCCAACACAGAAAGACTGAGGAGGAGCTTCTTCCCGCAGGCGATAAGGTCCCTCAATCACACCTCCACACAGGACTAATAACATATTTTAAGCTCACAACACTGACTGGACTATCATGGACACATTCATACACACTTGCACTAAATACTCATACATCTGGACAATTGCATATGTTACCTTTCATGCATATTTGCACAACCACTGACACTTTAATTCTATATACATATATACTCTACCCTATATTTCTATATTTTTGCAATATTTTATTATGCCCTTATTGTACAGTTAATTTTACTAGTTGAAATTATTTATTTAGTATTTCCTTTTTATTGATTATTTATTTTACGTACAAGCTTTTATTTTCTTTTTTTAAGGTCACTGGCGGTCGTATAAAGCATTTCACTGCATATTATACTGTGTATGACTGTGTATGTGACTAATAAAATTTGAATTTGAATTTGATTTTATGAGTTGTTGTTTTTTATTATTCATAAGACAACCTTTCAGTTTTGTAGCTTGAGCACCCGCCCCTTTCCTCCAGGATGCCTCAAGTGCCCTTTTTTCTGTGTATGTGCGTATGGAGCCCTCCCAGATAGCAAGGTGACATTGATTCAATGTTGAAATTTCATCAGAATCATCATTTTGGTTGAGGTTGATTTTTCAATGCTAAATAATGGTGAATCAATGTTGATAATTCAATGCTTTTCTGTGTTGAAAAGACAAACATTGAATCAATGTTGATTTTTGGTTTTGGAACCCATCCTCATTCAACAATGTAAGGCAAATTAAATTAACTAAGTGCATTTCTATAAAAATGTGTATGCATGTGTGTATGTGTTTTGAAACAGGTTAAAAAATTGACTACGAGAGATTTGCCATGGTGCTTAAAAAAATAAAATAATTAATTAATAAAAAAAAAAAAAAAAAAAAAAAAAAAAATATATATATATATATATATATATGTATATATATATATATATATATATAGTTATTGAGGGAAAAAAATAATTTGATGGTAAGTTTTGTGTATTTACCTTGCTGTCTAGTTTACTCACTTGAGAGCTTAATTCCTGTTTGCCGTTCAAAAGTACTCAATTTTCGGCTCGCATTTAACATCGGAGGGTGTTTTTACACTGTCGCCACGTCATTATAATACACTCTACAGGCATGAGAATTCAATATGTTGTAGTCTGGAAGTTCCTGCCACTCACGGTGAAAGAATTTTGGCAATGCGACCTACGGTATTCTGTTGGGAAGCATTTGTTTGAGAGCTTAGTTCCTGTTTCCCGTTGTCTGTGTCTGACCCAGAGCAGTGTGCGTGCCCCACATGGAAAGAACCTATATGAGGATATATGCGCATATATGAAACCTATATGCAGTATATATGCGCATATAATTGCACCTATATGGGGCCAGGTGTAGCTCAGTGGTTAAGGCATTGGACTATGGTTCGGAAGATCCCAGGTTCAAACCCCACAACCACCAAGTTGCCACTGTTGGGCCCTTGAGCAAGGCCCTTAACCCTCAACTGCTCAGATGTATAATGAGATAAAAATGTAAGTCGCTCTGGATAAGAGCGTCTGCCAAATGCCTAAATGTAAATATGAGGATATATGTGCATATATGAAACCTATATGCAGTATATATGGGCATATAACCGCACCTATATGAGGACATATGCACATATATGAAACCTATATGCAGTATATATGCATATATATCATAATATATATGCTGCATATATGCGTATATATGCCACATGTAGGCAACATTGAGGTGCATATATGTGCATATACAGGCCATATAGGTCTCCTGTATTGCTTCTTTATATCCACATATAAGCCCTATATGTACATACAAGATATGTCTCCTATGGCAGGATCTGGTCATTTTAGCTCATATCTCACTTTGGCAACTGTCATACATGATGCCTAGCTCATATTTTCTATTATCAAGGCAATAACTAAGAACTAACAAAAAAAAATGCAAAAAACTAATCCTAATTGGCCACATACAGTATATGAGGATATATGCACATATATGAAACCTCAGTCTCCGTGAAAATCTTTTTGAAACACGTCACTAAAATTAACTGAAATGAGAAATATATCTATATAAAGCTTAAAGTGTCTAGTTTTAAATGATGCAAGTCACATTGAAAACAAATATTCTCAGTTTATGTAATCCGTATGAAACCAAGGAGAGGCACAGAATTTCTGTCGCACTTATATGCTAATGACCCGAGGCAGGACACGCCCACGAGCCAATCACACGGAAATCAGTCCGGGTAATTTACATACTAGACCACGCCCCCGGACACCGGCATGAAAAACGAACACAGAGAGACAGGCTTGAAAATACTCCGATTCAGTGAGTTTCCTGCACGTTTTGGAAGATGGCACGCGCTTACACATCCGAGGAAACTCTTCAGAATGTTCTGGAAAGTTGGAGGAGTTTACATTTACCTCAGAAGAAGACTGTGTGACTCCGACGACGAACGGGAGCATTTTGAACAGAGAATAGACCCATGCTACACTGGGTAAGTTATTAAGTCTTATATAACTCTTATTCTGATAATATTAAACTAATATTAGTAAATATTTTCCTCACTACAGCTAGCTCTTGTCAGCTTGTGTGACACATTGGCTTTCAATGCCATTTATATAGTTTAGGTAAATCATGCTAACATGCTGCCTCATGTAGCACAAACATGATATTTCCCGGTGGCTAAGCTAATGCCTTATGGAGTTTACAGATGTTTATATTCACCTTATTTTGGATAGCTTTAGATTATGGTTGCTAATGTGTATTTGGCTCCATTTTGATTAGCTTATAACACTGCTATCGGTAATGTTACAGTATTTAGCACAAACAAGTTAGTTCCAGGTGGCTAAAATACTGCCTTATGTAGCTAAGTGATGCTTATGAATATTTCTTTGGTGTAAATGTATATAATCCCTTTTGTTTAGCGTGTATTTACAAATACCTGATAAGATGTAATTGTTTAGAATGTGTTCAATATGTGTGTAATGTCCAGTGGATGGTGTTTTTTAAAACACAAATTGAATTATGGCTGCAGTGTGTAGTATTATCTATCACCATCATTGATGCTGTCATGTGACCTACAGAAGAGAGGTGTATATTTTTCATGTTGAAGTGTGGATACATTTTTGGTCATCTCTGTACTGTATATATTGTGCATCCATATTAATTGCACATCCATTTACTCTGAACAGTATAGGTTAACATTTTTTTATTTATTTGTTTTTAGGAATGTGTCTGCATCACCCTTGCCTTCACCAGCCCCTCACATCAGGACACGCAAGCTCCGTTCAGATGGACCTATTGTATTTGTGAAGTGGATGGACACACGAGAAGTATCTACCTGTTCTACCATCCATTCTGCTTTACAGTAGACGCGGTGAAGATGAGGGTGAAATTACAAGGTACATGGACTACAAAGACATTTCCATGTCCTGTGACTGCGTACAACCAGCACATGGGGAGTTGATCACTCTGATCAGCTATTACAATACTATACTACACAGCACAAAACAATGAAGTCGTACAGAAATATTTCTCTACACTGCTTGGACATTGCTCCCACCAATGCTTACCCTGCATGTACAGGTTTTTTTTTATCTTGCACTGTTTTACTCTGAATGTCCGTCTTTTTTCAGTTTTTATTTTGTACTGTTCCTGTTGCAGTTTTACCCTGCATGTATCTTTATCATTAATCTGCATTTATACATAAAATCCTATTAACTATTGGGAAGCTAAACATAAGAATCAGTATGAAACATGAAAAGTTTCTAAAAGTTGCCAATAAATTAATATTGTGATGTGAAATAATTTTTCAGATTGAAGTTATAAAGGGCTCTGGGGTGTTTTGCCAGGCAGAAGCGTGGAGAGCAGCCCGCCTTGCCACCTCTGCTACTGCCATGGTACGGAGTCTGCTGCTGGGCACCTTCGACTTGGAGACTTGACCAAATTAAAAAGGTAGCCATTATTGGTGAGTAAATGCGTTGAGAAGGGAAAACAAAACATTGAAGACTTTATAAGTTCACCACTTTAACCATAGCCTACTTGTATCAATGTTTATTAGCCATCAATGGAGACTGCATAAGGTAGGGCACCCATTATTGTTACTGTATCTGCTTGGGACCTATAATACTAATTCATCACTTGCTCACTTCTTAATCCTACCTTTCCTCTTCTAAAGCCACATTATATTGCGCTGTAAGGTGTGTAGTCCTCTATTTTGTAGAACATATAGTGTTGCAAATAACCTCGTGGCACTAATTGTTGTCTGAAATTTTAATAAATAATCATAATGCTGTCAAAAATAATGTCATAAATAGATTTTCTTTATCAATTAACTTCTATTAACTAAATAACATTTTAAATGTAAATTTTTAAAGTTTAATGGAATGGCTGTGTGAAAGATGCTGAAGCTGACGTGCCACTGGTCTTTTATATTAATGTTGTTCGGAAGCCTGTGTAATGATGTAGTTTCGACATCTATCGACTGAACAGCGTTTTTTCGACTTGTTTTCATGTTATTGTTGTTCAGCAATGGCATGGACGTGATGTTTTGGCAAAAGAAGGGTGGGATGGTGGTTGATGGTGACTGAAAGCGGTGACTGAGTAGATTGGACGTCACAGCAGCTCGTGAAAAGGCAGAGCTACTTTATGCAGGCTGTGTGCATTCTACTGTGGATTGACTGTTTTGAAACTTATATGGTAGTTACATAGCCCCTAGACCTCAGTTACCATGAAAAAAGCCATGAAATTTCAGTTTTGACCATATATCGGGATCTTAAACAAGGACGTCATCTTTTTTTAATTATTGTTTGTTCGGGGAGGAATTATAGACCACAATGTCAGCATGATCTTCCGTTATTTCCTTATCACTTCTTGTGTGCGTTTGACTGTAGCTTGCACACCAGACAGAGTTGTTGGCGATTCATCCTATTGTAAAGTCATGCAGTGTGTAATCTCCTGTCGCCAATTCATTGTGCAGTGTGAACACAGCAGCAACTAAATGCTACCACAGATAGTACAGTGTGAAAACAATGGTGATCCGATGACTTTGAAAATCATGCAGTGTTGAGTTTGAGGAGAAGGTAAAAAGCAATGCAAAACAAATAATGTACAGTTTATGTTGTCATTACTTTGCTCTCAAACTAAATGCAATGTAATAATAGGCGTTATTTAATAATAACATTAACAGTGCAGCATGCATCTAACTCTGGGTAAAAAGCTTATAATAAAATCACCAAAATAAGTCTTCATGTTAAGAATAAATATGCAAACAGTACGGTATCTGAGCGTACGGATTGGAAATTTGTGCATACAGTTTGTTAATGCGTGGCCACGATTTGTTAAACTGAGGGAACAGTTTACAGTGGTTACAAAATCGGAGCGTCGTATGTAACGTCGCCGCCGCATTACGGGATGTGCATTTGCTGTGCATTTGCTGGCTTTTACCACTGAGTGGCGCTATATAACTACAGACTGACGCCTCATGCCTTAGTTCATTCTCTGCCTCAATAATACACGTAATAGCCGATAACATCAAGTGAAACACTGTAGTTGACCGAATTCATAATCACAGTACTATAATTACAGTACAAATGTAGAATTCAAATTAAATCAAATCTTATTAAGATCAAATTTAAGCACAATAAATATTAACACAGTGAGCCTTTAGATTTTATCACGTGTAATTAGAAAAGAAGTGTGTAGGGTTTTATTTAAATATAAATTTCTAAACCAATAAGATCAAATAACACCAAGTTATTATTATAACAGGCTTACTTCGTCACTTATCAAAGACGTACACTTGCTTTCAAAGAAGTCGAGTGGCTTATTAACGTCTCTGGTGTGCATTATCTCTAAGTGGCCGCTTGGTGTAGCGGTTAGAACACTCGGCCAGTGATCTACAAAGCGCCGGCTCGAATCCCGAGTGATGTTTTAAAATTGTTTTATTTTAAAACTAAATAAAATGTTTTAAGTGCGCTTAAGGTAGAGTCTTATAAAGGCTATGTAGACTTATATAGTTTTATTATATATTTTTTGCACATTAATCTGAGTCCTCATCTGTTAGATCTGTTTAGTTTTTTTTTCCTGCCGGGACGAATGCGCGGTTCCATCCCTTTCCCGCCTATTCAGGGAGCCTACGGAGTGAGCGATTAACCATAGTCGAATCGATTGGTGTGCGTCCAACTCACGTTACTCGTGTGCTATTAATGCCGGCTGGTGATAATTAACGTTAATATGATCTCGGGCTTGCTCACGATGCTCAACATCTATAAAAATAGCAAAGTATTGTGTATAGAGTGATAAAAAAAACTATCTAACGCATGTTAGAAAACATAATTTCCTGCATTTTTTTTCTGCTTCAGGAGTCAGTCTATTCTGAGACAGTGAGAGTAGAGGAAGGGGCAGATTCAGGACCAGGGAGGGAGCCGGAGACAGCAGAACAAAGAGATGATATTGCCAGCACCAGCACAGGGAGCACAGTTTTTAGTTTAGATCTCATGTTTACATTTTATTGTATGTTGATGGCTTGACTGTAAACAACATAAACAATGCAATAAATTTATAAAAATATATATTTATTGTCCCCCCTGTATATGTATTTATTGTCCCCCCTGCTGTTAAATGAAATTTGCGTTATTTTACGTTAATGTTACGTTATTACATTATTAACGTCGACAGAATAAAGTAAAGTTTTATTTCTGGAATTGATGCACGGGCTTCATCTTAGGCTTTTTTTTCTTTCGGTTCTTTCGTTTCTCAGCGCCGGACTGTTGATGTCTCTTTCCAGGACCAGGCATATCGTTCAATTATTACAATTCTTTTGGCCAAATACTGTAGGCAGCCGTAACAGAGGTGAGGGCGCGCGCGTCATCACGTGTGCTTAGCCGACTCTGCGTTCACCGTAAACTTCAATATAGACGTTTATATTTTTGTTTATTTGTATATGTATGTTATTAATATAAATTTTTTAGAGATTGTGTGTGTGCGTGCACGGAGAGTTTGTGTTGATAAGTGTATGTGGATAAGTTGATAAGTGTATCAGAAAGCATTAAAATGTTCATTTGAATTAAAATGACACACACACGTCTGTATATACAGTATATCAATTACATATATATCAATTTCATTAGTTCGTTCATTCTATTTGAAGCTTCGGATGTTTTTTTTTTTTTTTTTTTTGGTTTGGTTAGATTAGTTCTGAACTCGCTTTCGTGAAACTATCGCTAAAACAATGTACTGAGCCCTCCTGAGGATATAAAGCTTTATTATTGTGTTTGGATAAATAATCAGATCTACCACAGCAGGTAATAAACTATGGTGTGTCATAACCGAAGCAAACACCACGATTATACCTCGTTTCGTTTGACAGGAACGTGGTTCACTTGGCCGCGGTGTATTATAAACCTGTGGAATGTTTCACTGTTTATGCTCACATAAGAGGAACAAAAGCGAGTGAAATGTGGAAATGATGAGGACTAAACCAATGATTTCGGTAACTCCACTGAGTGTAACATCTGCATAGTGACACTGAACATCTTCACTTTTCCGTTTACCTCTGAAAAAAAAGCTGTATTTAGTTTGTTTATATTTAGAGTTTTTATAACAGTAGAAGAAGTATGCGCGCACACGCACACACATAGACACACACACACACACAGACACACCTCCCTTGAGCCCTGCGTCTGTCGGATTTCAGCTGTCACGGGGTGGAAAGACTTTGAAGCAGTTTATATATGAATCTAAGCTTGAACTTATCAGCATTGTAAATATATAATACTTTTCAAATAAAATCGCTATTACTTTGACCCTGAAGTTTAGTTTAGCACACACAAAAAACAGAAAAGTAATTTCTGGTAAATCAACGGAATGTGTAGTATTTACAGTAATTCATTAAAAAATGAATATACATTGTACAGTACACGGTAAACACGGGAAAGATTACAAAATGAAAAAACAAACAGTGTCTACTTTATAAACAGCTTAGTATGTGCGTCGAGATGCTGAAATCCCTTGCATGTTTTTGCTTCCAAGTGGAGAGATATTTGACCGATAGCCTAGAACAAAAGATCTATAGGTGTGATCACAACCCCCTCCGACCGACCGTGCCATCAATCACTGACCACCTCAGAAGTTCCCTCCAATGTATGGCTGCAATACTTGTTTTGCAAGTATTTTTAACACCATTCAAAGGCTTACAAGTTCCATTCAACATATAATGATGTCTCCACATGTTAATATATTCCTAAAATTTATATATTACAAGTTGATAAACTGATCTGCGGTAGCGGAAAAATCTGCACGCGCACTCACACACAGACACACACACACACACACACACACACACAGACACACCTCCCTTGAGCCCTCGGTAAACATCCAAGCACTGAGGCACGCAAATCCCCTGACCACAATAAGGTGGCAATCCCTCAGGGGGGAAGATGAAAAATACAAATTAAATAAATAAAACAAAATAAAATATCCTTAATCCAGATTTTATCAATCAACGACATAATATTGATCTTAGCTGGATGGTCTAATTCTCAAAACCGTTTAACCTAAAGAAAAACTTAACACACTATAACTAGAATATTTACAAAACTGAAAGGTTGTCTTATGTATAATAAAAAAACCTCATAACTCAAAAAGATCATATTATGTTTTTATATATTTTTTTAGATTTTTTTTTATAGTAACTGAACAGCTCTCTTCTCTCCAATCCACTCCTAAACCACAGTCTCCTATTTCTCTGTGCGTGCTCTGGAGACTGTGAATGAATACACCAGCAGAGGTTTTGTAAACTGTAGAGATACAATAATTTTACTGCTGGAAAATCAGCAAAAATTTATCTAATTTGAAATATAAACCTAATATTATCTGTTACTTAATATATTTTCTTTTGATGATGACCATAACAGCCTACTGCATTTCATTATTTATAATAACACAAAAACAATATTACAATATTTGATATTTTAATATAAACTCGGTATCATTATCCTCCTTGTGTATGTGTAAAATACATTTGATTTGTTCTATTTTTTATTCTGATAGTGTGCTCAATTTGTTTCTAGTAATTTATATATTTAAATTCGGATGCCTTTTACTGTTACAAATTTAACTCTTTGCAAAATAATAAAAATGTGTCTTGCTGTACAAGCCCTTGTGTTGTTGTTTGTGCTGCTGTTCTTTAATAATACCAATAATCAGATACAAACAGTCTGTCTAAACGAAAATTAAGCAATGCTTCTTAACTCATCACTATGTGGATATTTTTCATGTTCGTTGGATAAAGTATGTACTGTAATGATTTGGTCTACTCTGTACTGTATGTGCGTGAGAGAGAGGGGTGTCGCGGTCGTGAAACAAAGGCTCATTTCAGCTCATTCAGTTTCTCTGAATGGATAGGTGAGAACAGCTGATTCACGGTGAATAATTTGCATTTGAGTGTTGCCAAGTGAAAAGAAGACAACCATCAAGACGAACAACATATAAAACTGAGACAATATTTTAAAAAGAATCGCAATCAACCTGAACAGGTAAACTGGAATAAAATCAGTAGCAGCATTAACTAAAGTAATTAGTAATTATTAGCTGCTACTGATTTTATGGACTCATCACGGTTAAATACGTTGGTCACATGCCAGCTGTATAAGCCGGTTACGGGACTCATTACGGTTGTATATCGTGCTCTGAATAATAAATTTTTTTGTTTGCTGTTTGTTTGCTGAGTAAAATTAAAATAGAACAATTTTTTAAAACAGCATCATCCAGGATTCGAACCGACGCTTTGTAAATCCCTGACCGAGTGCTCTAACCGCTACACCAACCAGGCACTAAGAGACAACACACCTCTGTGATGTTAATAAGCCACTCGACTTCTTTGAAAGCAAGCGTTAAATAAGTAACGAAGTAAGCCTGTTATACAATTATACTATTTGCACGTGTATTTTATCTGTTTTAAACTTGGTGTCATTTGATCTTATTGGTTTAGAAATGTTTGTAAAAAAACTATTGTTATCAAAAATGTAACAGATGTAACACCGGACCTCATTACCCACAATGCATCTCCCGCACTGGACTACACTGCCGTAAACAGCTGTCGTAAATCAAAACTCCCGGTACGGCAGATGGCCACCACTTTTCATCAGTATAATGACACACACACACACACACACACACACACACGCAGCAGCAGCAGACCGAGCCGTCACTCCCCTAAATTTAAAGAATACAAACTGGTTGCGTGCGAGTTTGCTGTTTTTTCTATGGTATGCTGAAGCAAAATCAAAATACAAAATTTTTTTTTATTTTAATTTTGCTATAATTAAAATAAAAAAATTTAAAACATCATCCCTCGGGATTCGAACCGGCGCTTTATGTATCACTGACTGTGTGCTCTAACCGCTACACCAAGCAAGCACTTAAAGACAATGCACCCAAGTAACGTAACATAAGGCAAGGTTAATAAAGCAAGCTCTGGATAAGTGACGAAGTAAGCTTGTTATAATAATAACTTGGTGTTATTTGATCTTATTGGTTTATAAATTTATATTTAAATAAATAGTAAACTTGGCCGATTTCGTTATAATTTTGTTTGATGAGTGGGGCTTGAAAATTCTCTTGAAAAATATGGTCATTTATTTCAGTTAATAAATCTACTATAATTTTTTTTTTACTCATTATTGTACAGTACACATTAATAGCTCTGGTTCAGATTTTTCATGTTTGTTGTGGAAATTACCATCACTGTTGTATTTACTGCGATGAATGAAAATGTCACTTTGCGCCACCTGGTGGCCATTTTACGAATGACTTTGAAATGCAACTGATTTATTTTGGCCGCTGTTGCCTTTAAACGGCGGTATACGCGGCGAGATCGCCATTCCAATTTTGTAACCACTGTAAGTATTTGTGAGTGCGGGGGACAAATTGCAAAACCGTCGCCACGGATTGATTTTTTTAATTTATTTATTTTTTTGGTCCTACAGGTTTTTTTTTTTTTTTTTTGCACATAAAAGACTACATTGTTACATTAAGTATATTTGTTTTCATAGCATTGAATATGTACATTGTAGGACAACATTTGCAGATTGTGAAATAACATATACAGGTCCTTCTCAAAAAATTAGCATATTGTGATAAAGTTCATTATTTTCTGTAATGTACTGATAAACATTAGACTTTCATATATTTTAGATTCATTACACACAACTGAAGTAGTTCAAGCCTTTTATTGTTTTAATATTGATGATTGTGGCATACAGCTCATGAAAACCCAAAATCCCTATCTCAAAAAATTAGCATATCATGAAAAGGTTCTCTAAACGAGCTATTAACCTAATCATCTGAATCAACTAATTAACTCTAAACACCTGCAAAAGATTCCTGAGGCTTTTAAAAACTCCCAGCCTGGTTCATTACTCAAAACCGCAATCATGGGTAAGACTGCCGACCTGACTGCTGTCCAGAAGGCCATCATTGACACCCTCAAGCAAGAGGGTAAGACACAGACATTTCTGAACGAATAGGCTGTTCCCAGAGTGCTGTATCAAGGCACCTCAGTGGGAAATCTGTGGGAAGGAAAAAGTGTGGCAGAAAACGCTGCACAACGAGAAGAGGTGACCGGGCCCTGAGGAAGATTGTGGAGAAGGACCGATTCCAGACCTTGGGGGACCTGCGGAAGCAGTGGACTGAGTCTAGAGTAGAAACATCCAGAGCCACTGCGTGTGCAGGAAATGGGCTACAGGTTGCAAATTTTGCATGTCATTCGGAAATCAAGGTGCCAGAGTCTGGAGGAAGACTGGGGAGAGGGAAATGCCAAAATGCCTGAAGTCCAGTGTCAAGTACCCACAGTCAGTGATGGTCTGGGGTGCCATGTCAGCTGCTGGTGTTGGTCCACTGTGTTTTATCAAGGGCAGGGTCAATGCAGCCAGCTATCAGGAGATTTTGGAGCACTTCATCTCCATAAAGCTTTTCAGCAGATGGAAGCATGAAGATTTCATTTTTCAGCACGACCTGGCACCTGCTCACAGTGCCAAAACCACTGGTAAATGGTTTACTGACCATGGTATTACTGTGCTCAATTGGCCTGCCAACTCTCCTGACCTGAACCCCATAGAGAATCTGTGGGATATTGTGAAGAGAAAGTTGAGACACAAGACACAAGAATCTGCAAAAGGATTCCCGACCAAGTATTGAGTGCAGAACTGAACATAATTATTTGAAGGTTGACTTTTTTTGTATTAAAAACACTTCTTTTATTGGTCGGATGAAATATGCTAATTTTTTGAGATAGGGATTTTGGGTTTTCATGAGCTGTATGCCACAATCATCAATATTAAAACAATAAAAGGCTTGAACTACTTCAGTTGTGTGTAATGAATCTAAAATATATGAAAGTCTAATGTTTATGAGTACATTACAGAAAATAACGAACTTTATCACAATATGCTAATTTTTTTAGAAGGACCTGTATATTAAAAAAAATCTAATGTGTGCATTGTATCTATGGAAGATTGTAGGACATTTCAAAACATATGTTGCATATCTGTACATTTGTAAAAGTCACATTTCCAAAAATTTAGGACCCACCTTCTGTCATTCATAAACTACCACTCCAAGTTTTTAGAGCATTGTATAGTTCTAACCTTTTGGTAAAAAGGTTTGGTGTTATAGTTTTGGTGAAACTATAATTGCTTCAATGTTGATTCAATGTAAAATAAGTGGTTCATTCTTTAGATGCACTACAACAACAACAGCTGAAAGCTGAAGAAAAGGAAGCCACAGAGTTTCTTTGCTTCAACAGTTCAGAAATGACTTCGTTATGCCCCAGAACGGCTGGGGGGGGGAATTGCTCGTGGTGGAAAACCATAAGTTCAGACTCACGTCTTATTATCTGTTTTGCTGAGTAAATACATTTCAACTTACGAATAATGTTTCAGTCATCTGTTGTGTTTCTGACTTGGTTGTTTCTATTTGCATTTGACTGAATTTTGCTGAGGCAGGCTGCCATTTTTATATTATGGTTTTCCAGTCTCTTCTCTTGGCAGTTAGATTCTGTTTTATGAATTCAGAATCAACAATCTCTTCTAATAGTTCTCTTCTAAAAAGTCATATTGTCATCCAGTTTATAATAATTTGTATGCAAGTTGTGTGTTTTATTATATAGTTGTTTCATTGTAATTGTGATGTTACTTCCTGTTTAAATGGGTATGGAGCATAAATAAATAAATGTGTTTACATGTAAACTGAAGGATGTTGAGTTACTGACTTTTTGTTTAAAAAAAAAAAAAAAGCTTTTCAGCCCTACATGGTCTCTGATTTAAAGAAATAAATCAAAACGGACAAGATTTACTGTCATAGAATCTTGCTGTTCATAAAGCAAGACTAAACTATAATTGCTTCAATGTTGATTCAATGTAAAATAAGTGGTTGAATTTACGTTGAACAAACATTGATTTTATGCCCATCTTGATCTATTTTTCATCATTGAAATAACATTATTTCAAGGTGCAAACCTGATGAAAAATCAACATTTAACATTGAAATTTCAACATTGATTCAATGACAAGTTGGTTGATGCTTTAATGTTGATTCAACGATGATTCAATGTTGTTCTGCTATCTGGGCTGTCTTTGCCCCTCAACAATAAAATGTAATTATTAATCTCAATTTTGCTAAATAAAAGGATCTGGCTTGCATCAGTCACATGCCTGCCATTAACCAATGCTCGCCCTTGAGGGCAGAGCGCGCTCGTTACGAGCACGCAAAGTGCATGCGCATTTTCTGCAGGCTGGGCGGTGCGGAGCTGGAGGAGAAGCAGGCAAATTAACTGGAAGGTGCAGACTGTAGCAAAACAGAAATAGGGTGTACAGCGCACACTATAGTCTATAACAACAAATTAATTGAAATAAATCAGCGTGCTGTTTGTGCAACTGCGCGACAAACATTACCTGTCCTTTTATGAACTGCATAAGTAGTGGTGGTCATTAACTGCTAGCTAACTGGGTAAGGGGGTTACAGGGGGGTCTGTAGCTCTGTAGTTTTATTTCACTAAAAGCCATCTAATATGGATATCCACATAATTATGGATTATTATATTTATGATATAAAAAAAACACTGTTTTTAAAGAAAATATATTAAATAACAGATAATATTAGGTTTATATTTCAAATTAGATAAAATGCTGATTTTACAGCAGTAAAATTATTGTATCTCTACAGTTTAAACATTTAATAAGCACTGCATGTGCATGTTTGTGTGTTTTATGTGTATAGATTCTTAAAAATTATTACTAATAATATAATAATTAACAGCAACATTCTACGCCATCAGATAAAACATAGGCTACGTTTGCTTTGCATTGTCCCGACCTGATGACAGTCATACAGTATGATGCAATTCCATATTAGATTCGTTATGAATGCGAGTTGTTGTTATTCAGCATGTCCTATCTTTTTTAACTTTGAGCACCCGCCCCTTTAAACGTCTCTGCACGGCCCTGCACACACACACACACACACACACACATATATATATTGTTCATTCATGTCTTCTGATGATGGCGACACATAGTTAACACTATCAGATAGCCTACTATCAGGAAATTTTATTAATTTCAAGACCATTTAAACCGAGGCATTGTCATGTCTTTCATTGTTTTGTAATGAATCTTTTTTCAAAAGAAAACTGAAAACACAAAATAACCAGAGCTGCGCCGTCTATGCGAGAACGGACGGGATTCTGGAAACTAAAACAAAAAACTAAAGATGCTCTCGGGACTTATGGCTTTACTGAGGATTTATGGGAAGAGAGAGAGTAGAGTTTGTGCTTTGTGCACTTTAACCCGAGAGCGCGCGCTAAACTGATGCGAGTCGCTCTCCTTTACTCTCTCTCTCCGGGGTCTTAGACAGACAGAGGCTTGGGCTTTGCCTGTGTCTTCTCCAGCGTGCTTTGTCTGGCACTGACACCTTTTACTGGTGCGACCGAATGATCACACGGAGTGTCGCGGTATCACAACCCGGCCCGTTCTTAACAGCTTATGCGCGGCTCCGCCCCTCGTCGTTACATACATATCCACAAATACCTTAACAACATACACTTATCATGAATTGCATTTTATATGAATGTTACATATGAGACACGAACACAAACACATACTTATATAATATATGCACATACAAACACATACACATTGTTAATTCATGTCTTCTGATGATGTTGACTCATTTTTACGTTTTAAATAAGACATGTTGGCATATTCATGAATCAGGACATTCGCATAGTTAACACTATCAGATAGCCTACTATCAGGAAATTAAATTAATATCAAGACCATTTAAACCGCGGCATGGCCATGTCTTTCATTATTTTGTACCTGTTAAGACATTACAAAAACTATATAAGAAACTTTTAAAGCACGAATTTGGGCATCTCATTTCATCATTATGAAAATAACATGAAGCATATATACACACGTTCATTATGAAATATCTGTTGTAAAACAAAATAAAATTCATGTTTGCTATAGCATTGGAAGCAATATTGTTTTAGGTTAACGGTTAACCTTATACACAATTCATTTGTACTTGGTCCGGCTTTTAGATAAAGTCCTTCCATGCACCATCTGGCGGATATTCAGTGAAGCATAACACATTTATTTTAAATTCCTGAATGTTGCCTCCGGCAAATCGCAGCACGCTGCGCGCTAAATTGCGGCCTCTCGCGGGAAAAACACGCGCAGTCTTAAAGGCGACATCTGTAGACCAGACTTGTCCACAGATTTCAGCCAGCCATCCAACTCAGCACAAGTTGACTGGATAGATGATGAGTCTTTCAGAGAGCTGTCAAAAACCTTGCCCAAGCTCTTGACTGGCTTCTCTGATTGTTGGTATGACTGTTCCTGTGATGTAAAATTGGAACTTGTTGTCCACCTTGCCTTTCTTCAGCACCATAGATCTTGATTTGGAAGGTTTGAAATGCATCCGGACCCATTCCATTAGCTTCTCGAGTCCCTTCAGAATCCACCGGATCCATCTGCCGTAGTCCAGAATTCATTCGACCCTCTGCACTCTGACTCAGCAGACTTGGTCAGCATATTCATGGCCAGGGAGAACAGCATCACAGAGATAGTGCACCCTGTGATGATACCTATCTCCACCTTATGCCAAACTGATGTGGTTGTTCCAGAAGAGACCCTCATCCTGAAATTGTAGTAATCAGCTACAGTAATCAGAGATCTTTGCACCTGTTTGGAACATGATGCTTTATCAGAGTGAGCTGGACTAACTTGTGTGGAATGGAGCCGAACAAATTTGCTAGGTCAAGCCATAACACTGACAGGTTGCCTTTGTTCTCTCTGGCCTCCCGAATTAGCTGTGCCTCCACACCAGTATTCTCCACACAGCCCGGCATACCTGAAATCCCGCCCTTCTGCACTGATGTTTCAATGTATTTGTTCTTTGTAAGGTAGGTGCACAGCCTCTTAGAAATGGTACTGAAGAAGATCTTTGCCTCCACACACAGCAAAGAGATTATGAACTTGAAAGGGTTGGCAATAAAGCTTGCTCGTTTGCATGCCCTCTCACGTCGTCGCCTCCTATGCCACTCTGCCTGGCTGAGAACCCTAATCTTCTTCCGGAGGATACACATCAACTGGGCAAGTTCAATGCGTTCCTCCTCTCCTGAGTCCTTATACTGGGACTTCAGAGCTTTTATCTCCTTCCTGATGTTATGCATCTTTGCTGCTCTATGATTTTTCGTGTAAGAATTCCCGGAGCTTTGCTTCTCCTCCTCACCAAACCGTTCAGTTGCGATGCTGACAATGATAGTAGTCATAACATGAAGTTTCTGGTCACCCTCTCCCTTTGTTGTTAACTTCAGCATATGGTCAACATCATCGTCAAACTGCTTCCACAGTGAAATCATGGTGGCTGCAGCCTATTTAATCCACCTCGGATTTGACGTGATGTTTAAGGTATTAGTCGACAGCACTTGGAGGTTCTACGTCTCACCAGGTTGAACACCTGTGCGTTGTGTTGCTCCTGCTCCCAACAAACACTTCATCTTTGTTTGGTGGATTTTAAAGCCATGGATGTTCTTGCAGACTTTACCACACATACACTTTTATTAAAAATTTTGCTTATCTTTCAAAACTCTCACACACCAAGTTACTCACAATCCAAGGTTCCACTTTATGACTGTATATTCATCTGTATGTCTAGCCAGCGTTCCCCCCCCCCCACTTTTTTCCTAGCTGAAGACCTCACTCAACAGAGCCAATCAGCTATAGTTTACCGTGTAGTATGTGGAAATGTTGAAGACAAAGAAACGGCAGCAATGTACTGTACCTACAAGCTGGCACAATCCTCATTACATGCAACAGCAACAGACAGCAGCAAGACTCAACATGGCTTACTCCAAACTATGAAAACTGAACCTCATGCCAAAAATGTTGAGTAAAAGGGAAGTTATCAGCATATACGTGTAGTTTGACAGCATATTTGACAGCAATTTTATTTCTTTGTAGTAATAAGTTAGGCAGAGAGTTCTGCCATACAGCAAGACAGGCAGACATCTACGTGGGATTTAACCTGAAATAATAATATCACTGATTACATAGAAGCTGATCAGCTTATTTTTAGCTGTAACCTCTTAATTCTTTTTTTTACCTTTAATTATTTCTACTAATTTTTTTCCCATTAAAGATGGGTACTTACGCTAGTAAACAATATCAACAACAATGGTCATGTGATATTCTGTAGTTTATTTCTATAATACAGGGTGGGCCATTCATATGGATACACCTTAATAAAATGGGAATGGTTGGTGATATTGACTTCCTGTTTGTGGCACATTAGTATATGTGAGGGGGAAAACTTTTCAAGATGGGTGGTGACCATGGTGGCCATTTTGGATCCAACTTTTGTTTTTTTCCATAGGAAGAGGGTCATGTGACACATGAAACTTATTGGGAATTTCACAAGAAAAACAATGGTGTGCTTGGTTTTAACGTAACTTTATTCTTTCTTACATTAAATGGCAAATAGCCACAGAATGTATAATATAGTAAATGCTAATAATTATATTCAATTAAATTTTATTTGTATAGCGCTTTTAACAATTGTCATTGTCTCAAAGCAGCTTTACACAATCAAAAGAATTATTTAGGTTTGTATGGAATGTGAATGTGTATGAATCAAAATGGTCAGATTGTCCCTGTTATATTATATCTAAATAATTATGTCCTATTAGACATAATTGTGTCATATTGGACTAGAAGCAATCACATGACCATTGTTGTTTATAGTGGTCATGTGATTTCTGTGGCTATTTGGCATTTATTTACAATGGTCATGTGATATTCTGTAGTTTATTTCTATAATACATTAAATGGCAAATAGCCAGAGAATGTAGAATATAGTAAATGCTAATAATAATAATCCCCATAATTATGTCCTACTAGACATAATTGTGTCATATTGGACTACAAACAACCACATTGGATTTAAATGTAAGGTTATGTAATGTCTGTCCATATGTGTATTTACTAAACACATCACAAGATGTGATTAGAAAAATAAAGGCCTATACCAGCCAACATTTGCTTTTGATTATGATCTTTTAAGAAATGGTCTAAAGAGCGAGATAGTGGTATTCATATCTCATTGATTTTGCAGTCCCCACACAGAAATAACCTATATAAACATATATGTTTTAATATAGGTTTTGATACATATAATATAGGAAAACGGCCAATTTTATATATGTCACATATATGCGTGCATACAGTATATGCGTGCATATATGTACCTATATAGACATATATGTGACATATATAAAATTGGCCGTTTTCCTATATTATATGTACCTATATGTTTACCTAGATTAGTAAAATTATTAAAATCCATAGCTGCTAGACAACATAAATAAAAGACCAATATGTAGAAATTGAATTTTTTTATTTTCTTAAGAGCAATCAACTAGTAAAAGAACAAAAACATAGCACAAGAACAAAAATAATACAAAAAACTGAACAGGAAGAAAAAATATATATTTTGAGGATCTTCCCAGCTCCGTGAGCTTTGAATTGATACTGTAGATGTGCCTATCTGCCCTCGGGTGGCTGCCGGCGACTTCTTCAATGTAGCATCTAGAGAAGACAAAAATAATAAGACAGTATAATAATAATAAATGATTATTTATTAAAACTTCAGACGACAACAATTAGTGCCACGAGGTTATTTGCAACACTATATGTTCGACAAAATAAAGGACTACACACCGTACAGCGCAATACCCCAGAAATGTGGCTTTAGAAGAGGAAAGGTAGGATTAAGAAGTGAGCAAGCGATGAATTAGCATTATAGGTCCCAAGCAGATACAGTAACAATAATGGGTGCCCTACCTTATGCAGTCTCCATTGATGCCTAATAAATATTGATACAAGTAGGCTATGGACATTCAGAGTAAAACAGTGCAAGATAAAAAAAAAAACTGTACAAAACATACATGCAGGGTAAGCATTGGTGGGAGCAATGTCCAAGCAGTGTAGAGAAATATTTCTATACGACTTCATTGTTTTGTGCTGTGTAGTATAGTATTGTAATAGCTGATCAGAGTGATCAACTCCCCATGTGCTGGTTGTACACAGTCACAGGACATGGAAATGTCTTTGTAGTCCATGTACCTTGTAATTTCACCCTCACCTTCACCGCGTCTACTGTATAAGCAGAATGGATGGTAGAACAGGTAGATACTTCTCATGTGTACATCCACTTCACATATACAAGAGGTCCATCTGAACGGTGCTTGCGTGTCCTGATGTGAGGGGCTGGTGAAGGCAAGGGTGATGCAGACACATTCTTAAAAACATTTAAATAAAAAAATGTTAGCCTATACTGTTCAGAGTAAATGGATGTGCAATTAATATGGATGCACAATATATACAGAGAGGCCCAAAAAATGTATCCACACTTCAACATGAAAAATATACACCTCTCTTCTGTAGGTCACATGACAGCATCAATTATGGTGATACAACTGACATTAGATAATACTACACACTGCTGCCATAATTCAATTTGAGTTTTAAAAAAGGCCATAGATAATTGTGAAAGTGTGTATAAATTTTTGTGCCCCTCTGTATTTGTTGATAGGCAATAGGCTGGACAAATATCTGTTGATGGACCATTGACCATGTAGGAGATCTCAAAATTTACACCTGAGACAACAGCATCCATTGGACATTACACACATATTGAACACATTCTAAACAATTACATCTTATCAGGCATTTGTAAATACACGCTAAACAAAAGGGATTATATACATTTACACCACAGAAATATTCATAAGCATCACTTAGCTACATAAGGCAGTATTTTAGCCAACTGGAACTAGCTTGTTTGTGCTAAATAACATTACCGATGGCAGTGTTATAAGCAAGCCAAAACGGAGCCAAATACATATTAGCAACCATAATCTAAAGCTATCCAAAACAAGGTGAAATACATTAGAACATTTATAAACATCTGTAAACTCCATAAGGCATTAGCTTAGCCACCGGGAAATATCATGTTTGTGCTACATGAGGCAGCATGTTTGCATGATTTACCTAAACTATATACAGTGGGAGCCACGCCAAATAGCCGCGACCGTGTGGCTGACGTGTGAATGAACTCCAAAAGAGCAACGACAAACTTAGGAGTGGAAGGTGAGAAACCTCAATGGAGAATACTGAGTATGACATGGTGTTAATTGCTCTCTGTGTGTGTGTTTTTGGCGGGGGGATGGGTGTGCGTGTTAAAGCCAACGGAGAAACGCAGGAGAGCGCGCGCGCGTGTATATACACACACACACACACACACACACACACCTCTCCATTCATCCATCATTGATTAAACCTATGAACACGGCTGTTCAGCAGTTCTAAACACAAGCGCAGGGTCTGTTTTTGTCCTTAACTAAAATACTTCAATAAGTTAACAATGAATTTATTTTGCTGAATAAGGTAATAAGCGATATTTAAACCAAACCAGTAAGTTAAGTAAGTGTTACATACATTAAAGAACTGTGTATAACCAAGTGCCCTAGCAAACACAGTTACAGTTTACAGGACAAACAAAGTGTGTGCGCTAGGGGGATTGGAAGGTGACTGAGAATACTCATTTACAAGACAAAAGACGGTCAGAGGCAGGGCCGTTCTAGACCAGGGCGGGAGGGGCGCAGTCAGAAATTTGAAGGGGGCATCATGTTCGAGCACTGTTTTTCCCTGGGCTTATAGTAACAGTATTGTCCTTGTTGAATTGTATTGAGGCACGCAAACCCCCTGACCACAATAAGGTGGCAATCCCTCAGGGGGGAAACAAAAAAATAATAATTAAAGAAATAAAATAAAATATCCTTAATCCAGATTTTATCAATCAATGACATAACATTTATCTAAGCTGGATGGTCAAATTCTCAAAAACGTTTAACCTAAAGTAAGACTTAGCACACTATAACTAAAATATTTACAAAACTGAAAGGTTGTCTTATGAATAATAAAAAATACAAACTAAATTAAAACAGATGGGCTATTGAACAGGGCCCGGTTTCTCGATAACGCACACTATTCGCGCGCTAAGTAGACTCTTAAGACATATCTTATGTTAAGTGATAACTTTTCTAAGAGTATTTCTCGAACTGTCTCTTAGGAGTCTTCTTAAGTCGCTGCCTCTTACGTCCGACGTTACAAGGCGCTGTCTACAGTGAAGGTCCTGAATTAGCTGACATCGGTTGCTCAGGAATCGATTTTTCACTCCTTTTGCATGACAGCGTTAAGAAAGACGGAACTTTCTATACAAATTAAACATTGCACTAAATTCTTTTAATAGCGTTTATTTCGACATGGGTTAACTTAACAATAATATGCCATAATAGACAAATATATAAATAAATAAATTAATTAATTAATTAATTAATTAATATTTTCATGTAACATGTGGCGGTGAAACGCACCGGGTATCCAATCATAGTTGATGGACAAACAGCTGATAACACTCTTCACCAGCTTCAGAAACAATGTGAAGTGTCAGTAGTTGGGGTTGTATAGCGCACTTATGGAATGAATACGATGAGATGACAGAGTGGAGGTTTAATACCCCTATTTCACCTACGCGGTTTCGCGCAGGGGCCGTAAGTGCGGTTCATCATGATTCAGCGCGAGTTTTGGTGCTGTTATTACGTTTCCATTTTACCACGCAAAAAAATAAACATGTTTAACATGTGGAAGCTCGCGGACCTTGCAGATCTTCGCGGACCGTCGGGCGCCGGTCACTCGAGGCGGATCACGGTGCCTAATACCCCTCTCTCACCTGTGTGGCCTGACTCATCTCCGTGAGCTGCCGCAATTGCCCACGACGTTCCTTTAACGTTCCGCGAAGTTCTGCAAGTTCTGCAAGCTTCCGCGAGGACCAGCAAGAAATTAAACGTTAAATTTTTCACGCGGAAAGATGGAAACGTAATCACAGCGCAAACACTCGGGGTGAATCATGATCAAGCCTACGGCCACAGCGTGAGCCCGCGCAGGTGAGATAGGGGTATAACACACCGCATCTCACAGCGAGTCAAACCGCATAAGTGAATAGCGGTATTACACATTACAATCACTCAGAAAAATGAATGGATGCGGGGTTTGAAACTCCCAAGGTTATTTTCTCATTTAAGTAAATCAAATTTCATAAAAATAAAATGTGTCAAAAGAAAAACCCATAAAGTCATGGATAATGGCTAATGATCAATGAAACCTATTTTAAACAAAAAGCAGCGAGCAGCTGGACATCGGGACAGGGAGTGTAAGTACGATGCGTTGGTCTGGCACGCGCAGGTCTGAGCAGCTCAAGAAGCTCCATAATCTGTTGCCTTGGAAGGCAAAACTTTTAAAATATTTTTCTAAATAACGACCACGGAGAAAATATGAAAAGGGCTGAAGTTTTCTCTAAAGGAAAAATGTACATGACCCACACGGCTCCACGGACCGCGCCGTCTTCAGTTTAACACAACACCACGCTCGCTGCCAAATTGTTCGCCACCTGTTTAATAATAGTGATTGGCAATTTTAATGCATTAGTCACATTATGAAATAGGCTAATTAAAAGTCACTCTATTAGTTCTGATATCAAATAAAATAAAATTCTTAAACAGGTCTACAGTATATTCCATCATTAATATGACTTTGATAACGTGCCATAATGTGTTTGCATACACCGCTGATTTATAAAGACTGCTGCTCAGTGGCGGCGACTAGCGTCTTGAGCTGAAACTAAGCTAAGTATGAGTTAAGGTTGGTCCAGACCAACCTTACGAACGTGTGACTTAGCTAAGAGATACTTAGCGTAAGAACGTTTCGGGAAATGCGCCATAAAGTTAAGAGAGAGGTTAAGGTACAACTTAAGAACTACTTAGCGTTAAGAAGCTTTCGAGAAACCGGGCCCAGATCATAATATGTTTTATGTTTTCTGATTATAAGTGATAGATGGGTTGATTTTAGAAAGGCTAAATGAAATAGCTAGTTTTGGTCATGTCAGTCCAGAAACTATACTATGTAAAAGTAATTATAATATGAATTAATTGAGGGCAGGACCTAACCTAATGTTAATAATTTACACCATGATAACATTAGTATTTATGTTTTTGTATATATTTTTAAATGTTCAAATGAACGTTTCAGAGTTTATACTTTGTCGTGTCATCTGTGATCGAGACCCATGAGTTAAATTGAAATAATTTTTATAGGTAGTAAGCCAGGTTTTAGTAACCTTGGACAAATCACCATGTAAGCCCTCTCTCGCGCACGCGCTCTCACACTATCTCTCGCACTCAATCACACACACACACACACACACACACACACACACACACACTCACAGACACAAACAAATAACACATGAAATCGCGTAAAACCAAATGAAACTAGGGTAAAAAATATGAGCAGTAAAAATACAGTAGTATCCTGTAGGTGATTCCTGTCCTGTGATAACACTCTAGAACTGTTTAGTTCTGTTAGTTTTGTTTTCAAGCATGAATGTTTATGGGGATTAAATCTGTCTCTGCTGCCGCATCTATACACAGTTGTGATAAGTGATTTATGCCCCATCAGATCTTTGATGTGGGACATTATGCTGGTTAAATGACTAAAGAAATACTGATCCGTATGGACAGATATTTGTTCCAGATATTATGCGCCATTAATCAATTTGTTATGCCAATTTGACTATCAGCGAAAACATCAAAAATATAACGAAAACAAACCCAAGCAGAAGTAAAATTTTAAGCTTTACTTTCAAATAAAAATTTGATTTGTCACATACACAGCACGATATGCAGTAAAAATGCTTTGGGTGCGGCTCGAACTCGGCATTCCTTCACCTGGATTGCTTTATAAGTACCACGTGCTAACCGATTGCGCCACTGGAGCTACACGGAAGTTGGTCTTGTCAGAGTATCCTCTCTCTCGTCCGCACACACACACACGCACACACACACACACATGAAATTGCGTAAAACCAAACGAAATATAAGCAGTAAAATACATTAGTATAACATGCGCTAACCCTCTGGAACTTTTTTACTATTGTTTCCAAGTGTTTATGGGGATTTAATCTGTCTCTGCTGCCGCATCCATTCACAGTTGTGATAAGTGATTAATGCCCCATCAGATTTTTTTGACGGGGGAGCATTATGCATGATTAAATGACTAAAGAAATACTGATCCATATGGGCAGATATTTGTTCCAGGTTGCATGCGCCATTAATTGCCTTTCTTATGCCACTTGTTGACTATCAGTGAAAAAAAAACCATCATCAAAAATATAACGAAAACAATCCCAAGCAGATGTTACATTTTGAGCTTTACTTTGCAGCAAAATATTATCAATCAGTATATTAAATGGAACTAGGTAAAATACACCGTAATGTAAAATACTGTACATAGCCCGCGTTTTTATTCCGTACCTACAATGATCGGTATAGACAAATTACAGACGCTACCGTGTCTTTAAGGATCATTTCAGGATGTCTTAAAAAATATTTCACTAACTAGTTTTATTAAGTCATTATTAAATAATAAATAGCATAATCATCATGGGTTGTGTATTGAGTGATTTAACAAATCTGTTTTATTAATCGGTTTGTTGTTGTTTTTTACCATGTCATCTATTTATGAAACTATGTTGACAATACAAGAACTGTCTGTATATTAAATATATTGTATTGGGTTTCCTGGACACTGCAGTTAACTGCGCCAGTCAATGCTCCATCTGGCGGAATTATACAGCATTGCAACCATCTTTTTAGAAAGCGCATGGGGGCGTTTATGGGGCGGGGCATTGTTAACTGCGTCATCGCGGGGGATCACCTTCCGTGCACGCACCGTGCATTAACCCTTCATGATCCTGCCATGGATCCATCATGCTCCAGGCGGCTGTTTGACGTGGCTCCCACTGTAAATGGCATTGAAAGCCAATGTGTCACACAAGCTGACAAGAGCTAGCTGTAGTGAGGAAAATATTTACTAATATTAGTTTAATTTTATCAGAATAAGAGTTATATAAGACTTAATAACTTACCCAGTGTAGCATGGGTCTATTCTCTCTTCAAAATGCTCCCGTTCGTCATCGGAGTCACAGTGTCTTCTTCTGAGGTAAATGTGAACTTTCCAGAACATTCTGAAGAGTTTCCTCGGATGTGTAAGCGCGTGCCATCTTCCAAAACGTGCAGAAAATTAACTGAATCTGAGTGTTTTCAAGCCTGTCTCTGTGTGTGTGTGTTTGTTGGTGTCTAGGGGCGTGGCCTAGTATGTAAATTACCGGACTGATTTCTGTGTGATTGGCGTGTGGGCGTGTCCTGCCTTGGGTCATTAGCAGATAAGTGCGACATAAATTCTGTGCCTCTCCTTGGTTTCATACGGATTACATAAACTGTGAATATTAGTTTTCAATGTGACTTGGATCACTTAAAAGTAGACACTTTAAGCTTTCTATAGATATATTTCTCATTTCAGTTAATTTTAGTGAAGTGTTTCAAAAAGATTTTCACGGTGACTGAGGTTTCATATATGTGCATATATCCTCATATACTGTATGTGGGCAATTCGGATACCAATTTCGTGTGTTCGCACAGAAGTTTTTTGCATTTTTTTTTTAAGTAAGTTCTTAGCTATTGTCTTGATAATAGAAAATATGAGCTAGGCATCATGTATGACAGTTGCCAAAGTGAGATATGAGCTAAAATGACCAGGGAAATGACCAGACTTAGCACACTATAACTAAAATATTTACAAAACTGAAAGGTTGTCTTATGAATAATAAAAAATACAAACTAAATTAAAACAGATGGGCTATTGAACAGGGCCCAGTTTCTCGATAACACACACTATTCGCACGCTAAGAAGACTCTTAAGATATATCTTATGTTAAGTGATAACTTTTCTAAGTGTATTTCTCGAACTGTCTCTTAGGAGTCTTCTTAAGTCGCTGCCTCTTACGTCCGACGTTACGCGGCGCTGTCTACAGCGAAGGTCCTGAATTAGCGGACATCGGTTGCTCAGGAATCGATTTTTCACTCCTTTTTCATGACAGCGTTAAGAAAGACGGCACTTTCTATGCAAATTAAACATTGCACTAAATTCTTTTAATAGCGTTTATTTCGACATGGGTTAACTTAACAATAACATGCCATAATAGACAAATATCTAAATTAATATTAAATAATTAATAAATTTCGCTAATATTTTCATGTAACATGTGGCCTTGAAACGAACCGGGTATCCAATCATAGTTGATGGACAAACAGCTGATAACACTCTTCACCAGCTTCAGAAACAATGTGAAGTGTCAGTTGTTGGGGTTGTATAGCGCACTTATGGAATGAATATGATGAGATGACAGAGTGGAGGTTTAATACCCCTATCTCACCTACGCGGGGCCGTAAGTCCGGTTCATTATGATTCAGTGCGAGTTTTGGTGCTGTTATTACGTTTCCATTTTACCACGCAAAAAAATAAACATGTTTAACATGCGGAAGCTCGTGGACCTTGTAGATCTTCGCGGACCGTCGGGCGCCGGTCACTCGAGGCGGATCACAGTGTCTAATACCTCTCTCTCACCTGTGCGGCCTATCTCATCTCCGTGAGCTGCCGCGATTGCCCACGACGTTCCTTTAACGTTCTGCAAAGTCTGGAAGCTTCCGCGAGGACCAGCGAAAAATTAAAATTTGAATTTTTCACGCGGAAAGATGGAAACGTAATCACACCGCAAAAACTCGGGGTGAATCATGATCAAGCCTACGGCCACAGCGCGAGACCGTGCAGGTGAGATAGGGGTATAACACCACATCTCATAGCGAGTCAAACCACATAAGTGAATACTGTAGGGGTATTAAACATTACAATCACCAAGAAAAATGAATGGATGCGGGGATTGAAACTCCCATGGTTATTTTCTCATTTAACTAAATCAAATTTCATAAAAATAAAACGTGTCAAAAGAAAAACCCATAAAGTTATGGATAATGGCTAATGATCAATGAAAAATATTTTAAGTGTAAGTACGACGCGTTGGTCTGGCACGCGCAGGTCTGAGCAGCTCAAGAAGCTCCATAATCTGTTGCCTTGGAAGGCAAAACTTTTATTTAAATATTTTTTTAAATAACGACCACGGGGAAAATATGAAAAGGGCTGAAGTTTTGTCTAAAGGAAAAATGTACATGACCCACACGGCTCCACGGACGGCGCTGTCTTCAGTTTAACACAACACCACGCTCGCTGCCAAATTGCTTGCCACCTATTTAATATTAATTGTGATTGGCAATTTTAATGCGTTAGTCACATTATGAAATAGGCTAATTAAAAGTCACTCTATTAGTTCTGATATCAAATAAAATAACATTCTTAAACAGGTCTACAGTATATTCCATCATTAATACGGCTTTGATAACGTGCCATAACATGTTTGCATACACTGCTGATTTATAAAGACTGCTGCTCAGTGGCGGCGACTAGCGTCTAGAGCTGAAAATACGCTAAGTATGAGTTAAGGTTGGTCCAGACCAACCTTACGAACGTGTGACTTAGCTAAGAGATACTTAGCGTACAAACGTTTCGGGAAATGCGCCATGAAGTTAAGAGAGAGGTTAAGGTACAACTTAAGAACTACTTAGCGATAAGAAGCTTTCGAGAAACCGGGCCCAGATCCTGCCATAGGAGACATATCTTGTATGTACATATAGGGCTTATATGTCGATATAAAGAAGCAATACAGGAGACCTATATGGCCTGTATATGCACATATATGCACCTCAATTTTGCCTATATGTGGCATATATACGCATATATGCAGCATATATATTATCACTTATATGCATATATACTGCATATAGGTTTCATATATGCGCATATATCCTCATATACAGTGGTCACCTAATCGGAGCGTTCATTTTACCGTCGCCACGCTCGGTGACAGCATTTGGGTTTGTGCATTTGCTGGCTTTTACCACTGAGTGGCGCTATATAACTACAGACTGACGCCTCATGCCTTAGTTCATTCTCTGCCGGATTAATGAGACGCGCTCCATTAGAACTACACGTAGTAGCCGATAACATCAAGTGAAACACTGTAGTTGACCGAATTCATAATCACAGTACTAAAATTACAGTACAAATGTACAATTCAAATTAAATCAAATCTTATTAGGATCAAATTTAAGCACAATAAATATTAACACAGTGAGCCTTTAGATTTTATCACGTGTAATTAGAAAAGAAGTGTGTAGGGTTTTATTGAAATATAAATTTCTAAACCAATAAGATCAAATAACACCAAGTTATTATTATAACAGGCTTACTTCGTCACTTATCTAGAGCTTGCTTTCAAATAAGTCGAGTGGCTTATTAACGTGACTGGGGTATGTTGTCTCTTAGTGCCCGATTGGTGTAGCGGTTAGAGCATTCGGTCAGAGATAGACAAAGCGCTGGTTCGAATCCTGGGTGATGCTATTTTAAAAATTGTTTTATTTTAATTTTGCTTCAGCATACTATAGAAAAAACAGCAAACTCGCACGCAACCAGCTTGTATTCTTTAAATTTAGGGGAGGGACGACTCGGTCTGCTGCTGTGTGTGTGTGTGTGTGTGTGTGTGTGTGTGTGTGTGTGTCATTATACTGATGAAAAGTGGTGGATTATTCAGTGAAACGAGGCTTTGTCCAGTTTTTATACAGTTTACAGCAAGAAGCCTGTTTGTTAAAGATTTAGTCTGGTCTTTATTGCCTTTTGCTATCCACAACTGGATACTTGTTAAATTCTAGCTAAAATAATTATGTTAGTCACATTTAGTGGGTATTTGAAAGTAGAAGCTTATATACGTTGAAACAGAGTGATATACAGTACATAAATGCCCAGGGAATGTCCACTGGGCATATAACTGGGTTATAATAAATAAGAAATGACTTATATTACTGAGCTTGAGGTCAGGAAATACCAGTGTGAAAGGTTAGAAGTAAAGGTGAATGAATTAATCAATAATCATACGCTCAAACTATGACCAGTGGCAAACAGATAAACTGACATTATTATCTACAGACAACGATAGACAAAATTCAAACAAATACTGTAGTATAACAGTATTCACTGGAATAAAATGTGAGTGTGGTTCAAACAGTCATTTGACATGAGTTTTTGAGGTGCAGTGGGTGACGGGATTTATAGTCATGTGTCTTATTGGCGCTCCCATGACAACAGGATTATTCCTGCATCTGCACACCCATATACTGGCATAACCAACATTTTAACCCTGGAGAAACCATGGGGTCATATTTGACCCAGACTTTTATTTCATCGTCATATTCAACCCACACACCAAAGTAAAGATTTCTTTTTGCATTACAACCCAGTGTGCCCTATGTGAACCCATAACACTGACATTTAGTGGTAACTGACTGAACTATCCTGATTTTCACATCAAACATGGCTGCTACTGTGCTTTTTATTTGGTGATATAAAAGCTGATGCCAGTGTTTTTAGTTCCTGCCTTAGAACAAAATGTTATGTGCATAGTCATTGATGAAAAGTTAAAATCAATAAATATATTTTAAAATGAGAATCTGGTCTTTCCTTACTAAGAAAGAACTCCTGCCTTTATGTCATGAGTGAAAGTTACCAGCTGGTAAAACATACTGGATATCCCAAGGTCATTACATGTAGTAGGAAAGGGTTAATTTAAAAAAAAAAACACCTGTTTTAGGGTTCACTGGGTCTGTATCATCATTTCAGCCAAAGGAGATAGATTTCCTATTAGGATAAGGTGGTCTGGGTTTTCCAGGGTTAAATACACAATTATACTTTATTTAGAACAAATCAATGCGCAAGAACTCTTGATGTAATATTAATATCCGATTGTCCTATTTGCTGATAAATTAACGGCATCACTTTATTAGTTGATTACGTATTAATGACTAACACGCCATATCAACTCACTCAAAAGGTTCTTCAGTTTATGTGATATTGACCCCATTGCATTCACCATTGCTTTGATGTATAAAATATAATTTGCTACACTACTATTGAAATGAAGACTGTTCATGATAGTGCATTCAGACTCTTGGGTAAGATCATTTCTCAATGCTTATATTACTTCCTCTTATAATGTGGTTCACGATGACATTTTGTTTCCAAGCACGTACAGTTTGCTCAGTATGAGAGGGACACAGTCTCCTGGTCCAGCTTGCCAGGGGAAAAACAGCATCACTGGTCTTTATAATGAATATCCATGGCATTGGATTTCCATAATTAGTGAGATGAAAGTCTACGACTTCAGTTGGTGTTCCTCAGCAAACAGAGCACCGAGCACATCTGCCACTCTCCAGCCTGAGCTAACACATGCTAACACAGATGGTAGAGCAGATGAAGGAAAATCAGGACCAGAAGCGAACGATGCACTGAATCATGACTTTTGCAATACTGTGCTGAAGATACTTAGCGACACTCCCACAGGAGGAATGATGTCCGCCTCTTCCTCGCTAATGAAAGTCATGAGTAGGACAACGCACGCGAACAGACCTGAGGGCTCACTTTGGAAATACATGCTATAGTAGGATTATTAGCTTGATGTTGTTCGGCCAAACCCTGAGGATGAATAATGCATAGCCCTACCCAAAGAGAGGAAATGCAGTAAACAATAAACAGTTTGCCGGTTCATTTTCTTCACATTAATGAACTACAATGGATGTTCAAGAAACAACTTGTACTTTTAACTGTGCAGAATAACTGAAACAGATTTGAGAGTAAAAACTACCTTTATTTATGTATGTAAGCCTCTGCTACATTCATGCACTTATCCATGATTTCACTAGAGAATACCATCAAGGTATACATTTTTCACATTACGATCAGACTATTTGCTTCACATTTGAAAGACTGTCCTCCCAGGAACCGCTTTAAGTAAGGACTATACAAGCATATGACAATAACTCCCAGCCTGGTTCCTGTAAAGTTGTGTGTACAGCTCCCACAGATATATGTGCCTCTTCCACAAGTGCCTCTTGACAAGTTATCTGTCAATTTTCCAGGATCAGGACTTACACTTCATGAATGCTGAGGGGTGTGGGAGTCATTCACGGATGTACACAATGTATATAATGGAATGCAAATGTCAATCATTCCAGATGTGTGTGCTGATTGGCTCATATGCCATATTTACTTAAAGGAAAACTCCGTTTGAGTTTTTTTTTTTTTTTTTAGAAAAGTTTTATAGATCAGGAGTGAGGTTTGGATGTACACACATATAATACAATGGTGTGAGAGAGTAAGTCAGTTGATCTTTAAGGGGCAGTGGTGTGAAAATGTGCTTTGTCCTGTTCTTCAGGACAATTTCACACCTATTAGTCTCTTTGCTGTTTTCAAAACTGAGCAAAATGGATATATATGTAACCCACCAAACTTTCTGTATGGTAGTGGGGTAGGTTGTCTTCTTTATTGTTTCTTTATTGGTTTCTTTTAATCTCTTATGCAGAGTTTAAATGTAAATGGAGTATAACACTTCATACAAGAGGTGCATAATTGGTGCCTGTGTCTTTAAGAACTTCTGTGAATGGCTGTAGCAAGTTTGAGTGCCTCAAGGGAAAATGCGCTTTTGCCTTACAGGTTAGATTGATATTTAAATCTGATTGGCTTGAATAGTTTAAGACCCGCCCACGGAAAAAAAAAGAAAAGAAAAAAAAAGACGGTGTGTGTGTGTGTGGGCGGAGAGATCGAAGCGGCAAATAAAACGAGAGAGAGAGAGTTTTTGTTTGATGAAGGGATTAGTTGATAAATAATTGTTAATTAGCCCAGTGCATAAAGTGTGTTTTTGCAAGTTGTTAAGTTAGCTCCTTGCTAATTGTTAGTCACATTTAAGTTTGCTGTGTAAGTGTTTCCGCCATTGCAGTTAGATCATCTGCTAGTTTAAGTACGGATTATCAGTCTGTGCTTCAAGTTATCATAAAGAAATAACTTGTGCAAGGACACCAGGAGATTTCGGGGCTCCCGGGCGGCGTGGGAGCGTGACTCAATCGGCTGCCGGAGACAACGCAAGACTAGGGCTGGCAGTAGCCCACTCTGGTGTTATCTTTACCACGTCACGTCGGCAGAAGGAATTAAGGTACTTTTGTTTAGTCTGTTTGTGCTCAGGAGAGGAAGAGGCCAGTTTTTTTAGTTTCCACGGCCACAACGAACTCGAGCCATGATCCAGGCCTGCAACGGGGTGGGTGGTGACTGAGTGCATGTGAGTTAGCTGTGTGTGGGCCCACCAGTGTCTCAGAACGGTTTCTATACTGTTATTTAGTGCACTGAGGAAAACAATGTGTATTTAGAGTAATATTTTGACAACAACAGGTTACTTCATACATTTCCCATGTTAGTTTATCCTACGGATATTGTTGATTTCAAGGAGAGTTTACTCAATTAATGCAAAGGTATGTGATACAAAGATTGAGTTGGTTATTCTGTATTTACCCAGAAGCAGCTGTGATTTTGTGACCACTGTTGCACAGTTGGAAATTTTATTATTTGCCTATTTCCAATTTTATCTTCTTACTAATTAAACTCTTAGTTTGTTACTTATCCAAGTGTTTGCTTATATAATTCGTTTTGACTAAGTGGTGAGGTTGTTTGAAATTCATAGAAACCGGATAGAGATATAAATAGTCCATTCAGTGACTTTAGAGGGGCCTATAATACACCATCTCTTAGGCATTAATTTGTTGAACCTGATGCGGCTCCGTACTAACCTCTTAAATAAAAAGAAGGTAGGGGGCGCTACATAAAGTGGGGGCTCGTCCGCGATCACCCTCTGATAGGTCACTGAAGAGTTCCCAAAAAGAGGAGGCAAATCGGATCAGATAAGCCCAGGCACCTCTTGTCATATCAATTGAAGTAATTGGGAAAGTGGATAACTATTGTCATGGCTCTGAGAAACGACCCTAGTCTCCAAGCAGAGGTAACCCGCTGGTGTAAAGAGGCAGGCGTGGATGAGACTCATGCTTTAATGCTGTTAAATGTACCGGTGCACACTGACGTGGCTGAGATTGAAAAGGAAATGGAAGCAGTGAAAGTGCTAGGAAGAGTTCGTGTGAGAGACACCCGAGAAGGACCTACCTCGCATTATATGATGGTGTTGTGTGAGAGCAAACAAGCCACAGACTACAAGCGCATACCTCCTGAAGTAAGAAGAGGAGAAACGGAAGTACCCTGGTCAGTCATAGTAATTCAGACAAGAGAATCTGCTGGCAACACAACTATTGAAGCTTTCCCTGAAAAGCTGGCCAAGTTCCTGATGGAAGAAGGCAAGTCACTCAGTGACGTACAAGCTTTGTACACTCCTCTTAACCCAAATGGCAGTTCCCCTGAGTCTATCATACGTGCTGTAGGGGAGATCCTAGAAAAGACAAAGCCTTCTAGTGATGGCAATGCATACAGACGCCTGCGCACGTTTTCAGCTCTACTTCCCAACTGGATTGAACAGGCCAGGCTGATGATAACCGAGTGTGACTGTTCTGAAAAAGAAAAACGACGCAGAATTATGGAAAGCTTAAAAGGACCAGCACTGGAAATCGTAAGAGCTGTCCGGTTCTCCAGTTCTGAGGCAAGTGCTTTGCAGTATTTGGAGGCCTTGGAGAGTACATTTGGATCATCTGAGTCTGGTGAGGATTTATATTTTAAATTTCGTCTTTTGCGCCAAAACACCGGCGAAGCACTGTCAGAGTTTCTGAGGAGGATCGATAAGGCTCTTAAAAAAGTAGTGGAACGAGATGGTCGGTCTATTAGACTGGCAGATAAAGTACGAGTTGAACAGCTCATTAGAGGGGCCGTGAATTCTGACTTGATGTTACTTCAGTTAAGACAGAGAGCGGACAGATTGCCCACCTTCTTTCCTCAGTCTGCTAAAGGAGATACGTGAGGCAGAGGAGAGTGAAGCCTCTCGCCACAGAATGTCTGCTAATGCCAAGGCCATCCAATATCAGGAAGAAAGAGCTAGCCCCTCTGTTATCCAAGAAATGCATGCTGAGATACAAAAATTGAGAGCACAAGTATATGGCGGCGAGTCTGAGACAGTGGCTACTTCATCCATGCCAATTAGGCCAAAGGAAAAACCCAAGAAGATTGAGAAAAGCAATGAGTCAGAAGTTCAAGAGTTAAGAAAACAAGTCCAGCATCTACAACAGCAGTTGTCAGTTCTGAGTGTCAGTTCTTCTCGGTTCTCCCATGATGTCTCAGAGCAACGGCCAAGACCGGCACAGGCCACTTCCCCGTCCATGAGATTCCAGTCAGCTAGAATGAAAGATGACTACTTCTGTTACCGGTGTGGTCAGGATGGCCATATTGCCACAAAGTGTCAATCTCCACCAAATCCAGATCAAGTAATTCAGAAGCTGATTCGTTCTTTAAGACAGGCAAAGAGTGTACATCAGGCGGATGAACATAGAACAGCACCAGACCAAGCTTATTTCTCCAAAAAGAGTCAGACATGCATATACGAAGCCAGCAATCTTCCCCAAGGTCTAGTTGGACCATCATCCACAGTTGACGTAAAGCTTAATGGCCAAGTATGTCAAGCCTTGTTAGACACCGGCTCACAAGTGACAATTGTATTTGACAGCTGGTTTTCCAGATATCTCCCAGGTGTCCCCATTCACCCTTTGACTGGACTGTCGATTTGGGGACTCAGCTCATGTAGTTACCCATATAAGGGGTATATAGTTGTTGATGTCACCTTCCCTGCTTCTGTTACTGGTGTTGAAGAATCACTGTCCATTCTGGCCCTTGTATGCCCTGATACTCAAGGCCCACCCCAAGTGCCCGTTATCATTTGCACCAATGCCAGTTTCTTTAAACGCCTAGCTACTCTCCTAGCCATGAAACTGAAAGATCTAGTATTGCACAGGCTTTGAGAATCCAGACTCAACACTCCACAATCCATCTGAATTAACAGCCAGAGACAGAGACCCGTCTCGACCATCCTGAGGGAAAGGTCAGGTGGATAGGGCCTGGGGAGTGTGTAGTTCCCTCTAGAGGGGAAGTGTGTGCTGTCTGTACAATGGAGACTGACAAGCCATGGAGGAAAGAGATCTTTGTGATAGACTCACCCGAAGAGGACAGTCTTCCAGCTGGAACTTTCATAACCCCAGTGGTACTCCCCTCGTCAGCTATAAAAGGGAGCAATATCCAAGTTTTAATTTACAGTGTAACTGCTAGGGATATTTCTATTCCGGCAGGGAGGGTAATTGCCCATGTGTACCTTACCGACACCATTACAGTAAGCTCGCAGGGACAGAACTCTAAAGAGATTGACCCAAGTATGTTTCATTTTGGCGAGTCATCTATTCCTAAAGCCTGGGAAAGGCAGCTGCGTCAGAAGTTGTCAACCCGAAGTGACGTATTTTCTACTGGTGAGTGGGACGTGGGACTAGCTCATGGAGTCGAACATAACATAAGACTGACAGACTCCAAACCATTCAGAGAACGTTCCAGACGTATTGCTCCTGCAGACATTGACGATGTACGACGCCATATCAAAGAACTGTTGGCAGCTGGCATTATTAAGGAGTCGAGGAGTCCGTACGCATCACCCATAGTAATTGCACGAAAAAATATGGGGCAATCAGGATGTGTGTCGATTACCGAACTCTAAATGCTCGCACCATTCCAGATCAGTATACCACTCCTAGGATCGATGATGCTTTGGACTGTTTAGCTGGCAGTAAGTGGTTTTCCGTACTAGACCTCCGCAGTGGATATTATCAAATAGCCATGGCAGAGGAAGATAAAGAGAAGACGGCATTCATCTGTCCACTGGGTTTCTACCAGTTTGAGCGGATGCCACAGGGGATAACTGGAGCTCCAGCCACATTCCAGCGGCTAATGGAACGAGCTGTTGGTGACATGCATCTCCTCCAAGTAATAGTCTATCTCGACGACATCATTGTGTTCGGGCGTACCCTTGAAGAACACGAAGAGAGGCTATTAAAAGTCTTAGACCGTCTAAGAGAGTGTGGGCTGAAAGTATCCATTGATAAGTGCCAGTTCTGCCAGTCCCAAGTACAGTATGTTGGACATATTGTGTCAGCTGCTGGAGTGTCACCTGACCCCGCCAAGATTGACGCAGTAACACGCTGGAAATTGCCAACTGACTTGAGGTCGCTGAGATCCTTTCTGGGTTTTTGTGGATTCTACCGGAGATTCATGAAGGACTACTCAGCCATTGTGAGGCCGCTGACTGAGCTCACCAAAGGGTACCCACCGACCTCTGGTAAAAACAGAAAGGCAGCAGATAAGACTTACTATAAAGAGTCCGAGCCATTTGGAAAGCGTTGGGATGATGACTGTGCTGCAGCTTTCCATAAAATCATTTACTGTCTCACTCGTGCACCAGTACTTGCTTTTGCTGACCCCACCAAACCGTATGTTCTGCATGTAGATGCTAGCATGAATGGTTTGGGAGCTGTCCTAAATCAAGAACATGCAGCTGGTTTAAGACCTGTGGCTTATGCAAGCAGGAAGTTGAATGCCTCAGAACAGCATTACCCAGTCCATCAGCTTGAGTTCCTAGCACTAAAATGGGCAGTTGTGGACAAGTTCCACGACTACTTATACGGTGCTCAGTTCGTGGTGAAGACTGACAACAATCCACTCACCTATGTCTTGTCCACTGCCAAGTTGAATACGACAGGTCATCGCTGGTTAGCGGCCTTGTCTACCTATAACTTCAGTTTACAGTACAAGCCAGGAAGCTGCAACATAGATGCAGATGTACTATCACGGTACCCCTGTGAACCCACTGACTGCCCTGAATGGCAGGAAATTCCGAAATCAGGAGTGAAGGCTATTTGTCAGCTGGCTGGTGTTCTGGAAATCAATAAGTCCTCAGTCCGCCTGTTGGATCACTTGGGTGTCCCACCACAAAGCATCCCAGAAGCGTTCTGTTGTCCCACAGCACTGGGACTGGGTCATATGGAACCGTTGAGTAATGTGGAGATAAGGAAAGCTCAAGAGGAGGATCCGGTAGTTGGCGTAGTGAAGCGAGATGTGGAGTCTGGGAAAATACTTACCGGTGCTAATAGTTCCGATAATACTGTTGCTCTGCTACAGCGTCAAGGTCCCAAGTTGATGATCCAGAACCACATTCTGTATCGAGTCAGCAAAAGTTCTTGTGAGAGAGAAAAGAAACAGCTTGTCTTGCCTGAAAAGTACTGGACTCAAGTACATGCGTTCCTTGCATGATGACACAGGCCATTTGGGTGTAGAGAGAACCACGGAACTCCTGAGGGAGCGTTTCTATTGGCCTAGAATGTCCACCTACATAGAGCAGTACATAAAGAATTGTGGCCGCTGTATAGCACGTAAGACATACCCCAAGAAAGTTGCACCTTTACATCATATGACCAGCTGTGGGCCTTTTGATTTGGTATGCATTGATTTTTTTATCCATTGAGCCAGACTCTAAAGGTATTAGCAATGTCCTCATCATGACAGATCATTTCACACGCTATGCCCAAGCATTCCCAGCTAAAGATCAAAAAGCTCTGACTGTGGCCAAGATACTGTGTGACAAGTTTTTCGTTCACTACGGCTTACCATCCCGTATCCATTCAGATCAAGGGAGAGACTTTGAGAGTGGTCTCATTAAAGAGCTGCTAAGGATGCTGGGAATCCGAAAATCCAGAACATCTCCATACCATCCTCAAGGAGACCCGCAGCCTGAGAGATTTAACCGAACACTTCTTTCCATGCTGGGTACGCTGGACCCGGCAGAGAAACACAGGTGGAGTCAACACATTAACCGGTTAGTACATGCATACAACTGTACTAAGAATGACGCAACTGGGTACTCACCGTACTTTCTGTTGTTCGGAAGGGAGGCTCGTCTGCCGGTGGATGTATGTTTCGGGACTTCTCCCGATGGAGAGGGAACTAGTAACCATCAACAGTATGTGCAAAGAATGAAAGCAGAGTTGAAGAGAGCTTATCAGTTAGCAGCTGAGACTGCCCAGAAAAGTCAGCAAAGAAACAAGCGTTTATATGATAAGCATGTGACACACCAGACTTTAGCTGTAGGTGATCGCGTGTTGATAAAAAATCTGGCATGGACAGGAAAGCACAAGCTGGCTGACAAATGGAATTCTGTTCCATACGTAGTGGTGGAAAAGTTAACAAATTTGCCGGTGTATCATCTAAAACCTGAATCCGGTATAGGCAGTGCGAGAACGTTACACAGAGATCACCTTTTACCTGTTGGGGATGAGGTGAGATTGTCTGATACAGGAGAATCCCGTGATGGGTCTGCGCCACCAGAAACAAGATTAGTAGATAGAAAGCGGAGAGGATCAGGAGAAAGGAATGCAGCTATTGTAGAAAGTGAATGGAGGAACGACTCTGGAAGTGAAGAGGAGGATGACCTGTGGTATCACCACCTGAACAGGGTAGAAAGACAGCACAGGCCAGAGAGTAATATTCAAGATGAAGCGGCTGTGGTGGAGGACACCGTTTGCCCTGGAGGTGAATTGGATAGACCTCATGCAGAAGCTGCTGAGCCAACATTCACTGGAGAGAGCTGTGGAGACATACCAGATCCGAGTCAAGAGGAACAGGGAGACACGGATTTAGAAGGGGGAGATCCTGGCGGTCATGATGCTACCAGAGAAGCAGTAGATACTCAAAATGCCCGCCCTAAAAGAAACATAAGACCAGTAGTCAGATTAAGCTATGACCATTTGGGCCAGCCCACTTACCGACCTTTAACCCTAGTTCATAGAGGGATGGTCATTAATGTGGAGGGTGGAAATGAATCAGAGACGAAACCTTGTAGCACAGTGTGGTGTCATCCTATGGCGCAGTGTACTCAGTGTGCTCAAGTGAAGGCCGGCATAGTGTCCAAAGTTACAATAAAAATTTAATGGAGTAATCTCATGGGGTCATGAGATGTTTAGAAGGGGGAGCATGTAACCCACCAAACTTTCTGTATGGTAGTGGGGTAGGTTGTCTTCTTTATTGTTTCTTTATTGGTTTCTTTTAATCTCTTATGCAGAGTTTAAATGTAAATGGAGTATAACACTTCATACAAGAGGTGCATAATTGGTGCCTGTGTCTTTAAGAACTTCTGTGAATGGCTATAGCAAGTTTGAGTGCCTCAAGGGAAAATGCGCTTTTGCCTTACAGGTTAGATTGATATTTAAATCTGATTGGCTTGAATAGTTTAAGACCCGCCCACGGAAAAAAAAAAGAAAAGAAAAAAAAAGACGGTGTGTGTGTGGGCGGAGAGATCGAAGCGGCAAATAAAACGAGAGAGAGAGAGTTTTTGTTTGATGAAGGGATTAGTTGATGAATAATTATTAATTAGCCCAGTGCATAAAGTATGTTTTTGCAAGTTGTTAAGTTAGCTCCTTGCTAATTGTTAGTCACATTTAAGTTTGCTGTGTAAGTGTTTCCGCCATTGCAGTTAGATCATCTGCTAGTTTAAGCACGGATTATCAGTCTGTGCTTCAAGTTATCATAAAGAAATAACTTGTGCAAGGACACCAGGAGATTTCGGGGCTCCCGGGCGGCGTGGGAGCGTGACTCAATCGGCTGCCGGAGACAATGCAAGACGAGGGCTGGCAGTAGCCCACTCTGGTGTTATCTTTACCACGTCACGTCGGCAGAAGGAATTAAGGTACTTTTGTTTAGTTTGTTTGTGCTCAGGAGAGGAAGAGGCCAGTTTTTTTAGTTTCCACGGCCACAACGAACTCGAGCCATGATCCAGGCACTGAGGAAAACAATGTGTATTTAGAGTAATATTTTGACAACAACAGGTTACTTCATACATTTCCCATGTTAGTTTATCCTACGGATATTGTTGATTTCAAGGAGAGTTTACTCAATTAATGCAAAGGTATGTGATACAAAGATTGAGTTGGTTATTCTGTATTTAACCAGAAGCAGCTGTGATTTTGTGACCACTGTTGCACAGTTGGAAATTTTATTATTTGCCTATTTCCAATTTTATGTTCTTACTAATTAAACTCTTAGTTTGTTACTTATCCAAGTGTTTGCTTATATAATTCTTTTTGACTAAGTGGTGAGGTTGTTTGAAATTCATAGAAACCGGATAGAGATATAAATAGTCCATTCAGTGACTTTAGAGGGGCCTATAATACACCATCTCTTAGGCATTAATTTGTTGAACCTGATGCGGCTCCGTACTAACCTCTTAAATAAAAAGAAGGTAGGGGGCGCTACATATATATTTAGCAATTTACACTACCAATCAAAAGTTTGCACAATACCTTCTGATTCAATCTTTTTTTTCATTCTAGAACAATACTGATATGTTCAAAGCTATGAAATAACGCATAGTGCATTAGGTAATTAAGTCAGTTGTTATTTTAAGACACAATGGTGAGCAGTATTGTCAAGTGCATTTGCAAAACCCATCAATTTCCATGATGAAACTGGCTCTCATAAAGACCATCACAGGAAAGCAAGACCAATACGTCACTGGTAGAAGGAAAACTTTACGCACTACTGTAACTACAAAATCATGTACTGTACAGTAAGGTGTACAGTTCATTTGCACAATTACTATGATTATCTCATGGCAGACAAACAACATATAGCAAACAAGTTCTATTCAAATTCTAGCTAGCAAATTTAAAATCAACTAAACAGAGTAAGTGAGAAGAAACATTATTCTTACAGCAGGAAATAGTCTTCTACTTACAGCACAGTCCATTACTCTCAGGACAGCATTGAAAACAGGTATAGGTTAGTACAACTGCACAACAGAATTTTTTAAATAATAGATTAGCCTGTTCCAGTTTGGGTTTGGAATAGAAAAATAATACAACATTTCCCCAAAAGCAGAGTAGTAGTACTGATAGATCCTCTTTGTGGCACATGCTGTTAGATAACTTATTTATTAGATACTGAGTCTTATAGATTACAATGCGCCAAAAAGATTAAAAACATGAAAGATTAAATAAAATAAATAACTTGTCACTTTCACTTTAGAAGAGTCTGACATTGTCTTCAGTGTATTCTGTATCAGATATGCCAAGCCTTATTCTAAGATTACTGACAACTGATGAATGTTAATAAACATGGCGGGTTGTCTCCATAAATATTAATGAGTATTGAATTAGCGAAGATGAGTACAAATGAGGAGGTGAAAATGTAGAGAAAACAAAAGTGCAACATTCTTTTATTGATTTATTTGTTAATTCATTAATTCAGTCATTCATTCATGTATTCAATCCCCTTTCAGAGAATGCCCTTTTTGCTATTATAATAATCTCTTTTTTTTTCTGTTAAGGTTTTTCGTTAGATTTTGGAGCATGGTTGTGGGAATTTGTCCATTCAGTCTCTTATTGAGGTCAGGCACTGATGTTGGGTGAGGAATGCAACGATCCTGTTAGTTAATTTCAAAAGATTTCAGTGCGGTTGAGGTCAGGGCTCTCTGTAGAACACTTGAGTTCCATAGTGACCATGACCATGTCTCTATATACACCGCATTCCAAATGATTATGCAAATTTGATGTAAGTGTCATAAACATTAAATGTTTAGTTTTTAAATTAAACTAATCGATGATGTTCTTGGGCTCTTGGGATCAGTGAAATGAATATCAGACGTGTGATAATTAGTTTGCCAGATAATCCCAATTAAAGGAAAAGTACTGAAGAAGGTTGTTCCACAATATTAAGCAGGCCACAGGTTTCCAGCAATATGGGAAAGAAAAATGATCTCTCTGCTGCTAAAAAGAATCAAATATTGCAATGCCTTGGACAAGATATAAAAACATTAGATATTTCATGAAAACTTAACCATGATCATCGTACTGTGAAGACATTTGTGGCTGATTCAGTGCACAGGTTCATGCAGATAAAGGCAGAATGAAGAAGGTTTCTGCAAGACAAATTCATCGGATTAAGACAGCAGCTGCTGAAATACCATTACAAAGCTGCAAACAGGTTTATGAAGCTGCTGGTGCCTCTGGAGTCCTGCGAGCCTCAAGGTGTAGGATACTTTAGAGGCTTGCAGTTGTGCATAAACCTACTATTCGGCCACCCCTAATCAATGCTCACAAGCAAAAACAGTTGCAGTGGGCCCAGGCATACATGAAGACAAGTTTTTAAACAGACTTGTTTACTGATGAGTGTCATGCAACTCTGGATGATCCAGATGGATGGAGTAGTGGATGGTTGGTGGGTGGCCACCATGTCCCAACAAGGCTGCGACGTCAACAATAAGGTGCCGGAGTCATGTTTTGGGCCGGAATCATGGGGAGAGAGCTGGTAGGCCGCTTGAGGGTCCATGAAGGTGTGAAAATTACTTCTGCAAAGTATATTGACTGACCACTTTCTTCCATGGTACAAACAGAAGAACCGTGCCTTCCATAACAAAATCATCTTCATGCACGACAATGCACCATCTCATGCTGCAAAGAATACCTCTGTGTCATTTGCTTCTATGGGAATAAAAGATGAGAAACTCATGGTGTGGCCACCATCCTCCCCTGACCTTAAACCCATTGAAAACCTTTGGAGCATCCTCAAGCAAAAGATCTATGAGGGTGGGAGGCGGTTCGCATCAAAACAGCAGCTCTGGGAGGCTATTCGGACATCCTGCAAAGAAATTCAAGCAGAAACTGTCCCAAAACTCACAAGTTCAATGAATGCAAGAATTGTGAAGGTGATATCAAAGAAGGGGTCCTATGTTAAGATGTAACATGTCCTGTTAGAATGTTTTTGAATGAAATAGCTTTTGATTTCTTTAAATATGACCTCCTAAAGCTGCAAATTCAACAAAAGCCCATTTTCAGTTCTTTACAACCTATAAAATGTTTTAACTCAGTTGTGCATAATAATTTGGAATTTGGAGGTTTTTTTTAAATAAATATTATCATTAGGAGGTTTGTTCAATAAAATTCAAATTATACCCTAATGGTTGATGACTTGAAAATCATACTGACTGTCATTTGCATTGACTAATTATGAAAATCAGGGAAAGATATAATTTGCGTAATAATTTGGAACATGGTGTAGGCTTAGACCTCATAATTGAAGTTAAGGAATTTTTTAAGCTACACGATCTATGACATTCTGTACAATTTTGTGTTTCCAATTTCAGGGCAAGACTTTGGTGATGGTATACATACTGTCACAGTAAGGTAGTCAGATAATTTTAGCTATATAGCGTACAGGCATATTTCTGTGCTGTGAAAATCATATGGACAAATGTGGAAATCATTTTGTTTTATATACACTCAGTATTAAATAAAAAAAAATTTTTTTCCAAATTTGAGCCTCATATTAATGTTATTTCTTAGATAATTTGCTATACTCTAGGATGTTTATGTATATCCTACTTAAAGCACATTTGCTTACAGCACTCAAAATACAAGGCGAGGCGTTCAGGTCAAACCTGGACTTGTGTGACTTGTGAATTTCTCTTGAGAGAAAAATAAAACTGACTGGCATTTACAAAGGACTTCAAGCACAGTATGATGATGAGAGTCATAGCCGTAGAATAAATATTTCAACTATGTTAAAGAAGGCTGTATGTCCTTGAAAGATGACCCCAGCCGAGATGGCACGAAGCCCGCTGCAGTCATTCCCCAGAACATTCTGTGAGTAGAATGCCTAATCCTAGAAAGATGATGGATAACTTCCCATCCTCTTGCAGAAAAGATGTATATGTTTGTGGGAACTGTGCACATAATCATTCACGAGCACCAATTACAGGTTACAGCAACTCAGCTGGGAGTTATTGCCACATGCCATTTCCACATGTTTGGGCCATTAAAGGCCTTAGGTCACAGATTAATCATGGCTCCAGCATACTGAGAAAACTTTCTACGGTGATGGTATTCAAGCACTAGTATGTTATTAGTGTAGCAGGGAAATATATAAAGAAATAAAGGTAGATTTTACTCTCACAACTATAGTATGTTCTGTTGTTCTGCACTATCAAAACGTTTGTAATGAAATGTCCCATACTACAAATAAATTTGTTTTAGTGCATTTTTACATCTTAATATTTGCATCTCTCACTTTACATTGATCTGAAATCCCTTTTTAATGTATGTAAGTTGAACTGAAATGTTTTATACATTACAGAATGTCTGATAAATCAAACTTGGTAATGTGATAAGAACACCTGGAGCTGATTCACCTTGGACTGAAATTATTGGGGCCAATAAAGTATTACGCAATAAACCATAATTCACGATTCCTTCAAAATAAGTGAACATGTTAATCAGGGCCGGTTTCCCGAAAGCTTCTTATCGCTAAGTAGTTCTTAAGTTGTACCTTAACCTCTCTCTTAACGTTATGGCGCATTTCCCGAAATGTTCGTATGCTAAGTATCTCTTAGCTAAGTCACACGTTCATAAGGTTGGTCTGGACCAACCTTAACTCATTCTTAGCGTAGTTTCAGCTCAAGATGCTAGTCGCCGCCACTGAGCACCAGTGTTTATAAATCAGCGGTGTATGCAAACACATTATGGCACGTTATCAGTTGTAGTAATGATGGAATATACTGTAGATCAGTATAAGAATGTTATTTTATTTGATATCAGAACTAATAGAGTGACTTTTAATTAGCCTATTTCATAATGTGACTAATGCATTAAAATTGCCAAAGGTGGCAAACAATTTGGGAGCGATACAGCGTGTTGTTGTGTTAAACTGAAGACGGCGCCGTCCGTGGAGCCGTGTGGGTCACGTACATTTTTTCTTTAGACAAAACTTCAGCCCTTTTCATATTTTCCCTGTGGTCGTTATTTAAAAAAAAAAAAAAAAAGTTTTGCCTTCCAAGGCAACAGATTATGGAGCTGCTTGACCTGCTCAGACCTGCGCGTGCCAGGCCAACGCATCGTACTTACGACTTACGCTCTATGTCCCGATGTCCAACTGCTCGCTGCTTTTTGTTTAAAATATGTTTCATTGATCATTAGCCATTATCCATAACTTTATTTTTATGAAATTTGATTTAGTTAAATGAGAAACCAACCTTGGGAGATTCAAACCCCGCCTCCATAAATTTTTATGGGTGATTGTAATGCTTTATACCACTATATCACTTATGCGGTTTGACTCGCTGTGAGATGTGGTGTTATACCCCTATCTCACCTGCGCGGTCTCGCGCTGTGGCCGTTATTCATCATAGGCCAAATAGGGTAGGGTTCATCATGATTCACCCCGAGTTTTTGCGCTGTGATTATACCCCTATCTCATCTATGCGGTTTCGCGCAGTGGCCGTAAATACGGTTCATTATGATTCACTGCGATTTTTTGCCGTTGTGAGTACGTTTCCATCTTTCCGCGTGAAAAATTAAACATGTTTAATTTTTTTGGCGGGCCTCGCGGAAGTTTGCGGACCTTGGCGAACTTCGCGCAACGTCAGCGGAACGTCGGCGGGCAATCGTGGCAACTCACGGTGCCCGACACCGCATCTCACCGCGAGTCAAACCGCATAGGTGAGATAGGGGTATTACGTTTCCATCTTTCTAAACGTTTAATTTTTTTGCTGGTCCTCGCGGAAGCTTGCAGACCTGGCAGAACTTCGCAGAACGTTAAAGGAACGTCGCGGGCAATCGCGGCAGCTCACGGAGAGTCAAGCCGCACAGGTGTGATAGGGGTATTTGGCATCATGAGCCACCTCGAGTGACCGGCGCCCAACGGTCCGCAAAGATCTGCAAGGTCCGCGAGCTTCCGCATGTTAAACATGTTTAATTTTTTTGCGTGGTAAAATGGAAACGTAACCACAGCACCAAAACTCGCGCTGAATCATGATGAACTGCACTTATGGCCCCTGCGCGAAACCGCGTAGGTGAGATAGGGGTATTAAACCTCCACTCTGTCATCTCATCGTATTCATTCTATTAGTGCGCTATACAACCCCAACAACTGACATACTTCACATTGTTTCTGAAGCTGGTGAAGAGTGTTATCAGCTGTTTGTCCATCAACTATGATTGTATACATGGCTACAGTATTAGCGACAGTTTGGTGATTTAATTTATATATTTGTCTATTATGGCATGTTATTGATAAGTTAACCCACTTCTAAATAAACGCTATTAAAATAATTTTGTGCATTGTTTAATTTGCATAGAAAGTGCCGTCTTTCTTAACGCTGTAATGCAAAAGGAGTCGATTCCTGAGCAATACAAAAAAATCGATTCCTGAGCAATCGATGTCAGCTAATTCACGACCTTCACTGTAGACAGCGCCTTGTAACGTCGGACGTAAGAGGCAGCGACTTAAGAAGACTCCTAACAGACAGTTCAAGAAATACACTTAGAAAAGTTATCACTTAACATAAGATATATTTTAAGAGTGTTCTTAGCGCGCGAATAGTGTGCGTTATCGAGAAACCGGCCCCAGATTGATAGTGTTATAGCTATATATTCTCTCTTTCTGTAGTATGAGAATAGAAATTTTCTTTATAGGATAATGGCTGGTTGTTTCATTCAAAATACTGTATTTTTACACAACTAATCAATGGATCTTTTTCAGACGTCCTGTGTGGTGGGTTTAAATAAAATATTACAATAATGAATTTAGGGGTGGGCGATATAACCAAAATCTTCTATCACGGTTGAAGCCATTTTCTACCTCGATAACGATATATATCACAATATAGCAATTTGTATCTGAAAATGCATGAATAAAAATTCAAACACAAAGAAACTGTTTTACATAATAATATTATATATAAATATAATTTTATTTAAACTGTGAATTGCTGAGGTTTGCCGCATTTTTTTACTTTGGCCATATTCGTTTGGATGCTTGGATTTCAGATGATAGAAATGTCAGGCGCGGGACTGAAGAAGGGTGAACCCAATAGCAGACTAAGAGAGTTTATTGCTTTATTGAAAAATAGAAAGGGGTTTCAGCATATAGATGAGGTAGAAGAAGAGGAGAGAAGGTGCTTGTGAGAGAACGGGATGAATGGAGAGTCTCCTGTGAAAGGAGGCGGGAAAACCCCACAGTCCGAAAGTGGAAGGTGAAGCGGGAGTCTCCTGTGATGCGTGGGTGAGGGATGAGAATGAGAGTGCGTAATCGCAGCGTCTGGTGTTCTAAGAACTTGTATCCGGCAGAAAGTGAATCCCCGTTCGTGTTGGTGAAACTCTTTCGTCTGATCTCCACGAACACGGAAGTGCACGCAAGCACACACACAGGCGCGTGCGAGCGCTGCTCGGGAGAAAAAGTGGGCATGATCGTATGGGCTTGATCTGGGAGACATGGAACGATGGGTTGATGTGGCGCATGGTGGACGGTAGAAGCAATCTGACTGTGCATGGGTTGATGATCTTGGAGACAATAAATGGGCCAATGAATCTAGGAGAGATCTTATGAGAGACAGTTTTAATGGGGATGTCCCGGGTGGCGAGCATTACTCTCTGACCAACACGGTAGGTTGGGCCAGCGGAGTGGCGGCGATCCGCCTGATGTTTAAAAAGAGATATTGAATGCCGAATGCTAATACTTGCCCGTAGCCAGGTCCTCCTGCCACGGCGTATGAAAACTTGGGCTGAGGGGACTGCTACCTCCTCCCCTTGTGATGGGAACAAGGGGGGCTGGTAGCCCAGACTGCATTGAAACGGTAAAAGGCCCGTGGAAGCTGTGGGTAGCGAGTTATGAGCGTATTCAATCCATGGTAACATTCGGCTCCAAGAGCGTGGGTCCTTTGTGGGGGACGAGTTTGCAGAAAGCCCTCCAGAACTGGGCAGAGAACTGGGGTCCGCGGTCAGAGACAATATCTGAAGGGATGCCATGGAGACGAAAGACGTGCAAGATGAGAAGTTCTGCGGTTTCCTTGGCTGAGGGAAGTTTGGTCAAGGGGACAAAGTGTGAAGCAATCAACAATAGTTAAAACGCAGGTGTTGCCTTCTGAATCTGGGAGTCCTGTGACAAAGTCCAGAGCGATATGTGACCAGGGTCTGTGGGGCACTGGGAGTGGTCTGAGACGACCTGCTGGTGGATTGTTGCTGGGCTTGTTCCGGGTGCAAATGTCGCATGCGCTGACAAACTGTCGAGTGTCTTTTCTGACCGAGGGCCACCAAAAGCGTTGCTGGACAAGGGCGAGGGTGCAAAACCCGCCAGGATGACAGGACAAAACTGAACTATGGCCCCATTGCAGGACTTGGGCGCGAACAGCCTGAGACACGAATAGTTTGCCCGGTGGAGCCCCTGGAGGGCTGGGTTCCTGGTCCAACGCCTGCTTAACCAGGGCTTCAATGTCAAGAGAGGTGACCCCAACGAGACAGTGTGATGGCAGGATAGTAGATATTGGAACATCATCTGCAACCGAGTCGAACTGACGAGAAAGGGCATCGGGCTTAGTGTTCTTTATACCTGGTCGGAAGGATAGGGAAAAGTTAAAACGAGAGAAGAATAAAGACCATCTGGCCTGTCGAGCGTTCAGGCGTTTGGCTGATTTGAGATACTGATTTGTAATCCAGTGGCGAGAGAAGCTACGTGAGCCAAACTCGGAGTAGACATAGACGAATCCGAGGCAGGCAAATCCGAAGGGCGAAGCGCGAAATCCAAAAACAGGCATGGTCAGGTGTGCTCCCGCCATTGGCGCAGAGTGTATTAGCAGGAGTTATGACTTGGATGTGCTGGGCTGATCAGACTGGCTCGTGACAAGAAAAGGTTTGACGCGTTTCCACCACTTGTTAAAACAGTGCACTTGCATACCTTGCAAATCACGTTCGTCTCATTCGTATCACTTTTCTTATACCCAAACCAATTCCACACCACAGACGATGCACCTTTTTTCTTTACAATCTCCTCGTTGTCGGTTTTGTCACATGTACTCACTGCTGCTGCACCGTCTTCTTCCATTGTTGAAGTGTATGTGAAGCCAAACACATCAAAAGTGGGACAAAACTGTGGCACCTGATTGAACCAAATATCTGCGCGGCCCAGTGGACAGCGCAGCGCGACTATCTGGATAACGCAGAGATGATCTGGTTTAGTTGCGCAGCCCAGTGGACAGCGCAGCGCGGACCAACTTGAGCAGCGCCGCTTGAATCACAAACCTGCGTGGCCCACTGTTTTTTAATTAAAAACAATTTATTTAAAATGTCAGGACTGTTTAATATTGTTTCCACCTTGCCATGTCTGGTTTGTAAGTGCGCATCCCAGCGGGGTAAAATGTATTTTGATGGTCGGCGCGGTCTATTTCTATCAGCGTCGCGCAGGTTTGTGATTTGAGCAGCACTGCTCAAGTTGGTCCGCGCTGCGCGATCCACCGGGTCTGGTTATTTGTTCTGCCCACACCGGCTCAATCAGGTGCCACGGTTTCGTCCCACTTTTGATGTGTTTGGCTTCCCATAGAAGTGAATGTGTATTGCGTGGTTACGTAACATGCAACGTCACGTGATCTCAACCGCGATTAAGATGATGGACCAAAATCTCTATCAGTTGACAAATTTCTACCGGTTAACCGTGTATACCGGTATATCGCCCACCCCTAGATGTACTGATGGACTAAGGTTAAGGGAAAGTAATTAATCTCATATAATAGTGTATAAATAAGTGTTCAACAAGAAAATGGTTTGTGATGATAAAATGTAACTTTGTATTACTCTTTATACAGTATATGCATTTAAATATTTGACTCAATGCAAATAGTATAAAAATTTTTATTAATATCGATGAATTTTATAAGTCATTTATATTCAGACAATTCGCATTCAGAAGCTATTTACATTCAGAAAGCTCATTAAAAAGGAAGTTTTTTTTTTACTGGAACAACTCCTAGGTAAACACTGATTCACCTAGGAGGTGAACTGATTCAAATCATTTATTTTGAAAAACAAAAAAAGATTAATATTCAAACAGCTCATTCAAAAATTATTCGTATTCAATCTCACATTCAATAGCTTTTATCATAGAAATGACTCATAATAATTGTGACAGATTAGTCACTTGTAGTTACCTCTATCTGATGTACATTATAAAGTTCAATAATGAAGGTCAGTTGTGCAGTCTGAATAAATTGCAAGTCACAAATGCTCCCCTTTATAATCCTACATACTGTACACTCTATATTCTCCAATATGCACCTCTATATACTAAAGCTCAGAGGCCTTCAAAATCATGACCAAGCAAAGAGCAGCTTTGTTCGGGGAAAAAAATAAACACAATTTATGAACCAATATTAACACAGCTGTCTTTACATGTTTTTCTCGGTAGGGTGACAAAAACAGAAAATGTTGTCTTCCTACATGAGAAAGGGTTGAATTTAGCAAAATAAGTGATTATGCCACAGGATAGGTGTCATGTTAAGGCATAAAAATGATTGTTTACTCTGTGAAGTAGCAAGAACATATTTCTCCTGGAAAAAAGGCTATAAATATAAAGCACCCTGATTCTATCTTGCTAGCTACAGTATAGTATGTGTGCTTTCCTAACAAAGGTTATACTTCGATCACCTTACCAGTTTTGCATCATAGTGAACTTAACAGTGACTGACAGTGTCTAATTATAAAGCATCTAAATAATAGCTGGCAAGTTATTACCACGTCAAGTAAGTTGTTTCCTTTATTAATCTTAATTTTTTTTTTTTTTTTACATGGGTTCTTGCTTTGACGGCACAATGGCATAGTGGTTAGCACTGTCGCCTTGCGAATCCAGGTGTTAGATTCCCGCCTTGGGTCTGAGTGCATGGAGTTTACATTTTTTTTTGTGTGCTTGGTTGGTTTCCTCCCACAGTTCAAAGAAATGCAAATGAGGCTAATCTGTGTTTCCAAATTGCCTGTATTACTGTATGTGTGTAAGCATGTGGGTGTGTATGTGTGTGCCCTGAATGGATTGGCACCCGATCCAGGGTGTACCCCGCCTCATGCCCTAAGTCTGCTGGCTTCAGGCCCCCTGTGACCCTGTATACAGGATAAAGCGGTAGAGATGATGAGTGACTGAGTGTTCTTGTTTACAATGCATGTGATTACACACCAACAACAGGCCTTATTCAATAAGCTGGATATGGACAACTTTGTTTGTAGATCATTTGTACATGCATTTACATGCAAATTTGTCATTCATCAACATTACTGCACTTTTATACTGTGCATACTGTTGAACAGTATGTGTATTTTCAGTTCCATAGTTACACAGTTAATGTTTTGTTGTTTTGAGGTTGTATCTGTGTTGGGGTCATCCAATGCCTTTTTATGAAAATGTTTCTAAATTAAAAAAATGGCACCTGTTCAGTGTTGTGTTTTAAATAAACGACAATGCAATGTAAAAATTTCAATATGTGAAGTGTTTTTACAGACTACCATTCATATTCTTACAGACCTCTTTAATAGGAATTCCTGCACATCTGCACACTTATGCACTTATCCATCAAACAAATCATGTGGAAGCGGTGCCATGCATAAAATCATGCAGATACAGGGCAAGCATGTCAGTCTAACATCAGAACAGGGGGAAAATGTGATCTCAGTGACTTCTTGCTACTAGATAATGTTTTATATATTTCAGAAGCAACTGTGATTTTTCATGTATAAGCACATATTGAGTTTACACTATATAGTAAAAACCAAAACAAAAGTAGGAATCCGTTTTTTTAAGCTCATTTTTATAAGCAGAAAAGCCAAAAGTGCTAACCTGGTGTTTAAAGGCTTCTTCTACTTGTTAAGATCAGTAATTTAATTTTATCAGAACTCTTCTTTAAAAGATCAGTTTAACTTTAATAACCCATAAATATAATTAATGCTATGGCTCCTATTCTGTTAAGAGCATTTCTTCCCATATTATCACCATGTTTCACCGTATGTTTTAATTGCACTTTTAGAAAGGTATAAAACATACTGCTAAGCTGATAACAGTTTGTCCATTCAGTAATTTGATTCAGGTCTGTCACCAATGTACTGGCAGAACTGCCTCCTTGGAATCCTGGTGTGCTGTAAAGATTCAGTAACTGAGCTGTAAAACAGAGCCTGCGATTTAAAGACATTAACATCAATGAGTTATGGGAGTCTATCAATTATAGCTGTCAGACTGCACCAGCAGACATAAATGCTGAATTATAGCTTTCTACTACTGACTCATGTGTGTGATTCAATTCATTTGAATATTTTTATGCCTAAGAGTTTCAAGAGCTGTAAAAAATAAAAAATTATTCGCCACACTGAGCAGAATATGAATTGGTTGTATTTCATGAAAGGAGGTTACTCAGACACTTGATTTAAGATGAACTTGTGGTACAGAGTAATGAACAAGAGAATCACAAATGACTCAAGAGCATTATGAATCAGTATGTTTGTTTGTCGGCTACTGAAAAACTTGCCACTTTCACAGCTACAGATTGACCAGTAATACTACTGTACTACCACTAATACTAATGCTTTTTATCTTTTAAGCTCGGGGTGGATAAACTAGTAGCTTGTGCACCTGGAACAAGCTGAGTTTGTGTCAGGGTTATTATTATTATTATTGTTGTTTTATTAATATTATTATTATTTTAAGCAATAATTTCCAAGCAAGAAGAGTTAATAACTATAACAATAACAAACCATTCTGCCTTTCACAAAACAAAAAGTTTTATTTGGTATGCAGCTTTGCTTTAACTTAAACATGATGTCACATGATTCATATTAATGCTGCAGCTAATAATTGTAAATCTCACCACCTGCTGCATATGCACAACCAATCTGGGGTGCGTTTCCCAAAAGCATCGTTAGCCAACTATGGTCGCAAGTTCCGTCGTTACCAACATAGTTCAACAACTAGGTGTTTCCCGAAACCATAGTTCAAACGAACATTCGCAAACAGCGTCGCAAACTTACGTGGTTGGAACTACAGCCTTCGACCTGTGGTTAGAAGCATAGTTTCTTGTTAATTTTCTGTGTCGACGTCATTGATTTCGCCGCGGCTGGGTGTGTTCTATTCACAGTTAACAACATTACGCCCTATTTGTTTCTAAAAATTTTCCCAACCACTTTGAGCGATTTGGAAAACTTAATGTTTTGGTGCTCAGCTATTAGGTTATTAATTTTTCGGTTATATTGATTACAAATTCAGTTTAAACGATATAACAGCGGTACCATCGCAATTATTCTCCCTTCAAAGTGCCCTGCGGAAGCATTATTTATGCCGGTTGGAACACAGCCTTGGTTTCGTTTGTGTGAAGAAAAGGTGAGTATCTTTAAACATACCCAAAGAGAAATGTCTCATAATATTTGTAGTATTATGTTAGAGGTTTTCACTTATAATGAATGTTATCTGTACTGTTCACGTATTCAACATATACAGTGCACAAAGTGTTAAGCACTAAGAAATTGTAAAATTTATACACTACCATAGTGTAAGCCTATTTAAAATATTACTCAATATATATTCAATGAATGTACCCAAATAAATCAACAACCTGGGGTTTGGGCACTGGCTGGGAATCGAACCCAGGCCATCCGCACGGAAGGCGAAACAGCTACCACTGAGCCACCCCTGTACCCTTCTGAGAAGTAGAATTTCGACTATTCATAGGTTTATTTAAAAATAATAATAATAATAATAATAAATATATATAAATATCCTACTTGTTTGCAAAAGTATTTAAAGTACATGTGCAGGGGGAGAAACCACTTAGGCAAATAAACAAAATATTTATTAACACAAGTTCATTCGAGATTCATTTAAACAAAAAAAAAATACAGGATCCAAACTGTAAAAAAAAAATAACTAACCAAACATATTCTGAATTAACAGTTGTCTGACCTGCTCCTGCAGGATGCATTCTGCCTTGATGCGTGTTTGAAGGATCATCATTATCATCATCATCCTCATCAGAAGTGTAATCTTCCTCATCCACAGCAGCACCAGAAAGACGCCCCTCTTCCTCATCACAAAGCGGGACATTTTCCTTGACTGCAATGTTGTGGAGAATTGCAGTAACTACAATTACATAGCAGCTTTTGGAGCTGTTCAGTTTCAGGCCACCACTGGACTTGCTTGTTTGGTCACACTTGCAAAGTCCCTCCACTTGTTTCTGACTTCCTCTGGGCTTCTCTCATACCCATTTCCAGGAGCATATTTTTTTTGTGCGATTTAATTCTAATTTTTTTTGTCCGAATTTGTAACTGTGTTTTTTAATTTGGAGAAAAGCAAGATTTGATTGTTTCCCACCTCCTCTAAAAGAACTGCAAGCTCTTTTTTAGTAAATTGTGGTTTTCATGTCATTTTTTCACATCAACTCTCATTAAACCATGGCTGTATGTAAAGGGACTTATATAGGAAATTATATTGAGCAAAATAGGTAACAGGTGTTCACAACACAATCCCAGCATTTTCAAAGCCCATAATTTCTTTTTATTTTAATTGTACTGATGTATGTTGTTGTTGGTCTTTCGGCTGCTCCCGGCAAGGGGTCGCCACAGCGGAATATCCAGTCCGCACTACAACTTGGCACAGGTTTTACGCCGGATGCCCTTCCTGACGCAACCCTTCCATTTTATCCGGGCTTGGGACCGGCACTGCATCCAGTGGCTGGGGTGTGGGCACTGGCTGGAATCGAACCCGGGCCGTCCGCATGGCAGGCGAAACACCTACCACTGAGCCACCAGTGCCCTAATTGTACTGATGTATCAATACCAAATAAAAAATTAGTTCAAATGAAATATTGAAAAATGAAAAATGTTGCGTTTGTGACATTATTACACCACTTCTACGTTACGTCACTGCGAAAGCGCATTGAATGCGAGCCGAAGAGAGAGAGAAAAATAAATAAACACACACTTTACAGTAGGGGGCGATATGTGCCTATGGCACTACTCCGCCATTGTATCGAAAAAGAAGAACGACAGATTAAACCAACATAGTTCTAACCATGGAAGTGCGACACAGGTACTATGGTTTTGGGAAACACTTGTGACTAGTTAGTTAGTTTCTTCAACGTTGCATCATACTATGGTGGTTAAGCAAAAAGCTACATAGTTGTACGGGAAACGCACCCCTGGTTGATGGTAAAATAATTAGCATGCTCAGGTGACAGTCCGTGTTTTCAGAATCAGGAACAAGTACAGTAAGTATGTGGAAACCAGTGCAAAAATTTAGCAATAAAATTTTAAAAAGTTATTTTAGACTTTTTTTTGTACATTCATGTACATTCATATTTTTATTTTCATAAATGAAACATTGACCAACGGCTTGTCATGGGTTTGAAAATATCCTACTCTAGAAACTAGGAATTATAATGATCATAAACTAATTCTCATTCTCAGTCTGTATTTATACACCCAATTATGCATATGCCATTACATACAGTACGGTAACTACCATTTTTGTCAATTGGGTTTCAGGGCACCCATATTTCAAACCAGATGCACAGTGGGATTAGCATTTCACTGAATATGCAGCAAGTTAAATTTCATTTAAGTTTAATATTGTTTAGATTTTATATATTGTGATGGCAGGCCTAGAGCCAGCAGCTCTTACTATCTGCCAACCTCGCACTCAACCAAGCAAAGGAAAACCACCTATTCAGCACCATGGTCAGCTCCATCTCATGCACAGAAGGCACCTACTAAACACTTTACAACAGTATATAATATTTTGTAGTTTAGAATTGTTTATTAAAAACAATGGATATTCTGCAAATAGTTCATTCCTCTTTCATTGGAATTCATAAGGAAATCCTCCTTCAGTCAGTGAATTTACATGACATTAGGTTAGTCTGACTAATTGTGTTAACCAGACAGAAAATAAGTTAACTATGCAATGTTAGTCTGAACTCATACTAAATCCAACTTCTCAAAGTTGGACTAGCACACCCAGATAATGAGGAGGGAGTCAAGCTACTCCTACATGTATAATTGAATCGGACACAGAAATCGACTTAGGCACTGTGCATGCTCCACAGATCCCAAGTCGCACAAAATGTGGAACAACTAAAGTGTCATAGTGTCGTCTGCCATCAGATAACACCTTAAATAAAAGGGACAGTTGTACGAAAAGTAAAGCATACAGCAGATACAGTACGAAATGTTTAGAGCTGTACAAATACTACCAGGCAGGAAGAGGACATACAGTATCGCTACCTACTGTAGAGGAGTCAGACATACTTTGGTCAATAAATCAATCCCCCTGCCCTGCTTTTATAATGGGACAAGGACAGTAGTCCAATTAAATGGCCTAGTTGAGCTATAACCATAGCTCCACTTAACTCTGCATGTAAATGTACTGACTGAGAGAGAGAATGCAAAGGCCACACTCCTTTAGGCCTTGTTCACACGGTCGTTAAAATCGACCGTTTTACTGACGTTCATAGCGTCCGGTGACCGCGGATGAAGCGCAGAGGGTTTTCTACACATAGGAGTCAATGACGGTGTTCACACGGGCTTTGGTGACGTGCGTTTGTCCGGCTCCGTGTTTATATGGTGTTAAAAAAACGTTGTATGCAGCTTTTTCTTGGCGTTCAAATCCCAACGAACGCAAGGAAACCGCGTCTAGTTCGTTTTCTCCGCGTCCGTTTTACGCTTCGGAGGAGCGGATATATCCCATGATCCTACATGCTATACATAGGGAAATGCGGAAAAAAGGCCAAAATAAAATGCTTAGAAAATAAAACTTGCACGGAAATGATCGCATTTCTTCATAAACCACAAAAAACTTCCTTTAATCCGACGTTGTGCAGTCAGAGGGAGAACCAAGTAGCGGCGGCGATTTTTTTCTCTCCCTACGTCACTGTATTATTTTTAAAAATATTTTTAGATATTAGATAAAAATATAATAATTTAATTTGAATTTTTAAAACAAGAAGATTAATGTCTAATGTAGCAAAATGGTCTATATTAAAAGGAGGCACCTCAAATAAAATGACAAGGGCTTTCATATACACTTCCCGACACACTGCCCCCACAGGTTAAACATACAAACTACAGTTTGGGCTGTAGGCTGTCGCTAGACAGAGACATACGAACGCCAGTGTAGAAGTCAATCGAGCGGTACTACAAAACGCAACATAAACGTATAGGACGTTCAGAGCTCGTTCGTTTATCCAAAAATTTTACGCCCGTGTGAACAAGGCCTTACTGAGACTGACTGATAATGAGGCCATGCCTCCTTCAATGTGACTGACTGACAGAGAACTTGTTTTCTTTACTGAGACTGAAAATGGCCACACATCCTTAACTAATAGATTGGAATCATGGACACACCTCCTGTTAATGTGCCTTATAGGCTGATAGGCTGAACCTTCTTTCCTGGGCCTGCCTAGCATCTCCTTCAAACAAACTCATAAGCACGGATGGCATCCTTTTAATTACATGGTTAAATATATTCTGCATAAAAAATAACCCATGGCTCTCTTTTGGTGAGTTAAGTTAACCAAAAGAAATTGCTAAAAATTATAAATGACTGAAATTCAGTAGATGGGGAAAAAAGCATAATCATCTTAAACCTTACCTGTTGTGAAGTTGTAGTTCGCAGAAAATCCGATGGCTTCTAGTTCACCATCTGCTACAAATTTTATCCAGAGGTATCGGCCACTCGACCTGATGTACTGCGGGCTCTGCTGGCCACAGTAGCGTCCGATTATTGGAGAAAAGCCAAAAGGTCCGTCACGTACTTCAATGTGGTCAAATTTACATTCCCACGAAGGCTCTATTGAGTACTTCTCGTCAAAGAAGAGATCAATACACTGTCTCGGGGGAGCTGGAACAGCAAAAGCAAACATAAAGCGTAAACATAAGGTGGAAGCACATGCACATTGTCAGTTCATTTCAATTTGAATCAATACTGAGATAGGAAATAGATACTTTTGAAATGACATGGATTTAATGAATATGTGATCTTTTGCACAGTGTACAGGTGCCAGCTCTTCAGCATCAATAGTAATGTGGTTAAACACCATGAAAAATTCAACAGTATATTGGATAAGTGAATCAGAAATAAAAGACTAGGGAACATAAAGAAAAGAACAGCAATATCAAACACCACATTTCTCCAAAATTGGATGCAATCTAATCTTTAATCTGATCCTGTAATAGTAATATGTTAAATCTTATTAGTTCCTACGAAAGATTATCCCGTTTATCCTGATTAGCATATATGTAATTAGTTCTAATGATAACTCTTTCTCAGCCCAACAGGCATATTCATTGACTATATTGAGAAAATCTGGAACAAAAAGAATAAATCATATGCCCAAAGATGAACAAGTCTTATTTTAGTTTCCACCGGAATATGTTGTGATTAGTGAAGTGGCTTCTTTTAAATAAAGAGAAGGTCTTGCATTTATTTGCATGACAAGATAAGTTGATTCTATGTCTGTTTCCTAAAGCATGAAAACTTAATATGCTTTGCTATTTTTTTCTAATTAGCATGAAAAGATAATTATTCAAAAATCATTCAATTAAAGTTCAATAGTCATCAGGTTATTGGTGAGAAGGACAGATTGAGTGCATCATTTAAATGCTACAGTTGTATTGCTGTATAATGTAAAAAGAGGATGTTGGTCAATGTGATGCAGTGTTGCTAAGTATGCAATGCAGGATTAATGAAGAAAAAACTTGTTGAAGGTGATGTTGTCTTGCAAACCTTCAATGACGAAAATGCATTCGCGCTCTGGTGGGTATTTGTTGGGGTAATTGGGGGATGTAAAGAGTCCTCCCTCTGGTTTTTTTACCCACGTTCCACACTGGCCTGCTGGCTGAACCCCTGAGTTGTTTTTCACTGGAACAAATCAGCAAAAGGAAATAAGAAACCAGACATAAAATACTAAAGAAGAATAGAGATTGACTATATGTTGTGTCTTTTCTCTCATTCAATTTCCATAAACACACATCTGGTGTGTGGAATGTACAGTACATTTAAATCACGAAATGATTTGACTGATCTGTATCAATAGTACGATATTTAAAGCTATTTCAATACAGTGTGATCTAGTACTGCGCAAACAGTACAGAATCTTGAATCTGGCCTGATGGGTACAGAGGCCACACCTCCTCGACAATAAGGCTATGATCAAATTACAAGCTACATCGCCCAATTACTCTCATTTGGTCAGATCAGAAGTGCATGCCATGACAGTTCAAATAAGACTTCTAATGTGTACACATCCTTAGAAAATCCTGGGTTCACACATCAATACGCCTTCGCTCATGCCATCTGGGGTAATAAATTTTATGAGTTTGTCCGACCATTCACTCATTTCAAACAATGTTTGTGATTGTAGCAAATAAATATGTTAGGGATTTTTGCCCTGAAGGATGGCATGCAGTTAGTCAGCTGTATTTGTTGAGGTCCAGAAGAGAGAGGAAAGCCAGGTGCCTCACTTTAGCTGTCTTAGCAGCTATTGCTAGTACTGCTATAAAATCCTTGTGCTACCGGTGGTAAATGATATCAGTGAGTGCCCTATTCATGCACAGAGGCAAAAAGCTGCATGAATTATGACCTGCCCATTCTCATTCCAGTCCATGACCAAGTGTTGGATATGTATTTGTTCTAGGATCATATACAAAATAACTCTCTGTGCGTCACGTTAGGCTGATGATGTAAATGTAGCCTAATTGACAGGCAGGAAAGCCACGCCTCCTTCATTATAACTGACAGGTAAACCTATACTACCTTCATTATAACTGGCAATCACAGAGGCCACACCTCTGACTATAATTGACAGACATTGAGGTCACATCTCCTTGACTTTAATCATAGACACAAAGGTCACGATCCCTTTTCCTATTAACTGACAATCATAGATTCCACACCTCAATCACTTTAACTGATAGGCACAGAGGCCCAACCCCCTTCACTAGGTGTGAATCAGGATTTATTTATCCATATATTCATCCATCCATCTAGGAACCTCTGTAGTCCTACTAGAGACCATGTAGGCCAGTGGTGACTACAATTGTATTTATTCCCATTTTACCTTCACACTCGCATTCACACACTACGCCAGTTAGCCTAATCTGCATGTCTTTGGATGGTGGGAGGAAACCGGAGTACCTGAAGGACACCCACCAAGCACTGGGAAAACATACAAACTCCATGCACACAGACCTCGAGGTGGCAATCAAACCCAGACCCTGGATTTGCATGGCGACAGTACTAGGGTTTATTTATAGACACCAAAAACCTCTTAATATAGTAAAATTAAAAACAAATACTGTGCAAGTGTGCATCAATTCAAATCTTACTATTTACATGATAGTAATGACATGATGTATTTAAAAAATCATTAAAAAAAAAACTTTTTAAAAATCAGTCTAAAGGAAAGTTGACTACTAAGGGATAATAGTAAATATTTTAATTAGTTTTGTTACATTTATATACAAGTGTTTCTTTTCCTTTAAGTCAGTATTACCTGCTTCTTTTTTTGTCGCAAAGGACAAGCCAACCATGAGGAGACCTGCGACAACTGCAGAGAATTCAGAAAAGAAGCCTGTTAAACAATTATCACTTCAAACAAACCAATCAATCAAAACAAACAAATCAATCAATCAGACAAGCCAATGAATACTTCTTATAGCTAATTGATCTATATAGAAGTCTTAATGTGTACTGTATGGTTTATAAGAGTTTATTCATTAATTCATACTCTTTCCCTCAAAGAAAGTGCACGCTTTATCTGCTTTATTTTCAGTACAAAAACTGAAAAAGAATAAGAATAAATAATGCAAAAACAAACAAACAAACAAACAAAAAAAAACCACACACACACTTATATGAGTGCTTTTTTCAATCTTGAGTGTTCCATTCAGCATTCTGAGTAATATTACAGTAAATCATATATTAAAGCGCCGTGAGTTTGGATTAGGTACTGTATGCATGAAGTATTTTAAGTTCTACAAGTTTTAAATGGGAATCTGAAACCTACTTGGACAGAAAAGTCAAGATTTAAGATCATGCCTTAAACGTATAATAAATGTACAAATGAGGGATGTGCATAAATATTTTAGGACTCACCGTGAAGGAAACTGCGCCCATGAACCATGTCTGCTCCTGTCACCACTGCCTTCGATCTCCAATACTTCCATTTAGATCGGAATAATTAGAAAAGAAACGAAGGGTATTTCCGAAACCGGTGGTGTGATCAATCAGTCGCGCTCACACCAGCCCCGGGATGATCGCGCTTTTATTTCGGAAGAACAAGCAGAAATCCAGGCAGAGAATTAAAAAAAAAAAAAAAAGATGGTATGTGTGTGTGTGTGGGGGGGGGGGGGTGGGGGGGGTGTTGGGAGCAGTGTTGAGTTGCAACACCTTCAGCACTTTGTTCGTGAGGTCTGTTTCGTTCTGCATGCACGCATTCAGCTCCCCTGCATTGCTCCACCTTTAGCGCTTCGGAACAAAATTGCAAGGGAAGATTTTTGAAAATAAAATAACGATTCAACAAAAGCCTCCATCCTTATAAAACAACAAGAAGAAACACGCACGTATCCGTTCTTCGTTCTCTTCACGGATGTGTCCGATCCTTCAGTTCAGCATCACTTCTCCTCCTTCTTGTCTTTATCTTGCTTTCACTTGTTCCCAACATGCAACTTCATCCATCCACGTGCATATTTTATATCTGATCTATTTTTTTTTTTAATTTCTCTTCATCATCAGAGTTCATTGCAACCCCCGCGCTGTAGTTTTCTGACTTCTTTCATACCGCGAAATTAGACGCTTCATTAGGTTTTAAAACGCACATGCATCCTGCCAGCTCAGTCCTCTTTACGCATTTGTAATCCAGATATATTGAAAGTAGGTTTCTGAAAAAAAAAAAGAAGAAAACGAAAACAGTTATACTGCAGGATCCATCCAGCAGCTCACACACATGCGACTGAATGAAGAAGCAAGGAGAAATTCTCTCTCTCTCTCTCTCTCTCTCTCTCTCTCTCTCTTTCTGTGTGTGTGTGTCTCTCTGGGAGGAAGTGGTAGGATGGACGGAATGAGATGTATGGATGGGAGGAGGAGACGCATCCGAATCAGCATCATCTGGCCAGGAGCATCTGCAGCATGAGAGGCAGTCCATTCATTCAAGTGAAAATAAAGTCAGAGAGCTCCCTCAGGAGCTACCCATGCATGGGAATTGACTCCCACACTGAATTATTATTTCTGTAGCCGACAGTGTTAGGTTTACGCTGTCTAGCTTTTAACTTAAAAAAAAAAAGAGAAAGAATTCTTTGGTCATTAGTTGGAATCTATAGTCTTAGAACTCATCAGATGAAAGTTGCATGTCTGATTTACTGCCATTGTGAACAAACAAATTGCTGGCAATGTGACAGCTTTTTGGGGCAAGATGACGCAGTGGTTTATTGCTGTCATCTTGCACCTCCAGGGTCTGGGCTCAATTCCCACTTCAGGATCTGTATGTATGGAATTTGCATGTTCTGCCTGTGCTTAGTGGTTTAATCCGGGTACTCTGGTTTCCTCTCGTAGCCCAAAGACATGCAGATTAGGCCAATTGATGTTTCCAAATTGACCGTAGTGTGTGAATGTTGACTGGAGATCATACCAGTAGGAATAAATACAATGGTCACTATTCACCTCCACAGTCCATAGGTTCCTAGATACAGTAGATGGATGGAAATTGTCACAGATTTTAGATAAAAAATTTTTTTTATTAAAACCACAATGTGATTTAAATCATAAAAATGCAGTTTTACATTGTACAGTTTTAGCAGCTTTTTAAGATTATGATTAGTCACATTGTAAGAGATGATGCAAACAGTTCTTCTATAACAGACCATTCTCTATATCAACCCAGCTGGAACCCAAACATTGGATGACTGTTGAAATCTGGTTGTAACAATGTTGCAATAACGCTCACTGCCAGTACAATATTAGGACAATGTTGTTTTTGAAATTTAGAATGACTATGATAAAATGATGTTGAAATGATTTTGAATGAATGCCTCTAACATAAAGTTGCAAAAACAACCTCAAAAAAATTAATTTTAAGCATTTAGTTTAATTAACATCCATTTACATTACATTCAACCACATTCTTTAGTTTCGGAAGAGAGTCCATTCCAACAGTATGACAAAACAGCTTCCCACACACAGCAAATTTAATTTCTTTTGAAAAAGTTCCCATATGAGGTGCACCTGAGCCGTCAAATTACTGTAACATGGTGTCATATATGTCATGTGGTAAAATACTCCCTTCTCAGACCATGGTTTAGGAGTTATTTTTGCAACATGGTATGGACTACTTGCACGTAGACTTGTGACGTGCTTCCGCTTTGAAGTAATAGGGCTCGCTGAGTTCCGGTTTGTCAGCCATTGTTTTGGAGTTTGGAGGAAATGTTCAGAAAAAAGTGTGTTTATAGATTTCAGAGACAGCAGAAGGTATAAAACATACACTGTTGTGTTCCGTTGTGAACATGTTGTTTCACTTTTTTGCTCTTTCTGTGCCATGTGTGAAAGACCAGCATCTTCCAGGTTGCCTTGGCATCTTGCAGGTTGGCATCATGAATGGTCTCCAAAAAGTCCAGATCTCACTCCATGTGATTTTTCCCTGTGGGGCTACGCAAAGGAGGAGGTATATAGGACAAAGCCTCGCACACTCGAGGATTTTGAGGCACGGATTCAGGAGGTTCTCTCAGTAATATCCCAAATGACTTCCTTCAGAAGACTGTGCATTTCATCCTCGGCCGTTTGAGGAAACTGGTTGATGCTACTGGTGCCTACATTTATATAAAAAAATGTGCTTTTATTTTCCTATGTAATAAAGTACATGTCACGATCAATTTGTATTAGAAATATCGACTTTACTGACAATTTTTAATGCTTAATTACTTTTCACCCACCACGTATCCTGCTTTTGAATGGCCTTGGATAGATAGCGGTTCTTGGGTTAAATCCGAAATAGGATAAAATTTTATGTCCTGTATGTAGGGTGTAGGATCTCTTGTTCCAAATATCAAGTAGTGTTCCTGTTGAGTTGGGTTAGAGAGAGCTTTGGGATTTGCGATTAAGTCATGTATTAGAAGATAGTTAGCTTTGTAGCTAACACTAGCTGTAAAAAAGTGGTGAGGTAAGTCATGAACCTGTCGGGGGCTTGATGGAAGTTTGCACTCATGGTAAGTAGGAGAAATGAAAGCTCGAAACACAACACAAATGGTTCAGATGGCATTTGTAATAATGTAGCATTTACTAATTTACTGTTGTTTAAAGTTACAATATTATCAAATGTTTTTTCATGTTGAAAAAGCTCTGTAAGTGGTTCTGAATGTGGGTTTGGGCAGGCAGCTGCTCTTCCCTCTTCCTACTGCATACCGCTACAGAATTTTTTGTGGTATTTAGTACTGGGCCGTTCCAGTCAACTTTTCACAAAAAAACTTTTATATACCTACAGATCATGCTGGTCATGACAACTGCTTGTTTCTAAAATCAGAATCTGAGCTTTAGTGCTTCACCATTACCAAATCTGGAGACCAAATCTAACACAATTTACAAATGTTCTGTATGCTTGACTCTCCACCAAACGCACTGCAGTACAAAGTTTATGCCTGTCAGCTAGAAAATCCTAGAAGTGTTTAGTCACAGCTGTACTTGATGACACGGCTGATCAAAGTGATTTAGACATGTGAGGTGATGTCTGCGTAGTTTAATAAGCCTTGGCAAGCAGAGGACACCTTCTATGTTGCAGTATTCGGTTCAGCATGTCTTGGTTGAACCTGAGGCTGCTGCATGCATGCTAATAAATGAATTTGTATGCTTGCATCGGTCTGCATAAAATATAACACTGCTCAAGTACAAGGGCTTTTGATCAACATCCAGCTTATAGACTGTAAAAGACTTCAGCTCTAGTTAATCCGATGCTGATTCAAGATTTATTTTTTTCTTGAAGTGGTTAAGGGCTGTATCCCGAATTGTAAGATTTGATATTAGGGTTTAAGATTTTATTAAAGCTAGTGTTACGGAATGACAGACTCCACAGACAAACATGTAGAAAACCCAACCGGGTGACTTATTAAAAATATGGAATAATGGAATGATAGAAATTAAATCGGAATGTCTTAACTGCTATGGTGCTGGAGCTGGTGGATGGATAATCACAGACTGGAGGATTGACGAACATAACACGGAGCTAGGTGGACAGATGAGATGAGGCGTAGGGAATTGTAGCTCATGGAGTCCTTGTCCGTGTTGGAGACCAGACGCTGAGTGAAGGGAAGTGAGGTGTATTTGTGTTGGTGATAAGGTTCAGGTGTGTGTGATTAGAATTGGGGATGTTGACTGAGGGTGGAGCCTGGCATTTCCGTGACAGCTAATAACCCTTATTGTGACGTTCCATTCTTTGCGTGATTCCAGATCTAGATTTTTCTTCTTTTACTGTGGCCGTTGAAAAACAGTTTCCAATTATTATTATATAATAATTATATATTATTATTATTATTATTATTTAAACCTCAATTAGTATTACACCTGAAAAGGCTTTCTGGTATTATTCCTTAATTCTGGCACATTTGAGTGTTTTTACTGGGTCCAGGTATGCTGTGTTTATTAGTCTATTCATTTTTAAACATATACCTTGAAACAAAGAAAAAACATGATGTTGTAAAAATTAATTATGGCCTTTGGTAGCTTTTTATAAATTTTCAGGTTTGACGGGAAGTTTTCAGACCCTATTAAGTTAAAAATGTGTTCAAATCTTTACACAACACCAAAGTGAAAACATGTGTTTATATATTTTTTGATGATTTAATAAAAAAAAATAAAGAGTGAAATATCCTATTCACATAAGTATTCAGACCCTTTTTTATGACAGTTTGAGCTTTGATGCATCCTCTCTGGTCCATGAGATGCTTCTACAACTTGACTGGAGTCCAACTGTGCCTGACATTGGACCTAATTAAAGGCCTGTCTATATATGGTCCCACAGTAGATGCATGTCGGAGTGAAAACAAAACCATGAGATCAAGAGAATTATCTTTAAACAAATGACACAGGATTGTGTCAAGACAGCTCTGGGAAGGGATACAAGAAAATTTGTGCAGCATTGAAAGCACCCAAGAGCATGATAGCCTTCATTATTTTCAGCGATAATTGGAGCAACCAACAGTCCTTCCTGATCTGGCCACCCAACCAAACTGAGTACTCGGGGAAGAGGGGCTTTGGTTAGAGAGGTAATCAAGAACCTAAGGGTCACTCTAAATGAGATCATGAGTGGAGATGGGGGACTTACAGAAGGACCGCCATCACTGCAGTACTCCACTAATCCGACCTACATGGTACAGTGGCAGACAGAAGCCTTTCCCCACTAAAACCACATGACGGCTGTATAGGAGTTTGCTAAATGCAACTGAAGGACTCTCAGCACAAGAAAGATTGAATTAGTTGAAATCAAGAAAAATGCACTGCATTAAAACCATCTCTACAGTCAAACACAGTGGTGGCATTATACTGCTGTGGGGATTTTTTCAGTGACTGGGAGATGAGCTAGTATAGAGGGAAAGCTGATGCAGTTAAAATAAACAGCTATCCTAAGTGAAAAACTTTTCCAGAGTAGTATGGATCTCAGGATGGGATGAAGTCTTAGAGTTCAACAAAACCATGATCGACAGCATAACACTAAGAAAGCACAGGAGTAGTTTCAGAACAATACTGTGAAAGTGCTGGAGTGGCCCAGTCAGATTCTAGACCTTAACCCAATAGAGCTTAAGAGACCTGAAAATGGCTGTGCCCTGACCCTGACTGTTCACCCTAGTTGAGCTTGAATGTTCTGCCAAGAAGAATGAAAGAACCTACGGAAGGTATATAAAGCTTGTAGCATCTTTCAACACAAGCAGGCTTGATGCTGCCATTGCTGCCAAAGTACTAGGTGATCGGTCTGAACACTGTTATAAATGTTACAATCTTTAAAAAAAAAAAAATAAATTTATAAATGAACAAAAACTATAAACACTTTTTCTATTTGCTCCATGGAAGATGGGGGACAATTAAAGTGATTAAAGTAAGTAATTAAAAATCCAGATTAAATGTGTTAAATTAAATGTTATGTAAAATATTTTTCGATCTTGAAAATTAAAGGAAACCTTCACTCTGAAACACAATAAACTTAGAGTGGAACCTTGGATTACGAGCACATTTCGTTCAAGAAGCGGGCTCATATTTTAAAACACTCGTACTGTAAATCAATTTCCCCATAAGAAATAATGGAAACTCAAATTATTTGTTTCACAGCCCAAAAAAATAAAAACATAAAAATAATTTATATAAAGTAAAAATAAAACAAATTAACATGCACTTTACCATAAAAAAAAAGGAAAAATACATTTTGATATAAGTATTTCCATTTATGCGCCAGGTGCTGTGTGTGTGTGTGTGTGTGTGTGTGTGTGTGTGATGCTAAAGTAAGAGGAGAGGAGGAATCTGACCCTCCCCTCTTCTCGTCTTACACAGTAACACTTCCTACTCTCTCATTTGAGTTTCACACATACACACACATACTCTCTGCTCTGTTTAGTGCAATGTGTGTGTGTGTGTGTGTGTGTGTGTGTGTGTGTGTGTGTGTGTGTGTGTGTGTGTGTGTGTGTGTGTGCTTGTCTTTATATACTTGTGAGGACCGACCCCTGACGGGCAACCTTTGTTGTGAGGACATTTTCCTTTGTGAGGACATTTTGGCCGGTCCACACAAAAAGCTTGCTAGGGTAGACTCCTTTGACCCTACTGAATGATCTGCACTAAGTCTTAGAAAATGTCCACACAGAGATAGAAAAGTCAGAAAAGTGTGTGTTTGCTAGCGCCCCTACAGGACAAACTCTGGTACTGCATGCGGAAAAATCTTCTAATCTTCCAATTTTCTAATTGGCTAAGGTTCCAGAATTTTGTGATTCGCTATTTCAGTCATGTGACAACATGGCTGAGAGTTTGCACAGTAACAAGGCCACAGCCTTAGGCTGATAGTTCATTTAAAATGGGAAAAGAGCAAAAAATTTAAGCTTCATGAATAATTTCTTTTTCTTATATATAATCTGCTTTGAGACAATGTCAATTGTTAAAAGCGCTATACAAATAAAATTTTATTAATATTTTGATTACAATTACTAAGCAAGAAAACATTTAATTGACTATTGCTATTACTCATGCAAGTACTGATACCACTACATGTACAGTTACTACAAATATTAGAATTACTACTATTACTAAAAATGGCACATACCTCATTAATATTTTTTTGCAACAGATATGAAGCAGATAATTTTAACTAATTATTACTATTATTTGTGTTTGTTTAAATACAGCAGTGTTCGTGTCTTTTCAACAAGCTCTGAATTGCTGTATTTTACCCAGTGTGTATTTAATGGTTTAAAAATGGTTGCTAATTAATAATTTTAAGTACATATATGAATGTTTTGTAACATTAGCATAATATTGGATGACATTTTAAGCATCAAATCAGTGAATATGATCGCATTGCAATAGATAATACTTCAGATTCAGGTTAATTTTATGTCATTCAACATCTGCTGATATAAATGTTCCCTGAAGATGGAAGGCTGCTATTGGTCATCTTTTGAGCAGATTTAACCAATCTGTGCAGCCCCTTCTTATCAGCCATATACAGTAGCGATTGCCGCTACTTATCAAAGCAGCATTTAACAAGAATACAGACTTTGAATAACCACTTGACAATACAGTGCTTGATAATACATAATCTTTAAAAAAAGTTGAATATCATGAAAAAGTAGATTTCTTTGTAATTTGATCTAAAAATCCAACTCTTATTCTGTATATTCTAAACTTTTTATATGTGAAGTGAAATATTTCAAGCTTTTTTGTTTTAATTCTAATTCTTATGGCTTAAAGTGAATGAAAATGAAAAATCCTTTGTTTCAAATTGGAATATTTGATTTTGACCTTGATTAAATTACTATTCATACAGTATAAATATTGTGGATCTGTTAGTCTAGTTCAGGGGTGGGCAATTAATTTTTCATATACTGTAGGAAATTTTGACAATTGTCGAGAGCTGAACCAATACACCTACCCAATATTTAATGAACATTCACAAAAACAGTTTTAAAAATGTGCAAAACTAGCATCAATTAACTTTACACAAAATATCAAGTATTCTAAAGGTGAGCATCTTAACACAAAAAAGGAATAAATGCACCCAGCTTTAATCTAGTCTGTTTTGGGCTTGAACAAGTGCTATGAAGTCAGGTTGAATATCTGAGATATGGACATGTGAAGGACAGCATACAAGTGATCATCACTTAGAGAGGATCTGTATCTGGATTTGTCGAACATCACTGAGAATGTTTGTTCACATATAGAGGTTGTGGCCATATATAGGTAGATCCAAAAAGAACCAACATCCTCTGAGCATACATCCTTAAGTTTGGAAAGCTCTCCTCTTTGAGAGAAGAATAGAAATCCAGCTGTGATACTGACTTTGCTCTGCTAGTAGTCTGTTAGACTGGAGTTTGATGACATCACTGATTGCATTATCCACACTGCTAGTGAAGGGAGAGGAAATCATGTGCATTTCACTCTCAACTGTTTTAAAGTCTTCAACTTGTCTTGAACATTCACCATGCAGTGTTGCTAACATAAATGAGTACCTGCGAAAGTGATCAGCTGATGGTGTGACTGCATTCAGTGTGGGCATGTGGGCAAGAATGTTGCCCTCTAACTGGCTTGAGAGAAACTTCAACTTTCTCAATAAGGCCATTGCCTTGCAGCTTGGTATTTAGTGCAGTCACATCAACAGCAAAAACCATGTCTGCCATCCAGTCTGCATCTGAGAGCTCTCTGGTATCCTGGTCTTGTTTCTTACAAAAGTCATGTCAAAAGTTTTTTTGCAGAGATTCCATACTCTCTTAGGCACCTTGCCAAGCAATTTGGTAACCTATGTCACTATATTCACTGTCATGCTCCACCAAAAGTGCAACAAACTGTCTGTTTCCATGCTCTTGTCCTAATGAAGTTAACTATTTTAGTCACATCCTCAATCACGTGGCACTGACTTACATAACACCTCCTCAACTCAACTTTATTTGTACAGCACTTTAACAACAGGAATGCCCCAAAGTGCTTCACATACAGTAAATAATAAAATAATATAAAAAGACATAATTAAAATCACATCACACACATATATAATCAAACGTCATATATAAAATCAACATCACATGTTGGTTTAAACGCCAGAGAAAATCTGTGAGTTTTAAGATGAGACTTAAACACCCTGAGTGATGTGGCCTCACGAATAGTCAAAGGTAGGTCATTCCACAATTTTGGTGCCGCTACAGAGAACGCCCGATCACCCCTAAGCTTGCATTTGGTTTTAGGAACAGCCAGCAAAAGTTTATCTGATGATCTGAGAGACAGGGGTGGGTCATAGGGCTGAAGCAGATCCGAGAGGTAGGGCGGGGCAAGGCAATGTAAACATTTAAACGTGACCAAAATAATTTTCAAGTTAATTCGGTACTGTACCGGGAGCCAATGGAGGGAAGCCATAACTGGAGAGATATGTTCTCCTTCATGGGTAGACGTTAAGAATCGAGCAGCAGAGTTTTGGATCTGCTGTAGTCGATGTAATGCTGCCTGGGAAACCCCGAAATACAAAGCATTACAGTAATCGATACTAGTGGTGCTAAAGGCGAGGATGGCTATTTCAAAATGCTTAAAGGACAAAATAGGCTTAAGTTTTGCCAATTGTCTTAGTTGAAAGAAACAGGACCGAACCACAGCACTGATCTGTTTATCAAGTTTAAGGCCATGGTCAAAAATAACACCCAAATTTGATGCTGTGGGTTTAACATACTGCTCCAAGGCTCCTAAATCCAGAGGTGGAACGCTACCCTTGGCACCAGGACCAAATACCAAAACCTCCGTCTTAAGTTCCTGATGTATAATACAATCCAAAAATCATCTTCTCTTCAATTTCAGTCATCTTATCTTGTATCCATTTCAAGTCCAACATTTTTTAAAGTCCAACACAATCAAATTGTGAATACGTAAGGTAACGAGAAAAACTGTTAATTTAGCAGCACCTTCAAAATAAAAGGAGTGTAATGCATGCACATAATACTGCAAATTTTTACCCTGACTTTTAATTAACCAATGACTTTATGTGGGCCGTTCAGGGAGAGCCAGATGGCCGGATGTGGCCTGCGTGTTGTACAATGCCCAACTTGGTCTTCAATAATGCCTCAGTGCTGCAGGCTGACTGCCTCCATGTCACAGGCATTGGCCTTCCTGGTGACAAGCTGCACTTTCAATTCAGTTTTATTTATATAGCGCTTTTAACAATGATCAGTGTCTCAAAGCAGCTTCACAAAGTTCAAAGAAAATTAAAAAAATGTGTATAAGCAAGTAAAAATGTGTATAGATCATAGTGATCAGACTGTGTCTGATGACCAAGCCGAGGGCGAAAGTGATGGTGGCAAGGAAAAACTCCCAGAGTTGGCAATTGGAAAAAACCTTGAGAGGAACCAGACTGAACAGGGAACCCATCCTCATCTGGGTGATAATGGATAGCAGGGATTGATCTGCAGTCATACTGTGTGTTAGGAGGCTGTAAGTCAGGCTGGATAACAGGAGATGTGGAGAAGTTCATATGGAGTCCAGTTCAGCACTTGTGTCACACGTTCAGGATCCTGTTCCAAGAAATTAGCCATGATCATTTTGACCCCTCCTGAATGTGATTCCTTGAGTATGGACGGATTATGGACTCAGCAAATATATATCAGACAACTTAGTAAATCTGCCTCTGTGATCACACACTTGGTCCAGAGAACCGGTTGTGCTAATTAGGGGTTTCAGATTCTACAGGAATGTCACTGTCTATGAAAATTAATTAGCAGAGGAAAACTGAAATGAACTGTATCAGTGATCCTATTTAATGGCTAGAAAGCTCCAGCTACAAGGTATACAGACGCCATTTGAAATATCTTAAAGTTGGTCACCATTTTGTCAGTATGAAACTGTGTTGACTAAGTTTGTCTGTAGATATGTTGTATGTTACAAGCATTGAAGCACCATATTTGATGAGGATTATATTCTGCCAATAGTTCACTTTTTATTTTTATTTATTTTATTAAATTAAAATCTGTTACTTTCTGAATCAATCAAAATGATTTTGTTCTGCCAGCTGAGTACAATAAAAGAGTAATCTTTAATAAGCTTTAGATAAACACTTAAGGTATCTTCCTCTTTCCATGTCAGTTTTTCTTTGCCACTGTCGCCTCAGACTTGTTCATTAGGGATAAATATTCATTTAAATTGTAGACTTTATTTTTATTCTGAATTTTCATAATTATGTAAAGCTGCTTTGAGACAATGTCCATTGTTAAAAGCACAATACAAATAAAGCGGAATAAAATGTACATCAGTCTATGTGAATACACTAGATTGTAGGGATACAGCAGATTGTAAGCAGCATCAGAAATATTCATGGTGAGAGAGACGGCGAGTGTAAGGAAATTATTTTATATAAAAGAAGTTAGCTCTACTCTCCTGCTCTCTGATATTAATGTGTTAAATTTTCCCTGCTGCTATCTTCCTGTCTCCTCCTGCATCTGTTCTCAAAGGTTCATACCTCACCTTCTCATTCTCTAATCATCTCTCTCTCTCTCTCTCTCTCTCTCTCTGTCCCCCTAACTCGAGCCAACACCTCCTGGTTCGTCTCTGGACACGTACTGTATCTAACGTGCACTCTTTTGTTCTTCAGGATCTCACCAGAACATTTTACAATGGTTTATGTTCTTTGTAGTAACAGATGATGATGACACAGGCGTTTGGTCAAACATATTACTCTGTCTTTTGCTGTTTATTAACAGAGACATTTCTGACAGTGTGTTTGTGTGTGTGACCGAGTCTCTCCTGGAGACAGAAAAGCTTATTGAAGCACAACCGGGCGACTCGCTTATTCACACTACTAAAGTTTTAAAACTTTACAGTGAGATAGAGAACAGGGGAGAACAATATGGGGAGAGGAAGAACCTAAACTTATAAAGATAAACTACTCCACATTTACTCAAATTAACTTGAATATAAGTTCTGCCTTGTGGAAATGTTGTAGCAATTAGTTAGATAAAATTTCAAACCATAGTTATTGTAATATAAGTTACATACATTTAATGTTAGCTGATTTGAATGCTAGTGTTCAGGTAGTATAAATGCCACACTGCCTGTGTGTGTGTGTGTGTTAAAGTGTCCAGGCCTTGTGCTGCTGAGGACAGAGCAACACTAAAGGTGGGGGAGGGGAAGCAGCTTAACAAGCTGTCTAGTAGAACTGCACCAAACTTTATCAGGTTTATTTCAGTATCTGCTCTTCCTGACCTGGTATCTTGTGTTAGGTCATTAAAGAGGTGATATTCAAAATATTAAATCCATGGCATCAGAACATCTTAAATATTAACTACATTTAATTTATTACATGCTTTCTTCTTAAATGATTTTGCACAAATAATGTAATATAACAATATGTTTTTAATATAACAATTAAAAATATAATGCAAACCAATAATCATCATTAAAAATCAGTGAGATTAAGTGTAATGTTCTGGCTGCTTATTGAATTTGTTCTAAACTGGCTGTGTGTCTGAGAGGCCACTGAGTGGGGGAGGGGTGGGACCAATTAAGCACCTGCGCATGCGCACTTTTCTCCACATCTAATAATGGCTCTAAAGGTAATGGAAATTTCCACTTTACTGGTTTTAGGGGGGGAAATCAATAAAGAAAGAAAAAACTTCGTGACGTAGAAAACATTTCGCAACTTTTCCCGCCACCAAAAAGCTCCAGCAGGTTCTCAGTGACCACGTGACCCTCAGTGCGCGGCCCTAATCATGCAGCGCGAGCGATGGTTACAGCGGCTACTGCGCCTGCGCGAACACCACGAGCGGTGCGCACGGAGACACGAGCGCGAGATGTCCGAGAGCAGAGACAGGGAGGAGGAGGAGGAGGAGGGGCGAACTGTACAGCTGCTGCAGGTAAGATGAGCTTCAGTACATTAAACTGTATTTAATTAGTTACTGTAACTCTGGACCTCTAGACTTCTGACTCCAGTCTGACTCAAACTTTAACAACAGCTGGAGTTACGGGTCACATGGCCTTTACACTTACACTGTTTTATACGAGTTTGGTGGAGCAGTGTGGAATAATCTGCTTAATGAAATATTATTTTACCCAAAGTGAAATGACATTTAATATTTATCTGAATAATTAGTTCTGAAATCTCACGTTAAGCTCAGCATCTCATTAATGAGGCCGTTTATTTAGTTTAGATTAATGAAGTGGGTTTAAATATCTACTTTTCAGGCTGAGTTTTTCTATAGTTTCCTGTATTGTTTAGTCTTTGTTGAGGAGATTTATTATACTGGTGATGAGTTACTGTACTGGTGATGTTCCAGTAAACTGTACTGGGAGATTCAGTTTCTCTTGCTCTCTTTTCATAATTATTTATTATATATTGTATTATATTATATTATTCTCTTTTATGTAAAGCACTTTGAATTACCATTGTGTATGAAATGTGCTATACAAATAAACTTGCCTTGCTCTGTAATATTGGATTTTAATCTCCTGGTTTTTACAGATGATGAAGAAAAAGAGAGAAGAGAAAGAGCACGTGGTAAGTACAGTAGACTTGTTCATTTGATTTTTGGTTCTAGCAGTGTAGCAGTTTATTTTACTTTTATTTAGTGTGTACAGTGTACTTGAAAAAAATATAAAATATTGCGAAGTTATTTTCCTTTGTTATTTAAAAATTCACATTCTAGATTCATAACATGTAATATGAAATAAATTTTTTAATTATGACGATTCCAGCTTACAGTGCATGTAAAATAGAAATCCAGTATCAAATTATTAGAATGTTGACCAACAAAAATCTTAAGGTTTGATTAAGTTATTATTCATACAGTATAAATCCTATGGATCCGTCTCAGTTCAATATGTTTATGGGGAAGACAGCTGACTTAATTGTCCAGAAGATGGACAACAACACCGTAATTTAGTGAGTTTGCATGTTCTCCCCATGCTTGGTGGGTTTCTTCGGGTACTCCTGTTTCCTCCCACAGTCCAAAGACATGCAGATTAGGCTAATTGGTGTTCCCAAATTGCCCATAGTGTGTGAATGTGTGTGTGCCCTGCGTTGGATTGGCACCCTGACCAGGGTGTACCCTGACTCATACCCTCAGTCTCCTGGGATAGGCTCCAGAACCCCCGCGACACTGAATACAGGATAAAGCAGTATAGACAGTGAGTGAGTGATTTTTTTTCTTCCATTTTCATGCAGTAAGATGTAATCCTTGAAATAAAAACGAAGCCTTAAAAATTACAAAAGAAAATTTACTTTCATGAATTAAAATTTTTCGAGATGCACTGTACATCTTCTCCATGTAGATTAATTTAGTATTTATTGCTAAGTTTTGAGTGAGTGTGGCCAGGGTTCAACATTAACTTTTTATGCACTGCTGTTTTAGGAGCTTTTAACTGCAGGCTAATTTGCAATTTTGAGCCATTGACTGTAAGCGTAAGGTTTGAACAGAGAGTCTAAGGCTGAATCCCATTTCTATTTTCTACCCCTTCCCCTACCCCTTCCCCTACCCCTTGCCCCTTCCCCTTGTCCCTTGAAACGAAGTGGAAAGGGGAAGGGTTTAAAATTTTCCCCTAAGAAATGGGACACCACTACAACACTGTTATACGTCATCATACGTTGTCACTAGTTCCTAATGTTACGTTAAAGGACATGCGCCGATGTTTATCACACATTGCAATAAGAGAGAGATTACTCACTCCCAAAGTTTTTTTGTGCCGTATTTCATCCCTATACATAATATAAATTATAAAAAAATATAAAAATAAAATATATATTTGTAATATCGTGCAATCGGTGCTAGCCGCTAGCAAACTTTAGCGATTTTTTTGCAAACATTTCTTTACAGAACATCACCATAAACACAAACACAAGACTAGAGGTAATATACATATAATGAAAACTTGTCATAAAAATCTTTATTTATGGCAAAAATTTACATTTATGGGTCTGTTTGCTCGAGTGAGCAGCCATGTTGAAAATTTCGCTTAGCCCTTCGTTTGAAGTGAGGTCCTGAAAAATCTTCGTTTGGAGGGCTATCTGGCCCTTCCCCTTCCCCTCCCCCTCCAACCAAAAGAGAAATGAGACACCCCTACCCCTTCACGTGAACGCGCCAAACGGAGGGGTAGGGCTATGTGAAGGGGTAAGGGGTAGAAATGGGATTCAGCCTAAATGTTTTGTTTTTGTTACAGGATACACGCTCTTCAGATGACTTTGCTTCTGAATCCAGTCTTGATCTGGAAATTGATGTGATTGGGTCGTCAAACACCCCTTCCTCAGCAGATGAGGACAGTTCTCCTCAAGATACTGCAAAGAAATGCCGCCGCAAAAGACACAGAGCTACTCCAAACAAAAACCTAACTGAGGTGGAAAAACATCCCCGCAACACAGACAGCAGAGACCGGAAACCCGATGACATTACTGATGCTGTGGGTAAGTAACATGTTACAGTTAAAATCTGTTCTAAGGGACCAAAAAGACAAGCGACACTATTGTGTGTACTGTAAAAAAAACACAAAGAAAAATGTCACGCCATCTACACCGGAGACATGGCAACGGAAAAAAAAGTGGCCCGTACAATGTGTCTTCCACCAAAATCAAAAAAGCGGTGCCAGATGTTTAAATATCATGGTGCCAAATGTTGGAGGCAATTACTATCACAACATCGAGGTGTTGCAGAAGGGGCAAGGCGAGATAGTGACGTACAGACAACCCTGTTGAACATTGGGGCTTTTTTGCTCAAGCATATGAGAACAACTATTCTGTGGAAGAAACGCAAGAACTAGAACCATTAGAACACATTTTTTGGTGTTCTAACAGTCCTAGGTCTGCCAGATGATTTTCTTTTCAGTGAATCCAATCTGGTACAAACGCATTTCGACCTAGTATGAAGCGTGTGCAAAACGCTGTGATAACAACTCTGCATTGCTATCACAGAATGGTTGTTCTCATAATAAGCTTGAACAACAAAGCCCCAATGTTCAACATTCCAACTCAAGATGAGTACTGAAAACGGTAAAGTCTAAACTACTGAATGCAACCTACCCCATCTCTATACCACCACAGTGCTCCTTCAAAATGTGGGAGATTTGCCCCACCCTGTTTTAAATATTATGGTATTTGTATGTTTAAATTGTTGTTGACACTCAGGCGATATTTTTTTGTTACAGAGGAACCAGATATCTTAACTCAAAGACCATCAGCTCTACAACCACCACAAAAGCTCAAAAAGACAGAGAAAACCGGTAAACACCTTTTCTCCCAAGTTTTGTAAATTTTTTTATTTCCTTCTGATACTGTGTGGTGGACAGTCCTGTAGTGTTCAGTCCTGCTTCTTAATTCCTGTATTATTTAGTAACTTCAGACTATGTAATGTCTTGCATTAACAATGTTCTCTGTTGTTTTTCTCTTGAAGGATCTTCCAAAAGAAAGAGGTCTAAGGGGATGTTGGAGTCGGCTCAAGATTCAGAAGGTATGAATATGTAATTTTGTAACATTTGGATTTGTTTTTATCCCTAGTTACAATGCTACGGGGTCGAGAATCAAAATACGGGTTTTACATGACACTTCCGGTATTGCGCAATCAAGGCGGGACAAATAAAGACGCGACACAAAAACTAGTATTAAATAAAACCAAAGTGAATTATACAAAATAAACCAACAAACAAACACCAAAACCAATATATACAAAATATATACAAATATAAACAAAGAATGTAGTGTATGCGTGTGTGGGTGTAAGTATGATAGTCCAGAGTCAGTGTTATTGCAGTGTGTGAAATGGTATACGGGAGAGATGGCTCGGCCTCACCGGTAAAGATGTTGAATCCGGGAGCTCGAGAAACGGAACGAGAGATGAATTGTAGTTGTCCTGAAAGATTAATCGAGCCGGGGAAAAGTAATCCTTCAGATATTGCCAACAATCGCTCTCTCAAACAAACAACAGCGCTGCGTATCTTCATCTCTCCGTCCCGACTTGCTTGCCGGTTCCGTTTTTAAGCCGGATCACGTGACCCGACTCCGCTTCCGGGTTCTCTCGCGCTGCGATTGCGCATGATTGCGAGAGCTTAACCCCTATAAACTCAAACACTTGTCATGGGACATCTAAAACCATATCAGGCGCATGTCTTTGTGCAGGTGAACAGCATTTGCTCCTTAATTAGTAGCTCGCTATTTGAAATGCCCTTTTATGTGGCCGCGCTACAACTTTAGATTAATTGTAGCAGCACTATTATATTAAATATTATGGTATCTGTCTATGAATTGTTGATACTGACATGACTTGTTCTTTTGTTACAGAAGAACCACAAATCTTGACTCAAAGACCATCAGTTCTACAACCATCACAAAAGCTACTAAAGATGGAGAAAACTGGTAAACTCCTTTTTTAAATATTATGGTATCTTCTTTGTTTTTCGGCTGTTCACTTTCAGGAAAGGATCCTCTGCATCCTCTTCTCTCACACCAACTAACTTCATGTCCTCTCTCACTGCATCCACAAATCTCCTCTTTGGTCTTCCTCTAGACCTCCTGCCTGGCAGTTCCAACCTCAGCATCCTTCTACCGATATATTCACCATCTCTCCTCTGAACATGTCCAAACCACCTCAATCTGGCCTCTCTGACTTTATCTCCGAAACATCTAACATGGGTTGTCCCTCTGATGAACTCATTCTTGATCCTATCCATCCTTGTCACTCCCAAAGAGAACCTCAACATCTTCAGCTCTGCTACCTCCAACTCTGCCTCCTGTCTTTTCTTCAGTGCCATTGCTGGTCTCACCACTGTCCTGTGCACCTTTCCTTTCATTCTCGCTGATATTTTTTTATCACATAACACACCTGACACTTTTCTCCACCCATTCCAACCTGCTTGTACCCGCCTCTTCACCTCCTTTGAACACTCTCCGTTGCTCTGGATCGTTGACTCTAAGTACTTAAAATCCTGCACCTTCTTTACCTCTGCTCCCTGTAGCCTCACCGTTCCTCTTGGGTTCCTCTCATTCACACACATGTATTCCGTCTTGCTGCGGCTAACCTTCATTCCTCTGCTTTCCAGAGTGTACCGCTACCTTTCTAGATTTTCCTCTACCTGTTCCCTGCTCTCGCTACAAAGCACAATGTCATCTGCAAATATCATAGTCCATGGAGGTCCTGTCTAACTTCATCTGTCATCCTGTCCATCACCAGAACAAACAAGAAGGGGCTTAGAGCCGATCCTTGATGCAGACCCACCTCCACCTTGAACTCTTCTGTCACACCTGCAGCACATCTCACCACTGTCTTACAACTCTCATACATGTCCTGCACCACTCTAACATACTTCTCTGCCACTCCAGACTTCCTCATACAACACCACAGCTCCTCTCTCGGCACCCTGTCGTACGCCTCCTCTAAATCTACAAAGACACAATGCAACTCTTTATTACCTTCTCTGTACTTCTCCATCAGCATCCTCAAAGCAAATACTGCATCTGATGTACTCTTTCTAGGCATAAAACCATATTGCTGCTCACAAATGCTCACCTCTGCCCTTAACCTAGCTTCCACTACTCTTTCCCACAGCTTCATTGTATGGCTCATTAGCTTTATACTTCTGTAATTGCCACAGCTCTGCACATCTCCTTTGTTCTTAAAAAATCGACACCAATACACTTCTCCTCCATTCCTCTGGAATCCTCTCACTCTCCAAGATCTTGTTAAACAGACTAGTCAGAAACTCTACTGCCACCTCTCCTAAGCACTTCCATACCTCCACAGGTATGTCATCAGGTCCAGCAGCCTTTCCACTCTTCATTTTCTTTCACGTCCTCCTCACCTCACGCTTATTGATTTTTTGCTACTTCCTGCTCCACAACAGTTACGTCTTCTACTCTTCGTTCTCTTTAATTTTCCTCATTCACCAACTTTTATTCATCTACCCATTACCCTCATGGCACCCATCAGTACATTTCCAACTCTACCTATAATCACTCTAACCTGCTGCACGTCCTTCCCATCTCTATCTCTCTCCGTCCTTACTGCCTAGCCCAGCATACAAGTACTCATATGCTCTTTTCTTGGCCTGTGCCACCTCTACCTTCACCTTACGGTGCATCTACCTGTACTCCTGTCTACTCTCTTCAGTCCTCTCAGTGTCCCACTTCTTCTTAGCTAGCCTCTTTCCCTGTATACACTCCTGGACTTCCTCATTCCACCACCAAGTCTCCTTATCCACTTTTCCTTACCTGATGATACACCAAGTACCCTCTTACCTGTCTCCCTGATCACATTGGCTGTAGTTGTCCAGTCAACTGGCAGCACCTCCTGAAAACCCAGAGCCTGTCTTTAACTCCTCCCTGAAGACTACACAACATTCTTCCTTTCTCAGCTTCCACCACTTTGTCCTCTGCTCTGCCTTTGTCCTCTTCACCTTCCTCACCACCAGGGTTGTGTTGTCTGGCTACACTCTCCCCTACCAACACTTTGCAGTCACTGATCTCCTTCAGATTACAACGTCGACACAAGATGTAGTCCACCTGAGTGCTTCTGCCTCCACTCTTATATGTCACCCTATGTTCCTGTCTCTTCTGGAAGAAAGTATTTACTACTGCCATTTCCATCCTCTTTGCAAAGTCCATCACCATTTGTCCTTCTACATTCCTGTCCTGAAGACCAAACCTGCCCATCACATTTTCATAACCTCTGTTCCCTTCCCCAACATGTCCATTGAAGTCTGCACCAATCACAACTCTCTCACCACTGGGGATGCTCTGCATCACTTCATCTAACTCACTCCAGAATTTCTCCTTCTCTTCTAACTCACATCCTGTGGGGCATAGCCATTGAACATCACCCCTTCAATATACAGCTTTTGACTCATCACCCTATCTGATACTCTCTTCACCACTAGGACTTTCCCTACAAACTCCTCACGCAGTATATCCACCTTCCTTGTCTGCATCATATCAACCAACTCTTGTTTTCCCTGTCATATTTCCAACATTCAAAGTCCCTACTATCCTACTAACTCTTGCCTTTCCTTTTCTCTTTCTACCTATGAACACACCTTCCTCCTCTCTTTTTTCGACCTGTAGTATTCAGTCCTGCTTCTTAATTTCTGTATTATTTAGTAACTTCAGACTATGTAATATCTCATATTAACAATATTGTTACTCATATTGTTTTTCTTCTCTTGACAGATCTTCCAATAGAATGAGGTCTGAAGGGGGTGTTCCAGTCAGCTCAAGATTCAGATGGTATGAATATGACTTTAGATTAATTGTAGAAGCACCACTATATTAAATATTATGGTATCTGTCGGTATGAATTGTTGTTCATACTAACGTGATATGTTCTTTAATTACAGAAGAACCAGATATCTTTACTCAAAGACCAAAAAGCCGGCGATAACGGGTAAGGCCAATCTTCCAATCTTTCATTAACAATTTAAAGCATAACTTCAGTTATTATCTAAACTAATTTGTGATTTCACCTATAGATCTACAACTTCCTGAACCAAATACCAACGAAGAGTTTGAAGTTCGGCAGAAAAAGCAGCAGTGTGGCGACAGCTGGGCCAGTACAATACTTTGCGACGAGTTCCTGGTAAAGAGTTGCGTCTCAAATCACTTGAAGCAGAACCTGTACTTGGTAGTCACACATGGAAGGATGTGAAGAATCAAGTATATGGTATCTTATCTCAGAAAAAGAAACGGGCGTAACTTACAGTAAAATGTTATGATCAGGCATTCACCTAATCCTTTACGTCAGTATGTTTTATACTGACTAGGTGGATTGGGTGAATGCCTGATGAATATGTTAAGTTTCTTTGTGTGTACTGGACTGTTACCGCTGCATTGTTGCTTTAAAAATTGCTGACAAAGCTATGGGAAGTTTAGGTCTGTGATGCCGGAATAAAGCAGCTCTGGAACAAACTTCTGTTATGGTTTTAATCAAGAGTGACCCTAACCACTGACCCTGAGCCACAGCCACTCCATGTAAATAAATAAATAAACAGTTCATCTAAAAAAAAACAACGAAAACAATATCATGAAGTAAATTTCCTTTTATAATGAATTTAAAAAGTGAATTATTTCAAGCCTTTATGATTTAATTCTGATTACAGCATTAAAAATCTTTTTTTTAAATAATAAAATTTTTCAAGATATACTGTAGTAATACATTAAAGTTGGTTTAGGATAACTGGGGTAAAAAAATGTGAGACATGGATAAAGGACTTCTAAATACTGGAAGTACAATGTTTATTGTTTGGGTACTCTGTGAGAAATGGTAAAAAAGATGTTAAAAAAAAACCGCCAAATCTGCCTAGCAACAGGGCTGGTCCTCACAAGTATAGAAATTAAATATTGTTTTTTACTTTGAGTTTTCTGAAATGTCAAGTGACTTTCTGACTCTCTACTGCCACCAGATGATAAATTTGTTTGTTGCACCATTGTAGCTTAAGTGGAAATGCTGGTCCTCACAAAGAGCTCTAGGATCATGGTCCTCACAAAGAGATAAAGACATGTATGTGTGTGTGTGTGTGTGTGTGTGTGTGAAGGAGCGAGGAGAAGGTGTGTGAAAGCGAGAGGAGGAGGGTGTGTGTGAAGGGGCATGGTGTCATATTACACGTACGCACACATAACAGCATGCTGACCCAGGGAGAGAAAAAAAGGGATCTTTAACCTCTCTAATGAGACTTTCTTTTGCTTTACACGCGCACACACACATGTTATAATAAACAGTACACACACGCTGTACACACACGCATACAAACACAACATGAAATATGTTTTACGCACACATACATGGTCAGAGTGTTATAGTAAACAGTACACACGTGAACAGATGTTGATTGTACAAATGAGAAATGCGCACTAAGCAGGGGAGATGATTACCCACAATTCCGCAGCACAAGAGAGAGAGAGAAACCATTGGCTCAGTTGTGATCACGTGACACTCTGCGTCAAAACAAAAAGCGCATGCGTGATACATGATACTCTGTACTCGTAAACTAAGACTTGTTCGTTTTTCAAGTCAAAATTTCTTATCTCGTTTTTTAAAAAAATCTTTGCTCGTCTTGCAGAACACTCGCAAACCACGTTACTCGCAATCCGATGGTCCACGGTAATTTAAAATATTAGTGATGCAAGTGTTGATTTGAGGGCTGGAGCTGTATTTTTAATATTCCTATCAGGGAATGTGTGTAATGAAAAAAAGATATTAAACATAAGGGATAACAACCATGCTGTAAAAAATGCTGTAAAAATGTTGGGCTGCTGGTACAGTAAAATTACAGTACGGTAAAATTTATGATACACAAGTATAAAATGTATTTCCAATAAAGTGCTGCAGTGTTTTACATAGTATAAAATAACTGAAAAGAGCATTAAAGATGTTTCTCAAGGACCCAACCATAACAGTTTAGGTGTGCATGAATTTAAAGATACAATCCCAGAGCCTTAAACAAGAAATGAATGCAAGCTGGTTTTGTAAGGGTTACAGATAAGATGACTCTGTGTTCAAATCCCATCTCTGTCAAACTGCCATTGTTGGATCAATGAGCAAGCCACTCAACTTTAAGCTCAGGTGCATCCTGGATGAGCCAAATAAGCAAGTGTCCTGGCCTCTGTGTTATTTTACACACTGCTTGGACAAAATGTCATAAAAGTCAAGATTTCATTCAACAAACTTTATATTTGATTATGACATATAACGTGGTGGTCAGTTTATGTCTGGAAATTATTCGTTATACACTCAGAACCAGACAAATTTTCCATGTTGACTCCTTAAATATGCCCCATCAGAGAGAGAGAAAAAAAAGCAGTAATTAGATAACCAGTGACCAGTACATTCATTTTATTGCCACATACCCTTGCTAAGCCTAGACCTGACTACCTTCAGGTCATAAAATTTCCTCCAGAGACATGGGCAATATGCATCACTCTGGAATAGGGTGAAGGAGGTTTTGCTGTTAGCTCCAAAATACAACTTAACAAACACCCCCACCTTCACCGCCGCCCCGTAATTCCATAACATTTTAATGGAAATTCCAGCATAGGCATAGTGGAGACAGCAAAAACACTGGCCTGAAAGATCGAGAATGCAGTCCAATTAAGTTACAACGAAGACTTAACGTAACTACAGATGTCGCCATTAAAAACGCACGTTTCGAGAAAAGGGATCCCGTGACTTGCCGCGGCTTTGCGCGGCTGCGTGCGGGAAGCTGTGAACATGCCCTTCATTACCTGTAGGGGGCAGTCGTGTTTCAGTCTGAAGTATTGTGTGTCTACTGAAGCCGAAAATGTGTCCAAATTAAACCGCGCATGCGTGTTTGGAGACGCTGTACCCGCGCTGTGGATCAGTCGGTTGTGGATCATCACGGAGGTACTACACGGCGTGGCTGGAGCTGGAGTTTGTCGTGTTCGAGGTAAGTTTACCTTTCTGTTTTGGATGTGATTCTCGCTTTCATGACTCCCAATTAATGTTCATCTTAATCTCAGGACGTACAATTAGCAATATTTCAGTTTTTAATAGTGTGGATATTCACAAAACATCGTTTTCGTGTAAAAACCTGAACCTACGGAGCCCCCCAGGGGTCCTCTGGTAAATAAATAAATAAATAAAATAATAACGAACCGAGCGCGCAGATTAATAAACCGAGATGTGTGTTTCTTACCCCCACCCTTCGTGAAAACGGCGTGTTCAGAGAAAGGCTCGCCAGTGAGATGCCATTTCTGAACTAACTGAGTCGTGTGTTAAAGCATTAAATGGTAAAAGAGCACTAGCAATAAACGTTTTTTTCTGAATCCGAATTTTATTAATAAGTTACAAGTTAAATTTCAACTGTAAAGAACCTGTACATATGTTCATACAATATTGGCAGCAGCTCTAATTTTTCTAAATCGCATTGCAGACAAGAAAAAGAAGTAGAGTCATCCTGTGACCTTGCATGCTTAATCTTTCCACACATGATTCTTGCTTCTCACTTTTTCCTTAATCTCCGGTCCGGTTCTGGTTTCGGTCTGTTCTCATGAGTTGTGAAGCGAGAGGAACAAAGTATAAATATTGTTCATTTGCTAAATTAAGTATCATGAATTTTAATTGAATATCTATCTCTGTATTTTTTCACAGCAGTTTGTGACTGAAAGTGTGTCTGCATCTGACTTCAGGAGTTTCCTGACCAACGTATCTAACGGTCATATTTAAAAATCATAACGTACAGTTATAAAGTACAAAACGTTTCTGTTGGTGTTTAATTTTGTTTCTATGATTAATACTTATTTGTGGTGTTTTATGTTTTGCACATCTTTTCAAATTGAGACCTCATTTGTAAGTTACTATTATCTCGTTTTTGTATAAATTAATCAAATGTTTGCTTGTTATTAAATGTATTTTTTATTAAAAAAAACAAACGAATCTGTTTTATTATTAGCTGAGAGTGTGGTTTATTTATTTATTATCATATTTGGTCATTGTAACATGCATAAGGGAGCATTATCTCTGCGACGTGTGTGTGCTATCTGGGAATGAATTACCTTTACTTGATTATCTTAAATAAATCTAATTTGTGCATTAAATATAATTATGTAACTTTTACTTGATTTCTTTGATTGTTAATTTAATTATTAAGTAGATTTTACCTGACAGTTACCGGTGAGTTTTACTTAATATTGGAGCAATAAAATTTACTTAAAATCTATGTGTGCAAATTAAGAGGATTTTATCAAGTAAATCTTACAAGTTCTTTTTTTCAGTGCATGGGTGAACACGATGATTTAAGAACTTAATTAAGCACGTATATATATATATATATATATATATATATATATATATATATATATATATATATATGTGTGTGAGTGTGTGTTTACCGTATAAACTTTTTTCTATGTACAGGTACAATCAGAAAAATGCAACCAGAAAACAGCATATAACTTTAAACTTACATTGATTAGCAATATACACTACAGACCTATGAGGCTGGACAATGGAATAAACTGTGTGGGCGCCAATAATATTAAATATTTATCTGTTAATTCTTTGACAATGCTGCTGCTTTTTGTTGGAAACTGGCAGACATAAAAAATATGAAAAATACTTTAAATAAATATAAAGGGGATGATGGGCTAAAGCCCCCCTAAAAATGGCCTAGCGATGCCCGTGTATATATAATGAAAATATTATGTGTAAAGAAAATATAATTTATATATTCATGTTTAATCACAAAAGAAAAAAAAACTTTTTAATGGTTAGTGATTGTTGCAGACATTCACATAATTTTTTGGGGAAGAGCTTGGCTTGTACAGGCTATTATACGCTCATCAGCAGTCGGCGCCCCGCTGTAACCAGCAGATCAAAGGAGCAGTTATCGGCTGACACGTAGCCATCTGAGTTTGGAGACCCACAGAACCCCCACTGTAATGCCTCTTCTCACGTTTCATTCATGATTTCGCTGATGGGGGTAATTCGTAGAATTGGGGGTTTTAAAAACAATTTTACAAGGCCGAGTAGACGTCTCTGCCTAAAATGTTTTTCTCCAGCAGAACACCTCTCTCTCTCTATATATATATATATATATATATGTGGTCAAATAATGGATGAAATAATTATTCAATGCTGGACACAAACAGCAAAAAACATGAAAAGCCCTAAGCACTTTATTGCTTTTCATCATGTTTTTTGCTGTTTGTGTCCAGCATATAGTTAATTCGTCTATTTATGATCTAAAAAAATATATAAAAACATATGATCTTTTTGAGTTATGAGTTGTTGTTTTTTATTATTCATAAGACAACCTTTCAGTTTTGTAAATATTCTAGTTATAGTGTTTCTTACTGACAGCCCTAGCATCCCTAAGCCTATTCACCCCAAACCTCCTAGGAGACCCAGCAAACCCACTAGTAACCCCTCCTCACATCAAACCAGAGTGGTACTTCCTATTTGCATACGCCATCCTCCGATCCATCCCCAACAAACTAGGCGGCGTATTAGCACTATTACTCTCCATCCTAGTACTAATAGTAGTGCCCCTCCTCCACCTCTCAAAACAGCAAGGACTAACTTTCCGACCTTTATCACAAATCCTCTTCTGAACCTTAGTAGCAGACGTAATAATCCTAACATGAATCGGCGGCATACCAGTAGAACACCCATTCATCATTATTGGACAAATTGCCTCCGTCCTATACTTCGCCCTTTTCCTCATTCTAAACCCACTAACAGCCTGAATAGAAAATAAACTACTCAACTTAAACTGCCCTAGTAGCTTAGCCACTAAAGCGCCGGTCTTGTAATCCGGAGATCGAAGGTTAAAATCCTCCCTAGCGCCAGAAAAGAGAGATTTTAACTCCCACCCCTAACTCCCAAAGCTAGGATTCTAAACTAAACAATTTTCTGTTACAGAAAATGCCCAACTTCCATTAATTCACTATGGTATAGTACATACTATGCATAACTCCACACCATGGTATAGTACATGTTAATTCTTTGACAATGCTGCTGCTTTTTGTTGGAAACTGGCAGACATAAAAAATATGAAAAATACTTTAAATAAATATAAAGGGGATGATGGGCTAAATGGGCTATGTATAATTCCACACAACAATGTCCCGACACATCCATTACATTCAAGTATACTACGTAAACATTACATTAATATCTCACTAGAACTCCTCGCAAAAAGGAAAAATTGAAGCCTCCCATACCTCCTTGAAAAACGTTTCCTTGTTTTATCTAACTAATAATTTAACCACACAAGTTTAATGTAGTAAGAGACCACCAATCTTGTATTTCATGTGCATATTCTGCATGATAGAATCAAGGACAAAAATCGTGGGGGTTGCACAACTTGCACTATTACTGGCATCTGGTTCCTATTTCAGGGCCATAACTTGTAAAATTCCTTTAACAGTGCACTATATCTGGCATCACTTAATGGTGGAACCTCGTTCTAGCAAAAACCCCCCATGCCAAGGCGTTCTTTCTAAAAGGCATCTGGTTCTTCTTTTTTTAGGTCACTTTCATCTGGCATATTCCTGTAGGCATCCATAAACTTTCCAACCCCGAACATACAAGATTATATCTTCCAAGCAATATGTAATGTTTTAATGACATATCTTTAAATCATTGCATATATCTATATCAAGTGCATACTCATTCAGTTCTTCCCCTGAGAGTCCCCCCCCCCCCCCCCCCGACTCGACGCGCGGGCGGTAAACCCCCCTACCCCCTATGCCGAACAAGTCCTAATTAATCCTGTCAAACCCCTAAACCAGGTAAGGCTCGATTGGCATTTTCAACAAGTGGTGGTATATGTTGCTATATAGTATTACAAATTTGCATCACATTATATAGCTAGTGTAGCTTAAACTAAAGCATAACACTGAAGATGTTAAGATGAACCCTAGAAAGTTCCGCAGGCATAAAGGCTTGGTCCTGACTTTACTATCAGCCATAACCCAACTTATACATGCAAGTATCCGCATCCCTGTGAGAATGCCCTCAATCCCCCGCCCGGGGACGAGGAGCAGGCATCAGGCACAAGCCACAGCCCAAGACGCCTTGCTACGCCACACCCCCAAGGGAATTCAGCAGTAATAAACATTAAGCCATTAGTGCAAACTTGACTTAGTCAGGGTTAAGAGGGCCGGTAAAATTCGTGCCAGCCACCGCGGTTATACGAAAGACCCTAGTTAAGTCTTTCTTAAACGGTTTTGAGAATTAGACCATCCAGCTAAGATCAATATTATTAATATTAATCATTTTATTTCTATTTATTCTATGTTTTGCTGGAGAAATACATTTTAGGCAGAGACGTCTCGGTCTTGTTAAATAGATTTAAACCCCTCAATTGTGCCAATTCCCCCATCCGAAACCGGTTTGATAACTTCACACCTAAAGGTGAGAAGACGGACTGAGCTGTACTGTAACTGAGCGTGCTTTCACATTGTATATACTGTACACACACACACATAGGCACGTGCAGAGGGGGGAGGGCGGCGGGTGCTTGAGCACCCGCCCCTTTCCTCCAGGATGCCTCAAGTGCCCTTTTTTCTGTGTATGTGCGTATGGAGCCCTGTCTTTGCCCCTCAACAATAAAATGTAACTATTAATCTCAATTTTGCTAAATAAAAGGATCTGGCTTGCATCAGTCACATGCCTGCCATTAACCAATGCTCGCCCTTGATGGCAGAGTGCGCTCGTTACGAGCCGGGTACGAGCACGCAAAGTGTATGCGCATTTTCTGCAGGCTGGGCGGTGCGGAGCTGGAGGAGAAGCAGGCAAATTAACTGGAAGGTGCAGCCTGTAGCAAAACAGTAAATAGGGTGTACAGCGCACACTATAGTCTATAACAACAAATTAATTGAAATAAATCAGCGTGCTGTTTGTGCAACAGCGCGACAAACATTACCTGTCCTTTTATGAACTGCATAAGTAGTGGTGGTCATTAACTGCTACACCCTAAAAAATGCTGGGTTAAAAACAATCCAGTCTGTGTTGATTTAACAAACAATACAGTATATACTCACTCTCACTCGCTCATCTTCTATACCTCTTTATCCTGTATTCAGGGTCACGGGGACCTGAAGCCTATTCCAGGAGGCTTAGGGCACGAGGCAGGGTACAACCTGGTCAGGGTGCCAATCTATCGCAGGGCACACATACATACACACATTACAGACAATTTTGGGAACGCCAATTAGCCTAACCTGCATATCTTTGGACTGTGAGAGGAAACCGGAGTACCCGGAGGAAACCCACCAAGCACGGGGGGAACATGCAAACTCCATAGACACAGAGACGGAAATCGAGACTGGATCTTGGAGGTGCAAGGCGAGTGTGCTAACCACTACACCTACCGTGACACCTTACATTATATACATAATCACTAAATAGAATGAATTTTGCATTGAGGGGCATTTTTGATACCAGTCAGAGGTCAGTCACAACAGAAGTAAAAAGAGTCCGACAGTTCCCATCTTTGAAAGAAGATAGTAAGAAATAGTAAGAGCTCATTAGGATTTTTATTTTAAAAAATGCATTTTAAATACCAAATATTAAAAGATTAAATGTTAATATGCATATCATTCAGGGTGAATTTTTACAACCAACAATTCTACTTTGCTCCAGTTAAAGATAAAATAGTGAAAAAAAATTGCAGTGGGACTCAACGAATGGAAATGAATAAGAGTAAGCTGTCAGGGGATGTTTAAAAATAGGGATGTTGAAAGATCAAGATTGTACAAAAGCAGACCAGAATGATTGATAAAGATTCATTATATTATTTCTGTTGCTCACATTCGGTGCACAATGGACAGAGTTGGTTATGGTTATAAATAAACACTAAATTCGTTTTATTCATAGCGTTTAGAATAAAGCTTGTCAGCCTTTCTGCCTTTTAACACGGCGAGATGGGTAAAAAGGATTGAAATTCAAATGCATCTGCACACACGCTAATCCTATTAGTGGCCTTTCTTCATATCTCTGGATGTTACACCATCTCTCAGTGGTTTGATTTATGAGAGTCATGTGACCAAATAAATCAGAATTCAGCTCACTGATTGGTGGGTAAAGAGATAAATAGCGGCAACATGGCAATTATGCAAATGAAGACTTATCTACCATACTGTATATCTCTATAACACACGCGCACATACTTCACCAGCAGCAACAGCAGCATGAACACAAAGTGATCCAATATATCTTGTCATATAATTTAGTGATTTTTTTTGGAGCCTAAAGGAGATAAGACTACTCAGACATTTTCTGCTACTCTGGATTTATAATGAAAAAGTGCTATGGTAATATAGCATCCTCTCAGATGAGTAAAATGTATGTTACAAATAAAATAAAGACTAACATTTAACATTTACTACCTGTGTGCAAATATACAAAAATCCAAAAATTTTTTAATCTCTAATGATTAATACAGTATACAAAAATTTATCATAAGCTCGTTGGTGCAAAAGAGAACAGCTTGCAATAGATATGTTATATGCTATGTGCATGTACCCTACAAACCATGACACTTTCATTGTCACAGTGACACTGTGACAGTTTCCTCTGAAACTATTCTAATGGCAATAGCAATTATCCTGTTTTTGTTATACACTGAAGATATTTGGATTCAAGGCCAAAAAGGGGAATATTATAACACCACGGCCCAGAGAGGTGAGGTCGGGGTCACCGGATTACTGAGCCTTGTCGCCCCCTAGTGTGTCTACGAAGGTATGTCTCCCCTTCACTAACAATGTGCACCTGTGTCACTCCCCTGTGTGTCATTATACAGTATAAGCCAGCCGAGCCCGAGGCAGTTTGTCCGTTCACTGTTTGTCACATTGTATGTCGCTACACGAACACGGCTCAACTGGATCTCCTTGTTCTCCTCTCCAGCACTGACTTAGTCACTCTGATTGGGGTAAGGCCGGCAGAACCGGCACCTGCAGCAGACGCTGCGTTTTGAGCGCGGGAAGCGCCCTCCATGCCGAGGAAAGAGACTGGAACTCTGTCAAGTGGGAAATGCCTGCTTGTGTGTGTGTATGTGAGTGAGGATTATACTAGACCCTGGAGAGGAGCCAGAGGGAGCGAGCCCAGACGGCGAGCTATGATTTTTGTGTTTGTTTTGTTTCTTTTTGAAGTTTATGTTGAACGAAATTTCTAAAAAGACGAGTTACAAATAAAGTTTGGGGAAAGCCCACTTGAACTTGAAAACCTGCATTCTGTGCGTCCTTTCAACACCCCTAGAGACATGACAGATGAACGGACCTTCATGGACGCAGCAGGAGTACCCCTGCCAGATGAGAACGCCCGCCTCCACAGTTACCTGCGAGATCAGCAGCGAGAGATCGGCAGCCTGGCGAGAGCCGTCCACGATCTCGCGTGCAGCGTGAGCCAGCTCGCGGCCTCCAAGGTGCCACCAGTGGCGAGTTCACCCGCAAGCGCTCCAGCAGCCCCACGGCCTGCTTTTAAGCCCCATTAAGGTATGGAGGGGATCCCGAGGGATGCCGGCGATTTTTGCTCACCTGTGAACTGTACTTTACAGAGTTCCCGAATATGACGGAGACACAGAAGGTGAGCTTCATCACCCAGCACCTCACCGGAAAAGCGCTGGACTGGGCGACAGCCGTGTGGAGCACTGGAGGCGCCACCATCACCCGGTACTCGCGATTCGTGGAGGCCATGCGAGCTGTGTTTGATCACCCAGACCAGGGGAAAACCGGCGAACAACAGCTGCTAAGAATTAAGCAGGGAAACATGCCCGTGGTTGAGTACGCTATCACCTTCCAGGTTCTGGCGGCGGAGAGTGGCTGGTGCGAGAGGAGTTTGCTGGCGCGGTTCCGCGATGGGCTCCACCCCGACATCCAGCTAGAGCTCGCCTGCCGGGACGCCGAACTTTCGCTAGAAGAATGCATTGCACTTGCTATCAAACTAGATCAACACCTGCGAAATCAACAGCGGCGCCCCCTTCCACGCCAGGCGAGACGTCCAGAACCGCGTCCCCGCTCCAGCCCACCTCGATCACTGCCCATGGTACGTGAACCTGCCGAGCCCATGGATATGGGCTCCTCCCACCTCACCGAGGCCGAACGAACTAGGAGGATATCCGCGGGTCTCTGTCTATACTGTGGAGGCGAACGACACCGAGTCAGCTCGTGTCCGTTACTAAAAGTAACGCACCACACACCCCCCCGCACTCATTCACCTTTCTGTTTACCTGCTCACCTGTCTTTTAAGAATAACACTGTTTCTGTCTCTCCTTTAATAGATTCCGGGTCGGCTGGCAACTTCGTCTCCCAATCTCTCCTTTCCGCCCTTCGGGCTCCCGTGTCGAAGCTTCCATCCCCAATATCAGTAAAGGCTCTGGATGGCCATGTCCTAAACCATTCGCCGCGTAAAGTAATTTCAGTGCCCCTACGGTTAACTTTCCCCGGCCATTCTGAGGAGATAAAATTCTTTGTGCTTCCTCAGCTGGACCATTCCGTCGTGCTTGGCCTCCCCTGGCTGAGCTTTCACAATCCTAATTTCGATTGGGCAAACAGTAGCATCCTATCTTGGTCCCCCCGATGCTCAAAAACCTGTAAACCCCTCACATTGGCGGTCCAAGCCACGACTATTGAAAGCCCGCGAGAACACCTGTCCATGAGTGTGCCATCAGAGTATGCGTGTTTTCAGGATGTGTTTAGTATTAGGGAAGCAGCGCGACTTCCTCCTCATCGCCCGTGGGATTGTGCGATTGAGCTCTTGCCTGGGAAAGCACCACCTTTTTCACGTGTTTATCCACTGTCCCGGGATGAAACCCGGGCGATGGAGGAATACGTGGAGGAGGCTCTTGGGCAGGGACTCATTAGCCGTTCCACGTCTCCCGCTTCAGCAGGTTTCTTTTTTATTGAGAAATAAAAAAAGACCCTGCATAGACTTCAGAGGGTTAAATGCAGTGACAATAAAGTATAAGCACCCTCTGCCACTGGTGCCAGCCGCTATCGACCAACTCCGAGGTGCCTCCATATATACCAAACTCGATCTCCGCAGCGCGTACAACCTCGTTCGTGTGCGTAAAGGCGACGAGTGGAAGACAGCATTTAGCACCTCATCGGGACACTATCAGTACAATGTGATGCCCTATGGGCTGGTAAATGCTCCTGCGGTGTTTCAGGGGTTTATGAATGACGTGCTGAGGGATATATTTAACCATTGTGTCATAGTGTATTTAGACGACATTCTAATATACTCAAGGTCATATTCCGAGCACGTCAGGCATGTAACCGCCGTCCTTCGACGTCTGCGCGCGCACGGGCTCTATGCGAAGGCTGAGAAATGTGACTTTCACAAAACGGAAGTGACATTCCTCGGCTACCGCATAGGGCCACAAGGGGTCGAGATGGAGAAATCCAAGGTGGAGGCGGTAACTAAATGGCCGGTACCACGGTCAGTAAAGGCGCTACAAAGTTTCTTGGGTTTCGCCAATTTTTATAGGCGGTTTATACGCAACTATAGTTCGGTGGCAGCGCCCCTCACGTCCCTGCTTAAGGGTAAACCGACAAAACTGAAAGCTTTCTCGGCCGATGCGGAGAAGGCTTTCCAAAAATTTAAATCGGCGTTCACTGCGGCTCCCATACTACGGCTTCCTGACCCCGAGAAGACGTTTTTAGTAGAAGTGGACGCGTCCGAGGTGGGGATCGGGGCGGTGCTGTCACAACGCCAGGGCCAGCCCGAAAAACTTTATCCTTGCGCATTCTTCTCTCGAAAACTGACACCTGCTGAACAAAATTACGATATCGGCAATAGGGAACTGCTAGCAGTTAAAGCGGCGTTAGAAGAATGGCGGCACTGGCTCGAGGGAGCCAAACACCCCTTCATCGTGTTAACTGATCACAAAAATTTAGAATACATCCAACAGGCGAAAAGGTTAAACACGAGACAAGCTCATTGGGCGCTGTTCTTTACACGTTTCCAATTTCAAATTACCTACCGGCCAGGCTCTAAAAATAAGAAAGCAGATGCGCTCTCACGCTACTACCCAAACCCCACCCCGGTGATGCACCCCGAAACCATTCTCCCAGCGCCTCTCATCGTCGCTCCCATCACCTGGGAGATAGACGCAGAGATCACACAGGGGGGACAAGACCATCCGGTACCCCCCGAGTGTCCCCCAACAAAGATTTATGTGCCTGAAAATTTCCGGCAACGTTTAACAATCACAGCTCATACTAATGCCTCGTCAGGGCATCCCGGGGTGACGCGCACGGTAAAAACATTAGAGAAAAAATACTGGTGGCCAAGAATGAGGGAAAAGGTAAAGACAGTCGTGCTGTCCTGTAAAGTGTGTGCGATGGCCAAAATGCCACGTAACCTTCCGGTTGGGAAATTAATGCCCCTACCGACACCGAACCGACCGTGGTCCCACCTCGCGGTGGACTTCCTCACGGATCTGCCGGTGTCGAAAGGGTACACTACAATCTTAGTGGTCATTGATCGGTTTTCGAAGGGGTGCCGATTTCTCCCATTTGCCTCCCTCCCGTCAGCACTGCAGGTAGCCGAAGCCCTATTTGAATCCGTGTTTCGTTACTATGGCATACCGGAAGATATTGTGTCCGATCGTGGTCCTCAATTTATCGCAAGGGTCTGGAAAGCGTTCTTCCAGAGATTGGGGACCACCGTGAGCCTAACATCAGGTTATCACCCCGAGTCTAATGGCCAGGCAGAGCGGACTGTCCAAGAACTCGGAAAATATCTTCGGGCATACTGTAGTAGCAGGCAACATGAATGGGCAAACTGGCTACTCTGGGCAGAATATGCCCAAAATTCGATTGTGCACTCCTCAACAGGTCTAACGCCGTTCCAATGTCTCCTAGGTTACCAACCTCCGCTCTGTCCCTGGGATGCCACTCCCACCGAAGTACCAGTGGTGGATCAGTGGTTCAAGAATGCGGAGAAAGTATGGGGAGATGCGCATGCGCAAATCTCCCAAGCAGTTTCCCGGTTTAAAAAATATGCCGATAGGCGAAGGAAGGAAAGTCCTCCGCTCCAGGTAGGCGATCGGGTATGGCTCTCGACACGGGACCTCCACCTACACCTCCCCTGTCGTAAATTATCCCCCAAGTACATCGGTCCATTTCCCATTATTTCACAAATAAACCAGGTATCATTTAAACTAAAACTCCCTTCTCACATGCGCATTCACCCTGTGTTTCATGTTTCCCTCCTCAGGCCAGTGATTCGGGGACCCCTCAACGAGGGCATGACCGAACCCTCTCTCCCTGGAGCCGTGGAAATAGAGGGCACCCCGGCGTTTAAGGTAACCAAATTGCTAGATTCCCGAAGGAGAAAAGGGGCCCTCCAATATCTGGTAGAGTGGGAGGGTTACGGCCCGGAGGAGAGGAGCTGGGTCCCGGCCCGAGACATCCTGAGCCCTGAACTCATTACGACCTTTCATCACGAAAGGCCGGATCGCCCCGCTCCGCGCCCCCCGGGTCGCCCCGCTCAGCGACCAGCCCAGCCAACAAACAAACCCCGACTCCCTCGGGTCAAGCGTTGGGGTCGCCCTCGCCTCCGGCAGGAGGTCAGTCCTGGAAGGGGGGGTACTATAACATCCGCAACACCACGGCCCAGAGAGGTGAGGTCGGGGTCACCGGATTACTGATCCTTGTCACCCCCTAGTGTGTCTACGAAGGTATGTCTCCCCTTCACTAACAATGTGCACCTGTGTCACTCCCCTGTGTGTCATTATATAAGCCAGCCGAGCCCGAGGCAGTTTGTCCGTTCACTGTTTGTCACATTGTATGTCGCTACACGAACACGGCTCAACTGGATCTCCTTGTTCTCCTCTCCAGCACTGACTTAGTCACTCTGATTGGGGTAAGGCCGGCAGAATCGGCACCTGCAGCAGACGCTGCGTTTTGAGCGCGGGAAGCGCCCTCCATGCCGAGGAAAGAGACTGGAACTCTGTCAAGTGGGAAATGCCTGCTTGTGTGTGTGTATGTGAGTGAGGATTATACTAGACCCTGGAGAGGAGCCAGAGGGAGCGAGCCCAGACGGCGAGCTATGATTTTTGTGTTTGTTTTGTTTCTTTTTGAAGTTTATGTTGAACGAAATTTCTAAAAAGACGAGTTACAAATAAAGTTTGGGGAAAGCCCACTTGAACTTGAAAACCTGCATTCTGTGCGTCCTTTCAACACCCCTAGAGACATGACAAATATGAATTGTATGCTCGATTGGGTTAGGTCTGGTGATTAACTTGGCAAGCCTTAAACCTTCGACTTTTTTCCCCTGATAAAGTTCTTTGTTGTGTTGTCATTGTGTTTTGGGTTATTGTCTTGATGCATAATGAAGTTCCTCACAGTTACTGTAGATCGAATGTAATATTTTTCCTAAATTGACAAAAATAATTATTCTGTAGACGTCTGAATGAATTCTGCTACTACTGTAGCATTACGAATTACATCATCAATAAAGATTAGTTTGCCTGTTCCATAAGCAGAAATACAAGCCCAAGTCACAACACTATCTCCACATGTTTCACTGATGATCCTGCATGTTTTGGATTATGAGCAAATCTTTTTTCTCCCCGCATCTCTTGGTTATCTGTTACTTTGGCAGTAGGAGAGTGGTGGCTTAAATCACCAAGGCTCTAGGTTTGAGCCCCAGAGTTGAGAGTCCCACCATTGGTGGTTGCCACACCCCTACACCCAGCCGCTGCATGCAGTGCTGGTCCATGTTGGAAAAATGGGAGGGTTGTGTCAGCAAGTGCATCCAGCGTAAAACCTGTGCCAAGTTGTACTGTATATAGATCAGTTCGACAGGGGTTTGGGCATTTGGTAGGAATTGAACCCGGGCCTTCCCAAGGTAAGAAAAAAACCAACCATTGAGCCACCTACTGTATGCCCCATTTCTAAACAATAGTATTTAAGAAAAGAAAAACAAAATCTGACAGGAAAATATATATAGCCTGAAAACAAGCAAGCATATCATATTAGAATATTTTTCAGATAAATAAAGAAAAAGAAAGTTTCTGTTATAGGGAATTATACAGTGCAATTGGATTTAATGGATCTTATATAATACGTATACTGAATGAATTTATACATGCATTTTAACAATAGCCCATACAAGTACTACTATATACAGTAACTGCTTACATTTCCATATAAATATATAAATCAACTATAACGTGAAAAAACACAAATGGAAAGCAGACCACACTTACCACAAGCTAATATTTGCAGTGTTCCTGTTGTGCGTTTACATGCCAGTGTGCTGATGTGCTCTAAGCTGTAGATATGGGTTCCCTCGCTAGAATTAATCACATAGTTGCATTGGCGGTACAAAGCTTGTGTTATACATATGTTATACAAAAATAATATATGCAAAAAAATTATTAATGAAAATGGATAATTGAATTATTAATTTATTAAAATGATTCAAATATCCTTAATTGTATTGGCCTGATCAATGTTTTACAGTGGTGTGAAAAACTATTTGCCCCCCTCCTGATTTCTTATTCTTTTGCATGTTTGTCACACAAAATGTTTCTGATCATCAAACACATTTAACTATTAGTCAAAGATAACACAAGTAAACACAAAATGCAGTTTTTAAATGAGGGGTTTTATTATTTAGGGAGAAAAAAAATCCAAACCTACATGGCCCTGTGTGAAAAAGTAATTGCCCCCTGAACCTAATAACTGGTTGGGCCACCCTTAGCAGAAATAACTGCAATCAAGCGTTTGCGATAACTTGCAACGAGTCTTTTACAGTGCTCTGGAGGAATTTTGGCCCACTCATCTTTGCAGAATTGTTGTAATTCAGCTTTATTTGAGGGTTTTCTAGCATGAACCGCCTTTTTAAGGTCATGCCACAACATCTCAATAGGATTCAGGTCAGGACTTTGACTAGGCCACTCCAAAGTCTTCATTTTGTTTTTCTTCATCCATTCAGAGGTGGATTTGCTGGTGTGTTTTGGGTCATTGTCCTGCTGCAGCACCCAAGATCGCTTCAGCTTGAGTTGACGAACAGATGGCCGGACATTCTCCTTCAGGATTTTTTGGTAGACAGTAGAATTCATGGTTCCATCTATCACAGCAAGCCTTCCAGGTCCTGAAGCAGCAAAACAACCCCAGACCATCACACTACCACCACCATATTTTACTGTTGGTATGGTGTTCTTTTTCTGAAATGCTGTGTTACTTTTACGCCAGATGTAACGGGACACGCACCTTCCAAAAAGTTAAACTTTTGTCTCGTCGGTCCACAAGGTACTTTCCCAAAAGTCTTGGCAATCATTGAGATGTTTTTTAGCAAAATTGAGACGAGCCTTAATGTTCTTTTTGCTTAAAAGTGGTTTGCGCCTTGGAAATCTGCCATGCAGGCCGTTTTTGCCCAGTCTCTTTCTTATGGTGGAGTCGTGAACACTGACCTTAATTGAGGCAAGTGAGGCCTGCAGTTCTTTAGATGTTGTCCTGGGGTCTTTTGTGGCCTCTCGGATGAGTTGTCTCTGCGCTCTTGGGGTAATTTTGGTCGGCCGGCCACTCCTGGGAAGGTTCACCACTGTTCCATGCTTTTGCCATTTGTGGATAATGGCTCTCACTGTGGTTCGCTGGAGTCCCAAAGCTTTAGAAATGGCTTTATAACCTTTACCAGACTGATAGATCTCAATTACTTTTGTTCTCATTTGTTCCTGAATTTCTTTGGATCTTGGCATGATGTCTAGCTTTTGAGGTGCTTTTGGTCTACCTCTCTGTGTCAGGTAGCTTCTATTTAAGTGATTTCTTGATTGAAACAGGTGTGGCAGTAATCAGGCCTGGGGGTGACTACAGAAATTGAACTCAGGTGTGATAAACTACAGTTAAGTTATTTTTTAACAAGGGGGGCAATCACTTTTTCACACAGGGCCATGTAGATTTTGAGGTTTTTTTCCTCCCTTAATAACGTAAACCTTCATTTAAAAACTGCATTTTGTGTTCAATTATGTTATCTTTGACTAATAGTTAACGGATTTTGATGAGCAGAAACATTTAAGTGTGACAAACATGCAAAAGAATAAGAAATCAGGAAGGGGGCAAATAGTTTTTCACACCACTGTATATGCTAGCAACTCTAGTAAAAAAAAAAAAAAGTATGCTAAGTATATTAAATCCTAGCATGCCAAAGCATTCTTAAATGTACTTGCAGCTAGACTAATGACTAGTGTACTTGAAGTTTGCTATTTTGGAACAACTAATTTTGTACTAAGTGTATTTAAGTTGTAATTAAATTGTACAAAACCACAATTTTAAATGTATTAAGTATACTTTTGTGTGCTAAAGTGGAACAACTTTAAGTATACTTTAGTACACTTAAAGTATATGGCTGTGTGTATACTAACGTACATACCTGACAGTAATTAATAAAATTTTAGTATATATTTAATGTATTATAAGTACATTAAAGCTATTTTTACTGTATTACAAATACATGATTAATATACTATGAGTATATACTTATTGCAGCAGTAGCATGCTGTTATACTTCTGGACAATTACAAATACTAAAAAAGTACACTTTGTGGTTAATACAAATAACTTTATTATATCATACAGTACACACAACCTTCTATAATACTGTATTGCAAATGTGTTACCAGTACACTAAAGGTGTTTAGGATAATTTACAAACACTAAATGTATTTTCTACACTATAACATGTTTTTGAAACACATTACATCAGTAATTATGAGGCAGATTTTATTCATGAGTTCAACATATTTAATTTGCACAAGGTTACAAAAAAGCACTACTATAGTTTATTTGTGTTCAACAAAAGTCAGGTTGTCTTACAAACACACAAACTAAAATTTAAACTGTTGTGTGAACACAGACAGACATTAGTATTAAAATCTACAGGTACAGTATTAGTTTAAACCTGGTGTGTTGATTCTGTTACACAGAGACTGAAAACAGGCCGAGAGCTACAGAGCCATTATACCACAAGCAAAGTACATAACACATTACACAATACATTCTACAGCTTAACGTATGTACTTAATCACAAATTACCTAACAAAAACCGTTAAATTTACCTTGTGCCGATGAAAATAAAATAATAACGATACGAACTAACGCACGCGATGATGCAGCTTCAGCCGTTAATTCAAACTAGACGTGGACGACTGGGGAGCCAATCAGAGAATGGACAGTCCGAATCTGCCCGCCTCCAGCCTCTGATTGGCTGGTGGGCGAAACGATTCTAGTCTCCGGTTGGATGGAATACTTGCAGAGTTCACAACGCTGCTGCAGTTTAAGTGTCGCTTTATGACAGTGAGTGGACAGAAGAGTGCGACAGTAAAAACATCTTGAACGGCAAAAGTGATTTTCAGCGTACAAGAACGAGTTTGAGATCGCGCGCGCGAGGGAGAGAGATTCAGCGTGCAAAAACGAGAGAGTAGTGCACTACATATAAGTACATATAAATTAAATTTAACTGATAATATACTGAGACTACCGTATATTAAAAATTTTATTCTAATGTATACTTTCTGTACATTTGTACAATAATTATTTCGAGCATATTTTTAAAAAATATACCAAAAATATATTGAAAAACAAGTTTAAATAAGTATACTTTGGAAATTAGACCAACCTTTCACTTAAAGTGTATTTTCCAATAATATATTTTTGGAAAGTGTACTATAATCAGAGGTGGAAAGTAACGAATTACATTTACTCGCGTTACAGTAATTGAGTAGTTTTTTTTGTGTATTTCTACTATTTAACCCTCTGAGGTCCGAGGTGATTTTGGGGCCCTTGAGATGTTTGGACATGCTCTGATATTTGTGCTTTTTTCAGCTACTTATAATATATTATTTACCAACCTGTATTTTTCTTGTAATCAGCACAACCTATTCTACAATAATACCTGACCAAAATGAATGTATGTGTTTGCATTTTTTAGGAAAAAAATATTATGCGTGGTTAGTAAGTTTTGTGGAAAAAAAAGTATCTGAAATAAGGCCATGAAACTCATACAGACAATTTGTTCACAAGACATTGTTTCACAAGGGCTGGTGGACTAGGGTTTTTGCTTCAAAATGATGTGAAAATGATCTTGTTTACTTGCTCACAGAAAACAATATAGTGATTAACACTTTTTAAGTCACTTTTTGAGTGTAAAGGGTCTATGCGAGAAGGCGTGATCTATCATTACTAATGCAGTGATTCACACCTGAGAAGACAAAGGCCTGCATACTGATCTGCATAATGAGCCATCAGACAGGTATGACTGAGAGAGGAGAGTTACAAGAAAGAATCTGAGGATAAAATAAGTTTATATATTTTCAGTGTTTAGGTTATTTGAGAATGTATTTGACACACAAAAAAATCTTGAGATTAATTTGCGAGATCAGTTAAACAGTTTATTAGGAACAATCAAAGTTGACTTTTTAGCAGCATTACTGCAGCCACTATAACAGAAAATATAGCTAACAACAATAATATATAAAATTATATATATTATAATATAGAAAATAACAACAGCTCTTTGTAATTACCAGAACAAATGACTTGACCAACACTGTACTACATTTTTTCTACAATACACTACAGTTTATTATGATGAATGTATTGTATTATACATTTATATAATATAGTTATATTTAACTAACATCTATGATGTACTGAATGTGCACTTACTCGTGGGTCTCCAGTGAACTCGAAACTGATCGGCACTCACGTGACTTTCTTGTGCACGGCGCCGCTGATGCAGCCACAGTCCTAAACAAAAAAGAAAATTGAAAGTTGAAGGATGGACACACATGCAATCATTCACAAACAACAGCTGGTGAACAATTTGACCACAAAACACGTGTGTGTATATATATATATATATATATATATATATATATATATATAAATAAATAAATAATACTTTAGACAGATCTTAATCAGATTTTATTGCGGGCTTGTCAGTAACGTGCATATTTCATATTTTAACCAATTTTACTCTTGCTGGTATTTAGTATTTTCCAAATGTACATATAAAATATAGAGCAATGATTGTGAGAATAAAATACTTACTGGTCAGGAATTACATCCTCCGTTGAGTCCAGACGTTGTTCTAAATAAAGCCGTTCCTCGTCTGAGTCTTGCTCTTCCTCTGATGAGAAAAAATTCTTCATCGCTGTCCAGAACCACGTGAAGCGCTTCTTCACCCGTGTAGCGTGACATCATTCAAACGCGCAGAAACAGTAAGTAAGTCTATGATGCAGCTTGTTGTTTTATGCCCTGGGGTGTGTGTACGTGATTACCTGCCTCACCTCAGGTCATTTCCATATGAACAGCGCGCGCGCAGGGAGGCGGGAGCACATTAGCTGTAATGAGCCGATACAGGAGAATCTGTACCACTCCTTACTTTCATACGGATTACATAAAAACAGATCATTTGTTTTCACTGTGACTTGCATCATTCAAAAGTAGACCCTTTAAGCTTTCTATAGATATATTTCTCATGTCTGTGTGTGCAGTATTCGCGGAGTTTCAGTTCATTTTAGTGACGTGTTTCAAAAAGATTTTCGCAGAGACTGAGACGGCTGAAAGCGCACCCGGTTTAATTTATTTATTTTACTAATGCACAAAGTTTTATTTTTAACATGTGTGCATACAAAAAAAAGTAGACACTTTACAGATTCGATTAATATATAGATCTTGTCTGTACGATCAAAACTGAAAGTGTAATTTAAGTTCTTATTGGCCTGATCAGGGGAAAACACCTCAAAACGCATATATGCGTTCGCGGACCTCAGAGGGTTAAAGTAGTTTTTAAAATCTGTAATTTTACTTTTACTTTAGTACGTTTTGTTTGAAGTATTGTAATTCGCTACATTTCAAATCATATTCGCTACTGAGTAAAAAATAAATGAATGAAAATGCTAAAATAATACAAATATTATGCTTTTGCGCTCGCGTGTGTGTATCATGTCTTGGTCGCGCGCCGCTCCAGACTCCACTCCAGGTTTTATGACATCGGCATCTTCCTGACCTTCCACGCAGTCGCTTCCGCCTTGAGAGTGACGTCATCGACTAGTGCGACTATATATAAACCGGAGAGAGACGCGGGAAAAAGGAAAGATTGTGATTTTGGCATTTTGATATTTGGTTGTATATTCCGGTTTTGACTTTTTGCCTCCCATTGACTTTGATTATTGCTTTGTCCCTTTGGTTTGGTAGGTCTTTGTATATATTTGTAGATAATTTCACTGTTTTTGGTTCAGGGAGTCCGGGAAGGTGACTGTATTTTTGTTTGTGTGTTTTTTTTTGTTTTTTTTTTGCAGGTAATCTAGCTACTAAATATAAATACCATTTTGTTTATTATTTCTGCCATATACCACCATTTCCATACAGTTTAAAATAGAACCCTGAACCATTCTTTTGCTGTATGGCCCTAGACTGGGACATAACACCATATTTACAGTAAATGACCACTTTGATTTTCAAGCACAAGAAAGACAACAGCTTTATTATGCAAAGGTGTTCCTTCAGTTAAAAACAACTAGTTTGAGATTTATATCTGCTCATCTTTTTTGAACTACGCTAGAATGCCTTATCCCACCCCCGCTGTAACTTTTACTCTGAGTACATTTTTTAATGAGCTACTTTTTACTTTTACTTGAGTAGATTTTTATGATGGTAACTTTACTTGTACTTAAAGGGGACATACGGTGCTACATGCACTTTTTCAAGCTGGTTGGACTGAAATGTGTGTTAGGAGAGTGTGTACACAACCACTCTACAATGATAAAGAGCTGCTCAGCGATTTTCTTTTAATTTATTAAAATAAGATGCCCCTTCTGAAATCAGGCTGATCTCAAAAGCCTGTCAGTGTGACGTCACACCGACAGAGGCCTCTCCCACTATAGTTGATTGACACTGGTGTTTTAGCAAAGACATGCCCCGAGTTAGAAGAAAGCTGTCGGCCATTGTTTTCCTACGCTGGAGCAAAATGGCGAGTGTGGTGTGCAGTTTTTTGGTGTAGTGCGGTGGTCTAGTGGTTAGGATTCGGCGCCCTCACGTGGGAGACCTAGGTTCGATTCCCGGTCAAGGTGCATACGTTTTTGCACTACATATTTATAAAGTTTTTCTAAAGTTGTGTAGTAGACGAGGCGAGTGCGCTATGCTTCGGTAAGCTTTTCTGACACCAGGAGAGACTCAGTCAAACACACACACAATGCTTCGCGTGTATGATGTTCTAGGTTGAATACCCGGCATCTCCATGAGCTAGACTTTAGTAACCGGTGGTCTAGTGGTTAGGATTCCATGCTCTCACGCGGTAGCCCTGGGTTCGATTCCTGCTCAAGGCACATGCTTTTTTTGCACTACATATTTATAAAGTTTTTCTAAAGTTGCGTTGTAGACGAGGCGAGTGCGCTATGCTTCGGTAAGCTTTTCTGACACCAGGAGAGACTCAGTCAAACACACACACACACAATGCTTCGCATGTATGATGTCCTAGGTTGAATACCCGGCATCTCCATGACTCAGTCACACACACACGTTGTCTGTCAGAAAGGTCTCTGTTTATTAACAGCAAAAGATCGGTTTATATATGTTTGACCAAGCGCCTGTGCTATAGACATATGTTACTACAAAGAAAATGAACCATTGTAAATGTCCTGGTGAGATCCCGAAAAAACAATGCTTCGCGTGTATAAGGTCGGGGGTTGAATACCCGGCATAATCTCTCGTGGTCTAGTGATTAGGATACGGCGCTCTCAGCGCAGCGGCCTGAGTTCGATTCCCGGTCTGGGAAGTCAAAAAGTTTTACAACCAGATTCACATGTAAAATTTTATATATATATATATATATATATATATATATATATATATATATATTTCATCCTATATTTTGTAATATTTTTATTATGCCCTTATTTGTACAGTTTATTTTACTAGTTAAATTTATTTTCTTTAGTATTTCTTTTTATTGATATATATTCCTTACGTATAAGCTTTTATTTTCTTTTTAAGGTCACTGGCTGTCGTATAAGCATTTCACTGCATATCATACTGTGTATGACTGTGTATGTGACAAATAAAATTTGAATTTGAATCAAAGGAGAGGAAGATAGATAGGTGGAAGGAGACAGAGGGGGAGAGAGAGAGGGAGAGAGGGGAAGAGAGAGAGACAGAGTATGGGAAGGTGAGCGTGAATGAACAGATGCAAGAGGAGACAGGAAGATAGCAGCAGGGAAGATGTAACACGTTAATATCAGGTCTGTGAGGAATAGAGTAAGAGAGTAGAAATAACTCCTTTATATATAAAATAATTCTAACATCATGTAAAATAATTTTTAACTGTTTTTTAAATATTTTTTACTGTTGTCAAAGCTATATCCCACTTGTATTGTGAAGACATGCCCCACAGAACTGGGGGCGGGTTCAGTAGAGGTCATTAACATTTAAAGGAGCATGTACTGAAATAGGTTGCTGAGAACAGAGCTACTTTTTACCAGGTAAAAGTAATGTTTTTTTTACACAACAATTGAGAATTTTTAATTAAAGTATATTTCAAACTTTTCATTAGGACCCTAAAAAAATCATATTAACCTATGCAAAATTGAGACTGTATGTCCCCTTTAAGTAAAATTTCACTAAAGTAACAGTACTTGTACTTGAGTACAAAATTTTATTACTCTTTCCACCTCTGACTATAATGCAATTATTATTAAGTATATTGAAAGTTTATTTCCAAAATTTGGTAAAAGCATGATGTTAGTATACTTTTTATATATTAACTGACGGTACAACTTTTTGTTAGTATATTTGCAATGTACTATCGAGGATTTCAATATATTTGTAATACACTAAAGTGTATTTTTTTTTTACTGGGGAAGGCTTAGGTGAAAAGGCTTTTTTATTTCTTTTTTTTTGTTGTTGAGAATATTAGCTAACAAATTCTGCACATTCTCTCTCTCTCTCTCTCTCTCTCTCTCTCTCTCTCTCTCTCTCTCTCATCTAGCCACAGCACCTAAAGTCAATTATCACATCTACAGGGTTGGTTTCTATTTCATTGCTGTCTGGATTAACATGCTCTTATCCTCTGCTTCCAGTACACCGAAAATTATCTTGTGTACATAGTGCAACTTATCAGCAAGTATGAACCTGTCCGCATGGAGTCAGACTGATGAAATTTAAATTTAGACAGAGACTGAGAAAGAGTACATCAGCACAAGGATACAATAGAGCTAAAAAGATAACTGAAAAAAGAATATACTGTAGCAGAAATTTTAGTAAAAAAAAAAAAAAAGTAAGAGATAGAGCCAGTGTGAAAAATGCTGTAGTAAAAGACAAGGACTAAACCTTGCACTAGATTGACCTATGTAATTGTTATGCATTTAATAGGATGGTAATGCAATATTCTTCTATTTCTTTGTCACAGCTCAGCATACTACGGAAGTAGACAGGACACCCTCCCAGTCCAGGGCCCTGTCATGCTATGCCCTGTCCCAGTTATGTCGAACTGTGTCCCAGTTACAGGTATGTCAGACCCTGTCCCAGCAATGGAATGGCCTGTCCCTTTAATATACTGGTCTGTTCCATAAATTCCAGGATCTTCTCCAGCAACGCCATGCACTGTTTGAGTCATGCCCTGCTGTGCCTAAGTCATGACCTGGAAAACATGCTTTCTCCACAAGAGTATCATTATGCTTGTACCACCTTCCAACTGAGCGGATGTCATGCTGGAACCTCCTCCTCGCCTCTCCTGTGCCGAGCCATAGCTAATGCCAAACTCATGCCAAGTTTTGGCGCGGCTCGATATTCCAATCCCAGCCTGTGTGCTATACCACAGCACTCATGACAAGCTGTGTCCCACCTTCCATGCTAAGCCCTATCAGAGGTCCCATACAGGTACCAAGCATAGCATGGTGGATGAAGTACACTGAAGTCTTGCTTGAGTAAAATTACAGTTACCATATGTTAAATATTACTGTTATGCATGTTGTTCGATTTCCTGGTCAAAGCCCTGGGAGAATGTGCAGAACACCTAGGCCAATTTCTGTGTCTCTGATTAAGGTATACGTGCAATGAGCAAATCGGCGCAACCAACATATTATATTGTCCGACTTTGAGAAGTTGTGTTTAGTATGAGTTCCGTCAGGCAACATGCAATTAAGTAATTTCTATTAGTGAGATCTGTGTGGTTGTGAAATAACAGGATTTGAAAACAGGAACATTTTTCCTTTAATTATTTAAAACAACAAGTCTGGTTTTAGTGAGTTCTCATGCAGGGGAGTAATTTTTATTAGAGAGATCTAAGAGTTTGTAAAATAACAGCATTTAAAAACTGGGACAAAAAAACTTTCCTTTTATGATTCATGTTGACCATAACATCAGATGTGTACCATTTCTTTTTTTGAATATGGACATAAAACAACAACGCTTGTCACTTTTTTCTCTCCAAGTGAAGAGGTATGTAATCCAGTTGAAATGAACACACTGTGAAGCCATCAATCAAACCAGAAAGAAGGCATAATAATTGGAACAGTTATAATAATGCTGAACAGATCAACAATCTACAAACCGGATTCCAAAAAAGTTGGGACACTAAACAAATTGTGAATAAAAACTGAATGCAATGATGTGGAGATGGCAAATGTCAATATTTTACTCAGAGTAGAACATAGATGACAGATCAAAAGTTTAATCTGAGAAAATTTATAATTTTAAAGGAAAAATATGTTGATTCCAAATTTCACGGTGTCAACAAATCCCAAAAAAGTTGGGACAAGTAGCAATAAGAAAAAGGCTGGAAAAAGTAAATTTGAGCATAATGAAGAGCTGGAAGATCAATTAACAGTAATTAGGTTAATTGGCAACATGATTGGGTATAAAAAGAGCTTCTCAGAGTGGCAGTGTCTCTCAGAAGCCAAGATGGGTAGAGGATCACCAATTCCCACAATGTTGCGCAGAAAGATAGTGGAGCAATATCAGAAAGGTGTTATCCAGCGAAAAATTGCAAAGACTTTGCAGTTATCATCATCAACTCTGCATAATATCATCCGAAGATTGAGAGAATCTGGAACAATCTCTGTGCGTAAGGGTCAAGGGCGTAAAACCATACTGGATGCCTGTGATCTCCGGGCCCTTAAACGACACTGCACCACAAACAGGAATGCTACTGTAAAGGAAATCACAGAATGGGCTCAGGAATACTTCCAGAAACCATTGTCAGTGAACACAATCCACCATGCCATCCGCCGTTGCCAGCTGAAACTCTACAGTGCAAAGAAGAAGCCATTTCTAAGCAAGATCCACAAGCACAGGCGTTTTCATTGGGCCAGGGATCATTTAAAATGGAGTGTGGCAAAATGGAAGACAGTTCTGTGGTCAGACGAATCACGATTCGAAGTTCTTGTTGGAAATGTGGGAAGCCATGTCATCCGGACCAAAGAGGACAAGGACAACCCAAGTTGTTATCAACGCTCAGTTCAGAAGCCTGCATCTCTGATGGTATGGGGTTGCATGAGTGCGTGTGGCATGGGCAGTGTAAAGTTTTTCAAAAGTTTTGTAGTAGAAGAGGCGAGTTGCTCGGTCTGTCCGCTGTGCTTCGGTAAGCTTTTCTGGCGCCAGGAGAGATTCAGTCAAACACACACACACACACGTTGTCTGTCAGAAAGGTCTCTGTTTATTAACAGCAAAAGATGGGGTTTATATATATTTGACCAAACGCCTGGGCTATAGACATATGTTACTACAAAGAGCATGAACCATTGTAAATGTCCTGGTGAGATCCTGAAGAATCAAAGGAGAGGAAGATAGAGGTGTCCGTGCAGAGACAGATCACAAGATGTTGGCTCGAGTTAGGGGGAGAGGGGGAAGGAGACAGAGGGAGAGAGGGGAAGAGAGAGAGACATAAAGAGAGTATGGGAAAGTGAGCGTGGGAGCGTTCACACCTTTAAGAACAGATGCAAGAGGAGACAGGAAGATAGCAGCAGGAAAGATTTAACACGTTAATATCAAATCTATGAGGAAGAGAACAAGAGAGTAGAATCAACTCCTTTATATATAAAATAATTCTAATAGTTGCCCCCTTAAATTCTAACAGAATTTGTGAATGTCAATTTGTGAACATAGCAAGAGATATTAACGTGAAGAAGCAGAGATTCATGATTAGTAAAAGTCAGTAAAGATGATGATAAGAGGATAACGGTAGAGAAGATGGTCAGGATTAGATCACTTCTAGAATCACAATTAGAAATGAAATTAATACGTAATCAGGCGTTGGCACAAAAATAAAATGTGGAAAAAGCAAACTAATACAAAGTTGAACCTATATGTGTATGTGAAAAAGGTGAGAAGCGGTGAGAGCCCCCTTTTGAGGTGTCTTCTGGACGTATGTTGCTCCACTAGCCCCTCGGTGCAGGCTAGGAGATCTTGTGAGTGGTCGATTATGTCAAGCAGTCAGAGTCATCTGCGGTGCCTTCTTCACGCGGCTGGCGTGAATCCACTGTGGCTGTGAATCTGTGAGAACAGCTGTGCGTGTCACTGCAATTACAGTTGTAGGTGTACTGTAGGCAGCATCCCCCACCTTCCTTGGATTTAAACTTTTCACCAGCACTGTATCACCTGGGATGAAAGAGTGAGTAGGCTTGTCTGTAGGCAGAGGGAGAGAAGCAGAGACATTACCGTGAACACTGTTCAGTTTTTCAATGAGCGCTTGCGTATAATCGCCGACAATCACGTCCAGATCACCTGTAAGGGAAACACCAGGGTTACCTTTTACCCAGGGGGTGGGGAATGGTCGTCCCATTATAATCTCAAATGGTGAAAGTTTGGTTGTAGAATTGGGTGTCATTCTAATTTCACAAAGCACAGATGGTAACAGGTCAACCCAATTCTTACCTGTATCCATCATGGCTTTTGTCAACCTATCTTTGATTGTTCTGTTCATCCTCTACCACACCAGAACTTTGGGGATGGTAGGGGATGTGAAATTTCCAATCAATGCTTAAAAATTTACACAATTTTTGTGTCACTTTGGAGACGAATGGCGTGCCATTATCACTGTCAATAGATGTTGGAATACCGTATCTAGGAATGATTTCTTTAGCCAGAATTTTAACTACTATCGTTGCATTTTCTTTTGAGCATGGAAATGCTTCTACCCATTTAGAAAATCTGTCCACGATTACAAGCATGTATTTCAGATTTCTGACAGGTGGCATGTATGTAAAGTCAATTTGTAAGCATTGGAATGGTGCAATAGGCATTGGCAAGGCATCATGTTTAACATGTTGTCCTTGTGTATTTGCACGAGCACAGATCAAGCAGGAATCTAATAGAACAAGTGTAGCCTGTTTGATATTGCGAATGCAGAATCTGTCCTCAATCATACGGATTACCCCCCCGTTTTGCGACATGTGAAATACCATGAAAATGACGCACTAATAACGGGAGGACAGATGCTGGAAGAGTTATACGGCCGTTCTCATCCCGAATTAGCATATCGCTGCCAGGTGAACACTTACGGGAAGACCAAAAATGTAGATCTTCAGGTGATGAATGGGTTTGCAAAAAGGCAAGGTCGATGTCAGATGACAAACTAGGAACAGAGACATGGGACGTCACAGAGAATACTGTACTCCTACAAACCTGTGGGGACAAAGGTGCTTCTTTAGCGGCCCATTTGGCAACTTCATCAGCTAAACAATTACCTAAAACCTCTTCAGAGTCACCAGATGCATGACCTTTGACCTTCACTATAGCCAATTGCGATGGGAGTAAACTAGCTTGTAAAAGATCAGTCACAAGAGTAGCATGTGAAATAGGCTTTCCATCAGCTGATTTAAAACCTCGCGAAGCCCAAATCTTCCCAAAATCGTGTGTGACACCATAAGCGTAACGCGAATCCGTAAAGATAGTAACAGGTTGATTTTTAAATAGGAGACATGCACGAGTAAGAGCGGTAAGTTCTGTAGCTTGAGCTGAAAGAAAAGGCAACGAATAAGCTTCTAATACAATGTTGGGCAGTTGACAGATAGAATAGCCGCAATGTGTCACATTGTCATTAGGCCTTGAACAAGAGCCATCAACGTAAATGTGTGTGCCATGCTCTAAAGGAGTGGAAGATAAATCGGAGCGTACAGCCGAGGTAGTGGTGATCTCATGTAAACAGTCATGATCAGCCCAGTCTGGTTGGGTCTGATCAGGGCCACAGAGTGTCATGAGACGGTGTAAGAGTACAGCCGGAGTGTTGGGTGTCGATATTGGTTTAATAGTAAGACTATGTGTGGCACAAAGAATAGCTTCATATCCTGAACGACGTTGAGCTGTCATGTGCTGTGTTTGAATATTATTAAGGATCGTTATAACTTGGTGAGAAGAGTGTAATACTAAGGGGTACGAGAGAGCAATCTTTTCAGCATCCGTGACAATGAGAGCAGAGGCAGCCACAGCTCGCAGACAAGCAGGAAGTCCTGATGCTACAGGATCTAGGGTTTTAGATAAGTATGCAACTGGCCGATAAGACCCGCCGTGATCTTGGGCTAAGACCCCCGCTGCGACCCCCCCGCCTTCAGAGACACATAGGTGAAATGGCTTGCCATAATCAGGTAGATCCAATGCTGGAGCTGAACTTAGAGATCGCTTGAGGTAACAAAAAGAGTCCTTCATCTCAGATGTCCATGTGATTTTGTCTGGTTGAGTGGAGGAGCATGACTGGCGTAATATCTTGTCATAGTAGGAACAGTCAGGAATGAACTGCCTACAATAGTTTATAAGTCCAAGAAAGCTCATCATTGCTTGCTTCGTGGCAGGTGGACGAATCTCGACAACAGATTGTATGCGATCAGCAGATAATGTTCTTTGTCCAACATCAGCCAGATGTGTCAGCATGCGCAGTGAATGTTTGCGACATAAGTCCTCAGTTTCAGCTGAGAGGAGGATGTCATCAGAGTATAACAGAAGTCGGACTTTCTCAGGCAGGGTCAGGGAAGCCATGGCATCTCTTACAACAGAGGAGAACACAGCTGGAGAGTCTGAACCCTTGAGGAAGACGAGTGCAGGTCAGATGTTGGTTTTTGAAGGTGAAAGCGAATATAGGCTGCGTCTGCTCACTGACAGGGACACTGAAAAAGGCAGAACACAAATCAACTACTGAAAAATATGAATGATTTGGAGGTATTGACGTCAAAATGGAAGGGACATCTGGAACAATAGGACTTGCAGATGACAATATGATTAATTTTTCGCAAATCTTGTGTAAATCTCCATCCTTTTCCACCTGCCTTTTGTATAGGATTAACAGGTGTATTGTATGGAGATTGGGTAGGAACTAGGACACCTTGTTCTATTAATGACAAAATAATTTTCTCAATACCTGCCTCTTTATCTGGTGAAAGAGGGTATTGCTTACAATACACATGTGTCAGTGTTTTAAGTTTTGCTGTGTATGGTGTAGTGCAAACTGTGCCCACTTCATTAGCATGAGTAGACCACAACCTCGGAGGTACAGAAGACAAGTAGGCTGGGATGACAATAGATCTATCAGTAGAATCAACCTGTGGGATCATATCAGAGAACATAGTCAGATTATTAGGGGTCTTTAAAATGGTTTTGCCTTCTGCAAAAGATATACAACAGCCTAATTTAGACAGTCCATCTCGGCCTAGTAAATTGAACGGAGATGAAGGTATCACCACAAATCGATGAAGGAAATGCAAATTTAGATCATCTGGGCTAGTTACAGGAAGGTATACACCTTGAGTCTGGCACCTTAGACCACTCGGCCATCCCGACACATGAGTTGTATGGCAGGTTAGTGTCCGGTCCCTGCTAGAGAATTTTTTTTTAAAGAGAATTAGGTCTATATTATTAACAAAGGTTGTTTGAAATAGTTGTGTGAAATGTTGAGTAATATTACATCCAAAAATATCCCTGTGTAAGAACCAAGCAGTTTTAAACCTATCTAATCTAATTCCTAAAACCTATTACTGTCGAATAGGTGACACAAAAGGTTGAATAAAATTCCAAATCCTTAATTATTCATCCAATCATTAGGAGTAAGAGACTGTTTGGAACGACCATTTCCCATCTTGTTAGTAAGTTACAGTTAGTAAACAAACCAAGCTTATCGAAGTTAAGCGGACACTTTAAGCTTTTTTTTTTTTTATTATAATTATTATTATTTTAATTATTTATTTCATTCATTCATTCATTCATTCATCTTCTATACCGCTTAATCCTGTGTTCAGGGTCGCGGGGGACCTGGAGCCTATCCCAGGAGACTTCGGGCACTAGGCGGGGTACACCCTGGACAGGGTTAATTATTTATTTATTTTATTTTATTTTATTTTTTTTACAGGTGGTGTGACGTTCGAACAGAGTGTATCAGAATATATTTAAATCTGAAGAGTACCGTAATCTATAAAGTGTATTATCAAAAATGTGTATTATCTCCGCGTTCCTGATACCACTACCAGGAATATGGATTCTATTTCAAATCTCACATGCCTCTACATCTTTGGAGATCATACACACATTTATCAAATACCAATATAGTAAATTAATAAGTATATATTTAAAACTGAAGAATACTGTAATTTAAAAGTGTATTATCAAAAATGTGTAATATCTCAGCGTTCCTGATAACACTACCAGGAATATGGATTATATTTCAAATCTCACATGCCTCTACATCTTTGGAGATTAATCACACATTTATCAAATACCAATATAGTGAATTAATAAGGCATTCGGCCAATCTACCCTGTTTCTGATAACACTACCAGAAAAATGGAGCTCAGGTGCGCCGGGCTGAGTCCACACGCCTCTACGTCAGGGAGACAATAAAACTCATGCACCCCCCACGTGTATAACTGCAACTGCACGCCGCTCCCTGTTCCAAAGAACACTCTAAGGAATATGGCTATAACCAATTCATTTATTAATTTTCTAGCCACGCGCCTCTACGCCAGGGCCAGCTTATACACAAAGTGCACACAGTTAGAGGCCTGTATTAGACAAGAATGGGAGAGCATTCCTATTTCTAAACTTGAGAAACTGGTCTCCACGGTCCCCAGACGTCTGTTGAGTGTTGTAAGAAGAAGGGGAGATGCCACACAGTGGTGAAAATGGCCTTGTCCCAACTTTTTTGGGATTTGTTGACACCATGACATTTTGATTCACCATATTTTTCCCTTAAAATTATACATTTTCTCAGTTTAAACTTTTGTTCCGTGATTTATGTTCTATTCTGAATAAAATATTGACATTTGCCATCTCCACATCATTGCATTCAGTTTTTATTCACAATTTGTTTAGTTTCCCAACTTTTTTGGAATCCGGTTTGTAATAAAATAGATGTTTAAATGTATTTTCAGACTGAATGAGAGTTGTGTTATTATTAACCAAAGAAAGAAATACATGTCAATATTTACAGTAATGTTCAAATTACATTAAGTTTAATCGTATAAACATGCACAATCCCACTTATATTCTGTATCTTTTTTCCTTTCCTTTCCTTTTCATACCTTCTTTTGTATCAATAATGATCCTTGGATTATTATTATTATTGGAGAAAGTATAGTCAATTATTATTGCATAATTATTGTTGTTGTTGTTACCTTTGCTTCATTTTTTTTTACTAGTTTCATGACTAGTCAGTTTATTTTTACTGCACAATTATATGTGTGTATACTTGTTTTTTTTTTACATTTTTTTTTTTTTATTAAGGATTTTCAGAACGTACAGATACAATCAAACAGACATACAAACACACAAACCCGACCCCCCACCCACCCACCCGCCCACAGCGCTGAAAAAAAAACAAATAATAATAACAATACGCAGTGTACATGAAAATAAAAATCTCTGCCTGCTGAAATTAAGCAAAACATGATGGGAAAGTAAAAACCTCTATTAAAATAAACATTCAGAGTTTTTGCAAAAAACAGTGGAGAGGTTTCCAGAGTTTCCAAAATTTGTCCGACCTGTGATTAAGATCACAAGTTAGTTTCTCCAAGGGAAGGAAAGATGACAGCTGGGATATCCACATAGTGACAGTTGGAACCTGGGGTGTGGACCACTTCAGCAAGATGCATTTTTTTGCTAAAAATGAGAGGGTTGTAAACAAGAGCTTGGAGTTCGAGTCAAAAAGATCTTCTGGAAAATGATTCAACAAATACAGAGCAGGAGATAAAATAAAATGTTTTCCCGTTATCTCTTGAGTTACTGAGTGAACCCCCTTCCAAAATGATTGGATATTGTCACGGGACCAGAATACATGAAAATATGTACCCCTATGCGCTTTACATTTAAAGCAAAGATTAGAGCAACCTGGATACATTCTATGGAGACGAACAGGTGTAAAGTAAATTCTATGAAAAAATTTGAAATTTTGTTCGTGTAAAGATATTGAAGTGCATTTTGGAAAGATGCCTTCACAAATTGTCGTCCAAACTGCTGGATTAAATGATACCCGCAGATCCTGTTCCCACAGTGATTTTAAAGAATCATAGGCTGAGGAGTCTGTGCGCTAGTAAAGCATAGTACTTTGAGGTGGCCCCTTTAAGAGTTTTAGTTGAAATGATGGTTTCTTCCATTTCTGATAAAATTGTGCGAAATTTATTCTGCCTTAATAGGGAGTCCAAGAAATGCCGGACCTGCAGGTACTTAAAGAAATCTACAGAGAGGATATTAAACTCTGCTCTAATTCTTTCGAATGACTTCAGGGTATCACAAGCCAAAAGGTCTGAAAAGTCAGACACGCCCCTAGAACCCCACTCCGACAGCCCAATACTCCTAATCTGAATTGGAAAATCAGGATTGAAAGCCAAAGGAGAACGAACAGAAATAGTTTGAGGAATGCTTAAGAATTTTTTCACATCTTTCCAAACCAGTAATGTATTGTAAATAATTATATTATCAGTGAGCTGTTTTATCTGACCAATATTATTAATAAACCAAAGGGATTCTAAACTTCTGGGATAACAAAATAAGGATTCGAAGTCGATCCATAAAGCATCCTGCCTATTCATAATCCAACTTGTTATAGTTTTGAGTTGGGCAGCCCAATAGTAAAACTGAAAATTGGGCAGCGAGAGACCCCCCAAATCTCTTGGTTTACAGAGTTTAGAGAGCCCAACTCTCTGATGTTTATTATTCCAGATATAACGAGATATAGAAGCGTTCAGTGATTTAAAGAAAGATGAATTTAAATAACACGGAAGGTTTTGGAATAAATAATTTAGATGGGGCAGTACATTCATTTTTATAACATTGACTCTCCCCAAGAGGGAGGTCGGCAAAGAGGTCCATTTTTCCAAGTCTTTTCTAATTTCTCGCATTAAAGGGGAATAATTTGTCTCAAATAAATTTTTCAAATTGGGAGTGAGAAAAATGCCCAAATATTTAAGACCCCTATCTGAGACCTGAAACGGACATTGTATAGGTGGGTTACGGGGGCAATTAAAGGGCATAGAGACCGATTTTCCTAAGTTAACTTTATAGCCTGACACGGTACTGAATGAGCTTAAAGAATTCAACACTGCGGGAATCGAGGATCGTGGATTCTCCAGATATAAAAGAACATCGTCTGCAAACAAAGAAATTACATGCTTTTTCCCATTAACTGTGATACCTGTAACATCTGAATTAATCCTGATAGATTCTGCTAAAGGTTCAATAAATAATGTAAACAATAACGGTGATAGAGGACACCCCTGTCTGCAGCCTCTACGTACTGGAAACCCCTCAGACATCAGACCATTCGTATTAACAGTAGCAACAGAGTCCGCATACAGATATTTAATGATATTAATAAAGTTGGAGCCTAGCCCTAATTTTTCCAAAACTGAAAACAAAAAAGACCACTCTACGCGATCAAAAGCTTTTTCGGCATCCAAAGATAAAATCATTGCTGGCTTATTTTGAGTGTTGAAATAATGAATAACGTTAAGGGCACGGCGAACGTTGTCCATACCGCATCTAGATCTCACAAAACCTGCCTGATCAGGATTTATAACTTTAGGAAGGATCTTTTCAAGTCTGCGAGCCAGTGCTTTTGTCTTATAGTCCACATTAAGCAGACTAATTGGTCTATAGGATGAGCAGTCGAGGGAATTTTTATCTTTTTTTAAGAGCAGACTAATAGAAGCTTGTTTCCAAGAGGGCGGTATTTCGCCTCCCCAAATATTATTAACAGCAGGTATAAAAATTGGGTGGATTTTAGGCCAGAAGTTTTTAAAAAATTCCAAAGGGAAGCCATCCGGGCCAGGGCATTTCCCGTTCGGCATAGACTGAATGGCTGCCCAGATCTCCTCCACTGTAAAAGAAGCATTTAAGCTTGATCGATCTTCCTCTGAAATCGACAATAATGGAATTTTGCTTAGATAGCCGGCAATGTCTAGGCCCGTCGCGTTTGATTCCGAGCTATAAAGAGATGTATAGAAATCCCTAAAAGTTCTATTTATAGTTAAAGGGTCTCTTAAAATGTTGTCCTTCTCATCCCGTATCATAACAATTGAACGGTCATTATTCTGATTTTTTAGTTGGTGAGCAAGCAGTCTACTAGATTTATTGCCAAATTCGTAATATTTTTGTTTAGTAAATAGCAAAAGCTTCTGAATGTGGCTGGTATGGTTCACATTCAGATTGGTTCTTGCATTCACCAGCGCTTTTAAATTTGAAATTGTAGGGGATTCCTTATGAATTTGCTCCATCCTGGAAACTTCATCTTCAAGTTTTTTCCTATTCCTGTCTCTGACTCTTTTAAGGTGAGAAGAGTAAGAGATGAGATGACCGCGTAGAGTGGCTTTAGCTGCATCCCATATCATGGCGGAAGATACTGGGGATTCTCTATTATCCAACCAGAATTGAGATAAACAGTCTGAAACAAAAGGACAAAAAGAGTCACTGTTTAAGAGGGATGTGTTAAACCTCCAGTATGAGGTTCTAGGAATAGTGAAAGCAGAGTCTATCTGCAAATGTACTGTTGCATGATCTGACAGAGTAATACTGTCAATACGACAGGACTGGATCGCATTCATAAATTGCTTAGGGATAAAAAAGTAATCGAGCTGAGAATAAGAATTATGGGGATGTGAGTAAAATGTATAATCCCTCACTTTAGGATTTAATTGGCGCCATGTATCTATCAAACCTGTATCTGTGCATAATTCGTTAAGAACCTTAGATGATTTGGGGTTCGATACATTTGCAGACGAGGATTTATCTAGAGAGGCATTCATTACACAATTGAAGTCTCCAGCTAGAAAACCAAGACCTTTTCAATAATAATTAAACAATAAAATAATTTTTGATATGAAATTAGGTGAGTCGAGATTTGGTGCATAAACATTCAGGATCGTGATATGATGATTGTAAATCGAGCCTGTAATCATAATAAATCTTCCTTCAGGATCTGATTCCTTGTGCTCTAGGTTAAAAGGTATGTTCTTATTTATAAGAATGGCCACCCCTCTCTTATTCTGTGAGTAAGAGGAGACCTATCCAATCTCTCCTAAGCTTTAAGCTTTCAGTATCAGACAGTTTTGTTTCCTGGAGCAGTACTATGTCGGGCTTTTGTTTTTTCAAATGAGTAAAAATTTTCTTCCTTTTTATTACATGGCCAATCCCCTGAACATTCCAGGTAACAAGTTTAAGTGAACCAGTCATAAAAAGTAACCGATTGAAAATTAAGATGGCAGAGAGTTGACCTTGTAAAACAAAAACATGAAACACAGTGAACAAAATTGCAGCGCTTACCCATCCCTGTTCTGTCCCCAAACGACAGAACAAAACCACCCCTAATGAAGTCACCAAACATATTAGACATACCGTAGTCCTAGCTCAACTGAAAGACCACAATAGCAGCTTAGTAGCTAGAGACAACATCCAAACCTTGGGTTAAATACAGTAGAAAAACTCAAATCAGGGTCCCTTTAAATAAATAAAAGAGGCTTACTTAAAGCAACTGAAACCTTATATGCATAACGGTTTAAGACCAATAACAGTACAAATAGGTTAATAATAAAAGAGAAAGGTAAGATAAGTGTTAATAATAACAATACCAAATAGCAATAACAAATAAGTGGATGGGTTCAGTTCCAGTGAATTGCAGAGTCATTCAAAACTGTAAAAAGTGAAGGCAGGGACCCAGTGAAAGTCAAGTCTACGTTCCTCCAAAACAAACGAAAACAAACAAGAAATACCTCAGTCAAGATTTTCCATGAAAGCGGCAGCTGTCTCGGGACTGTCAAAAAGGCGAATCTGCCCATTATATAGACAGCGGAGCCGTGCTGGATAAGCAAAGCCTCGATACATGTTGCGACGGGCCATCAGTTTACCCACGGCATCAAACTCGCGGCGTTTGCGCAAAACCTCCGCAGACAGGTCAGAATAAAACCGTAAGCTAGAGCCATTGTAGGGGATATCACGCTTCTTTAAAGCTGCCTTAAGCACTTCTTCCTTCTGAGAGTACCGGAAAAATCGAACCAGGACACTTCTCGGAGGCTTGTTCGCCAGCGGGCTTGGAGCCAAAGTCCGATCAGCGCGTTCAATCTCCAGCGGCGGGAAGTCAGCCGGTAAGCCAACTAAAGTTGGGATAAGGTTTTGAAGAAAGGCCGCAAGCGGGGTAGAGCCCTCTGCTTTCTCCGGGAGATTGACGATCTTCAAATTTTTCCGACGTCCACGGTTCTCCAGGTCGTCGACTTTTAACCGTAACATATTCACCGTCTTTTGCATTGCGGAGAGTTGAGTGTCGTGATTACTGTAACTGTCCTCAGTGGCAGAGATTCGGGTTTCGGCCTCATCCACGCGTCTTTCTAAGTCGGTCGTCCGATTAGATAGGTTAGAAAGAGAGAGCTCAACCGACGCCACAGATGTTTTTATGTCGCCCAGAGCTCTGTCAATCGTATCCAGCCGCGTTTCAACCGATTCGTCCATATTATTAACACGTGAGGCCACAGATTTTATTTCTGCCAGAATTTGATCTGTAGTTGCCATACCAGATGGTTCTGAGGTAACGTTACTGGTTCCGCCTTGATGGTCCTTGTTGGTGGCACACGCGGTCGAACGAAGCACCGTTTTTTTCCCCACCCCAGAGGATGAACCAGACGGAGAAAAGATAGGAAAATCTTTGTCACGCTGTGTCTTTGGCATATTGAGACAAAATTTGACCGATAATATGAGGTTTACTTGGAGAGAACGAGACAATAAGCCGTAGTTCGGAGAGGGCCAAGTCTCAAGCGTCCATCTTGCTCCGGGTCACGTGACCTTCCTATACTTGTTTTTTTAATCTATTTGTTTCTGTTGTTATTTTGTGACTTGATTCTGAGCTTTACCAATATGATTGTTCATATTTGTCATTCTAATAAATGACAAATCCTTTGACACTTTTAATCTCTCTCACACACAATCCAAGGGGAATATTCCTCCTCAGGGCCAGGGGCTCATCCACTTTGATAGACTTTTATATACAAAAATTAGAAATATCTTGATTTTCTTCTGTTTCTGCATGGTCAAAGTTTCTTCGCTGCCCTCAGACATTTTCTTTGTTCCATGTCTCCTGCTCCTGCAGTTGTTTAACAGAATATTGCATGCATTTGGTTATATTTTATCTTAAACATGCTAGATGAAAAGTGAGATATATGAATCAAGAAAGGAAGGGACCCAAGGACAGGAATGGCCCAGAGTTCTCTGCTACGCTGAAGCTGCCCTACATGGAGCTAGTGTAGTACATGTAGGTGATTTGGCTGGTGGGTAAGATAGGCCCCATTTATTTATTTATTAATTTTTTGCTTGGGTAAATATTTCAAATGTTAGTTGTAACAACTGGAATAAACAGAGTCACGTGCAGTTGTTGTTTCATTCGAACACTGCCATGCTAAAATATGCAGAACCGGTATCATTAGTGTTAGACAAAAGGCCTGGGCATACACAATGAAGGTTGTATGTGTGTGTATATGCAGAACCAACTTCCCCAGGCTCTCACACCAAGCTTTCCTGAAAGGTTGGCAGCCCTGGCAGTAGATATACTGAGATTCGGGATTGTTTGATAGTTCATCAACGTTATGATCACAACCAGGGAAAGCTAAATTGTATCTTTCTTGGGATCATCTTGATTCCAAGATGGCGCCGGTGAGGTCGGCTGCCGTCACGACTGCTCCGACCACCTTTTCTTTGTTTTTGTTCTTTAAGTTATTTTTCAGTGTTTTAAAATCGGCAAAATCATCACCATTGAGTACATTAGGTATGATAGAGACACTCTTGTTTCTATTGGTATACAATGTACTCACAATTCGACGTTTTTAACTCCGGATCCGAGCTGGCCGAGTGAGATCCTGAGGGAGAACAATGGACGCGACGCGAAGCGGAGGCCTCGAGGGCGACGAGCTGGCGTGAGGAACCGGCTGAGAACCTGAGCACACCGCACACCTCTGCCTAGCATCCTGCTCGCCAACGTCCAGTCACTGGAAAACAAACTCGATGACCTCAGGGCCAGGATAAAGTTCCAGAGAGACATTCGGGACTGATCACCAACAATGATGAGTCGGACTACCTAGAGGAGATTGGAAATCTGGAGAACTGGTGCCAGAGGAACAATCTCCTCCTGAACGTCAGTAAGACAAAGGAGCTGATAGTGGACTTTAGTACAAAGCAGGAGAGGAACTACCAGACCCCCGTCATCAACAGGAGCCCAGTGGAGAGAGTGGACAGCTTCAGATACCTCGGTGTTCACATCACGCAGGACCTGTCATGGTCCTGTCACATCACCACCGTGGTGAAAAAAGCCCGGCAGTGTCTCTACCACCTCAGACGCTTGAGAGACTTTAGACTGCCCTCCAAGGTGCTCAGGAACTTCTACTCCTGCACCATAGAGAGCATCCTGACGGGAAACATCACGACCTGGTTCGGGAACAGCACCATGCAGGACAGACGAGCTTTACAGAGGGTGGTGCGATCAGTCGAGCGCATCATCCGCACTGAACTCCCTGACCTGCACTCGATCTACAGCAAGCGGTGCTGGACTAAGGCCAGGAAGATCATGAAGGACCTCAGTCACCCCAGTAATGGACTGTTCTCTTTGTTGCGGTCTGGGAAGCGATTCCGCTCCCTAAAGGCCAACACAGAGAGGCTGAGGAGGAGCTTCTTCCCGCAGGCGATAAGGTCTCTCAATCACACCTCCACACAGGACTAATAACATCTTTTAAGCTCACAACACTGACTGGACAATCATGGACACATTCATACACACTTGCACTAAATATTTATACATCTGGACAATTGCACGTGTCACCTTTCATGCATATTTGCACAACCAATGACACTTTAATTCTATATACATATATACTCTATTTGCAATAGTTTATTATGCCCTTATTGTACAGTTAATTTTACTAGTTAAAATTATTTCTTTAGTATTTCCTTTTTATTGATTATTTATTTTACGTACAAGCTTTTATTTTCTTTTTAAGGTCACTGGCAGTCGTATAAGCATTTCACTGCATATTATACTGTGTATGACTGTGTATGTGACAAATAAAATTTGAATTTGAATTTAAATTTGTGGAAATAGTATACTCAGCAAAAAAAGAAACGTCCTCTGACTTTCAACTGTTTTTACTTTCAGTAAACTTAATGTGTAAATATTTGTATGAACACTAAAAGAGTCAACACCATAAGACATAAACTAAAAATGTTTCACAATGTGTCCCTGAATGAAGGGAGGCTCAAAATCAAAAGTACCCAGTCAGTATCTGGTGTGGCCACCAGCTGCTTGAAGTACTGCAGTGCATCTCCTCCTCATGGACTGGACCAGATTTGTCAGTTCTTGCTGTGAGATGGAGGGATTGTGTGGTCCTGGTGTGACTCGGGCAGTTGTTGTGGCCATCCTGTACCTGTCATGCAGGTGTGATATTCGGATGTACCCATCCTGTGCAGGTGTTGTTACACGTGGTATTCCACGTATTGGCAATGTATTGCCCTAGCCACATCAGCAGTCCTCATGCCTCCCTGCATCATGCCTATTGCATTTTCACTCAGATGAGCAGGGACCCTGGGAATCTTTCTTTGGGTGTTTTTCACAGTCGGTAGACAAGCCTCTTTAGTGTCCTGCGTTTTTAGAACTGTGACCTTACATGCCTGCTTTCTGTAAGCTGTTAAGGTCTTAACGACCATTCCACAGGTGCATGTTAATTAATTGATTATCGATAATTAAACATGGATGGAAAACATTGTTTAAACCCTTTACAATGAAGATCTGTAAAGTTATTTGGATTTTTACAACATTATTGTTGAAATACACAGTCCTGAAAAAGGACGTTTCTTTTTTTGCTGAGTATATTATCAGGTTGTTAAAGTAAAACCTGCTACTCAAATTAACACTCTTTCAAATTTTTATTTGACCATACACAACCATACACAGTATGGTATGCACCTTGAAAAGGGAAAAGGAAGTAAGGCAAAATGCTACAGTAATAGAAAAGAATATAAAATATAAAGTCTACAATTTTGTTAAAATAAAATAAAAATATTTAAAGTATGTAAAAATGTAAGAATGTAAAAGAACGGTATAAATAAAATATATTAAGTACTGTATGTGGAATGTGCATTGTGCAGGCAGCAGCAGTATGGTGTGGTCAAATGCAGTAGTGCAATAGTAGTCCTCTTTTGTATGTAAACATAAACCAGAATGTGCAACATATTTGTTTTGTGTACTTCATTCCTCCAGTCCTGTGCCATGTGCAAATGTTCAGTGTAAGAGCCATATCGTACTTGTTATGAATTTGTTGTTGTGTTTATTTTATTTTATTTGTTGTTATTTCATTTATTCTACCTTGTTCTATTCATTAGTAAAGCATTACGCATTAAGTTTGTTACATAAGCCATAAGTTTTAAATTTCTTAGTTATGCATCCATTTTGACAATCGTAAGTTGGTCTGTGATGTCATTCCACTATGACATGCATTTGTATGACTATCGCATGATAGAAAAGTCAGTTTAGATGCAGAAGGCTACGGAAACACAAGCTTTTGACCGTAAGCTCCCGGTAAGCTAAGAATGTAAGATACAGCAACTAGGTTGTTGTAACCGTAAGCTCCCGTAAGTAGGTGTATACAATAAGAGTGTTGTTATATACTGTACGTAAGCTAAGACTGTAATTTATAAGATACAGCAAATAGGTTGTTGTAAAAGTCAGAGGTTTGCAAGATGCAGCAACTGGTGTCTGTAATCACAGTGGATTTACTCAAGACGACTGTATGAAGTGTTGATTCTTTGATGCTGACAAAATAAACTACAAGAGACAAAGAGATCGGACTTCTGTTGTGTGAGTGAAACTTTAAGACAAAGCTATGCGTCAAAACTAGTGAAATAATATGACCGCATCTACATAAAGTCAAAAGCTTTCCGCTATTTGAGCGAAAACAAGTGAACGCTGAAAGGGAAAGTAAAAGAGAATAGCGCACCTTGAGCTTCACCATGCCGAACAACGAGGACGACGCTCCCAGCACTTGGCTGGAGAGCCTAATGGCGCTCTACGAGACGAACAGAAAGAACCTCAACGAGGCGCTGGAAGCAAGAAAAGGCAAGCGAATTCAACGGAATGTCTAGTGCATTAAAGACGCCTATGAACGATGCACGTATGTTAGACATCGTTGAAACTGAGTACAGAGAAGTTGAGAGAAGACTTTATGAGAAGTAACATTGATGTGTTAGTGTACACTCATAAAGACAAACACAAACGCGATCAGGTCGCCTGCAGCGCACCTGAGGCTCAAGGCCGCACAGAATTCATAGCTAAGGTGGATCGCTGGATAGCGGACACCAAGGACACTAAGGGCCACTCTATGACGTCGCGAACACGCGAAGATGTCTCGCCAGGCGACAGCGTGTCACAGATCACGGCAGCGTCCAAGAGGTCCTCCTCATCTCGCCGCAAAGAAGAAGCCGGCAGAGCAGCTCTGCTGGCAAAAGCAGCAACCTTGGACGAACGTCTCGAGTTAGAAATGGAGGAAGCCCAACTAAAGGCACAACTAAAGGCAAAAAGGGAAAGGCTGGAAATCAAAACGGCGCTCGCTATGCACGATGCCAAATTAAGAGTGCTTCACCGTCAAGATCGCAAATACAACAGCCGATCGCCCAAGAGCAAGAGCGCACTCATTGAATCGAGCAGCGCGCGTCCGAGCAGCGCGCGCCCGAGCAGCGCGCACTCTCACCTTTCCAACTCAACATGCAACCGCCGACGCAGCCTGCGAACGAGAGCACAGTCACTGAATCGAGCAACGCGCACCTAAGCAGCGCGCACTCTACAGACTTGGAACGCAATGAACTCGACAGGTGGAAGCTTCGCTCGCACCAGCACTACGAGCTCCACGGAACAAGAGCCAAGTTCGCCCAGCAGGTGGACTTCATAGATCAGCAAGCGAGACTGTACTCTGACCCGCTCTTCGCCGACCTGGACGCCATGACCAGCGATAAGAAACACGGTCGCACATCCCTTCAAGGACACAAACAAAAAAGGGAAGGAAAAGCCAGGGTCAGCTTTGCAACCGACGTCAGACAGGTTGGTAAAATTCACAAAGACTCGATTACAATGAAGAATGCTGGTACGTTAGCTGTTAGCGCTTTCACTAAGCCGTGCGCATATTGTAAAAACTGCCACATCTTAGACGAGTGCATAAAATTTAATGATAAGACACACAAAGACAAAGTAGAATTCTTAAAAGGGAATGGCTTCTGTTTCGGATGTTTAAGAAAGGGTCATTTATGGAAAGACTGTGCCAGAAAATTAACATGTTCATTGTGCTCAAAGCCTCATCCTCGCATGCTACACACAGCAGTGCAAGACACGGTGCAGTTAGCCACAAGTGCCCACGGAAACGAAACTGAAGGTGAAACAAAAAATACACCACCTGCAGTGAGTCACGAATCAAATGCGCTCACTGGGGCTGGAGATAATTGCATCCTCCCCATTGTACCCGTTATAATAAAGTCCAAGAAAAAGGACACAATAGTAGAAGCCATGTACTATCACGTGAAAGTCCCCAAGAAGGACACAGATCTGCTGCGCTTCCTATGGTGGCCGAATGGAGATGTGAACCAAGATTTAGTTGAATATAAAATGGTAGTTCATCTGTTCGGTGCAAAATTGTCGTGTAGTGTTGCTAACTTCGCCCTCAGAAAGACAGCAGAAGAAAACCGCAGCAATGCACCTGCTGTGGCAGTCAATAGAGTACTTAAAAACCTTTATGTAGACGACTGCCTGAAATCTGTTTCGAGTCATGACCACGCAGTCGCCCTATACAACGATCTCACAAGTCTCTGTGCAAGCGGAGGGTTTAACCTCACTAAATGGGCAAGCAATAGCCGTGCCCTACTGACTGTCATTCCCGAGAGTGAAAGGATCAAAGACATGAGAGACTTAGACTTGAGTAAGGATCCACTCCCGGTTGAGAGAGCTCTGGGGGTGCTGTGGTGCATTAACTCAGACATGTTCAAGTTCAAAATTAGTTTAAAGGAACGACCTGTGACAAGACGAGGAATCCTGTCAATCACTAGCTCAACATACGACCCGTTAGGCTTTCTCTCACCTGCCATACTGCCAGCTAAAATCTTAATGCAGCAGTTATGTAAAGAAAAACTAGCCTGGGATGATGACATTCCCGAGCAGTTTGCAACGGCATGGAAAACCTGGCTGCAAGAGCTGCACAGACTGTCCGAGTTCAGCATAGCAAGGTGCATAAAACCAGCCGACTTCGGAGTTACAGCTACAGCACAACACCACCACTTCTCGGATGAAAGTGAAATGGGATACAGAGCTGTCTATAATATGACTGCATCTATAAAATAATATGACCGCATCTACATTCAGTATGGTTTGTTTTGGTGTGTTTCTTATAGACGTATAAGGTGTTCAGCTCATCAAAGACACGTCTGCATTCATCATACCGGATGTTCGTGCTTTATAGTCTGTTATTGTCTATAGTCCTTGCCACAAGCTCCTAAAATCACTCTTTTGGATTTTGGAGCTTCCTCCTGTAGCACTGCTTCGCCTTCGTCACCACTTTCCAAATGTTATATGATACAGACTTGTATGAATCCATTTCACCAGACACAAGTCCTGTGTTACAGGTGGCGGTGCAAGATCTTAGATTGTCGCGGATGGTTTTATCCACTTCTGATTTTGAAAAAGTCTGATGTTTGTTTTTTGCATGGTATCATCCGCTAGTTTCCAGATGAACCTCACAACAAAAACAAAGGAAAAGAAGTCGGAGCATGCGTAACATTTACTGACGTTACTGGCGCCATCTTGACATACTTGTGGTTTGTGATGTAGTAACACTTTGCTTGTCAAGACTGACCAATTACTTAGCTAATTATCTGGCAGGGCACATGACATAATCATGATAAAAATTATAATTTAAAACACATACACATTGAAAGAATTGTATGTGTAAAAATGCTAGTGTAAAATTAGCTTTACCTCTTCAGCTTTGATCATTCTGTAATTTTTATTCATTCATTTATCTCCTATAGCACTTATCCTACGGTATGTACTGTACAGGGTTGCAGGGGCTTGGAGCCTAAAGCCTCTCCTTACTGTAGGGATACACCCTGGATAGGGTGCCAATCCATCTCAGGGCACACACACACACACACACACACACACATACACACACACTATGGGCGATTTGTGGAAGTTCCTGTTTGAGGAAACCAAAGTGCCCATTGGAAAGCCACCACAAAAGGAGAGAACATGAAAAGACATTGCAAAGACCCATGGTGGGAATTGGATCCTCGACCCTGGAGGTGCAAGGCCACAGTGCTAACCACTACGCCACTGTGCCATTGAATATGCTGTCAGTTGTTATTCTATCACTGAAATTAAGCTTTTATCATATAATCCCAATGTAAAATTCTACATCCCTATACGAAAATCCATGTGGGTTTGGGAGAACACATTGCTAGGTAGCAAACCCTACAGGAGGGTTAATTGATTCTGTAATTCATTTGACCTCATTAGCATGCTGGCAGGGGAATGAAGATTTATCACTATGGGTCACACTCCAGGCCTTGTCACCTCAATGGGGGACAGAAATGACCATTTGCCTGTGCATCCACAGGAAACTGAAGCTTTACAAACACTATCTAGAAAAACAGAAGCGCTATTTACCTGTGCATAATTTTTTATGGATTATACAGGTCCTTCTCAAAAAAATTAGCATATTGTGATGAAGTTCATTATTTTCTGTAATGTATTGATAAACATTAGACTTTCATATATTTTAGATTCATTACACACAACTGAAGTAGTTCAAGCCTTTTATTGTTTTAATATTGATGATTGTGGCATACAGCTCATGAAAACCCAAAATCCATATCCCAAAAAATTTGCATATTTCATCCGACCAATAAAAGAAAAGTGTTTTGAATACAAAAAAAGTCAACCTTCAAATTATTATGTTCAGTTATGAACTCAATACTTGATCGGGAATCCTTTTGCAGATTCTTGTGTCTTGTGTCTCTCAACTTTCTCTTCACAATATCCCACAGATTCTCTATGCGGTCTCTCTATTCTCAGGTCAGGAGAGTTGGCAGGCCAATTGAGCACAGTAATACCATGGTCAGTAAACCATTTACCAGTGGTTTTGGCACTGTGAGCAGGTGCCAGGTCGTGCTGAAAAATTAAATCTTCATCTCCATAAAGCTTTTCAGCAGATGGAAGCATGAAGTGCTCCAAAATCTCCTGACAGCTAGCTGCATTGACCCTGCCCTTGATAAAACTCAGTGGACCAACACCAGCAGCTGACATGGCACCCCAGACCATCACTGACTGTGGGTACTTGACACTGGACTTCAGGCATTTTGGCATTTCCCTCTCCCCAGTCTTCCTCCAGACTCTGTCACCTTGATTTCCGAATGACATGCAAAATTTGCAACCTGTAGCCCATTTCCTGCACACGCCTGTACACGGTGGCTCTGGATGTTTCTACTCCAGACTCAGTCCACTGCTTCCGCAGGTCCCCAAAGGTCTGGAATCGGTCCTTCTCAACAATCTTCCTCAGGGCCCGGTCACCTCTTCTCGTTGTGCAGCGTTTTCTGCCACACTTTTTCCTTCCCACAGACTTCCCACTGAGGTGCCTTGATACAGCACTCTGGGAACAGCCTATTCGTTCAGAAATTTCTTTCTGTGTCTTACCCTTTCTGTGTCTTGCTTGAGGGTGTCAATGATGGCCTTCTGGACAGCAGTCAGGTCGGCAGTCTTACCCATGATTGCGGTTTTGAGTAATGAACCAGGCTGGGAGTTTTTAAAAGCCTCAGGAATCTTTTGCAGGTGTTTAGAGTTAATTAGTTGATTCAGATGATTAGGTTAATAGCTCATTTAGAGAACCTTTTCATGATATGCAAATTTTTTGAGATAGGGATTTTGGGTTTTCATGAGCTGTATGCCACAATCATCAATATTAAAACAATAAAAGGCTTGAAATACTTCAGTTGTGTGTAATGAATCTAAAATATATGAAAGTCTAATGTTTATCAGTACATTACAGAAAATAATGAACTTCATCACAATATGCAAATTTTTTGAGAAGGACCTGTATTACAAACATTTGGACAAATTGCTTTACTATTTCCCCAGTTTTAGTAAAAAAGATAAGTCCAGTGTTCTTATCATTTTTGCTTTGTTATGCCTTAAATTTTACCCTGGAAATTAACAAGGCATTTTAGAAAAACAACAACAACAAAAATTTTAATGACATGTTTAATATTAATACCCTTCACTATTTTAGGCCAATATATATATTTTCATGCAAATTTGTCGTAATGAACATGCTATTTTTCTTATTTTTTTCAACTTTATTCTTGTATTTATTTTACATAAATATGCTCAAAATTTTAAGACTGATAATATATTTTGTCATTACAATTTTTGACATATGCATTCTTAAGGAGTTGCTGTATGTGAGAGTCATTCATTCATTCATTTTCTATACCGCTTAATCCTGTGTTCAGGGTCGCGGGGGACCTGGAGCCTATCCCAGGAGACTTCGGGCACTAGGCGGGGTACACCCTGGACAGGGTGCCAATCCATCGCAGGGCACACACACTGTATGTGAGAGTATTTTTTTTTAATTGTCAATTGTGTCAAACTATTAATAAAAAAAAATTATAACAAATATGATCACACTCCTTTATCCAGAACTATTACTGGTAATACACCATTCAATTAAATTCACAAAAGTGAGCTTGAAAAGTGTGAGGAAATATTTACACTATAAATAATAATTATCAAGATGTCCTCAGGGAGACAGTGGCTAGAAAAATCTTCCTGAGATGTTGAAGGGAACACACCTTAAGAGAAACCAGACTTAACAGGAAACACATCCTCATTTGAGTAATAATGGATAGCAGAGATTGATTTGCAGTATGTTAGGAAGCTGGAAGTTCAGCATAACAGGAGAGGTGTTTAAGTTAATCAGCGAGTCCAAAACCATCTTCATGGTCAAGTGGAACCATCCACAGTCTCTACACACCTCTTAAGCAAACTGCATGAATGCTCCATGCGAGGACTGAAGCGGGGCATAGAATGAAAGAGAGAGAGAGAGAGAGAGAGAGAGAGAAAGAGAGCAGTTAGGTATGGTCGTCACAGTAACATAATGTACAGTATAAGGTGAATGTACACTTAGTAACAATCAAGTGCAATCAGGTACTAACTATGACAACATAACTAAAAGGGAGTGCCAGAAGGAAGCACAGACATGAGGACCCCCTAAAACGTAAAGTAACTATTAACTTCACCATCAACAAACCTAAGTAATCAGTGAGAGTGGGGAAGACAGCATCCAAACATACCAGTACACCATAACACTAATACAAAACCCAAAAAGCTTATCTAAATAAATAGGTTTTCAGGCTCAGCCTCAGTCTCTGAGTCCCAAACATTAATTGGAAGGCTCTTTCATAACTTTGTTTTTGTAAGAAAACTTGCTGAAGTTTCTATAATATGAGGTATTAACAAGCACTTTGCATCATTTGATTGAAGTAGGTGTGGTGGATCAGAAAACATTACCAGTTCACTCAGGTACTGTGACACAAGACCTTTTAGTGGTTTATAGTTAATATTAATATTAAGTTAATATTTTAACTTCTATTCAGTAGTAACAGTAAAACCTCTGATGAATGAAATGAATACCTTGATAATTTCATTACAATGGCACCAGTCAGGGTGAGATACATCAGGCACCAAGTGAAAACTCAAATAAGGATGTGGAGGAATTTGACAAAGGACAAATTGTGATAGCTACTGTAGATGACTGGCTCATAACATATCCAAAACAGGTCATGTTGTGTGCTCCTGGTATGCAGTGGTTAGTACCTACAGTACCAGAAATTGTTCAAGGAATGAGAACTAGTGACTCAGCATCAGAGACAAGTCTCACTGATGTGTAAGGTCTACACCATGTTCCAAATTATTACGCAAATGATATATTTCCCTGATTTTCATAATTAGTCAATGCAAATGATTTTCAAGTCATCAACCATTAAGGTATAATTAGAATTTTATTGAACAAACCTCCTAATGATAACAATATTTATTTAATAAAAAAGAAATGCACAACAATTTTTTTTTTAAAAACTATTATGCACAACAGAGTTAAAACATTTTATAGGTGTCGGCATCCGTCTGTCTCAGGAGATGATGGTGTAGCTTCTTGTGAGTCTACCTGCACCGCCGAGAATGACTCGGTAGTGGCAGTCCCTGCCACACTTGGTACAGGTGAAGGCGGATGGCTGTTGTAACTGTTGTAGCCTCTGCTTCCGCCCGGATCTTTTCTGGTTGGCGTTCTTATTTCGCTCAGTCTCTGCATACGATATACCCTGCCTGACTGTGAGCCTCCAGGCTGGGCGGTCGTTTGCTTGACTTTCCCATGAGTTGGGATTGATGGAGCACTGCTTCATGTCCTTCTTGCAAACATCTTGGAACAGCAGTTTTGGGCGCCCTATTGTCCTTTTGCCTTCGGTCAACTCACCGTAGAGGAGGTCTTTGGGAATGCGGCCTGCATCCATTCTCTTGACATGGCCGAGCCACCTGAGACGTCTCACACTGCTCATGTCGGCTCGCTCCAGCACCTCGTTGTTGGGGATCCTATCCTGCCACTTGATCTGTAGTATGCGCCGCAGGCACCTCATGTGGAAGCTATTGAGTTTCCTTTCGTGTCTCGCATAGGTGGTCCATGTCTCGCTGCCATAGAGGAGAGTGCTGAGTACACAGGCTTGGTAGACGCGCAGTCTGGTCTTCTCAGTGAGGCTGGAATTGTTCCACACTCGGTGGTTCAGTTTGGCCATGTATGTGGCTGCCTTGGCGATTCTGCTGTTAATCTCCGAGTCGATGGACAGCGAGCTGGAGATATTAGACCTAAGGTAGGTGAAGTTCCCGACAACCTCTAGGGTGTGTCCATCAATGGCGATGTTTGGGGGAATCACTGTGCCCTGAGCCATGACGCTGGTCTTCTTCAGGCTGATGGTCATTCCAAACTCCTTACATCCTTTATAGGTGTAAAGAACTGAAAATGGGCTTTTGTTGAATTTGTAGCTTTAGGAGGTCATATTTCAATCTATTTCAATCAAAAACATTCTAACAGGACATGTTACATCTTAACATAGGACCCTTCTTTGATATCACCTTCACAATTCCTGCATCCATTGAACTTGTGAGTTTTTGGACAGTTTTTGCTTGAATTTCTTTGCAGGATGTCAGAATAGCCTCCCAAAGCTGCTGTTTTGATGCAAACCGCCTCCCACCCTCATAGATCTTTTGCTTGAGGATGCTCCAAAGATTTTCAATGGGTTTGAGGTCAGGGGAGGATGGTGGCCACACCATGAGTTTCTCATCTTTTATTCCCATAGCAGCCAATGACACAGAGGTATTCTTTGCAGCATGAGATGATTTTGTTAGGCACGGTTCTTCTTTTCTTCTTCATGGAAGAAAGTGGTCAGTCAATATACTTTGCAGAGGTCATTTTCACACCTTCAGGGACCCTCAAGCGGTCTACCAGCTCTCTCCCCATGCTTCCGGCCCAAAACATGACTCCGGCACCTCCTTGTTGACGTCGCAGCCTTGTTGGGACATGGTGGCCACCCACCAACCATCCACTACTCCATCCATCTGGACCATCCAGGGTTGCACGACACTCATCAGTAAACAAGACAGTTTAAAAACTTGTCTTCATGTATGCCTGGGCCCACTGCAACCGTTTCTGCTTGTGAGCATTGATTAGGGGTGGCCGGATAGTAGGTTTATGGACAACTGCAAGCCTTTAAAGGATCCTACACCTTGAGGTTCACGGGACTCCAGAGGCACCAGCAGCTTCAAATACCTGTTTGCTGCTTTGTAATGGCATTTCAGCAGTCTTGCAGAAAGCTTCTTCATTCTGCCTTTATCTGCACGAACCTGTCTGTGTGCTGAATCAGCCACAAATGTCTTCACAGTACGATGATCACGCTTAAGTTTTCATGAAATATCTAATGTTTTTATACCTTGTCCAAGGCATTGCAATATTTGACATTTTTCAGCAGCGGAGAGATCCTTTTTCTTTCCCATATTGCTTGAAACCTGTGGCCTGCTTAATAATGTGGAACAACCCTTCTTCAGTACTTTTCCTTTAATTGGGCTTATCTGGCAAACTATTTATCACACGTGTCTGAGATTCATTTCAGTGATCCAAAGAGCCCTGAGACACAATACCATCCATGAGTTTAATTTAAAAACTAAACATTTAATGTTTTTGACACTTACATCCAATTTGCATAATAATTTGGAATGCAGTGTAGTCTGTGTGGTCTTATTCCACATTAGAACTATTGTAGCACCTGAAATGGTTTATCTTGGCTGGGCTACTTCAACACACTGAAGGAGAAGATCCTGGTGCATTGTAAATTATTCCCCACCAATGAGATATCCCTACTGGCAATGTCCAGACTGAGACCAGAGAGGGTAAAGAAGATTACAGACTGAAACACTGTTGAAACAATTGCTTTCAAAAGAAGAGAATCAACCAGTTGGCCAGACATTATATGCCTCATATTTTTTTGATAAAGGAGACCCTGCTGTAGTACCTAGTAGGAGCAGCAAGAGTGCAACCTTCTAATGATTCATCATTCCTCTGTTGACCTACTCATGCACCTGGTCCACTACCATGATATTGTTGGCCATCTGGGGGCACAATGCATGTTAACGCAGCTGGGAAACTTCTACTGGCCAGGTATGGAGGCCAATGAAAGTACACCTGTCAGCACTGCCCTAAGTGCCAGCATGGTACCCCCAAAAAGCCCACACCTGCCCTACTCATCCCACTGGCCATCATAAGCCTTTTAGAAGGGTGGGTGTTTTCTTTAATAGGATTCCCAAAAAAGTTACTTACTGAATGAGTATGTCCTAGTGACTCATAGTTTATGCCAGTTAATACCTCACTCAGGAGGCAGTCCATGCAACGATTCTAGGGAACTCTTCCTCATCTTCAGTAGATTAGGAATCCCCAAGGTCTTCTCATATGAACAAGGTATGCACATTGCCCATGTTTCTCCTTTTTTGGATATTTGTTGACAGTTGCAGGTAAAGAAAATCAGCATGTCCATTAGCCAACCACAGAAAAAGACAGCTTGGTTGAACAGTTCAATTTGAAGAGAATGGTGCAGTGGTTGGGAGATGAGCAACCCTACATCCTGTTTGTGATTCAGGAGGGACCACGGCATCCCCATTCAAGCTCATCACCTTCTTGGGATTGGCAAGTATTACAGTAGGTTTGTCCCTAGTTTCTCCTCTTTAGCCCAGCCACACACACTAGACTTGACAAAGAAGAGGCAGGTATACCTGGTATGGTGCCACTGCTCACCCTCTCGAAGGAGAGCATTAAAGGGCATAATATCAGCAGGAAGGCAAGCAGTTTTTCCTGTCTCTATGCTGATGCTAATCCTTTTCATTTTTCTCCTCCACAAACAAGTGAAGCTAGCGCTGCTTCCCACAGCCCTGACAGCCTGACCCCTTGATTATGGTCCACTCCATCTAGAAATAGCACCTCACATTCCACTTACACTCTCACCTCAACCTCTTCTTACCGCAAAAAAAATAAAATAAAATAAAAACAACTTCATTATGTCTGTGTTCTGCCTGCTTTTGAAGCTATGGTTGGATGAAAGAGTATGCCACTCCTTGAAGACTATAAAATAAAAAATGGACAACCAAACCCAAAAATCTAGCAAAAACGGCATACTCTCACTTAGTTTTGATTTCCCAGTAGGCATTATTTGTTTCTTAATTTATTTTAAAATCTTTCTTCACATTTTTTCAACAGTGTGGAGGGCATTTATGTAACCGCTCTGCTCTTAGATTACTACTAGTTGGTTTGAATGAAAAGGTTGTTGTGTACAGTCTACAGAACAATTTAAAGTAAACTGTCCAGTTTAACTCTGTTTATTTCTTGTGGTCAAGTGCAGCTTCTAGAACAACTGAAAAGAAAAAGTCTCGATTAATATGCTAAACACAATTTACATAAATATTTCTTTGATTTAGGTCTTAAATGGTCTTTCATTGTTGCACATGTTTGTGTAAATTAAAATATCTACCAAATTTTAATATTAAACACTTGGCTGTGTCATACAAAAAGTTTTGTGCATTGAAAAGAATATGAAACCTTTTTCCCCCACATTAATTAATATATAAGCTTCATAAAGGTCTTTAATATTATCGGACTTCCAATCAGCATTTCAAACACGTTCATAGCCAAAGCCTCTGTCTCAGTTTTCAAAAGCTGATAACTGGACATTAATTAACTGCCATAGTGAGGTAGTCATATATCAAAATAGAATGTTTAATATATAACACTGTTATTTAAAGGAAAGATAAAGGGAATACGAGCACAAAGCTTTCATCAACTTCACTTTCCATGTGTCTATGACATCAGACTGATTCTTTTGAAGTTATTAATGAGAAGGCTTGAGTTTTTGTGTTAGAATTTGACACTTTGGAAACAAGATCCTGGTGCAGACTTAATGCATGCTGTTGCTTGGTATATTTGCAGCTTTGCCTGGTATCATCTGGTTTAGCTGATGACCTGATAATGGATTATAGTCAGAAAATGAATACAGACACCATAGACACTGCACATATCATCAGTATCAGCTCTCTCAGGAATAAACAGTACCAAATTACATGCCACTGGGGCATTGAATTTCTAATTAAAATGTTCCTTTAATCATAAACACACAACTTCCTATCTCCTTTCTTAACAAACTCTAACAGCTTGTGATTTATAGAAATATCTGGAGGTCATTTCATGCAAGGTGGTCATCATCCAAATTACTTCAATGTTTAAACCAGAGATTTGTATATACAGTACTCCTTTTCACATTTATTTTCACCCATACTGATATTCTATTACACATATAAATTATACTATTTTGGTTACAATTGTGAGATTGCTTTTGCATTAATATTAACAAAGTTAAATTTAAATATGTTGTTTCATATGTTGATTATTATTTCACACAGGATAAGGTTTTTTTCATAAACGAGGTCATGTACTTGGTTTTAGTTATTCATTTATTCATTTTATAAACATAAAAAAGTATGTTTCACAATCCAATTTGTATTTCATAGTGTACTTTTCTAGTTGGACGCACTAAAACACCAGGCTCAGTAAAAACAACAGTGCATGCTAGTATGGCGTACAGCTGAAACATTGTGATATTTGAAAAATCTTTGTATTTGTGTTATTATGACAACTTTGACTGTAAAGCATTAGAAGGCACATAAAGTAAATTAAGATTTATGTTTTAGTCTTGAGGGTATATTGACACACTTAAACTAGGCATACAAAAAAGTTGTTAAAATTATAGTAATTTTTTAACAACTCACAGATAGTCATGTTTATGTCACCTGTTATGATCCAGACATCCAGACATGTGTAATAGCCTTCCACTGAATAATTACTGCTGTAATTACATACTACGTACTGTGGTGGTGAACTATTATCTTTGAGGAAGACATGTGGTCGGAAAATCATCATGAATGAGCATGATGGGAGTTCACTTGAACACGTAAAATCAAATTGTTAAGAAAAACAATAGTAGAACCAAAGGCTTTGTTTAATAGTGAACATAAGAACATTCTCACACACACAATGTGAAGAGAGCTCAATGGATTGGGACTAAAAAGCTGTTAAAAAAACACTTATCAGTGAGGCTAGGATATAGGTGGCTCAGTGGTGGATTTCTCGCCTGCCATGCGGAAGGCCCAGGTTCAAGTCCCAGCCAGTGCCCACAACCCAGCCACTGGATGCAGTGCCAGTCCCAAGCCCGGATAAAATGGGAGGGTTGAGTTAGGAAGGGGATCTGTCAAATTGTTGTGTGGATGGTCCGCTGTGGCAACCCCTCAATGAGAGCAGCCAAAAGACCAACAAAAACGTATCAGTGAGGCTAATCTGAAAAAAGACTTTTCTTTTGAATTGAATTTTCTAGAGAGCACAAACAATGGACTGTGTTACAATGGAAAAACATGCAGTCCTGCATGAATCTAGATTTATCCTGTTCCGGTGTTATGGAGGCTTTGGTGTAAGAAGAGATGCAGATAAAGCAATGCACCAATGCCTAGTGCCTACCATACAAGTCTCTGGAGGCAGTATTATGATCTGGAGTTGCTTCTGTTGGTCAGGCCCAGATTCAGCAATTTTATGTGCCGAAACAATGAGGTCAAGCCTGAATATACTGAATGACCATAGATTTTTCTTCCCTGATGGCAGGGGCATATTCCAATATGACAATGCCAAGATTCATTGGGCTCAAATTATGAAATCATGAAGCATGACACATCATTTTGATACATGGATTGGCCCTCACAGATTCCAGACCTTAACCCTATTGAGAATCTTTGGGATGTGCTGGAGAAGACTTTATACCAAGGCCTAACTCTCATCAATACAGGATCTTGGAGAGAAACTAATGTGACTCTGGAATAAAATACTGTAAATGTTGTGACAATGCATAAGCCTATCAATATGAAATAGTCTAAAATTTTGAAAGATTTTCATGTGCTATACACTGTAATCATCAAAAAAAAGTTTAAAATACTTCACTTTACTTGTAACAAATGTGAAATATGTGACAGTTTAGATTTCCATTTACTGAGAAGCACTGTGGGTTAACTGGTTAATTAGTGTTCTCACTAATACATTAATATAAGAAGTTAGTGTAAAAAGATGTACAGTAACACGATATAGATGAAGCTAACAAACACAGATGCATCTGAGGGTGGGTCATTAAAATAAATAATATTTGCCTCTGTGACTAGCTATTTTAAATCTGTAAAGCACAAAACTTTATAGAAGTACTGTAGTTCCCTGAATAATGTGTTAATCAAGGAGAGAACATTGAACTGTGCATAAAAAATTCAGTCAGTGCAATTGAATATGCTCATTTATTTCCCCCCAGATTCTTATGGCTCCACATCAATCTTTTTTTTTTGTTAAAAGATTACATCAGCTTTGTGTTGTGGTCATAAAGACTACAACCTGACATTGCTTTCAGATGAGCTAGTTCCTCCTTTAACCATCAGTCAATAAATGTGCTAGAGTGGAGAATGATTTAATCTTATTTATCTGATATAATAGACAAAAATTGTATCAGTCTTTGCTAACTGATGAAATAGAAACAGTATGACATTCTGGTCACAGTGGGAGGGAAAATAGTAGCTTTTGCTGCCATACAATAAGGAACAGGTCAATGGAAAGTAATGGCTTTTGTGAATTAGGTCTGCCTGTGTCTTTCAATGAATGAGGCTCATCATGTGGGTTTGGACCAACCCCTGTGCCTTTTTAAATAACAGCACGATAAAGAACTGCAAATGAACAAGGACATGGATCTCTATTCATGACTGCCAGTGAAAAGTAGAATGTCAGCATGCATTTATATTGAACTAGCAATAGTACCCGTCGTTGACGGATAAAGAGTTTGTAGAAATAGTTAAAAGGTTAAGGCTAAAATTAAGCTGATCAGCTTTAATGTAATCAGTGATATAATTATTTCAGGTTGAAGTCCATGTGCACGTCTGCCTGTCTGCAAAGTAAATTTGATTTAATTTAGTATTTTACAACTTGTTTACACTACGTTGTACAGTGGAACCTTGGATTACGAGCATAATTCTTTCCGGAAGTTGGCTTGTATTCCAAAACACTCGTAAACCAAATTAAATTTTCCTGTAAGTGTCACGTTTGCGTCGGGTGTGTGTGCGCATCATGAATGCAGAGGAGGTGTGCTGGCAGTTCAAATAAAAGTCTTTTATTTTGCAACAAAAGGAACATAAACTAATCCAACACAAACCTAATCACATGAACTAAAGATAGACGCCTGACTGAAGTTCAGTCAGGCTATTTATAACAACTAAACATAATTATCTTCCCTCGGTTCAGGTGAGCTTCTACGTCACCTGACCGAGATGCAAACTGGGAACTGAAGTGTAAACAAAACAAACTACAAACCAAAAACGGACATTTGGCGCCCTCTAGGGGTTAACCCTCACAGTATCCCCCCTCAAAAAAAATCACCGGATGTCCTGGACTCCCACCCCAATAATCCACCTTCTCCCTCCCGTCCTGGAGGCTGGGTGACGGAGCTGGAGACATGTTCGGCGGCCACAGAGCTGGAGACGTGCTCGGCGGCGGCGGGGCTGAAGAGATGCTCGGCGGCGGGGGCAGAGCTGAAGAGACGCTCTGCGGCGGTGGCGGAGCTGGCACTGAGCTCGGTGGCGGCGGAGCTGGCACTGAGCTCGGCGGCGGCAGAGTGGGTGCGAGGTTCGGCGGCTGCTGAAGAGCTGGCGCGCTGTCCTCGAAGCCTGGAGGAGGCGGAAGGATGACGTTCTCCAGGTCGCACGGCGGCTGAATGGCGGAAACGCGGAAACGACGTCCTCGTCACCGTGCAGCAGCGGCGCGTAGTCCTCCACGCCGAGCAAAGGTGGCGGAGGTGGAGGAAACGCGTCCTCGTTGCCGTGCAGCAGCGCCGTGTAGTCCTCCCTGTCGGTCCCAGGTAGTGGCGGAATGGGGAGCGTGTCGTCCGGATCCGAGAGAGGGAGGACCTCCGGGACTACAGCCTGGCTCTCCCGAACCTGGACGAGCAACTGTTGGAGCCGCAGCACCTGCTCCCGCAGGTCTCGGATGCGCTCCTCATTGTGCTCCACCCACTGTCTGTAGCACTCTCCCGTCTCTCCCTCGGCTGCCACACCTCTCCAAGGTGTGCGCCAGATGGCGAGCTTGCAGCCTTCCCAGCTTTGCCGCGCCATCCTCTCACTCTGTGTCACGCTGTCCTCCTGCATGCCCGCCTCCTCGGCGTACTTGCAGTCTTCCCAACCTTGCCAGACCTCTGTCTCGCCGTGCTCCTCGCTGCCCTCCAGCAAACCCTCCTGCTCCTCCAGCAAGCTGTATTCCCAGCTCCGATACATGTCCTCCTCGCTTTCTTCCAGCCAGTCCGCCAGCTCGGGTGAGATCTTGGTTGCGCCGCCCCAAAAATAGTTTAGGGGGAAATCCTCCACCATGCCACTTAGACGGTCTATCTTTCTGTCACGTTTGCGTCGGGTGTGTGTGCGCGGCATGAATGCAGAGGAGGTGAGCTGGCGGTTCAAATAAACAGTCCTTTATTTTGCAACAAAAGTAACATAAACTAACCCAACACAAACCTAATCACATGAACACTGAAGTTCAGTCAGGATCTTTATAACAACTAAACATAATTATCTTCCCTCGGTTCAGGTGAGCTTCTACGTCACCTGACCGAGATGCAAACTGGGAACTGAAGTGTAAACAAAACAAACTACAAACCAAAAACGGGCGTTTGGCGCCCTCTAGGGGTTAACCCTCACAATAAGAAATAATGGAAACTTAAATTATTCGTTCTACAGCCAAAAAAAATAAATACATTAAATTATTCATACAAAATATAAAGTAAAAATAAAATAAATTAACCTGCACTTTACCTTTAAAAAAAGTAAAAAAATAAATCCCGACAGATAACTGTTTCCGTTTGTGTGTGCAGGCGCTGTGTGTGTGTGAGGCTAGAGTAAGTGGAGACTCTTGCTTTCAGCCCCTCCTGTCTCCCCCTTCTCATCTTACACAGTAAAAATTTCTCCTCTCGTCTGAAAACACACACACATATTAACGGAAAGGCTGTTGTTCTCCTCTAAATTATTAAAGCTTCTCCGTTTTATTTTAATGTTGTTTGCGACAGCGTAACAGCCCATTAATTCATGCTCGTGTAATGATGAGATGGACAAACTGGTTGATGTCCGTTCTTTTATTTGCTGCATTGTCGGGCTATAGTACAAACTTTCGGGTGGATCCTGCACTTAAATCCAACTGAAAAAACTACTGAGGAACAAAACTCAGGCTCTATATCATAGCTTACATCTCGCATTCGCGTTCACACACACCGGACTGCATTACCCACAATGCATCTACCCACAATGCATCTCTCGCACTGGACTACACTTCCGTAAACGGCGGTCATAAATCAACGTCTCTCTCCCGCTACTGTTTATTCTGAAATTAGCAATAACCATCGCCGTGTGTGTGAATCCCCCTTCAGAAACAGTGTCAAATTATGCTCGCACACAGACACACACACACACACACACACACACACACACCGCAATGAGGAAGAAAATTAATTTTTAACCTCTGTATTGAGAATTTCTTTTGCTTTACTTGCGCGACCACATGTGAGAAACAGTACACGCGCTGTACACATGCGCTTCCAAACACAAAATAAAATATGTTTTACACACACATGGGGTCACAGTGTTATAGTAAACAGTACACGTGTGCACGGATGTTGATTATACCAGTAAGAGACGAGAACTAAGACCCAGCAGGAGAGACGCTTACCCACAATTCTGCAGTGCAATAGAGAGAAAAACCGTTGGCTCAGTTGTGATGACGTGACGCATCACAACTGAAAAACAAGAAGCGCATGCGTGAAACATGATAGTCGGTGCTCGTAAACCAAGACAATGCTCGTTTTTCAAGTCAAATGTATTAAAAATCTTTGCTCGTCTTGCAGAACACTCGTAAACCGCGTTACTTGTAATCCGAGGTTCCACTGTACTTCTTTCATTGTCAGCCAAATACACTTTCTGTTTAAAGAAAATTATTAACTGTTTTCGTCCCAAGAAGCGATGGCGGCTTTGAGGTAATCTGGCATAAATCTGCTCATAACGTCCCATTTACTCAATATTTTGATTTATTTAATTTATGGCTCAACTTTTACTTTAGAAAAATGCTGAAGAACTGTTTCTGTGACAAGATTCTGTGACAAAAATGGCTGGACCGACATGGAGATACAGTATACAGATAGACATAAATTTTTCTGATACTCGTGTCAGGTCCTCCACTGTATGAAAGATAAAGATATCTTTTTATTTATATACGTAGATCTCCCCGTTCTTGGTGGGTTTCCTGTGATGGATTGGCACCCTGTTCAGGGTGTACCCCGCCTCATGCCCTAAGTCTCCTGGGATAGGCTCCAGGCCCCTGCGACCATGAAGGATTAAGCGGTAATGACGATGAGTGAGTGAAAATGAAAGAGTAAACCCCAGAAAAAAAATCATTTACCAGGGTCCGTGTTCGATTTCCAGTGAGGTTTGATTCCCGTCTCTGTGTGCATGGAGTTTGCTTGTTCTCCCTGGGTTTGGTGGGTTAAGCGGTAGTGTGAGTGTGTGAATGTGTGTATATCTGTGTACTCAGAATGAGTGTGTGTATATACAGTGGTGTGAAAAACTATTTGCCCCCCTCCTGATTTCTTATTCTTTTGCATGTTTGTCACACAAAATGTTTCTGATCATCAAACACATTTAACTATTAGTCAAAGATAACACAAGTAAACACAAAATGCAGTTTTTAAATGAGGGGTTTTATTATTTAGGGAGAAAAAAAATCCAAACCTACATGGCCCTGTGTGAAAAAGTAATTGCCCCCTGAACCTAATAACTGGTTGGGCCACCCTTAGCAGCAATAACTGCAATCAAGCGTTTGCGATAACTTGCAACGAGTCTTTTACAGCGCTCTGGAGGAATTTTGGCCCACTCATCTTTGCAGAATTGTTGTAATTCAGATTTATTTGAGGGTTTTCTAGCATGAACCACCTTTTTAAGGTCATGCCACAACATCTCAATAGGATTCAGGTCAGGACTTTGACTAGGCCACTCCAAAGTCTTCATTTTGTTTTTCTTCAGCCATTCAGAGGTGGATTTGCTGGTGTGTTTTGGGTCATTGTCCTGCTGCAGCACCCAAGATCGCTTCAGCTTGAGTTGACGAACAGATGGCCGGACATTCTCCTTCAGGATTTTTTGGTAGACAGTAGAATTCATGGTTCCATCTATCACAGCAAGCCTTCCAGGTCCTGAAGCAGCAAAACAACCCCAGACCATCACACTACCACCACCATATTTTACTGTTGGTATGATGTTCTTTTTCTGAAATGCTGTGTTACTTTTATGCCAGATATAACGGGACACCAAAAAGTTTAACTTTTGTCTCGTCGGTCCACAAGGTATTTTCCCAAAAGTCTTGGCAATCATTGAGATGTTTTTTTAGCAAGATTGAGACGAGCCTTCATGTTCTTTTTACTTAAAAGTGGTTTGCGCCTTGGAAATCTGCCATGCAGGCCATTTTTGCCCAGTCTCTTTCTTATGGTGGAGTCGTGAACACTGACCTTAATTGAGGCAAGTGAGGCCTGCAGTTCTTTAGATGTTGTCCTGGGGTCTTTTGTCGCCTCTCGGATGAGTTGTCTCTGCGCTCTTGGGGTAATTTTGGTCGGCCGGCCACTCCTGGGAAGGTTCACCACTGTTCCATGTTTTTGCCATTTGTGGATAATGGCTCTCACTGTGGTTCGCTGGAGTCCCAAAGCTTTAGAAATGGCTTTATAACCTTTACCAGACTGATAGATCTCAATTACTTTTGTTCTCATTTGTTCCTGAATTTCTTTGGATCTTGGCATGATGTCTAGCTTTTGAGGTGCTTTTGGTCTACTTCTCTGTGTCAGGTAGCTCCTATTTAAGTGATTTCTTGATTGAAACAGGTGTGGCAGTAATCAGGCCTGGGGGTGACTACAGAAATTGAACTAAGGTGTGATAAACCACTGTTAAGTTATTTTTTAACAAGGGGGGCAATCACTTTTTCACACAGGGCCATGTAGATTTTGAGTTTTTTTTCTCCCTTAATAACGTAAACCTTCATTTAAAAACTGCATTTTGTGTTCAATTATGTTATCTTTGACTAATAGTTAACGGTTTTTGATGAGCAGAAACATTTAAGTGTGACAAACATGCAAAAGAATAAGAAATCAGGAAGGGGGCAAATAGTTTTTCACACCACTGTATGTTCCCTCTACAGGGTGTACTCTGCCTCATACCTTAAGTCTCCTGGGATAGGCTCCAGGTAGGACCTAATATACAGGATTAAGTGGTATACTGTAGGCGATTAGTGAGTGAATAAACTGTATGCTCAATGACTTTACTTACTGAATTATTAGGGCCCAAGCATGAAATCAACCCGATGTCCTCAATGTGTGTGAGGGCCCTCTTGTTCTTTTAAGGATTTTTTTATTTCTTTTGCCCCCAACATCTGGGGCTTTTGGGGGGTCTTGACATGCTCAAGAAGTCATGAAAATCGGCATTAGGACTGCCATTGGGACGCCTGAAAGTCTGGGCTCTCACATGAGATCTTGCTGCATAGCTTATACACTCTTGCACCTTGAAATGTCCCAATACTACTACTACTGTACTAATAAAAATATATGTATTTTCTCATTTAAATTATTTAAATATAGCATTTTTAGTGGTAGAAAATGAGCAAGAACTTGTCCCGGTGCCAAGTGATCAGCATGAAATTATGTCATTTGTCTCTATGGCATTTATTTTAAACATACTATGGCAAGTGTCTTTCATTTTTAAAAATTTTTAGTTAACTTTCATTAATTATATTAATTGATCAACTATATGATGTATATTTTATCATTTACAGATTAATTGACATTTATTAGATATCAATTACAGATTTATGCTTTTTAATTAAATAAATTCTCAATTATATCAACATTGATACCTGTAAACTGTGTACATAACCGATCATTATTCGGCAGTATATTTAGAGAAGCAGGGCGAAGCACAGCACTTTTGAGTGTAATCGAAAGTATGCCAGAGAACAATAAGACGCCATTTCATGTTGGCTATTTATCATTGGGAAAAATCTTTTTTGAGTTGCATAACAAGTTCTGTTAGAACCAATGTTGACAAACTGAGTAATAAAATCATATTTTACCTTGTAAAAAAAATTCACACTTAGCATATAGCACATATGTTACATTGAAGTGATGTATTAATTTGAACCACTATTTGTTATATTGAAGAAAAAGAAGAAAACAAAACACTTTTTTGTTTTTGTACTGTTCTACTTATGTGATATGTACCCAGAATTGTAGAATGACTTGTATACCAACCCATTTTATTACAGAGTTATTATAACAGGACACAAAAACTTTAGTTCCCTAGCAAGGCTACACTCGATGCTGCGTGAAAACGCTATGGGAACCAGTTTGTCGCGTTGCCGGTCGTTGAAGCATGCTGTGAAAACACGCCAAAGTTTTTGGCTATATATAACCTCCACAGGTGACGTCATCTGATTAGATGTAGGTGGAGGTTATAAAAACAGGTGAGCCGGCAACGACCTCAGATCATTTGTCTTCAGTGCCTAGTTGTGAAGCGTGCTTGTGATAAACCAGCAAAATAAGAAGGTGTTTAACTCACCGATTTGACGAGTTTAATCCCTCCGTGTGTGATAATCCATATCGGAGTGCGATCTCTACACTGCTCCGACTAGTGCTGCGCGCGCCGCGCATTCCGTGAGAAGCTGCGAGCCGCCGCGCGTTCCTGGCTTAAAACTCGTGCATCTGACAGAGCTGTGGCAGACGGAGGTAAGAAAACTCCTTTCTTTCACGTCGTCATCACGAGGATTTCTCTCTTTTTTACCGGAGATGAAAATAGCCTTAAGCACTAAAACAAGCAGTAGACGGCAGCTTCTGTCGGGTGGCCGGGGGGCGGAGCCTCAATGACGCGCTCTCTCCCCCCCCCCCCCCCTCTCAGCTCTCTTCATATGAGTTAACCCTTTCATGGAGTAGGCTGTATTCATGCTGTGTTTTTCATGCCATCGACTTATTTGTTTATTTAAATATAGTCGATATGGAAACGCGGGATTGTATGATGACGCCCAGATAGCAGAGACGCTTCACAGGCTATCTCTCTCCTGGGACATCATCCTCCCTGGTAGGCTTATACTTCCTTTCTAGCTGTGTAGACTTTTATCTGCCCTAGAGGGAAAAGCTTTTCAGGCAGTGGGTCAGCTTGGTGCTCTACTGCACACAGGAGGTCAGACTGATTAAAAATAATAATAATAATATATATATGTATATATATATATATATATATATATATATATATGTGTGTATATATGTATATATATATATATATATACATGTGTGTATAAAATAAAATAAATGGGGGTGGCCCCCCCAATAGGGAAGGCACCCAGAATTCCTTTTTAACGAATATGTGTTCTCCCTGGCACCCCCAGGAGGTCGGTGTTTGCTCCGCCACCACTGGTGTTCGGGCAACACCAGTCTCCAATAGGCTGTTAGTTCTTGGGTTTTTCCTGCCATGCTTCAGGATGCCGAACATCTAACATCCTCCCCCCCCCCCCCCCTGTTTAACCAAGCTGCCGAAACTTTTGCCCTTTTATGAGAAACTGGCAGCGTGGAAGCTACTGCCAAGAATATCTCCTTGGGTACTAAGCACTGGAGAGAGGAACTACAGGATTCAGTTCTCACTTCACCTTCTGTGTTTTCAATGGCGTGGCCTCCACTTCCATGAAACCAGAAAGTGCGCATCTGCTGACAGGCTGCCGGGAAGGGGGCCATGGAACATGTTCCCCCACCAGACAGTGAGTCAGGCTACTACAGTCGGTATTCTTGGTTCCCAAGAGGAACGGGGGCTGCGTCCAATATTTCAGATTCTGCGGGCTCTCCCGCTACCTGAAAATCATTTAATACAGTTCAGTTCTTGACTGTAAAGGTGATTGCTCTCAACCCTACCAAGCGATTGTTTCTGACAATCGATTTAAGGACGCTTACTTTCATACAGAAACATTGCCACAACACAGGGAGATCCTGAGGTTCGCTTTCGGGGGGCGAAGCTTACCAGTATCGGGTCCTCCCATTGGTCTAGCTCACCCGCACACATACAAAATGCACGGATTTAGCCCTGGCTCTTACGGGAGTCCCAGGGCATCCGGTGGCTAGTGCTTCGACATCAGCATGTCGTCCTAGCTCATCTCTGTTCTCAGGACTGGGACCCAACGCCACGAAAGCGTGCTCTTTCCTGTGCAGAGGACAACACATTGGGTGCTATATGGGATTCGGTCGTAAGCGGGCACAGCTGTCTCCCGCTCGTATCGAACCCATTCTCAACACCCTCAAGGAAAACAAGCTAGACCAGAAAGTGACCATCACTTTCAGACATCCTAGCTCTCATGGCAGCTGTATCCACGGTGACACCTTTGGACCTTCTGCACATGAGAGCATTCTAAGTTGTGGCTAAGAACCAGGGGATATTACTAGGGCCAATCCCCAATATGGGTTACGCGCCAGGTGCTTCGTACCCTTTCTTCGTGGTTCAGACCCCGGTCTCTACTCTGGGTCCCACTCTAAGTTCATCTTGTCGTCGCTGAGGCTAACGACAGATGCTTCCCTCATAGGCTGGGGTGCGGTCTCTGATGACTGTCCAGCCCAAGGGAGCTGGAGAGGCTATCTTCTCGCATGGCACAGCAATTGCCTCGAAATGATGGCTCTATTTCTGTCCCTAAAGCACTTCCTCCAGCAGTTGAGAGGCTGCCATGTCCTAGTGCGGGGGACAACACTATGGCAGTCTCATATGTTATCGCCAGGGCGGACTGTGCTCGCGCCGCTAACAGCTAGCGCACCAGGTTCCTGTCCCTCAGAGCGATTTACATTCCAGCATGGATGCGGGAGCAGTAGTACTGTCCAGTCTATCTCTGACACACGGGGAATGGTAACCCCACTCCGAAGTAGTCAGAGAGAGATTTTCATGTAGCAAGGCGGACCTTTCGCCTTTTACTGCTCTTCAGATTTACGTCCACCGCATCAGCTAGTGGCGTAGGTCAGAGCAGCTTCTACATGTTTTGGATGAGAGATGCTATTGCCCTCTCCTATGAGGCGCGTGGGTTCACTTCGCCTCTGGGAATCAGGGCTCTTTCAACCCTGGGGATTGCCTCATCTATTGCATTAGCAAGAGGAATTCCCCTGCAGGAAGTATATGCTAAGCAGGTAAACCCAGTCCACTGCCGAATTGTTTCAGTGCTGGAGTTTCCCTCCTCGGGTCTGTGCCCTAGTACTCTCAGGACGTACGTGACTGCATCCTCTCTCAACTATCTTCAGAAAGCTCCATAAGCCCAACAGGCACCCTATTGCTCTTGAAGCCTTCTGTCCTCCGCGCTTACAGCTTCGGAGCAGGAGAGACTTCACTTGCTGTGTCCAGCTTGTGCTCTTCAGATCTACGTCCACCGCATCAGCTAGTGGCGTAGGTCAGAGCAGTTTCTACATGTTCTGGATGAGACATGCTATTGCCCTCGCCTATGAGGCGCGTGGCCTCACTTCGCCTCTAGGAATCAGGGCTCTTTCAGCCAAAGGGATTGCCTCATCTATTGCACTAGCAAGAGGTATTCCCCTGCAGCAAGTGTCTGCTAAGCAGGTAAACCCAGTCTACTGCCGAATTGTTTCAGTGCTGGAGTTTCCCTCCTCGCAACAGGCACCCTATTGCTCTTGAAGCCTTCTGTCCTCCGCGCTTACAGCTTCGGAGCAGGAGAGACCTCACTGGCTGTGTCCAGCTTGTGCTCTTCAGATCTACGTCCACCGCATCAGCTAGTGGCGTAGGTCAGAGCAGTTTCTACATGTTCTGGATGAGACATGCTATTGCCCTCTCCTATGAGGCGCGTGGCCTCACTTCGCCTCTAGGAATCAGGGCTCTTTCAGCCAAAGGGATTGCCTCATCTATTGCACTAGCAAGAGGTATTCCCCTGCAGCAAGTGTCTGCTAAGCAGGTAAACCCAGTCCACTGCCGAATTGTTTCAGTGCTGGAGTTTCCGTCCTCGGGTCTATGCCCTAGCACTTTCAGGACGTGCGTAACTGCATCCTCTCTCAACTATCTTCCAAAAGCTAACTATAAACCCAACAGGCACCCTATTGCTTTTGAAGCCTTCTGTCCTCCGCGCTTACAGCTTCGGAGCAGGAGAGACTTCACTTGCTGTGTCCAGCTTGTGCTCTTCAGATCTACGTCCACCGCATCAGCTAGTGGCGTAGGTCAGATGCTATTGCCCTCTCCTATGAGGCGCGTGGGCTCACTTCGCCTCTAGGAATCAGGGCTCATTCAACCAGGGGATCGCCTCAGCTATTGGATTAGCAAGAGGTATTCCCCTGCAACAAGTGTGTGCCAAGCAGGTAGACCCAGTCCACTGCCAAAATGTTTCAGTGCTGGAGCTTCTGCAGTAAAAGCTTGTCCTTGGGCTTGTGCCCTAGTACCCTCAGGATTTTCTTAGCTGCATTGTTTGAAGCCTTCTGTCCTCCGCCTTTTACAGCTTCGGAGCAGGAGAAACTTCACTTACTATCCAGTATGTGCTCTTCAGATTCACGTCCACCGCATCAGCTAGTGGCGTAAGTCAGAGCGCCACTATACTGGGTGAGAGATGCATATTGCCCTCTCCTATGAGGTGCGTGGGTTCACTTCGCCTCTGGGAAGCAGGGCTCACCCAACCAGGGTGATCATCCCAGTCTCACCAGCAGGAGGTATCCCCTGCAGTAATTGTGTGGCGCGAAGGGTTGGTTCCTCCCCGCACACATTTCTTACATTTATAAATCTGGATGTTCATGCTACTCCGGGCTCACTGCCCCTGAGTTAGCTGCCCAGGCATAGCTCTGAGACCTTCTTGGCTTTGTGCGCACACGCTACACAACCTTGGGGTCCAGACACCTGTAGTGCGGCGGCGTTGGTATTCTCGTTCCCATAGCGTTTTCACGCAGCATCGAGTGTAGCCTTGCTAGGGAACGTCTCGGGTTACATTTCTGTAACCCTGTTCCCTGAAAGGCGGGAACGAGATGCTGCGTCGCAATGCCGCACTACCACGTGACCGGACGGCTGTTCAGACAAATTAATCTGAGGTCGTTGCCGGCTCACCTGTTTTTATAACCTCCACCTACATCTAATCAGATGACGTCACCTGTGGAGGTTATATATAGCCAAAAACTTTGGCGTGTTTTCACAGCATGCTTCAACGACCGGCAACGCGACAAACTGGTTCCCATAGCGTTTTCACGCAGCATCTCGTTCCCGCCTTTCAGGGAACAGGGTTACAGAAATGTAACCCGAGACGTTTTCTTAGATGACATTTAAAGAGGGTACTGTAGCATCTAGAGCATCTAGCAGACATCCTTATATAATATAGAGCAGCTTAGACAAGTAAAAAAAAAAACATTACGTTTAACTTGGTGATTGACACAAGTGCTGGGATACAGTATGAACTTATAATCTTCTAAGGAGTAAAACAATATCTTAACCCCTGAACTACCACAATTTTTAACCTAAATACCATGCACTTTGTTTATCACAAGAACCCTTAGCTTTGGATTTAAGTCAATGCTCAAAATAAATTCTGGCCAGATTGAAAGTGGGACATTTAAATTTAAACAAAGACATTGAATTGTGACCATTATTCATACTACCTATTGCATGTTATGGTCTATAAACTTGCCACTGACCTACATAAAATGATGAATTAGGCTGGGGTTCAGGCAACAGGTTGTGTCACTGTATTGCTCCAACATAATCAAGGCCACAACATAGAAGGGGAAAGGTAGGGGTTGTGTCTATCATAGTGGTTTTAAACAAAATTATTAGATGTCATTTTTATGACAACAACATATTTAGAAACATTGCACAAAAAAAGCACAAAAATTATTATTTGAATTGAATGTGTTCAAAGAGAACATACTGTTATTGGGACTGGTGTGAGTGTGAAAAGGTATTACCTACAGTACATAAAGACTTCTCCAGCACATCCAAAAATTCTTTAATTGGGTTAAGGACTGGAATCTGCAGTGGCCAATACAGTACAAATGTGAAAATTATGTCCTGTGTTTCCTGAATCACTCTTTCACAATTTCACCAGTGAATCCTGAAATTGTCATCTTGAAATTGTCAATATGACACAGGCACAGGAAATAACAACAACAAAAAAACAATTTCTGGAAAAATCTAAACAGCTGACCTCATTTTTTGGGCAAATATCATTTCTGATCCTAGGCCTGACCAACAAAAGCAAGCCCCGATTGTAACAGTGCCCCGACAGGCTTATATTGTCGGCATTAGGCACAATGGTTGGATCACTTCACATGCTTCTCTTCTTGCACTAATGTGTGCATCACTCTAGAACAAGGAACATCTGGACTCATTAGACCACATGACCTTTTTCCAATGCTCCACAGTCCATTCTTTATGCTCCCTAGCAAACTCTGGCTTCTTTCTGATTACCCTTACTGAAAAGTAAGGGTTTCTTAAGTGTTTTCCACTGTTTAGTCCAAACCCTTTGAGATCTCTTAGCATTGTATGTGGAAATGCTTTCACTATTTAACATAGTTACACTGTAAAAAAAATTTCGTAATTCTAACAGTAAAATACCGTATAAATGCTACAGAATAAAACCGTATTTCACAAAACCTGGGATAACGATAGAATTTACAGTGAAAAACTGTAATTAGTTTTACAGAGTAAGACCTTAAATTTAACAGTTAAAAACATATGAAAAGATGGTTTATGGCAGTAAAATTTATGATATACTGTATTTATAAAAAGGAAACTCTCAGAGAAGGCATTTGTTACTAATATCATGGAGCATATTTTACTAAACCTTTGTTGATAGAGTTTAAAAATCAGAAAAATATCTGCTCTGTAAAAAATAAACTTTAAAATTTTATGGTAAAAAAACTGGCAGCTGTGGTTGCCAGAAATTTACCATAAAAAATACGGGAGCAACGTTATTGGTTCTACGGGACTGCACTCATTATACTGTATATTTTACGGATTTTAATATTTTTTTCTACGGTTTATAAATAAAAAACTGGCAGCTGTGGTTGCCAGAAATGTACCGTAAACAATACGGTAGCAACACTATTGTTTGTACGGGACTGCACTCATTATACTGTATATTTTACGGATATTAATAGTTTTTTCTGCGGTTTATAGCCGTCTAATTTACATTAACCGGGGACTTCAAATTCGTGAATGGTATTCCACCCTTTGATCACTGTAGCAACACTGTAAAAAAAAAAAAAAAAAAAAGCGTAAAAATACTGTCAAATGACTGGCAGCAGTGGCTGCCAAACAAAAACCGTAAAAATTAAGGTAAAATACTCTAGTTCATATTATGCTCAAAAACATTACATTTACAGAAATTGTTATTTTATCTTTTACAGAGAAACACCATTATTTTACAGATTTTTCCTACATTTATACAATTAAACACTTTCATTAAACGATCAGCACTAGAAGTTTAGCATGAAACACCGTTATTTTACAGATTTTTCTTACATTTATACGATTAAACACCTTCATTAAATGATCAGCAGTAGAAGTTTAGCAGTGAAACACCATTATTTTACAGATTTTTGCTAAATTTATACGATTGAAGACCTTCAATAAAGCAACAGCACTATATGTTTAGCAGTGAAACACCATTAGTTTACAGATTTTTCCCAAAATGTATACGATTTAACACATTCATTAAAACAGCACTAGACGTGTAGCAGCAAAATGTTTTTATTTTACAGTTTTTTCCAAAATTATTACAATCAAACACCTTCAATAAAGCAAAAGCGTTAGGCATTTAACAGGGAAACACTGTTATTTACAGATTTTTCATAAATTGAAGATCAAACACCTTCAAACAAAGCAATAACACAAAACCCCTGATTTTTAACTTTTTTTTTTTATAAATTCCTATGAATACACATGTTCAATAAAGTGTTAACACAAACTCAAGATTACAATATTTGTAAAAAAAAAAAAATATATATATATATATATATAGCCTGTATAACTGACACAGTATAGTACAGGTATGATACAAAATACAGTAAAAAGAAGTTCAGTTTTATAGCATTACAGTAAAATCCTAAAATGAAAAACAATGAAATATTTAGACTATTGTGCTATAACAGTGAAACATTCTCTCTCACAAACTTAAACATTGCTGTGAAATATCCTTGACTATAAACTATGAAGAAATTAACAATTTCAAACAATATTCTCAATGTTCCAATTAAAGTTGGATTGGAAACTTTATTACAAATATAGTACAATGTGGTCCCCTTTTTAACTCTATTGTTCTTATATAATGTATGTGTACAAATAACTTAAACTTTTAGTTCAGAATCCTAACGTCTTAGTGCAATTAAGTCAAATCTAAAACATACCAAAATGGCAAAATGGACGGTCCAGTGTATCCAAGAAAGATCTTCTTCCAAACAGGCCGTAAACAACTTGGTGCATTAGGGTGGATTGGAAGAGAGAAGAAAAGAACACATTAAGATCTTAGATTTAAAAGAAAACGTGGCAGTATTAATAAATGAGCTTTGTTTACAGCAACAACAATAAGAAGTAAAATAAGAATAAAAAATATCTTACCGTCATTGTCTCTTGAGCTTGCAGGTATTTTACATTTCAGAGTCTTCTCCTCTGTCCCTCAGAGTCTGCTTTCCTCCTCACCTGTAGCTCAGCAGTGTGTCTTCACTCCTCTGAATTAACACACAACCGTTTACCGGCTGCTGAGTCACACCACCCCTGCGCGCGCTAAACATTTGAAGGACGCCTGTTTCCCATTGGCTGGTTCATATCACGTTACGTCTGTAACCTGAGCAATAAACGTAGGCGGTTTCCTCATCAGGTCCCGCCCTCACTCGCACGCTTATTTAAATGCGTCAGTAATGAAGAGGCAATTAGAACATCTCCGGCTGCTGATCAGCCAATCAGAAACAAGATTAGAATGTTCCCGCCTCCAGCTTCTGATTGGCTGTGGCAGTTAAGCGGAGAGTCCGTGGAGTTTTCTCTAACGTTTTTGGTACAAAAATGACACCTTATGGTGCTTTTCCACTGCATAGTATGGCACGACACGGTTCAGTTCAACTCACTTTTGGGGGGTTTTCCACTGGGAACAGTACATGGTACCTGGTCCTTTTTTTAGTACCACCTCAGCCGAGGTTCCAAGCGCGCCGAACCGTTACCAAAACGTGACTTGTAAACTCTGCTGGTCACTGATTGGCCGGAGAAAGTCGTCATTACTGCGTCACTGAACTTGCGACACGAGACACAACAGAACCGCTATATTAAGGACAGCCAGAGAAGGATCGGACGCACCTTTTTGTATTAACCAAAAATTCTCCTTCATCTCGCTGTTAAAAACATCCACATGCCGAGAATGAAGAACACCATGCCGTCGATATGCTCCATTGTTGTGTGTTTGTTTGTGGCGCGTTTATTATGATGTCACGGCAGTAGAGGCGCCGCAACTAAAACGACACGTGAATAATCCCACCCACTCTAAAGCGTTAATAAAATGGCTAAACATGCTAAATATCAAAATGTAACTTAAAGCGATGCTTTAAAACAGCTACACAGCAAATACATTATCCTTGTGTCAGAATATGCAGGAATGCATTAAGAAAGCTGATGGCTATATTGCCATGGTGATATTTCAGAACAACTGTAATATAAAAATATATTTTTTGATAAGTATCAGTCTCCTAAATTCTCTTCACATTCTTTGAAGGCATGAAGCAGATACTATAGCCTACATGTAAGTGATAATGTAAGAATAATCTTTTAAAAAGTCATGAAAAAAATGCTAAACTTCAAAATTCACCTTATTTACCTCAATTTACCTCAAAATTACAAAGAAAAACTATTTTTTTTGTATGGACATTAACCTTTATCTAATGAGTTTTGTATTTAATTACAATTTATTATTGTAATTTTACATAAAGTTACACATAATTTACAAAAACAGAAAAAACACAGTAAAAATAATATGGTATTTTTACTGTTAAAAAATGTGAAAAAAAGTAAATTTTTCAATATTGAAATAAAACTTAAAAAACCAGTCGACTTCGTAATTTACAGATAATGTCTGTAATTTTACAGAGATTTGTATGTAGTTAAAAAAAAAAGGAAAACTACTATAAAATTTTAAGTTATTTTCCGTAAATTTAGGACTTTTTTTTTTACAGTGAAGGACAGCCGCTAGCACGTGCCACTTTGCCTGCCCCCACTGCCATACTTAGATTGTCCACACTGACATTTGTATATTTGATTTTGAGAATTTAAATATTGTTTTGCTGTATTTATGAAAAAATACATGGGGCCATGCTGATGTCCGAGTCTTGAATAACTTTTGATGGGTTTTGATGATTTGTATAGTGTGATAAAATTATGCTTTCACAAAATTGCTGAATGAATTTACTGTGGTTATTCATAATAAAACAAATAGTCCAACAACAACGACAGCAATTGTGTAGCAATATACAGTATAGGATAAAGTTGTATAGACGATGTGTGTGAGTACTGAGCTGTAGAAAAGATGGAAATAAACTGTTATTATTACAATATAAATCTTTAAATTAGACCGTTCTGAGCTGTAAAAAACATGGTTATGATCCGTATTTGTTACAATGTAAACCCTGGAATTTGGTGGGAATAAACTGTTTTTATAACAACATAAATATGTTAATTAGACAGTTATAAACCGTAAAAAAAAAAAAAAAAATTAAAATCTGAAAGAAAGAATTACGGTAAATTTCTGACAACCACAGCTGCCATTTTTTACCGTAAAATTTACGTTTTTTTTTTTTTTTGCAGTGCAATAACGGTGCTACCGTATTTTTTATGGTAGAATTCTGGCAACCACAGATGCCGTTTTTTTTAATCGTAAAATGTACTATTTATTTTTTAGTGTATGAGTCATACTGTTTTTTTAAAAAAAGTAATCTCTCATAGCAATTATTCAGGAAGTGATTCCGACCATATTTCTTCTATGGTTCTCTATTCTTCCAGTTGTTAATAATGCTTTTTTCAGTTCTTAATCCAATTTTAGTAGTTTCAGCAAATGCCTTAGTTGATTTCTTTACATAATGCAAGCCAATCATTTGACCCGTTCGAAAAAGAGTTACATCTCTGACATTACCACAAGATATTTCTCATGACATTGATGTTTTATCTCTGCATCAGGGATAAATAAGTTAAAATAAATATGTTAAATGAGGTTAAAAAGTGGGGTAAGACTGTAAAAATATGAAAGTAAGTACTTGTAGAGTAAGTGATACCTTGGGCCTGTTTCTCGGATACTGGTCCAGGAGCTCTTCTGAATATTGAAAGCATTATAAATGAATTAATATAAACAGCTGAGTACTTGAACAAATAGCTGTTTGTTCAGGTTGAGATAACTTGCTTTTTTTTTTACAAAGCCTGATCATACATCTAAATAAACATATAAAGCAGATTGAAATATACCACATAATGTAAATCCTCTAACCTTTTGATCTAATTCTTTTGATTGTGTAAAGCTGTTTTGAGACAATGTCAATTGTTAAAAGCGCTACAAATAAAATTGAATTGAATTGAATTAACCTTGTAAATAAAGCGATGATGAATAAAAAATGTTTTCCCTTCTTTTTTATTTTATCATTCTGAATTTAAGTTAAGATTAAATCATCCCCCCCCCCCCGATCCTTAGCTTTTTCCTACCCTACCCAGCTCATAGTGTGGATACAAACAAGCTTTGTTGTCCCAAAATTCAGGAAATGCCAGTAAATGTCTCCTTTAAACACATACTGCATTCATCTCTCGCTCTCTCTCTCTCTCTCTCCCTCTTCCTCTCTCTCTATCTCCCTTGCAGTCAGTCCATAATGGTCTGTGAGTAGTGAGCTGCATTATTATGCTTGCTCTCAGACTGCCATGAAAAAGCATCTTTGATTCTGCCTCTGTGTTTGATTCTCCTTCTCTTAGAAACACAAGCACAAACTAAAGCAAAATCTGTTTTTGCTGCCTTGCATTTTGGACACAATTCTGCACATACCGTATGTATATGTACTGATTTAAATACATTAAAATTACATTTTTGTGTAGGTGATGGTATATAAAAGATGGAATTCATATGAAACAACCAATGAAACAACACTCCGATTTTAAGTCGATCTCTATTCAAAGACGTAAAAGCTTTCTGTTTTCCAATGAACGTAGATGATTGATTGACGACTTTAGCCTTGAATAGTTTTAACGGCAGATGTTTATTGACTCACTGGAAAGCAATTCATTCCTCTGCTTCTTTCTGATGTGTGACGGTTTTTAAACATATGAAAAATTCTGAAATTATGATCTCTCCCAGGGTGGCACTGTGGTGTAGTGGTTAGAACTGTCGCCTTGCACCTTCAGGGTCCAGGATCGATTCCCGGCTCTGTGTGCATGGAGGTTGCATATTCTTCCCGTGCTTGGTGGGTTTCCTCTGGGTACTCCGGTTTCCAACCGAAGACCTGCGTGTGTGAGTATGTGTAGAGTATGTGCCCTGCGATGGATTGGCACCCTGTCCAGGGTGTACCCCGCCTTGTGCCCTAAGTCTCCTGGGTCAGGATCCAGGCTCCCTGAGACCCTGAATTCAGGATAAAGCCGTATAGATGATGAGTGAGTGAGTCAGTCTAGGTCACTGAAGGGAAATCAGCAAGTCAATTGAGAAGGCAATTAACATTTGCCAGGCTAAATAAGCCGGGTGTTTTTTTTTTAAATGATTTATTAAATGCCACTTTTTTTTTATTTTTTTTTTATCAATGTATGACATCTGGGTTCATAAGAACAGATGTCTGCTGGAAAATCACTCATCTTACTTATTCATAGCCATCTGGAGTTTTATAAGAAATATCTATTTTATTACAAATGACAACATGACAAAAATATACTGTTTAATTGGGTGGACTGGAAAGAAAAATTAACAGAAGTTCTCATGGCAAGGAGGGGGTTGCTTTCCATTTCCAAGTACTAGAGAGTGGGCAGGGGTACAGTAATGATTCTCTCCGCAGTCCTCACAGTCCATTTTGTCTGAATGGCTGGTTGAACCAAACCAGACAGTTATTGAATTTGGTTTGTTATACACATATTGATTACAGACAACCAACTTGTTGGACTTCACCTGAATGAGGCCATAATGCCAGGCTCGCTAGAGGGCGTGATGCAGTGCAAACTTCAGCAGGGTCATTTGTATATACTCAAAAGAGCAATGGGATTAGCACTTCCCTGTGTTGGGCACCAGTGTCAATGGTAGATGTGGTGGGTGTGATTTTCCCCAGCTTCACCTGTTGATGTCTGTCTAGAAGAAAAGAAAAAAATAAAATTTTATGAAGTAGTAAACACATTTGTAATTGAGTTTGTAATTGATTTATGCACAGATGTTATTCTATATACACAAAATTGCAGCAATTACAACTTTATTACTAAAAGAATTGAATTATATATACAGTACGTTTTTTATATATATATATATATATATATATATATATATATATATATATATATATATATATATATATATATATATATATATATATATATATAAATCACTCAGTTAGCATTTTGGGACTTATTCTCCTGGGCCCGGTTTCTCGATAACGCACACTATTCGCGCGCTAAGAAGACTCTTAAGATATATCTTACGTTAAGTGATAACTTTTCTAAGTGTATTTCTCGAACTGTATCTTAGGAGTCTTCTTAAGTCGCTGCCTCTTACGTCCGACATTACAAGGCGCTGTCTACAGTGAAGGTCCTGAATTAGCAGACATCGGTTGCTCAGGTATCGATTTTTGACTCCTTTTTCATGACAGCGTTAAGAAAGACGCTTTCATGCAAATTAAACATCGCACTAAATTATTTTAATAGCCTTTATTTCGACATGGGTTAACTTATCAATAACATGCCATAGTAGACAAATATATAAATTAAATCACCAAACTGTCGCTAATATTTTCATGTAAACTGTAGTGGCGGTGAAACGAACCGGGTGTACAGTATAATCATAGGTGATGGACAAACAGCTGATAACACTAGTGAAGAGCTCTTCACCAGCTTCAGAAACAATGTGAAATATGTCAGTTGTTGGGGTTGTATAGCGCACTTATGGAATGAATACGATGAGATGACAGAGTGGAGGTTTAATACCCTTATCTCACCTACGCGGGGCCGTAAGTGCGGTTCATCATAATTCAGCGCGAGTTTTGGTGTCATGGTTACATTTCCATTTTACCACGCAAAAAAATTAAACATGTTCAACATGCGGAAGCTCGCGGACCTTGCGGATCTTTTTGGACCGTCGGGCGGCCACTCGAGGCGTTGATCACGGTGCCTAATACCCCTCTCTCACCTGTGCGGCCGGACTCATCTCCGTGAGCTGCCGCGATTGCCCGCGACGCTCCTTTAACGTTCCGCGAAGTTCAGCAAGGTCTGCAAGCTTCCGCGAGGACCATCAAAAAAATAAATAAACGTTTCATTTTTCACGCGGAAAGATGGAAACGGAATCACAGCGCTAAAACTCGTGGTGAATCACGATGAACCCTGCTTACGGCCACAGCGCGAGACCGCGCAGGTGAGATAGGGGTATAACACCGCATCTCACAGCGAGTCAAACCGCATAAGTGAATAGGGGTATAAAAACATTACAATCACCCAGAAAAATTTATGAATGCGGGGTTTGAAACTCCCATGGTTATTTTCTGCCAAATTGTTTGCCAGCTGTTTAATATTAATAGTGATTGCCAATTTTAATGCATTAGTCACATTATGAAATAGGCTAATTAAAAGTCACTCTATTAGTTCTGATATGAAATAAAATAACATTCTTAAACAGGTCTACAGTATATTCCATCATTAATATGACTTTGATAACGTGCCATAATGTGCTTCCATACACGCTGATTTATAAAGACTGCTACTCAGTGGCGGCGACTAGCGTCTTGAGCTGAAACTACGCTAAGAATGAGTTACAGTAAGGTTGGTCCAGACCAACCTTATGAACGTGTGACTTAGCTAAGAGATACTTAGCGTAAGAACGTTTCGGGAAATGCGCCATAACGTTAAGAGAAAGGTTAAGGTACAACTTAAGAACTACTTAGCGATAAGAAGCTTTCGAGAAACCGGGCCATGGGTGGTAATGGCCTACGTTCTCATCAGCAGCCAAAAGTGACTAAAAGCAGATCCGATTAATTAGGACAGTTTAAATGCAGAAATCTAATGTTTTTAGATCAGATCTGCGTCAGTTTCGTATGTGGTCCCATATTGGATACACATCCAATGCATGGTTACGCGACTGTGATCATGATGAATGAGCGGAATTCATGTGACTTCTTTGCCTATAGGCATGCGTGGGGTGATTTGCTACTGTAGCAAAAGCAGCTAAATAGCTAAAGTAAGGCATCTGGCTTTCCTCCTTTTTCTGGACTGCAACACATTCAGCTTGCTATACTCCAATTCCCAAGCATATTTTTTCTAAAATTGCTTTCATTGTTTGAAATAAATCAGTTTATAACAAGTTGTAGTGCGGACTGGATATTCCGCTGTGGCGACCCCTTGTCGGGAGCAGCCGAAAGACCAACAACAACATAACGTTTTATCCCAGATGTTGTGTGCAAAGACATATACTGTAGATGTGCACATGCATGGCATTTCAGAGGACAGCCGCATCCACAATAGAATCAGATAAAAGTCACTTATAATTATAAATGTGAACTGTCATGACATGCTAATCTGATCTAATAAAAAAAAAAAAAAGTGAATTGATCAATGTGGTTTGAAATGTAAATGCTACCTTGGTGTGTTTAGCAGATCAGTTTGTTTTCAAACTGTTACAGTAGGTTTAGGGGTTAATTGTACACATTTTGTCTTCTTATTGCATCCTTGCATGAGTAGCCAAATCCACCAGATTTCCCTATGAGTATTTAAAAAAAAATCTAAGAAAAATAAGAATATACACACATCTAACAAAAAGTGCATACAAAGAGTGTGTGTTATTCCTTCAGCTGGTTTTGAAAGCTGGCTGCTATCTCAATCCTTCTCTCCCTATCATCACAATCACCAGCAAATGAACACGGCTGCATCTGACAGCATAGTAATCAATGAGCAACATAGAGAAAATTGGACCACTGTGAAAATTTCAGCACTTCCTGATCGCAAGTTCATCCCTGATGTTTTTCTTTTCAGATTATTATGAATCAAATAATATCTCTCTTTGGTTTCAAGCTTTAAAGAGAGTTCAGTTCTTTTCAAGTCTGTGTGAAATCAAAACTGATGTACACATAGGTACTTTACCATATGTTATATATAATTTTCCTGCTTTGAAGTTTGTCACCTGGAGCATGAATACTATGTAAATCATCGGGACCAAATTCCATTTTCGATGTTAACTTAGAATTGTACAGATGTCGCCCTTAAAACCCTGCGTGTTTTCCCGCGGGATGCCGCAATTTAGCGCGCGGCGTGCCGCGACTTGCCGGAGGCAACATTCGGGAATTTTAAATAAATGTGTTGCGCTTCACTGAATATCCGCCAGATGGCGCATGGAAGGACTTTATCTAAAAGCCGGACCAAGTACAACAATGAATGTAAGGACGCGGATGAACAGTGCTGAAGCGAACATGAATTTTATTTTGTTTTATAATAGATCTTTCATGATGAATGAGTGTATATGTGCTTCACATTATCAAACACAGGCAAAGGAGACAGAAATTATTGAGGGATCCACTGAAAAAAGTAAACCTAGTTTAATGTATTTTTTTTTCTCATTCCATTAGTAAAAAAAATAATTTGCTCTTTTTAACTGAAGTGTCTAATTTATGCTTATGGGTGAATCTTTTTTTTTTTTTTTTTTTTTTTTTTAGTATAATGCTGTTTACAGCAGGAAACCAAAGTGAAATATTTCATTTTGATCAAGGTACTCTTATTAGGTTGAGTGTGATTTGCGCATGCGCAGTCTTTAGACCATAGTTTTGCCGGTATAATTTTATTTCCGCCTCAAACCGGAGCATGACGTTGAAACAAGTAAGGAAGGATATCAGAACCTGTATTTCAGTTACTGTTAGTTAAAGCCCCTGATTAAACTTAAATCTAATCCATTCACAAAGGACATTTCTGCTTCAAACCGTGTCTCATGACCTCATGACGCAGCATTTTCACGGACTGAATCACCTGCGGGTGGAGATTCTCAAAGAAAACTCCTTTAAACCAGGTAAGATAGCAAACTCATGTCATTTCTATGTTAAATGTATCTCTTCTATGAGCAAATTCATGATTTATGTCAGGAACAACTACTTTGTAGATTGAGTTTTGTGTCCGTGTTTGCTACTGTAGCTAAAACCACCTATATTACCTGCATTAGCATTAGCTAACTAACGTGGTGATTTTCAAAAACACCGGAGTTTATACAGTAAGTCAGCGGCGCCGAAGAAAATAATTATATTTAAGTACCGTTGGTTAACGATGTAAAAATTAATAGGAAAGTGACGTAAACATAGAACAAGCTAATTTGGAGTGAGTGCTGTTTGTAGTGTACTGCTTTCTATACTTTATACACACTGTAATTAAGATTTGCTAACATAAGAACTTGAGCCAGTCCAATTTTAGTTTTTACCTTTTTTTTTTTTTTTTTAAGATCAGTAATGAGTTTCTGAGAATTATATCTGCTCCACTTCAAGCAAGATTACTGGTTCCCTTGGACAAGCAACACTACAAACTAATTGAGATCATCAGAAACTAGGGAGGAACCCGTCAGAGAGAAGACCAGAGATATAATCTTCATCTTCAAGTTCTTGATCTGGTATGTACTCGCTCAAAAGCAGAAATTAGCTTGGTGTCAAATGTAATCTTGTGAATGGAAGCCACAGGACCTGAGCAAGGCATCCACATCAAGTTGGCTGTGATGCACTAAATTAAAACATAACTAGCAGAATAAAACTTTAGTTTAACTTGTTCACAGGTTAGTGTATGCTGTCTGAATACAGGTTTCAATGTCTGCCATGTTCATTTTTTCACGCTTTACAAGCCTAACATAACCAACAATACTATGTTTGTTTTTATGACCCTAGAGCCTGGAGGTGATTACCTCCTGAAATTAATACTTAAAATGATAAACTTTATCATTAATACATAGTGTGTATATGTATGTCAGTTATTTTGGCGTATTCATTGAGCTAATTACATTTATCATGCTGCACCATAATCCTAGGTGTTTTTTTCACTCGTAGGGAGCATTAAGTGATTTTACATGCATACATCAGACACTGTTTTGCCAAATAGAGCAATTGTCTAACAAATGTCCTTTCTTTTATTAGGTTGTTCAGAAAGATGAAGCTCAGGCAGAACTTGTGAGGTGCACAATGGCCCTGTTTGTCCTCAGGTAGGAAGAGGACTGTCTTCAGCCTCCACAGGAAATCGGGATTGTGAGTTTTTGAGTTTCCATCAGTCGCACATGAATGTTCCATGTTTTACCTCTGCTGATTTTGTTTCAAGAACATTTTCTAATTTTCTTTTCAGTCCAATTAATAAATGTGTGTTGCAAAGTTGAGTGTTACTATTTGTAATTTTATGGAGTAATGTTAACATTTTGGATGAAAATATGTTCATTCCACAATAAATGTTTATATAAAGAAATGTGCTTTGAGTGTAAATCAATATGTAATTAAGTTTTTTATGCTTATTTTTATGCTTATGCTTTTTTATATTTAAATTATGAATGCCTTAAATCTTAGAGTAAAAGGTTTATTTACATTACGTCACTTCCCAAATATTAGGTGTGACAGATTATTTCAATTGTTTTAAGTTTAGCCAGTGCTATTTTTTTTTTTCAGTAGGGTCAATCAGATGTACAGTGTGGGTAAGTGTGGTGCTTTTATTGAAGGGATAATGACTGATAATTATTATTATTTTTTTTTTTCGGGTGAACAATTTCTTTAATGTTTTCTGAGTTGGGGCTGTTCAGTAGAAAGTAATAGGCTCACCAATTTACAGTATGATCTTTCAATTTAACAAGTGTAATGTAAACAAGTTAGTTATTATGAGTATGGAAAACATCTTTTCCTGCATTGTTTTTTTCTGCTTCAGGAGTCAGTCTGTTCTGAGACAGTGAGAGTAGAGGAAGGGCCAGGTACGGTTCAGGACCAGGGAGGGAGCCGGAGACAGCAGAACAAAGAGATGATATTGCCAGCACCAGCACAGGGAGCACAGTTTTTAGTTTAGATCTCATGTTTACATTTTATTGTATGTTGATGGCTTGACTGTAAACAACAAACAATGCAATAAATGTATAAAAAAATATATATATTTATTGTCTCTTTCCAGGACCAGGCATATCGTTCAATTATTTTTTGGCCAAATAGGCAGCCGTAACAAGAGGTGAGGGCGCGCGCGTCATCACATGTGCTTACCCGACTCTGCGTTCACCGTAAACTTCAATATACATAGACGTTAATATTTTTGTTTATTTGTATATGTATGTTATTAATTTTACTTTTTTAGAGATTGTATGTGCGTGCACGGAGAGTATGTGTTGATAAGTTTATAATAAGTTTATGTGGATAAGTTGATAAGTGTATCAGAAAGCATTAAAATGTTCATTTGAATTAAAATGACACACACACGTCTGTATATACAGTATATCAATTACATATATATCAATTTCATTAGTTCGTTCATTCTATTTGAAGCTTCGGATGTTATTTTTTTTTTTTGGTTTGGTTAGATTAGTTCTGAACTCGCTTCCGTGAAACTATCGCTAAAACAATGTACTGAGCCCTCCTGAGGATATAAAGCTTTATTATTGTGTTTGAATAAATATTCAGATCTACCACAGCAGGTAATAAACTATGGTGTGTTATAACCGAAGCAAACACCACGATTATGCCTCGTTTCGTTCGACGGGAACGTGGTTCACTTGGCCGCGGTGTATTATAAACCTGTGGAATGTTTCACTGTTTATGCTCACATAAGAGGAATAAAAGCGAGTGAAATGTGGAAATGATGTGTGGCAACTCAATGAGAACTAAAGCAAAGATTTCGGTAACTCCACTGAGTGTAACATCTGCATAGTGACACTGAACATCTTCACTTTTCCGTTTACCTCTGAAAAAAAAGCTGTATTTTGTTTGTTTATATTTAGAGTTTTTATAACAGTAGAACAAGTACCCGCGCGCACGCACACACATAGACACACACACACAGACACACACATAGACACACACACATAGACACACACAGACACACACACTCCCCTGAGCCCTCGGGAAACATCCAATCACCGTCGGTATACAAATGAGTCAAGACGCAGCCTAACGTGGTGTCGTGTCGGATTTCAGTGGTCACGGAGTGGGAAGACTTTGAAGAAGCTGCAGTGACAGCTGAACAACCTCACTTTTCCGTTTACCTCTGAGGAAAAAAAGCTGTATTTTGTTTGTTTATGTCTAGAATTTTTATAGTAGTAAGAGAGAGTTATAGTTTGGTCTGTACTGTAGTTCGCACCCTTGTAGAGAATAAATAAATGAATAACACCTTCATATCCCCTCTCAAGAGTGTCATAGTCCATTGTTAGTTTTAATGATCTGGCTGAAACTAATTATCACTACATAAGTACCCTAACACCATTGATCATGAGTCTCAGCTGAACCTAATTCTATACTTGTAACAGAAAATGTAGATGCAGATTCCAAATGTGTATTTATATAATAGATAGATAGATAGATAGATAGATAGATAGATGTGTGTGTGTGTGTGTGTGTGTGTGTGTGTGTGTGTGTGTGTGTGTGTGTGTATAGGCTCTACGCAGGGGCAAGAGAGGGCAGCGCACCCTTAAATGTCTGCACATGTTAATATATTCCTAAAATGTATATATTACAAGTTGATAAACTGATCTGCGGTAGCGGAAAAATCCGCTGACAATAGGACATGCTGCAGCGCACGCGCACACACACACACATACACACGCGCGCACACACACACACACACACACACACACTGACACACCTCCCTTGAGCCCTGCGTCTGTCGGATTTCAGCGGTCACGGAAAGACTTTGAAGCAGTTTATATATGAATCTAAGCTTGAACTTATCAGCATTGTAAATATATAATACTTTTCAAATAAAATCACTATTACTTTGACCCTGAAGTTTAGTTTAGCACACACAAAAAACAGAAAAGTCATTTCTGGTAAATCAACGGAATGTGTAGTTTATTGACCACGGTCAAAGACGGTTACAAGGCACAATCTCGTCCAGCGTTTGGTAAATCCGACCACGCCGCCATTTTCCTCATGCCAAAATATAAACAGAGGCTGAAACAGGAAGTTCCGGTCCTGAGGGAGGTCGCGCGCTGGACGGACCAATCGGTGGCTGCGTTACAGGACGCACTCGATGACGCAGACTGGGACATGTTTAGAAACAGCTCCGATGATGACGTCAGCGTGTTTACGGAAGCGGTTGTGGGATTTATTGAAAAGCTGGCAGACGATACGGTAGAGAAAAAGACTATCAGAACGTTTCCCAACCAGAAGCCGTGGGTGGATAAAACCATCCGCGACGCTCTGAGATCTCGCACAGCTGCCTACAACACGGGACTTGCATCGGGGGACATGGAACCGTACAAGGCTGCGTCATATAACGTCCGGAAGGCGGTGAAAGAGGCGAAGCAGCGCTACGGGAGAAAACTAGAGTCACAGCTTCAACAGAGTGACTCTAGGAGCCTGTGGCAGGGACTGAGAACAATAACGGACTACAAAGCACCAACATCCGGTATGATGAACGCGGACGCGACTCTGGCAGACGAGCTGAACACATTTTACGCTCGCTTCGAGGCTGCAGCTAAAGACGCTAGCAATGCTAATGCTAACGGCGCTAATGCTAGCAGCGCTAACGGCTGCAGACAGGAAGACACAGTCAGCACCGGGAACGCGCTCATCATCTCCGAGCACGACGTGAGGAGAGCCTTCAAGAGAGTGAACACCAGGAAAGCAGCAGGACCAGACGGCATCTCAGGTCGTATTCTCAGAGCCTGCGCAGACCAGCTAGCACCTGTGTTCACTGAGATATTCAACATCACTTTATCTCAGTCGGTGATCCCCACATGCTTCAAAGAGTCCATTATTGTTCCTGTTCCAAAGAAACCACATCCTGCTTCTCTCAATGACTATCGCCCTGTAGCCCTCACCTCAGTAGTGATGAAGTGCTTTGAACGCCTTATCAGAGACTTCATCATTTCTTCACTACCCGACACACTGGACCCACTACAGTTTGCATACCGTCAGAACCGCTCCACAGACGATGCAATCTCTCATCTCCTCCACACATCACTCACTCACCTGGACACTAGGAAAGGGAATTATGTTAAAATGCTCTTCATCGACTACAGCTCTGCTTTTAACACAATAATTCCTTCCACACTCACCACCAAGCTGGAGCACCTGGGACTGAGCTCATCTATATGTCAGTGGATCTCCAATTTTCTGACTGGCAGACCACAGGCAGTAAGGATGGGCGGACATGTCTCAGCTACACTCACTCTCAGCACTGGAGCCCCCCAGGGTTGTGTTCTGAGCCCCCTGCTGTACTCTTTGTACACCCACGACTGCGTGGCCACTACCAACTCCACCTCCATCATCAAGTTTGCTGACGACACCGTCGTGGTCGGACTGATCACCAACAATGATGAGTCGGACTACCTAGAGGAGATTGGAAATCTGGAGAACTGGTGCCAGAGGAACAATCTCCTCCTGAACGTCAGTAAGACAAAGGAGCTGATAGTGGACTTTAGTACAAAGCAGGAGAGGAACTACCAGACCCCCGTCATCAACAGGAGCCCAGTGGAGAGAGTGGACAGCTTCAGATACCTCGGTGTTCACATCACGCAGGACCTATCATGGTTCTGTCACATCAACACCGTGGTGAAAAAAGCCCGGCAGCGTCTCTACCACCTCAGACGCTTGAGAGACTTTAGACTGCCCTCCAAGGTGCTCAGGAACTTCTACTCCTGCACCATAGAGAGCATCCTGACGGGAAACATCACGACCTGGTTCGGGAACAGCACCATGCAGGACAGACGAGCTCTACAGAGGGTGGTGCGATCAGCCGAACGCATCATCCGCACTGAGCTCCCTGACCTGCACTCCATCTACAGCAAGCGGTGCTGGACTAAGGCCAGGAAGATCATGAAGGACCTCAGTCACCCCAGTAATGGACTGTTCTCTTTGTTGCGGTCTGGGAAGAGATTCCGCTCCCTAAAGGCCAACACAGAGAGACTGAGGAGGAGCTTCTTCCCGCAGGCGATAAGGTCTCTCAATCACACCTCCACACAGGACTAATAACATCTTTTAAGCTCACAACACTGACTGGACAATCATGGACACATTCATACACACTTGCACTAAATACTCATACATCTGGACAATTGCACATGTCACCTTTCATGCATATTTGCACAACCACTGACACTTTAATACCATATTTCTATATTTTTGCAATATTTTATTATGCCCTTATGCACAGTTAATTTTACAAATTTTACTAGTTAAAATTATTTCTTTAGTATTTCCTTTTTATTGATTATTTATTTTACGTACAAGATTTTATTTTATTTTATTTTATTTTATTTTTTTTAAGGTCACTGGCGGTCGTATAAAAGCATTTCACTGCATATTATACTGTGTATGATTGTGTATGTGACTAATAAAATTTGAATTTGAATTATTTACAGTAATTCATTAAAAAATGAATATACATTGTACAGTACACGGTAAACACGGGAAAGATTACAAAATGAAAAAACAAACAGTGTCTACTTTATAAACAGCTTAGTATGTGCGTCGAGATGCTGAAATCCCTTGCATGTTTTTGCTTCCAAGTGGAGAGATATTTGACCGATAGCCTAGAACAAAAGATCTATAGGTGTGATCACAACCCCCTCCGACCGACCGTGCCATCAATCACTGACCACCTCAGAAGTTCCCTCCAATGTATGGCTGCAATACTTGTTTTGCAAGTATTTTTAACACCATTCAAAGGCTTCAAAGGGGCAGTTATCGGCTATGACACGTTGAAGGAGAACTTAATAGTTCTCAAAAATAGTGTAAATGTCTGCAACAATCACTAACCATTAAAATGTTTTTTTATTTTTTGTAATTAAACACGAAAATATTAATTATATTTCCATATATACACACACACACACACACACACACACACACACACACACACACACACACACACACACACACACAAGGGCGTAGGTTTGCTACCTATGACTCCAACTAATACCCCATCCCCCAATCCCCAAAATAAACTGCTGGTATATTTGTTTGACATCAATATTGTCCAGGCTGTTCTTTTTTTCTTCTGATAAACACTAAAGATGATATTTTGTAGAATGCTGAAAACCTGTAATCATTGATTTACATAGTATTTGTTTTTCCTGCTACGGAAGTCAATGTTTTCAGCTTTTTTCCCCAATATCTTATTTTGTATTCAACAAAATAAAGAAAATCATTAAAGTTTGGAACCACTTAAGGAGTAAATAGTGAGTAAAGTTTTTTTGGGGGTGAACAATGGCTTTGACCCTAACTCTTCCCCTCTGACTGCACTAGGACCGGACAGCATTGCCACCTGATGAAATAGCGTGACAAAAAAGTGAAATGTCAGTTCAAAACTTTTGCCAAAAACACTAATGAATCACTTACATCCTCAGCCTATCACTCCTCATAATGCTAAATATTAGTATAATCAACATGTATAATACACGCACACATATTATATGTTATATACTGTATAATCAACATTCAGATTGACCTCCTGTGACCTCACCTCTTCACCTGAACTACAACATGGCTGATCTGCTTCTGTCCCCTAATTGAAAAACATTGAGGGATTCCTTATGAGCATGGACAAAGAATGCCTCAGCCTATTATTGGTAACAATGTTAAATCTCAGGACAACTACAGTGGCTTGCAAAAGTATTCGCCCCCCGTGAACTTTTCCACATTTTGTCACATTACAGCCACAAACATGAATCAGTTTTATTGGAATTCCACGTGAAAGACCAATACAAAGTGGTGTACACGCGAGAAGTGGAACGAAAAATCATACATGATTTCAAACATTTTTTTTTTTACAAATAAATAACTGAAAAGTGGGGTGTGTGTAATTATTCAGCCCCCTTTGGTCTGAGTGCAGTCAGTTGGCCATAGACATTGCCTGATGAGTGCTAATGACTAGAGAGCACCTGTGTGTAATCTACACTCTCTCCATCGCTGTCTGATATACAGCACAGGTGTTTAGGTTCTGTTACCTGACAAAACAGGATAAACACATGCCATTTAAACAGCAATCATTTTATTTAACTTTTTCTGAGTCTTAGTGTGCAAACCTCGAATCAAATCATTAATGTTCGCCAAGTAAGTGAATGCATTTTAAAAACTATTTTTCTGAAGTGGATTGTCTATTGGTGTCAACAAAATTCTAGCCATATGGCAATATTAGTTTATCAATTTCTTTCACAATACTGATTTCTGACAAACAGTCACTAGATTAGGAGACTGACAGGGATCATATTTATACTTTTACATTTAGCTGTTTAATCTGCTGTTAGTTTTACGTCCGTATTCACAGACTATATCCTGGCCTGCTGTACTGAATGTGAGTCCACTGCATTTGGCGCTGCTTGTGTCTGAACGCAGCCAATCGTCTATCACATGATGGCAAGGAAAGGCACAGCCAATCAAAATGTTCATATGTTTTTTGGCGGCGGGAGGACTCAAGGAGAGAACGTGATTTATCCCTTTCTGCGTGTCTAGGTTAATGTTGACAGAACGATTAAAAAAAAAAGTGGATTAAATTATTGGTGGGGACATTTCAATGGTCGGAGGATATTGGTGGGGACACATCCCCTCCGTCCACCCTAAATCTACGCCCCTGTATATATATAATTTAAAACTATTTATTCATTTGTCTTTTATTTACTTACTAGCGAATGCTTTTTTAGGGCTCTAAAAACTACGGCAGTATGAATGACAATGGAATAGGACGTGTGAGTTGCACCGGTCACACACACACACACACACACATTTTCATTATATGTATATTACCTTTAGTCTTGTGTTTGTGTTTATGGTGATGTTCTGTAAAGAAACGTTTGCAAAAAAAATCGCTAAAGTTTGCTAGCGGATAGCACAGATTGCACAATATTACAAATATATATTTTTATGTCACATACACTTTACTGCATGCTACAAACAAATATGAAAGTTCAGTAGCACGGCATTTTGCCGAGCATTTGATAACGCATTGTTTGTTTTGCTTACGGCCATACACTATTGTTTTGCTTACACTATTCTTACTTATTGCAACGTGACCACAGTTTTGTAATTTATATTCTGTATATGGACGGCTGAGGAAACCCGAAGACTCATCCATGTTCGTGGTGAAAATGAGCAACTTTTTTAAAAATCGAAATACGGCGCAAAAAACCTTTGGGAGTGAGTAATCTCTCTTATTGGAATGTGTGATAAACATCGGCGCATGTCCTCTGACGTAACATGGAAACACAGGAATGTAAATGAACACTGCATTTATGACCCAAAAAATAAACGCTTTGAGATGATTTATTTGCCGTATGGTGTGTTTATTTGAATATGTTCAGTAAATTTATGAATTACACTCAAAGTGTCAGCGAAACCGGTTTGCAAATAATTTGTGTGTGTGTTAGGTGATGTGAGAGTGGGTTTTTCAAACTTGCAGTAAAACATTTTTGGGGGCAGTTTTTGATTCCCCCTTATCTAAGTACTGTAAAAACTTATATAGTCTTGGGTTAAAAAGTCTGCATTTCAACATGCATCCCCCACCTCCAAAGACTAAGCTCCTGTTGGTATAGCTCTTAAGGTCACTGTGGCACGCAAACCCCCTGACCACAATAAGGTGGCAATCCCTCAGGGGGGGGGAGGTGAAAAATACAAATAAAATAAAATAAATTATCCTTAATCCAGATTTTATCAATCAACGACATAATATTTATCTTAGCTGGATGGTCTAATTCTCAAAACCGTTTAACCTAAAGAAAAACATAACACACTATAACTAGAATATTTACAAAACTGAAAGGTTTTCTTATGAATAATAAAAAAAAAACATTATAACTCAAAAAGATCATATTATGTTTATATATATATATTTTATAGTAACTGAACAGCTCTCTTCTCTCCAATCCACTCATACACCACAGTCTCCTATTTCTCTGTGCGCGCGCTGCAGCCTGTGAATGAATACACGCAGCGGAGGTTTTACATATTTAAAACGTAAAAAGGTGTCTCCATCATAAATAGCCCTGAATTAACTATATATATATATATATATATATATAGAGAGAGAGAGAGAGAGAGAGAGAGAGAGAGGAGAAAGGTGTTTTGCTGGCGAAAAACATTTTAGGCAGAGACGCCTGCTCGTTTGTTTTAAAACCCCCCAATTCTACCCCATTCCCGGAAACCGGTTTGATAACTTCACACCTTATGTGAATGAAAGGTGAGATGGGGGAATTACAGTGGGGGTTCTGTGGGTCTCCAAACTCAGAAGGCTACGTGTCAGCCGATAACTGCTCCTTTGATCTGCTGGTTACAGCGGGGCGCCGACTGCTGATGATCGTATAGTAGCCTGTACAAGCTAGGCCATTTTTAGATTACATTTGAAATTTTAAGGGGTTGAATAGAGAACCTACTGTCTTATTTATGTAGCGAAAACACGAAATTAAACTAGATAACATGATCAGAGTTTTAATATTTATATTTAACTAGATGGAAGGCTTTTCAAGTCACATGGAAAAAAAAATTCTGTTCAGTTCTACAGTTTATCCCACAGTTTATTCCATTGTCCAGCCTCAGGACAATGTAATCAATGTAATATGCTGTTTTCTGGTTAAATTTTTCTGATTGGACCCGTACATAGAAAGTTTATACTGTAAACATACTTTATATTATATAAATAATAAAAGAATCGCTCAAGTTTGCTAGCGGATAGCAGAGATTGCACGATATTACAAATATATATTTTTGTGTCACATACACTTTACTGCATGCTACAAACAAACTCACCCGTAATTGTCAGGTAAAAATCTACTTAATTAAATTAACAATACTTAATACTTAATACTTAAAAATTCTACTTAATTTTTGCAATATTTTATTATGCCCTTATGCACAGTTAATTTTACAAATTTTACTAGTTAAAATTATTTCTTTAGTATTTCCTTTTTATTGATTATTTATTTTACGTACAAGATTTTATTTTCTTATTTTCTTTTTTTTAAGGTCACTGGCGGTCGTATAAAAGCATTTCACTGCATATTATACTGTGTATGATTGTGTATGTGACTAATAAAATTTGAATGAAATTTGAAATAACAATAAAATAAATCAAGTAAAAGTTACATAATTATACTTAATGCACAAATTACTTGATTATTTTAAATAAATCTAAAGTTAATGCATTGTTGTATCAGCAGGAACCTTGATTTTATGAAATTACTATCATTTTGTTTTGTGAGATTTTCCCTTACTTGGTTTTATCAATTTATATTACTCCCTATAATAATGTAAACATTGCTAATTTATGTTTTGGAAAGAAACTTAAGTAATTATTTCATCTATATCTTTCATAAATCACACAACTAAAATATAATTAAACAGTTTATTCACCAACATTACCAAATATTTGTGACATTCACAGTCTAGATCCAAGTTGTCTTTTTAATAAAAGTGCATTCAGCTAAATTTTGCATCCATAGAAAAAAACTGCACGGCACCAGGGCCTGAAATACTTGTTTTAAACAAAATTGTGTAAAATAATAAATAAATAAAATACAGCATTCATTTAGAAATAAAATGCAGCAGAAAATACTTTAAACAAACTGTAGAATAAACGTTAAAACGTAATAGCCCTCTGAAGCAGTGAAGTTGCAACTTTCAAATCAGCACTCTGGACTAGTGCACTTAAAAGTATGCCATTGAAACCTTAATGCATGAAAACATTTTAAGCTGAACATGTAAACACAACATGTAAACACTTGTAGTCAAGCCAAATCAAATGTTTTAAGATGATAACTTCATCTTTAAAGCTTGCACTTTTGGTGATAGCTTAATCCCATCAAGTTCTAGAAGAACTTTCTGAAAATAGCCTCTCCCTCAAGGATTATGGATACACCAACCGGTTCTTCCCCTTCAACAGCACGGACGACAAGGATTTTAAGAAGGTGTCACTTCGTCTGTCCCCCTGCATAAAATTTACAAGAAAATAAATCATTTATTTTGAGAAGCAAAAAAAATCTGAATTGCTTCAACCTGTGCTGACTTCATTGAGAAAAAAATAATAATAAAAATAAATGATAATAAAAAAATGACCATCACTTCATATACTTCATATTGTTAAACTTGGGTTAAATTGCTTTATCTTGCATCAGTAAAACATGGCATGAGATGGCTTTACAGTGTCAGGAAATCCTATGATGAATGCTGAGTTTGTATTTAAAGGGTTAGTCCAAACATGAAAATTCGTTCAATAATTACTCATTTATATATTCATTTGCATTTATATGCTTCTGTCCAATACAACAAACACTATATTCAATGTATAAATAAATTGTATAATTAATAAGAAAACAATGCTTTACCAGGCAATCATCAAAGAGATCCTCTTCAGATTCACGTCTCATATTTACACTTTGTTTCTGTGAAAATATTTACATTGTATCATTACATAATCTTTTATTCGTACAACTACATTCAGGCATTTCTTCATCTTTTGTAAGTTTGCCTTTATCCAAAGCAAATTACAAAAGATGAAGGCATCAAGCATGTCAAGCAGTGCTACTAACACAAAGTTTCTGACACCGTTAGAAAATACAAGATAGAACAGTGAGGGATTAAGGAAAAAGTGAGAAGCAAGAATCATGTGTGCAAAGATTAAGCATGTAGGGTCACAGGATGACTCGACTTATTTTTATTGTCTGCAATGCGATTTAGACAAATTAGAACTGCGGTAAAGCCAGCCGCGGTTCAGAAGAACACGGTCAAGCCAGCCGCGATTGATTTTAGTGTGCGCACATACTGTATTACAGTGATTACGGTAGTTTCAGGACCGACACAGAGACAACGCGCTTTCAGAGCGCTTTTCATTTAGACGCCCAGGACTGAGAGATAATACAACATGCTCGTCAATTTTTACTTGCTTATTTATTTGCATTTCTGCTTTAATATCCGTGTTATTTATTGGTGACTTTGACGGTTGTCTGTTACAATATTTTTCTTAAATATTCACCATTCAAATAATTGTTTTATGTAGATAAGTTACAGCAGAATTCGTAGAAAACAGACAAAATAATGTATTTAGTCTTTCTAAATACCAGAATTGATTTTTATTTTGTTTTACTGTTCAAAAGTAGCAGTTATTCTTCAATGAATGTTTTCTATAATGAGGATTAACGTCTGCTTTGGAAGAGAGGTCAAATAAACAAATGTTCACAATGGGGAAAAAAAGTTAAATAAAATGCCTTTATTTCACTTCAGAGACCTATGAAAAAATAAATTCTAGTAAGTATAAAACGCCATGGTCAGTTTTTATCCCATATAATGTACACACATTATATGATAAAAAAAAAAAAAAGTAGAAAAAAACAATGATCAGTTCTTATTCAGGACGTCCCACACTATATACACACCACATATGAAACTATTTTACTGCAGCATTTTTGAGATATTGGACATTATTACACTTTAAAGGGGTATAAAGACCCCATTTCTAATAAGTAGAAAAAAAACAATGATCAGTTCTTATTCAGGACGTCCCATACTATATACACACCACATATGAAACTATTTTACTGCAGCATTTTTCAGATATGGGGCATTATTACATTTTAAAGGGGTATAAAGACCCCATTTCTAATAAGTAGAAAAAAACAATGATCAGGTCTTATTCAGGACGTCCCATACTATATACACACCACATATGAAACTATTTTACTGCAGCATTTTTCAGATATGGGGCATTATTACATTTTAAAGGGGTATAAAGACCCCATTTCTAATAAGTAGAAAAAAACAATGATCAGTTCTTATTCAGGACGTCCCATACTATATACACACCACATATGAAACTATTTTACTGCAGCATTTTTCAGATATGGGGCATTCTCTCTGTGTTGTTCATGAAACTACCGTAATCGCTGTAATATGCGCGCGCACTAAAATCAATCGCGGCTGGCTTGACCGTGTTTTTCTGAACCGCGGCTAGCTTTACCGCAGTAAATTAGAGCTGCTGTCAATACTGTATGAACATATGTACAGGTTCTTTACTCGTAACTCATTAATAAAGTTCGGCTTCAGAAAAAAAACGTTTATTGCTAGTGCTCTTTTACCGTTTAATGCTTTAACACACACGACTCAGTTTGTTCAGAAATGGCATCTAACTGGCGAGGCTTTGTCTGAACACGCCGTTTTCACTCGGGGTGGGGGTAAGAAACACACATCTCGGTGTATTAATCCGCGCGCTCGGTTCGTTATTATTTTATTTATTTATTTATTTACCACAGGACCCATGGGGGCTCCGTAGGTTCAGGTTTTTACACGAAAACGGTGTTTTGTGAATCTCCACACTATTAAAAACTGAAATTGCTAATTGTACGTCCTGAGATTAAGATGAACATTAATTGGGAGTCATGAAAGCGAGAATCACATCCAAAAAAGAAAGCTAAACTTACCTCGAACACGACAAACTCCAGCTGCAGCCACACCGTGTTGTAACCTCCATGATGATTCCCAACCGACTGATACACAGCGCGGGCACAGCGACTCCAAACACGCATGCGCAGTTTAATTTGCACACATTTTCGGCTTCAGTAGACACACAATACTTCAGACTGAAACACGACTGCCCCCTACAGGTAATGAAGGGCATGTTCACAGCTTCCCGCACGCAGCCGCGCAAAGCCGCGGCAAGTCACGGGATCCCTTTTCTCGAAACGCAGGTTTTTAATGGCGACATCTGTATGAAGCTTTTGGAGTCCTACAGACCTAAATCGATTCATGTCATGGTGTTCTTTCGCTGGGAATTAACTGTATAACTAGCTCTGGTTAGTTATATGGTGACAGAAAAGAGTTGAATTTGACCTTTATTCTTTACATTGTACAGGGTCGATAAAAAGTGACTAGTCATTGAAAATTGGTAATAAAGTCCATATTTTCATAAACTGTACTTTTGTTACATAGAAAAATGAAAGCAAATCTTTAAATTTAAACATAGGCAATGGCTACTTCATCTTTCATCATTCACTGAGACTGTGGTGATCAGCTTTGCATGACAATTTTTCTTTTTGTCTTAAAACGTAGTGTTACTGTACATTCCTTCCTTTCACTGTACACCACAATCTCTGCACAAGAACAATGGAATTCCACACTTCATAGCATGCTGAGATCTTAGCTCATACCTAAACAGTCAAGCAGTCAGCCATCTTTGTTTACATTTCACGCTGCCTTCCGCAGACTGTTCTATCGAAGTAGAAAATATGAAATCCTGTTTATCATCTATTTAGATATTTTTTTTTATTATGACTTTAGTGATACTGAAGTTCTATAGCCATTAAATATTGCCTAGTTAATTTTCACCCACCACTTGAGATTCGTTTGGCCAACAACAACAAGCTTCACGTATGTAGATGTGGAGCATTTACAGTATGTAGAGCATAATAATTTGAAAATTAAACAGAAGGTGTATGAGGTTTGTTCAACATTCATTCACTACTTCACAAGATTAAAGTAATGCATACCTGTAGTTCATTAATGTTGGGGCAACTACAAAGCCAACAGCGTGTAAACATTCTTTTGCTTGTCTTTATGATTTGTTTGCAACTGACTGGTTTCCAAAGTCCATTGGAAGCTTTTAAGTTACTCACCAAAGCATGGGACAAAAAGAAGCACTTTAACTATCTTTTCGGGACTTGTCATATTCTGTTATATAATACAGCTGTTTCATGTCATGGTTTGCCTAATAGTTGGAAGTATTTAGGATATGCAGTGTTTTACAAATTTACAAAAAAATTTTATACTGTAGGCATCCTTGTGTGTCAGAGGCTACTAGAATTGTTAAAAATCTGTAACGGCATTTATCATATTCATTTTCTATGAAAGCAAATGTACTTTTTTGCAACAAATTATTCTTTAAAATGTAAATTAGAATTCAGAATGGAGTAGCGCTTCAATGTGAGGATGTAATTCTGTAATAATTTTGGCATTTCAAATGTCACAACACTATTGGAAAGTCGAGTTCTTCATCCTCCGTTCAATTTACATCCTTTGGTTTTTACTGACCATCGCACTGTGTCTGGTGTACATGATGTAGCTGCAGTTAATGTAAATTAATTTGTGACTAAACCTTTAAGAGTTAAAATAATTTTAATTTCATCTCAATTAGAGATGTTATGTCGGCAACATTTTTACTTTATAAAAAATTCATAGATACAGTATTAAGTTCCAAACAAATTTTTAACTATTGTCACAGAGTAATATTCTGCTTTATTATAAAAAGGTCAATTAGGTGCACTAAGTGAATGTCTAGTGGTCATGCTCAAAGTTATTAGATGATTTTCTTGCAGGTATGCGTACAGATTTCAAGATTTTCAGTTCTCATAAACCAGGCTCTCAGTTGTTTTTCTCTTTCTCTCTTTTTTTAGTTCTGTGTTTTCTGCCATATGCCTCCCTGAGTGGGAAATAGGAGATAAATGCAAGGCCAGCAGAGTCCTTGACTGCAGATCTGTAACTCTGTCAGCTTTCTGCACAGGATGAATGACTGTCTTTCTCTACATCTGTTTTGCCTGCAAACAGCAAGGTGGAAATGTTCTTGGGGGGATGACAAATGGGGCAGAGAGACTCAGCAATGTCAAACGGAGACATCTCATACCTGCTACTGCTCCACTATTCTCTTTTTGTATATACACTACCATATTGGCAAAGCATACTAGAACGGTGTGATGCATTGCAGGGTTTGTGTCGCGCTGGCTGTTTTTGAATCGCCTTCTGCAAAAAAAAAAAAAAAACCTTTGTAGCTATGCATTGCTGGTACATACAGGCACTGATCTTACCTTGTCTGTTGTTTCTGTTGTAGATATCGAGTCTGTACTGAGTACTAGAATTGCACTGCGATTGAAAAAGTAATTTATTATTTCTTCTGTTGATATTATTCTCTCTCTCTCTCACTCGCTCTCTCTCTTAACTACCTTTAACTTCTTTGGAATACCAAAAGTGCTCAAATGACTCTAAAGTCCTGAGGTGCCCTATTTCTGTTGTTGAATGGATTACTGAGAACACATGAACACCCTTACAGAAAAAAAATGAAAAGTTATTATTGATTCATCTTCAGTAACCAGGTGTACTGTATCTCTGAGTCTAGGTTGTGGTACACTTGAAGTCCATCACAAAAACACAGGATGGGAAATGGGAATAAACCCATAAATTCACTGCAGGGCACATTTCACACACCTAGGGGCAATTTACAGTAGCCAATACACCTACTGAGTTGTTAGATGGTAGGAAAAAATGGAGAACTCAGAGGAAACCCATAGGGACCTGAAAAGAATATGGAGAAAAACTTCCCACAGCAATCAATCTATCTATGCATTATTTTTGTACTACTGATCGTCTGCATGGTCAAAAGAAACTACAGTATTCCTCTTGGAGCCTTTCTCAGGAGACAGGGTACACCCTGGACAGGGTGCCAATCCATTGCAGGGCATACACATATACACACACTTAAGTGAGTGTAATGTTATTCATATTCAACACGTTTTGCCCTTTTTATTCAAAGATGGCATTTTGAAAGTCACAGAATGTGCATGCATAACGATGTGGTTTCTTCTTGTGGCAAAGTAATCTATCAGCATTCAGCCATTCACACAACAAAAGACCCCACTATAATTGGATTAAATGTGCATTTACAGCATGCTGCTTATAAGTGGCCCATAATGCAAATTTAAGAGCAGTGGGGTTTTAATTGCATTGTAATGGCAACTCAACGGAGGCTCAATTTTAACACTTCTCTTTGAAGAAGTCAATCCCAATTTATAGACGTAACACAGCTCTGTGTTTTTGGAGCATATATTCAATGATTTTTCAATGTGGGAACATTTTTAAATATTATTATTTTTATCTATAAAAAGTTATCTTCCATATTATTATTATTATTGTTGTTGTTGTTGTTGCAAGTAAATAAACATTTCTCTGTTAGCCTGGTTTTATGAGAATTATATGTTCTAGGGGATTTATACGAAATAATGAAATCTGATTATCTCATCCAACATAACACAATAACCTTAAGTGTCAATTCAATTTCCATGTATTTATTTACTGATGAAACCTTGTTATGTATAGCATAGATATGTCCCGCATATCAATAAGGTTGTTATCAAATTATGTTAATATTCTGTATAAAACATTGAGTAACACAATCAATTTAGATGAAGTGAAGAATGGTAAAATATATTTAAAAAATCAATAATAATAATAATAATAATAATTCAAGATGAATGAATGAATATAATATAATATAATATAATATAATATAATATAATATAATATAATATAATATAATATAATATAATATAATATTCATTCATTCATCTTCTATACCGCTTTATCCTGTATTTAGGGTCGCGGGGACCTGGAGCCTATCCCAGGAAACTCTGGGCACGAGGCAGGGTTAGGGTTAGGGTTAGGGTAACTACTCCCCCCACCGACCCACAACGTCCCGAGTCGAGGTCAGCAGCGCACCATCCCCACTATACACTGTGTTGACCGTGCACTGCTTTCCCCTCCTGAGATGCCGGATGGTGGACCAGAATCTCTTCGAAGCCGTCTGGAAGTCATTCTCCATGGCCTCCCCAAACTCCTCTCACACCACGTGAGCATTGAAGTCCCCCAACAGAACGATGGAGTCCCCAGGAGGTACGTTCTCTAGCGCCCCCTCTAGAGACCCTAAAAATGGCGGGTACTCCAAACTGCTGTTCGGCGCATAAGTGCAAACAACAGTAAGGATCCGTCCCCCCACCCAAAGGCGGAGGGAGGCCACCCTCTCATCCACTGCGGTGAACCCCAATGTACAGGCCCTGAGCCAAGGGGCAATAAGTATGCCCACACCTGCTCGGCGCCTCTCACTGGTGGCAACTCCAGAGTAGAAGAGAGTCCAGCCCCTCTCAAGGAGACTGGTTCCAGAGTCCAAGCTGTGCATTGAGGTGAGTCCAACTATATCTAGCCGGAACTTCTCAACCTCATGCACTAGCTCAGGCTCCTTCCCCCCCAGAGAGGTGACATTCCATGTCCCTAGAGCCAGCTTCTGCAGCCGAGGATCAGACCGCCAAGGCCCCTGTCTTCGGCCACCGCCCAACTCACACTGTACCTGACCTCTTTGGCCCCTCCTACAGGTGGTGAGCCCATGGGAAGTGAGACCCACGTTGCCTCTTCGTGCTGTGCCCGGCCGGGCCCCATGGGTGCAGGCCCGACCACCAGGCGCTATCCAGTCCGCACTACAGCTTGGCACAGGTTTTACGCCGGATGCCCTTCCTGATGCAACCCTCCCATTTTATCCGGGCTTGGGATTAAATGTTTATAAGGTAAATTTTATATATATATATATATATATATATATATATATATATATATATATATACACTAATGTTATTACTTTATTGGAATATTAAATTTTTTATTTAATTGTCCTCTCCAATATAATTTATTTCTCACAGAGAAATCCTTCTTTTAGGTCACGGCAGTTATAAAAGCATTTCACTCCATATCATACTGGCTAACAGGTCAAATTATTGGCCTGCATCAAACAAAGAAAACAACTACAGAGCTTGGTGAAACAAATAAAACTGGGTTAAGCACTTCTAGTGTATAATCAGTGAATTAGAATCTGGGGTTGCTTCTGGGATTACTAGGCTCAGCAACATTATTATTGCTCCAATCTGCATGACTATGTATTATGTACTACACGAATACTGTATACTGAACGGCCAATTTTTATTCCATCAATTGGTTATTTCTCCCTGATGCATCGGCATATTCCAAGATGACAATGACAGAATTTATCATGCTTATATTATGAAAAAGTGGTTCAGGCAGCATAAGACATACTTTTCACACATGTATTGGCCACCACAGTCCAGACCATAACCTCACTGAAAATCTTGTGTGCTCGAGAAGACTTTACACAGCGGTTTGACTCTCCCATCATCAATACAAGATGATGTCACTCTGGATGAAAGTAAACAAAGTATTAGTGTTTTTTTTTTTTTTGGCCAGGCAGAGGTTGTACTGTAGGTTTTAGGGGATTTACACAATTGAGATAAAGAATGATGATTTTTTTCATCTGTCACATATCACAACAACCTTAAGTGCCAAGATCCTGATACTTTAATTGTCCTGCTGTGATACAGTATCTCATGAAACCTGAAGGATTAAGTATAATTCATGCTGAGAAGAGTTTAAAAAATTTATCTCTAAGACATTAACTTTCCAGAATCACCAAAATGAAAAATATATATTTTGATGTAATAAATAGAATTTAATGTATTTTAATGTAATAGAATGTTAATTTTGCTCTGTGAACGTACTGTATGTTTGAAGGTTAAGCATTTCACTGCATATCGTACTGTGTATGACTGTGTATGTGACAAATAAAATTTTAATTTGAAAGGTTAAACTGATTAAACATTTATTTGGGTAAATTTAAATATGGAGCTAAGACACCAAAACAATTGCCTATATTGATGCAGCTGTTCTATATAAAGACAAGCCCGGTGCTATGTTAAATTACCAGTGTAACAAATTTTTTATAAAAAACAATACTAAATTAACCATGAGTCACATTTTTGCTGAAATCACAGGAGTTTTCAAGTTTAGCAAGGACTATGCTACCTGTATTAACCTTTTTTCTTTTTCTTTAAAAAAAAAAAAAAAAAAGCTAATTGAATAATTCGAACCAGATGATGGGATATTTTTTCCCCAAAAAATATCCTCAAAATTGTGTTTGATATAGACTCAGATACTTTGGACCCAAATGTAACTGGCTCACAAGCTCAAGTGAAGTCTCAAGGCACCTAGGCACTATTATTAAAATTAAATGAGCTTAATTAATGAACCTGTGCATATTAAATGGGCACAATGCACCAAACCAACAAGCACAGCATGCTGCTAATGTTCACGATTCAGCCTGCAAGAGTTTGTGCTTTTTTACTGACCGTGCATTGTACAGATAACTGACTAATGCAGTATTTAGTGAAGCTATTTCCATCAAGTATGCTTTTCCAGTACAATTGCTAAAAAAAAGAAAACCAAATAGAGGTTTTTGTCCAAAAACAGTCCTAGATGTTTATTAGCAATAAAACATTGCAATAAAACATGCATAGCAATAAAGCAATGCATTAACAAAATTAATGGTTATGCTTTAATCAAATGGTTTAATGTTATTAATTTCTTCATCCATCCATGAGATTGTTCTACCTTAAAACCAAACTCTTATTTAATGTATTATTTAGGTATTTATTATTTAATTCTTATTTAACACACTATGATTTTCATGCATTTATTTGAGTAATATTATGCTGAGAATAGTGTAAGTGCCAAATCGCACGTGTTATGAATTTGTTGTTGTGTTTATTTTATTTTACTTGCTGTTATTTCATTTATTCTACCTTGTTCTATTCAGTAGTAAAGCATTAAGCATTAAGTTTGTTACATAAGCCATAAGCTTTATATTTCTTAGTCCTGCATCATAAGTTGACAATCGTAAGTTGGTCTGTGATGTCATTCTACTATTACATGCATTTGTGTGACTGTCATATGTTAGAGAGTTCAGTTTAGATGAGGAAGGCTACGGAAACACAAGCTTTTGACCGTCAGCTAAGGTGAGCTCCCGGTAAGCTAGAATGTGAGATACAGCAACTAGGTTGTTGTAACCGTAAGCTCCCGTAAGCGGATATATACAGCAAGAGTGTTGTCATATTCGTAAGCTAAGACTGTAATTTACAAGATACAGCAAACAGGTTGTTGTAAAAGTCAGAGATTTGCAAGATGCAGCAACTGGTGTCTGTAATCACAGTGGATTTACTCAAGACGACTGTATGAAGTGTTGATTCCTTGATGCTGACAAAATAAACTACAAGAGACAAAGAGATCGGACTTCTGTCGTGTGAGTGAAACTTTAAACCAAAGCTACGCGTCAAAACTGGTGAAATAATATGACCGCATCTACAAATAGCATAAACAAGCCCTACATACAGTATGAAGTTAAGCCTTAAGCCTTTATTTGTCACATATACATTACAGCACAGTGAAATTCCTTCTTCTCATATCCCAGCATAACTGGGGTCAGAGCGCAGGGTCAGCCATGATACAGCGCCCCTGGAGCAGATAGGGTTAAGGACCTTGCTCAAGGGCCCAACAGTGGCAACCTGGTGGAGCTGGGGATCGAACCGCCGATCTGCTGGTCGGTAACTCGGTGCCTTAGCCCTCTGAGCCACCACTGCCCCATATGAACAACGTATTAAAAACTAATAGTGGTAATGAGTGTAAGATAATGTGTAATACAAGTTAACATTAGTTACAAGTTAACACTGTAATAAAAGTAAACACCAGCTAAAGGGTTTGGGCATTATAATATCACACCACAGTGCATTATGTGAATTTTGCCATGTCGGACACAACATCTATTACTTCAACGCCCATCCTCAAGGCTAGGAGCAAGCATGACAGCAGCAAAGCTGTGCTGCACTGCAGGGACCAAATTCTTAAAGAGAGGTGACAGGACAAGTACACGGTCCTCAATCCTAACTAGTGGAGCCAGGTTCCCCCCTGAGTCAGATGCTTGTTGGGACACTTAAGCATGCCAGATAAGTATAGTCAATGCTCAGTGATTACAGAAAGATGTAGAGAGGATTTTCACTAATCTCAAGTGGTACATTATGCTTGTACAGGAGATGAAACATCTCAGTTTTTGGTTCCGACCTATTGTGAAATATTTTTAAGGCAGTGCATCATAACCTGATAGCAGGTCACAGAGCGCAGGGAAACACACAGTGTCATAGCCTGTTTGTAATGTTGACATTTGAGGGCAGACTTCCCAATGGTATACATCCCATCCCAATGCCAGCAGATAAACCCATTAGTTACCGCAAAAGCACCATTGCACTTTTTTTTTATCTTTGATTGAATTTCATTTAAACAAAGACACTGTCATGGACATAACCAGGCCATTAGATAATGGATGCATGTGGGCATGCATCCATTATCAGTGCTAGTAGATCAGTGCTAGTAGACTCTGCAATAAAATAACCAGAATCAGTGCCTCTACCCAACATTTCTGATTCTGACTGATCAGGGCACAATTTTTACATCAAACCTTGTGGCATCCTAGATGTCATCAGGGACATTCAGGTTGAAGTGGCTTTTTTCTAGGAAAATAAAAAAATAGAATCGTTCTTGGCATGAAAGCAAATCTCTATGCACTGGGTTAAATAACACAGGAGAATTTGTTACAAGCTCATGCCGAACAATCCTGACTGTAACATCTAAATTTGAACAGAAGAGGGAACATGCTCTTATTACTACCCACATCAAGTTTCAAATTAATCACAAAGTGACAAATACCCTTTGAAGTCTTCAAAGGTTTACCACCTCAGTCAGACTTGAATCAGTGAAGGGAGGCATTCCCTGTGTCTCTGGCAATCGCAGTTCCTGAGATGGCAGCTTAGTTACCCTGTGGAGACCATCTCTCACTGTCACAGAGAGAACAGGTTGTAAAAAAGAGTTTTTGAATGTCTTTCCACCTCTGCCGTTTACACTGATCTCATATAGTGCCATGTGACTTCTCCCAGTGTGGTGGTACTCGGCCACCCACATGATTTGCTTGATTACAAAAAATGTTGTTCATGATGAATTTAAGGCTATGCTTGACATAAGGATAATAGAAGAGTTGCGCAGTGACTGGAGTAGCCTAGTTGTTTATACATTTTGCTCCTAAGATGCCAGTGATCTGCCCTCTGGACCTGTCTGACTCATCATGGTGACTCGCTTGTGGTTAGAGATCACATTGCATGGATCCCGTGTGGTCTGTCTGGAATGCATGTGGGGACCGGGGATGGTTCCACTGTTCCAAGAAAACGGTCTTGGTCTTGGCTGATGTTGACAGCTGTTCTCAGAGGACTCGTGACTGCAGTCACTTAATAGTTCAGGACTGGAGTTTCCTACAGTCAACCTGAGCCTCCAATAACAAACTGGACTCCATATTAACTTATAATATCTCCTGTTATACTGTACTTCTAACCTCCTAACACACAGAATGATCATGTTATCACCCAAATGTGTATGGGTTCCTTTCAAGGTTTCTTCCTATTGCCATCTCAGGGAGTTTTTCAACTGTCGCCGTCGCCCTCGGCTTGCTCATCAGGGACTATCTATGAAATTCACATTTCATATTTCAACTTCCATAATTCTTATGCTTGTGTAAAGCTGCTTTCTGACAGTAAATAAAATTGAATTGAATAAAATTACGATGCTTAACCAGTGACCTGAACTGATGACCGATGGTGGGGATGTTTGAATGCATGGTTTGGTGTTGGTATGTCAATGGAGCAAGGGTCAGGTGAAAAGAAAAGAATGCACACCTGATGAAAATGTGTCTAATTAGTGCTTGTCTGTTTTCAGTGATCCTGAGGAAGCAGTAAAAGGTCATGCCAGAGGGTGAACGGAGGTGAAATTGAGTCAGCCCAGGCATCTACTGTATGTGGATATGCTGAAAAGCCAAGCAAATTCAAAACACGCTAAGAATAAACATTAACTCTGCTACCAGTGCCCATTTACCTTCCCTTCCATAATCTTGTCACACAAAGGCTCCCAGTAGTATTCTTTAAAATTCTCAAAACATCATAGCAAGGTTAATCTGGCAATGTTATGATCATTGGGGCACCATTGGTTTCATACTGTTTCTGAACATGAGAATTACTTTAATGAAATCCAACCTAATTGATTGCATGCTATTGAGATACCATAGACCAAATACAACTTTAAAACAATATTCCAGAATAACATTTATTTTTTTTCAAAAATTGCTCATTATGCTGATGCAACATTTTCTTTTTGTCTGCAACTAAGTACCAACTGTACCCTGAGTGGGACTTAAATCCTGGTTACAACAAAAAGAACACTTGTCTGCCATAGAAACTGTAGTTCTAGTAAAACTTTGTCAGGCAACACAGAGCACAAAATTCCTTTTCAATTGCCAAAAAATACTACACAACTGCAATTTAACAAGATATTTAATGAAGAAGAAAATAACAACAATAAAAACCACTTAACATCCAAAAATCCTTTCTGTGAAACAAAACAGTAAGCAGTTTATTAACTGTACAAATCATATTAGATAATTATAGTAGCAAGGCTGAGGAATCCTGTAGAATAGCTGGACTGTTTGAATGCAACATGCAATGTGTTTAACTGTGATTTTCCACCTTTGTGTTGTTTTATAACTTGTTGTTTCACTTCCAAATCAATATTTCAGTGTATTTGTTGCTTGCTGCTGGTACCACAAGCACTGGTTTTGCAGCATTTTGGAGCCACAATGCACTTGACAGAGGAAAGCTGTCTGCACATTTGTAAACAATGGTCTGGAACAAAGTCTCAATATAATTTTAGTATATTCTGAATGGACTTTTTGAGAAGGTTGTACAAACTACAGAATTTAAACTTTTATTACATTAATCATCAATGTCTTGCCTGCAAAACAAAACTATTTCAAACCAAATAACAAGTTCATAACAAGAGTTAGATAAGTACAAGATTCATACTGCACGTTTAGTCATGTTTCTACTACTGTATGTGATGATACAATACAATCAATTTGGGGCATTGGTAGCAGGTTTCTCGCCTGTCATGCAGAAGGCCTAGGTTTGATTCCCAGATAATGCCCAAACCTCAGCCGGATAAAGCTCGGATAAAATGCTTACATCAGGAAGAGCATCTGGAAAAACCTGTGCAGAGTTGTTGTGAGAAGAGGATGGTCCACTGTGGTGACCCGTCTACAGCAGCAGGCAGAAGACCAACATTACCTACGATGCCATCAAATAATAATCAACTAATCAAATAATTAAGTAACAACAAGAACAACAGTGAACCATTATTTTAAGACACAAGGGCCTGTTCAGCACAGCCCAATATGCAGCTGGCCAAGCAGGCAAAAAGCCAACCCAAGAGCGGTTCACCCAGCCTTTAAACTTCCAGATACTGTACCAAACCGATTAAGCATAAGCAAGTCTGATCCCCGGAGCCCTCACCCTGCAACCCACAGCACCCCAAGGACTCTCTAGAAATGTCCTGATGCCAGACACCACAGCACAACCTCAGACGTCTTGTGGAGTTATATACAGTACATACACATGCACACACAAATATTAAATACTGTTAAATATTAAATAATAATTTAAATAGAGATGCTAAATAAAAAGAAACTCTTCATTAGAAACAGATAGGAACATACAAGTGCATGTCAAACACATGTTAGTAATCAGAATATAACAATCATGGGTTTTAACATCAGCCAACAACATGTCTCAAGGCAGAACATGGAGAAAAACAAGAAACAAGATAAAAAAAATGTATATCAATACAGAAACACAAGGCTCTAGAGACAGATGGTATAATTCGGATTGAGTAAGTTTTTTTTTTGTGTGTGTGTGTGTCTGTGTGTGTGTGTGTGTGTGTGTGTGTGTGTGTAAGTGGGTTCTAGTGTTCACAATCAGTAATCCGGTGAGTTGGGTCATGTGTGCTGGGAGTTTGAGTCCTTGTCGACCATGTTTGTAGGCTGTTATGTTCTGGGTGAAAGAATAAAATGAATAAGTCCATTGTATTGTAAAAATGTTTTTCTAACACGCAAAGTATGACTTGATCGAACCACTAAGTATTTTAAATAGCATTAGTACATCAAATGAGAATGCTAACATGAGTTGCTTTAGTATTTTAAATGCATTATTACTCTAAGGAGCTTGGTTTTGGGACAGAGAGGTTTGTGCGGTTCAGTGATGAAGAGTGGCAGGAACGGAGTCCAGCAATGGCATTTTCATTTGCTGCTTTAATGCGTGCAAGGGCTTTCTGTGTTATCAGCTTTTGTCAGGAAAAGACTCTGTCTTACGTTTGACAAGCAGGGAAATTGGAACATGGGTGAAGGTTTAGAGAACTCCTAAAATCTCTTTTACCAGTATAACCAGAATAGCAAAATGCTATACTAGAAAAAACTTTATTCTTTTAATGGCAAAAGCCATTGGGGGTATTTTTTGTCCTTTGGAAAGAGCACTGTAATGTGTTGCTAATTTATTTTAAATAACAAAAAGATTAAATAGCAATGTTGCCTTACATAGAGCAGTTTAACATTGGGATGTTGCTATTTGACTAGTGCTTTTCATCCAATTTTGGGCCAAACTTAGGCCTTAAATAGTCTCAGTTGTGCTCATCTTTGTCAGGTTATTGCCAGCACTGATGATCATCAAAACACCAAGAATATCTATGCAACACCACATTCCAACCAACAGTCTTATTTTTGCACCTGTCTTGATGATTTTGAAAACACAGTGCACTTTAGAATAATAAAAAATTATACTTCTATGTTTGCAATTCTCAACTAATGTATTTCTTTTTTTTCTAAAACTCGATAATGCCATATGATTGTTATTGTGTATTGATATACACAATAATCAAGTTAATGTGTTTAAAATATATAAACAAAAACATCTGTAAGGCATGTTATTCAGCAAATATGTTTGACAAAAGTTGATTCACAGGAACAGTCACAAGCCACCAAAAATTTTTAAGCATTATTTTATCTTTTTTTCAATTACCAAAGTGTTGTTGTTTTTTTATTCAATTAATCAGAATTGATTAATTAAGCAATATCACATGATAGGGAGTGATATTGTATTGAGTATCACTGCAGCTGTAATTTAGTAATTGGCATTGAAGGTATCACAGCCATCAACAGCACAACCTCGTTTGTGATATTACTTTATACAACAGTTTTACAAATGCCATTTCTTGTTATCAGGTTATGAATATTGTTTATCCTCCCTTGACTAGTTGAAATACTGTAGCATTGGACAGGTGACCATCAGTTAGGACTTACTGATGTGTAATTAACAGGGGTAAAAATAGTTTTAAATTCTTACAGGTACTATGTAGCCACAAGCTGACGAGAATATTTAAGAAAAAAAAATACATATTTACTTTATAATTTCACTTATTTCACTTTAGAATATCAGCTACCCTTCAATTTCCAGTGTTGGATTCCAAATAGAGTTACGTAGGTGGAAAGATGTACTGTAGGTGTGCTGTAATGTAGGGTGTATAATCGCTTAATCCAAGCACCAAGTAGTATGCTTGATCAGGGGTTACAAAGGTGCTTAAGATTCAGCCTTGTGTTTGAAGTTAGATACAATAGCTTTGTAGCTCGCGTTAGCCGTGAACAAAAGAATAAAGACAGTTCAGAGGCAATTCACATGACTTATACTTTAGTACGATTAGATGTGTTTTCTTGCTAAAACTGCTTTTGTGACTTGTTTTGAATATGGTTTTTGGCAGGTAGCTGCTCTCCTCTCTTTCCAGTATGACAGACTACACTGACCTACTTTCATCCATGCTGGTGACCAACAGTGTAATTAGCTATACATATAGTTAAAAGTCTCAATCTACTGCGGGGCTCACAAGCATACACACACTCACATAATCTCTCACACACTATGGGCAATTTTGAAACAACAATTACCCCAACCTACATGTCTTTGGAATGTGAGAGGAAACCTGCAGTACCTGGAGGATACCCATCAAGCACGGGGAGAACATGCCAACTCCATCCACACAGACCAGAGGCGGGAATCAAACCCTCTACGCTGAAGGTGGAAGGCAACAGTTGGAACAAACTGTTGCATGATTTTCTATAACAGCACCTCAGACAGAGGTGACAGCTGCAAGTTTTGAGCTTTGCCTAATTTTTTATTTCTTAAGTACCTCATTCATTTAGCTTATCTTATAGCTTATTCATTTTCCAATATCGCTGCCTTTCATAAAACTGTAAAATTTCATAATACTTTCTATCATGTTTGTATTGGTTCTTGACTTATCACGGATTATTCAGGTGAAATCCAGGACATCGTGTCTCTGTTCTTATTCCTTTTTTTTTGTGGTTGGCAAATGCTGCCCAAGGACTTTTATAGCTATATAAGTTGTGGGCCTGCCCACATAGGTGCTCACAGTGAGAATCAGTGACATTATACATTACAATATAAAAGAGGGCATTATGATCCCTCCAAGGTTTTCTTTCTTCTTTTATTGTGTAGCAACAACAATTCAGGAGCTAGCTAGATAAGGGCATTTGGGATTAATTCACTAAAATCGCAGTGTGTGAAGACTGAGGTTCACCGAGTTTTCTCATAATGAGCAGTTCCGACTGCCAAGGACTCCACATAACCATGTCTCATATGAGTCATGGCTCATAATTCCACTCAGCATTTGTTCCAGACTATCTTTGCTAATGAGCCATTAGCTTTCACTCACACAAAGTACATCACCTTTGCTACCTGTGGAGGAATGTCGTCATGCGGATATATTGCTCTTATACACAAGCATACAAATTCAGATTTTATTAGCAATTAGATATGCAGATAGTCTGAGGCCAATACAAGGGCAAACAAAACACAAAAAAGCATTCACTTCATCCGCAAGTCAAACTAGATCATTTAAAAGTTTTAAACACACAAAACAAACAGAGAACTGTATTGAAATACTAATAGATTTTGTTTGCTCTAAGAACTCTCAAAGTGAATGAGTAAAGGAAAGACACAATCTAACCCTAGTCCTATAAATGCACACTCAGTCTGAAAGCGAACCCAAGAAAGTGAGTACTCACGTGAACGATTCCGAAATAGCCTGGGCATACTCAATGACAGAGTGATGTGCGGCGCCATCTTCCGGGTCCTGGTGCCGGTCGCGGCTTAGTGCGCATGACAGTACCCCCCTGTCCAGGACCGACTCCGGACGGTCCAGGGTTGGAGGATACCCGGTGACGGTAGTCCCTAATGAGCCCGGGGTCGAGGATGAAACGTGCTGGGACCCAGGAACGCTCCTCGAGTCGAGGATCCGCCGCACGGTGTAAGCGGGACTGCCGTCAATGATACGGGGGGGAGGAGCAGGGGGGGTGGGTGGAACCATGGGTGAGGTGATGAATGGCTTCAGTTGGGAGGTGTGGAAGACGGGGTGGATCCGGAGCGCCGCAGGCAGCTGGAGCCGGTAGGTGATGGGGTTGATCCTTAGCGTGATGCGGTATGGCCCAATGAATTTTGGTGATGAGCTTTCGTGACTCGGTGTGCAAGTGAAGGTTCCTGGTGGATAGCCATACCTTGTCACCTACGTGGTACAAGCGTCCCGGAGGGTGCCGACGGCGGTGTTGGATGGCATAGTTGGCGTTGGCGCGTCGGGTGGCGAGGTTGGCTTGGTGCCATAGCCGCCGGCACCGGCGAACCAACTGTTGGGCCGATGGTACGTCAACCTCCGGTTCTTGGTGGTCGAACATCGGAGGTTGGAAACCATGGCACACCTCAAATGGGCTCAGGTTGGTGGCTGAGGACACATGGAGGTTGTGGGACAACTCAGCCCATTTGAGGTAGCGGGCCCAGGAGCGTTGGCGATCCGACACAAATCACCTCAGGTAACGCTCCAGCTGTTGGTTGGTTCGCTCCGTCTGACCATTCGTCTGGGGGTGGTAACCAGAAGACAGGCTGCAGGTTGAATGGATCAGACGGCAGAAAACCCTCCAGAACCGGGCGGTGAACTGGGGACCTCTGTCCGAGACGATGTCCTTTGGGAACCCATGCAATCGGACTACGTGTTCCAGTATCAGCTCGGCGGTGTTCTTAGCTGACGGGAGTCCGGCGAGGGCCACCAGGTGCACTGCCTTGGAGAAGCGATCCACAATGGTGAGGATTACGTCCTTTCCCTCCGAGACCGGCAGGCCCGTGATGAAGTCGACGGCAATGTGCGACCAGGGCCGCCGAGGGACAGGAAGTGGTTGAAGTTCCCTCGGTGCCGGCTGATTGGTGTTCTTCGAAGGCCACCAGAAAGCCCGTTTCACGAAGGTGAGGGTTCGTAGGGTTCCCTGGTGTCCCGCGACGAGCGAAGAATGGCCACACTGGAGGACTTCGGGCGTTAGCTGGGTTGGGACATAGAGTCGTCCGGGCGGCACGCCTGCCGGTGCGGGTTCTGTGGTCAGTGCCTGGCGGACCCTCGTCTCCATGTCCCAGTGCAGGGGTGCGATGATTCGGGTGGATGGCAGGACAGGCACGGGGTCCGCCCGGGGCGTCTCTCACTCGTACTGACGTGAGAGGGCGTCAGCCTTGGTGTTCTTTGACCCCGGGCGGTACGACAGATTGTACTTTTCAAAGTTGTACTGTTCAAAGAACAGAGCCCACCGTGCCTGGCGTGGGTTGAGTTGTTTGAGGTTCCGGATGGTGAGCAGGTTCTGATGATCCGTCCAGACGATGAACGGCTCACTGGCGCCCTGGAGCCAGTGATGCCATTCCTCCAAGGCCCACTTTATGCCCAACAGTTCACGGTCCCCTACTCCGTATCGCTGCTGAGTGGGGTTACATCATCACATCTAGGCATTTGGCAGACGCTCTTATCCAGAGCGACTTACATTTTTATCTCATTACACATCTGAGCAGTTGAGGGTTAAGGGCCTTGCTCACGGACCCAACAGTGGAAACTTGGTGGTTGTGGGGTTTGAACCTGGGATCTTCCGAACCGTAGTCCAATGCCTTAACCACTGAGCTACCCCTGGGTTAAATTTCTTGGAGTAGAAGCCACATGGGTGTAGCTTCTGGTCTGGACCTCGCTGGGAGAGAAAGGCGCCGGCGCCCACCTCCAACGCGTCCACCTCCACAACGAATGGTTGACTGGCATCCGGATGGAGGAGAATGGGTGCGGTGGTGAAGAAGTGGCAGAGTCTGTTGAAGGCGGAGATGGCGGTTGGGTTGAGTTGGAAAGGATGGGTTGAGGGCCTGGTCAATGCGGTGAGTGGTGCTCTAACTGTACTGTAGCCCCGGATAAAGCGACGGTAAAAGTTCACAAACCCGAGAAAGCGTTGGAGCTGCTTCAGTGTCCTGGGCAGGGGCCAGTGGCGTACAACCTCCAGCTTCTGCGGGTCCATGGCCACACCCTGGGACGAGATGACAAAACCCAGGAACGTGGTGGAGTGCTCGTGAAAAGCACACTTTTCCAGCTTACAGTACAGCTGGTGGGCGAGCAATCTCTTGAGAACAGCTCTGATGTGTTTGGTGTGTTCTTCTGTGGTGTGTGAGTATATTAGAATGTCGTCTAAATAGACGAACACCCATCGGCCTAGCATGTCCCTGAGAACATCATTAATGAACTGTTGGAAGGCCGAGGGTGCGTTACAGAGTCCGAACGGAATGACCAGGCTCTCATAATGTCCGATGGGGGTGATGAAGGCCGTCTTCCACTCATCACCCTCCCTGATGCGCACAAAGTTGTAGGCGCTCCGGAGGTCCAACTTAGTGAACACGGTGGCACCAGAGAGGGCGTCCAGGGCTGAGTTGGTAAGAGGCAGTGGGTGACGGTTTCTGATGGTGATTCTATTTAGCCCCCGATAGTCAAAACATGGACGAAGTTCGCCCCCTTTCTTCTTCACGAAGAAGAACCCCGCGGCTGCCGGCGAAGAGGATGGCCGAATGGTGCCATTTCGTAGGGCGCTGGCGACATACTCCTCCATCGCCTGGGTCTCGGTGTTGGAGAGGGAGTAGAGATGGCCGTGGGGGGGGGGGGTCGTAACCCGGCTGGAGTTCAATGGCCAGGTCGTACGGGCGGTGAGGTGGTATGTGGTTCGCCCGGCGTTTACAAAACACCTCAGCCAGGTCCCGATAAGGTGGAGGAATGGCGTGGATGTCGACGTCGGGGGCCTCGGACTCCCTGGAACACGTCCCAGCCTGGGCCCGTAGGCATAATTCGGTGCAGGTCGGCCCCCACTGGAGGATCCGGCTTTGAGACCATGAAATAAGCGGGTCGTGCTGCAGAAGCCATGGGTAGCCGAGGATGATGGGTGGAGAAGAGAGGGACGTGAGGTGGAACTGAATGGACTCGTGGTGCTGACCGAGGATTAGAATGATGGGTTGTGTCTGCTGGGTGATGGGGCTGGATGAGAGGGGCCGCCCGTCGACAGAGGTGATCTTCATTGGCTGGGATAACGCCTCGATCTTTACCCCCAACCCTTTGGTCTCCACCTCGCCCGCAGGATGTTCAAATGTTAGTTTGAGCTGACGGGTAAACTCGTTATAGGAGTGAGCGGTGTCGGTGGCAGCGCGCAGGACTGCCGTCGCCCACTCTGCTGCCTGCCCTGATAGCAATGAGACGAGTAGTGCAATGCGCAGCGGGTCGGTGGAGTATTTGGTGGCATTAAACTCAAACACCAGTTCGAGCGATGTTAAAAACACACTGCATTTCCCATCCGTGCCATCCCATTTATCCGGGAGTGCTAGAAAAACATCAGAAGGAGGGGGGGTTGGGGCGGGGCCGCGGCCGCTGCGGCGGGCGGACCGCTAGCCATGCCATCAACAGCCGCCCGGAGGCTCGCGTTCTCCCGCTTAAGCTCCGCCACCTCGCGGCGCAAGCCCGCGACGTCTTGGACACTCCGGCGCAGAGCATCGAGCTCACCGGTTAGCTTATTGATAAGCACGGCATGCTGGTCAACCACATCGCATAGGCGCGCGTGATCCGCTGGGTTTACTGTCATTCTGTCAGAACTAACCCCATGAGAACCAGAAAGACGTAGCGTAGCAGTTAGCCCTGTAGCGTGAATGGTAAACCCAAACGCGGATGGACACAAGCGGGCAGGATAATCACGCGATTTGCTCTAAGAACTCTCAAAGTGAATGAGTAAAGGAAAGACACAATCTAAGCCTAGTCCTATAAATGCACACTCAGTCTGAAAGCGAACCCAAGAAAGTGAGTACTCACGTGAACGGGAACGATTCCGAAATAGCCTGGGCATAGTCAATGACAGAGCGATGTGCGGCGCCATCTTGTATCCTTTTATGCTTTCAGGTTCGCGACCGCCTTACTTCCGGGTCCTGGTGCCGGTCGCGGCTTAGTGCGCATGACACATACAGTATGTGTTCATAAAATGGATTTCTCAATTTGTATTAATTTTGACTTTGTTAGACTATGAAATTCTGAATGCATTAAGACTATTAAAACATGCAATTATGCAGTGAACAGTGAACATGTTCAATATCCATCCATTTATTTTCTGAACAGCTTATCTTGGGTAGGGTTGCACGGGCCTGGAGTTTATTCTAGTTCTTAATGGGGTGCAGGTCACAAGCATACACCCGCTAACATGCCCAATCCCACACTACAGACAATTTGTGAACACCAATAAATCTAGAGGTATGCAGATGAAAACCACCAAGCATCTGGACGTGTAAACTCCATGCACACCAGACCCAAAATTTGAAGCCAAATCCCTTTTTTTTAAAACAGTGTTTAAAGCTTATTTAACTTTATCAGCTTAACACCAGTTTCATACTATAATATTCAACTTAACCAGATCCTGGGTTTCAAGACTCTGCTTTACACCTGTATCACTGCATGGGGTAAATACTGAGGTGAGTGGCAGAAAGTCAGCTTTGATTAAAGGATTTTCACATCTATAATGAGTGACACATCTAGTGAAGCATCTGTGAATCACACAAGCCTGCTTTATCACAGTCCTATTAGTTCTGAGACCCTAGCAAAAGATCTATCTTGAATAATAAATTGTTCATTTTTTACTACCCAAGAATGACCCAGGAGTGTCTCTACACCTTTCGTCTCATAAAAAATGCAAGTTCTATGAATTGAAAACACCCTCTATGCCTTTCTGTCATCACAAAGGCACCACATCCTCCTTCTACCGTGATTACATTATGCTATTAACCATATGACATACACCATACTGTTACAGAATGATGAGTGGCATCATAGAGGCATGCATTGCTGTATGGATGAACACAGGACTGTGTGTCTGAAGTGAAGACATCTGGTCATTAGGGAATTGTTAACTTAATAGAAAAATCCATTTATGGTATATTCCCATTTAGCATATATGATGTCTAGTATAGGCTCTAGATAGTCGGTGATCTTGACTACAGTAAAGCGGGTGCTAATAATGAGAAAGAGAGAGTAAATGAGTGAATTAATGCTTTCTTTTGAGGCTAAAATATATTAATGTTTTGTGTATATTAGGCAAAGATTAGGTTTTCAGAAACTGTAAATTTTGCTTTAATAATCTATGATGAAATTAATACTTTAATATATAGAAAAATGGATACTTAACTAAAGTGTGAGGGGAAGGGGGGGCCAAGTATCCTAATATATCCGGCATTATGATTGCACAAAAAACACACTTACATGCAAATTACGACATCATCCATTTAATCCACTGGTTTTCTTAAAAACTTTAAGTAAGCAGAAAACTGGGCACCTGGCCAGTCTAGCAACCTGCAGTACAGAAGATAGTCACTTTTACTCTTGTTTGTGACTCACTAGAGAGGGAAGTAATCATGACTATAAAAACTATTTAAAAAAAAAAAAGGGCCACAAAAACGAGCTGAGCAACCTTGAGGGGACAACTGACATCTGCTGTAATTCACAAAAAGTCAACCTTAACCGTGCATTTTTTTTTTTTTTTTTTGCAAGATGCTGAATATAACTACAACAACAACAACATCAGCAACAAAACTCAACAAACTATTCAACATATTTTAGACACGGATGATGGCAAAATCAGATTTTCTCTCTCCCTTTTCCCTTGCTTAATGTGACATTATGTCCCCTATTTAGATTTGTTGTAAAATACATAGGACCCTGGGAATTGCATGGAGAGCTATACTTAAATATATGCAAAATGGATACTGTATATGCAAGTGGAATATTTTTAAACCTAGTCAAATCTACATGTAATTTTCTAAAATAAGATTACAACAAACCAAATGTAAGATTCTTAAGTATATTTCCAGTCAAATGTTACCATCATTGTAAGCAAAAATTTATTGTTCAGTTGGCAGAGGATTTAGCTTCTTTCAAGAAATAAATACTAATGCTAGCAAAAATAGATTCCAATAAGGTATAATAATATCTTCAATCTTTTTGTAAAATATGATTAGAAACAAACTTCATATCTTAGGTTTGGTTTGCTGCAATCTTATTGTAAGTGCCATATCGCACTTATGAATTTGTTGTTGTGTTTATTTTATTTTATTTTATTTGCTGTTATTTCATTTATTCTACCTTGTTCTATTCATTAGTAAAGCATTAAGCATTAAGTTCGTTACATAAGCCATAAGCTTTATATTTCTTAGTCATGCATCATAAGTTGACAATCGTAAGTTGGTCTGTGATGTCATTCTACTATTACATGCATTTGTGTGACTGTCATATGTTAGAGAGTTCAGTATAGAAACACAAGCTTTTGACCGTAAGCTAACGTAAGCTGGGAATGTAAGATACAACAACTAGGTTGTTGTAACCGTCAGCTAACATAAGCTCGTAAGCTCGTAAGCTGGGAATGTAAGATACAACAACTAGGTTGTTGTAACCGTCAGCTAATGAGAGCTCCCGGTAAGCTAAGAATGTAAGGAACAGCAACTAGGTTGTTGTAACTGTAAGCTCCCGTAATTAGAGATATACAACAAGAGTGTTGGTATATACTAAGCTAAGACTGTGAGTTATGAGATACAGCAAATAGGTTGTTATAAAAGTCAGAGATTTGCAAGATGCAGCAACTGATGTCTGTAATCACAGTGGATTTACTCAAGATGACTGTATGAAGTGTTGATTCTTTGATGCTGACAAAATAAACTACAAGAGACAAAGGGATCGGACTTCTGTCGTGTGAGCGAAACTTTAAGACAAAGCTACGCGTCAAAACTAGTGAAATAATATGACCGCATCTACACTTATTTTAAGAAATGTAGATAAATCTAGCTATACTGCCCAGCCAAAAAAAAGGTCATCACTGGCATTTAACTAAGCAAGGCCCGGTTTCTCAAAAGCTTCTTATCGCTAAGTAGTTCTTAAGTTGGACCTTAACCTCTCTCTTAACTTTATGGCACATTTCCCGAAACGTTCTTACGCTAAGTATCTCTTAGCTAAGTCACACATTCGTAAGGTTGGTCTGGACCAACCTTAACTCATACTTAGCGTAGTTTCAGCTCAAGACGCTAGTCTCCGCCACTGAGCAGCAGTCTTTATAAATCGGCGGTGTATGCAAACACATTATGGCACGTTATCAAAGTCTTATTAATGATGGAATAATCTGTAGACCTTTTTAAGAATTTTATTTTATTTGATATCAGAACTAATAGAGTGACTTTTAATTAGCCTATTTCATAATTTGACTAATGCATTAAAATTGCCAATCACAATTAATATTAAACAGGTGGCGAACAATTTGGCAGCGATACAGCGTGGTGTTGTGTTAAACTGAAGACAACGCGGTCCGTGGAGCCATGTACATTTTTCCTTTAGACAAAACTTCAGCCCTTTTCATATTTTCCCCGTGGTCGTTATTAAAAAAAATATTTAAATAAAAGTTTTGCCTTCCGAGGCAACAGATTATGGAGCTTCTTGAGCTGCTCAGACCTGCGCGTGCCAGACCAACGCATCTTACTTACACTCCCCGTCCCGTTGTCCAGCTGCTCGCTGCTTTTTGTTTAAAATATGTTTCATTGATCATTAGCCATTATCCATGACTTTATGGGTTTTTCTTTTGACTCGTTTTATTTTTATGAAATCTGATTTAGTTAAATGAGAAAATAACCTTTTGAGTTTCAAACCCCGCATCCATTCATTTTTCTGGGTGATTGTAATGTTTAATACCCCTACAGTATTCACTTATGCGGTTTGACTCGCTGTGAGATGCGGTGTGTTATACCCCTATCTCACCTGCACGGTCTCGCGCTGTGGCCGTAGGCTTGATCATGATTCACCCCGAGTTTTTGCGCTGTGGTTACGTTTCCATCTTTCCGCGTGAAAAATTCAACGTTTAATTTTTTGCTGGTCCTCGCGGAAGCTTGCAGACCTTGAAGAACTTCCCGGAACGTTAAAGGAATGTCGCGGGCAATCGCGGCAGCTCACGGAGATGAGTCAGGCCGCACAGGTGAGAGAGGGGTATTAGGCACCGTGATCCGCCTCGAGTGACCGGCGCCCGACGGTCCGCGAAGATCTGCAAGGTCCGCGAGCTTCCACATGTTAAACATGTTTATTTTTTTTGCGTGGTAAAATGGAAACGTAATAACAGCACCAAAACTCGCACTGAATCATAATGAACCGCACTTACGGCCCCGCGTAGGTGAGATAGGGGTATTAAACCTCCACTCTGTCATCTCATCGTATTCATTCCATAAGTGCGCTATACAACCCCAACAACTGACACTTCACATTGTTTCTGAAGCTGGTGAAGAGTGTTATCAGCTGCTTGTCAATCAACTATGATTGGATACCCGGTTCGTTTCACGGCCACATGTTACATGAAAATATTAGCGATATTAATTTATTAATTAATATTAGTTTATATATTTGTCTATTATGGCATGTTATTGTTAAGTTAACCCATGTCGAAATAAACGCTATTAAAAGAATTTAGTGCAATGTTTAATTTGCATAGAAAGTGCCGTCTTTCTTAACGCTGTCATGCAAAAGAGTGAAAAATCGATTCCTGAGCAACCGATGTCCGCTAATTCAGGACCTTCACTGTAGACAGCGCCGCGTAACGTCGGACGTAAGAGGCAGCGACTTAAGAAGACTCCTAAGAGACAGTTCGAGAAATACTCTTAGAAAAGTTATCACTTAACGTAAGATATATCTTAAGAGTCTACTTAGCGCGCGAATAGTGTGCGTTATCGAGAAACCAGGCCCAAATTGTTAAGAGCGTTCCATTGGAGAATTACTGCACTGGTTTCCTGATAACGATTGATCTTAAGAGCGTTTTCTACGAGCCATTTTGCGAACGTTCGTTATTGTTTCACATGCGTTTCCCAAACATGCACTTAACACAATTGCACGTAGCCCTGCTTTAAGTGCTACTTAAGAGTCAATGACGAGCTAGGGTTAGGGTTAGAGATATATCTGTTGGTCACGCGCTGAAATGTCACGCTGTAGAATGGCTCATCATTGTTGCACATGCTGTTTTAGCAATCCATCTAAGTTTTTATTTACCATTTCTTCTACAGTACTTTTCAACGCTATCAGGGATCTTGGAGGACGAGTGAGCTTGGTGACTACCCAATGTAATGACTGGGAGTATTTTATTAACTCAGCACAATCATAAACACACAGGTCAAAACACACATACCACATGCTTAAAAATGGCCGAAGCCACTAACCCAAAACCAATATCCCACCCATGGTGAACACAAACATAATGCTGGCCCAAAGCCGGCGGTCGCCAGCCCCGCCCATGCCACAGTATATTCAACTTGAATAACATAAAAATTCCTGTAATTTCTTCTTGAGCAAGTTTAAAAACATAAATTAACTGAAATGTCGTTCTGTAAAAACACTGTCCTGCTCCAATCTCGCATAAAACAAATTCTAACATTTCTAACAGCATAATTTTTGATATTTACATGAAACCTTAATTATTTAAGTATAATTATTTATCAATTTCTTCATCAAAAATTGCTTATCTCACATCAAAATAAATAAATAAATAAGCAAATAAATAAAAAAGCTCTTACATTTATTTAGCCTTGAAGATAATTTGCTAATAAGAGAAAAAATTAAATAAGCACCAAGGGGTGGAGAAATTAGCAAAATGGCTGAAATCAAAGAACAAAGAAAAGTAATTTTTTAGAGGAAGTGGAGCTGTCTTTGTGCCACAAAAGTGCTGTGCTGTAATAACAGTAACAGCTATGTTGCACAACATTGCAGTGAGGGCAAAAATGCCCTTGGACATCAGGGAGGAAGATGAAGAGGTGGAGGAAGAGAATGTAGTCGAGATGAGACTTCATGATGCTCAACCTAGACATGTTCAATACATGTCTGGGTTTCATGCATGCCAGCAAGTCATCCTTTATTTGTGTCATCTTTAAACCACATTAAATATTTTCTATTAAATACATTTGTACTGTACCCTCGAAATGTCCATATACAACAGTGTACTTTTTTTTTCATTCTAACATTTATTATGTCATTTTTATTTTATTTCTTTATTAATTTTTATTTCTATATTGAATTGTGTAATGAGTAGAAAATAGAAATGACAAAAATATACGTACAAATAAAATTTAAATGTGTTGGGATGTGTTGGAGAAGGATTAAAGCAGTGGTCAGACTCTCCTATTATCATTCCAAAATCTTGACAAACAAACACTTGAAGTTCTGGATAGAAATAAATATTGTGACATGTTTATCAAAATGATGCCATGGTGGATGAGTGCCATAATCAAAGCAAAAGACAGTCCAATGAAATATTACAGTCTGTGACTTTTTATTCGCCATGTAGTGTATAAGTGATATCTGTGTGGCATTACAGAATCATGTAGACACTTCACAAGAGATGTAAAAAACATAGCAGATAAATCTAAATACTCAAAGTATTACGGTCATCTCAGGTCAATATGAATAACTTGTCAGATAAAATAAGGCAAAGGGTCATATGAATAGTAAAAAAAATAAAAACATTTGGAACACAATGAAGTAATAGATAAGTGATTGACAAAAAAGAAAAAAACTTGTAAAGTTTATATAATGAGGACCCACAGGTTTAGTGTGATTCTCAAAGGTCCGGATCTGTACAGTGCATTTTATTAATACATGGAGTTGTTACAATTACCACTGCTTGTCAGTTTTTCGACAGCTAGCTGGTGATATGCACACATTTCTTTGCTTTTTATGTCTGATCCAATTCAGGCTGATTACAAATTTAGTTTCATCATGATTATGATTATGTATCTGTTTATGCATCTGATTATGCTTATTAATAATAACAATGACAACAACAACAACAACAACAACAACAACAACAACAATAATAATAATAATAATATGTGCAATATTTTACTATGTATCGGCATTGTACATATGTGCTGTATTATACACACTTGAGCAACTGATTTTATTAATAAAACTTATCTCATTCTAATCTGTCTATTGAAATTAAATTTGCTTAATTATTCTACAAAGCTAATGGTGACTACACTGTAAGTGTGTAAGTGTGTGTCTGTGTAAGTGTGTGTCTGTCTCTTTCTTTCATTTTTATGCAAAGCTGAAGTAAGCTCTTCCTCCAACAGACCTAATCCGATTGGACTTCTGGAGCTGCCTTTGTTTTTCTAATTTCCATTTATTCGGTACATCTCTTTGGTGCTTATATAAGCATTAGATACATTCTGAGGATCAAACTCCTAACTTTTTTTTGTTATAACTCTAACTAATGTATAACTCTAACTAATGATCCTTAAATTATTTCATTTTATATGATGATGAACATTTACAGTACAACAGAAATGGTTATGTAAAATAGATTATAATGGGAATGAGTATTATTAATTTTAGTAATAAAAATTAATACAATTGTTAATCACTTACTCATCGTCTATTCGTCTTTAACCTGTATACAGGGTCACAAGGGGCCAGGAGCCTATTCCATGAGATTTAGGGCATGAGGCAGAGTACACCCTGGACTGGGTTCTTGCCCATCGTATGGCACACACACATTGCTGTTGGGTAACTTTATACCACTTCTTTTGCAAAAAGGCAAACAGCTCAGCTTTGCTTGATGGTTTGTGACCATCAATTCTCCTCTTGATGACATTCCAGACGTTTTCTGGAGTAAATAGCAGTTGTTGTTTTTTTCCCAGAGCTGTACTCACACACTCATTTAATACAATTATTATTTAGTTGCACTTATTATATAAGAATTAATAAGGCATTTGTGGCTCAGTGGTAGGTCTTTATCCTGCCATGCGGAAAACTCCAGCCCCTGGATGGAGTGCCAGTCCCAAGCCCCGATAAAAAAGTGGGAGGGTTACGCCAAGAAGGGTGTCCAGCGTAAAACTTGTGCCACACTTGTGTGCAAATCGGGGTGACTCCTTGCTGGGAGCAGCTAAAAAAAACAACAACATTATATATGGATTGATGTGGTAATACTACAACTATAACTAATTGTATAAGGCCTAAAAAATAAAATATGCAAAGAAATATGTACTGTAAGTCGCAGTCTCATCTATATGCCAAATTCCAACCCAGTCTAAACCCACGGAATCGCTGTACCCCATGCCCAATGAATGGAATTCACAGCTATGGGAATTTTAATTTATTGTTCTTAATTAAGCCTCAGTCTAGTCTAGTGTCTTAGTCTTGCACCTTTTTATTCTGTTGTCCACACTTCTTGTTTTGATATTAATTTAATCAACTTCTTTGACCTTCAATATACAGTATGATACAGTGCCAAAATGTTGCTTTGCAGATGAAATGAACACACTGGTTCATTATATGTGTCATGCAGTTCTATTGAGTGGAATTTCACGTTCTTCCTGTGTTCTTTTAGGTTTCCTATGGGTTTTGTGGTTTATTCCATAAACATAATAATAATAATAATAATAATAATAATAATAACAATAATAATAAATTTCAGGGTGGCCTCACACCTCCAGGGCAGTTTTAAATCTTCCCTAATGTATGTGTGTAGAATTTACATATTCTACTCTTGCATGTCTGGATTCCTTTGGTACTTTGGTATTCTAGTTTCATCTTTTCATCTTACAGTCCTAAGACATGCAGTGTAGGCAGATTTGGACAGTTTAAAATGTATCATAGTGTAAGAATGGGTGTGTACATGTGTGCTCGTGCCCTGTGATGTGTTGGCACAACGTCTAGAGTTTACCCAGCCTTGTGCCCTGAGATTTGCTGGGATAGGCTCCTGGCCACCCATGCCTGATAACCCATAGTCACCTGATAATGATACAGTAAGTGATTAAGAAAAGGGATGAATCAAAGGATAATGAGACCAAAACAGCTATTGATGCTGTATAATGATTATGTCATGAAGTAGGTCAAAATATAGATGCCCCAAAGGATATAAAATCTAGTGAGCATTTTGATGTCCTCCATGTATCAGCAGTACCAGGCTCATTACACATAGCCCCCAGATTTGCTTCATATCTATACTATTGTTTTTTTTCTTCTTCTTAGAACCGCTGGTGATTCTATTTCCCTTTATTAGATGAAGTGGGATGTGGGTGTCTTTAGCCTTGATAACCCAGTGGTTTCAGCTGTCGATCTAACTGTTTGACTTAAGAACACTTTACTTGAAACTATTTAAAAAATTCTTAATATCTATTTACTCTTAGATACATTAGGTCATGTCTTATTATTAGCTTATAATATTTTTTTTATGATATTTAGAATTTAATTTAGTTTAACACTACACTTCTTATGAATAAATAAGAAGAACATAGTGAATAATAATAATAATAATAATAATGGTGGCTTAGTGGTTAGCACTCTCGCCTTGGTTTGATTCCTACCTTGGGTCTGTGTGCATAGAGTTTGCATGTTCTCCCCGTGCTTGGTGGGTTTACTTTGTGTTACGGTTTCCTTCCACAGTCCAAAAACATGAAGATTAGGCTAATTGATATTCCCAAATTGCCTGTAGTGTGTGAATGAGCAAGTGATTGTGTGTGGTCCCAATGATGTTGTGCCCTAGGTCTCCTGGGAGGGGTTTCAAGGCCCCCCGTGACCCTGTATACAGGATAAAGTGGAATAGACAATGAGTGAGTGAGTGTTTTCCAGATGGTTAGTAAGACCATAGATATTGCTGTTACTTCTAAGAATACTGATTAATAGTTAATTCTATTTAACATGCTCTGTTATGGCCAGGATTTTGACTCTTGAAAAGATTTCCAGGAAGCTCATATTGATTTTAAATATTTGTATTTATATATGTATATTTACCTTCTGTAAAAAGGAAACAAAACCAAAAATTTCATTATCAAAGTTCAAAATGATTTAAAATACATTTTAAAATGTACTCTGAGTTCAGCATAATGCTCCCAATATGGAATAATACAATGTCTACTGTAACACAAATTACTTTTGGAAAAGAATCAGGTAAGGTTAGATTACAGGTGATATACACTATGATAAGTAACTGCATACCTTCTACTCCTGTTACGCTTACATTGTAGATCTCTAAGTTGCCCTTCACTGACTGAAAACACCCTAAATATAGGTGTCAGCAGCATGCACATCATCACACACTGTAACAGTTGAAATGTGTGATGTATACCAGCCTTGAGGGAAAGTGTCAGTTTCGTTTGTAATAAGTCACAGGGGCACAGTGGGGCACAGGGACGAATGACAAAACATTATTATCACACATCACCCTCTCTCTCTCTCTCTCTCTCTCTCTCTCTCTCTATCTATCTATCTCTCCCACTCTTCTTGTCACAGTTACTCCCAACTCAAACTCAGGTACACAAAGCTTATCTATATGACACATAAGGAAAATTAATCCACTTTGCGAGAAGGAGGGGACAGTAATGTGATAACTTGTCAGGGAGCTTATCAAAATGACCCACAATACTTGTGTCCTTACTTGAGTTTTACAAAGTTGTTGCTATACAAGAAAAATAACTTCTGTTTAAAATTCTGCTTAACATCAATAATCATACAGAAAACAAAACAACACGTAAAATGTCTATATATAAATATTGTATGAAATATAAACTCTTTAAACATTTACATGTGTGGGATTATTTACTTATAGATCTGTGCAAGGGTTGTGTATGTTGTGCTTTTTAAAGTGTTGAGAATTATATTGTAGCGTTTTTCGACGCTAGCAGGGATCTTGGAGTACGAGTGAGCTTACTTGCTCCCCAATGCAAATGGCTGGGGAGTAGTTTATTACCACAGCACAAGCACATATACACAGGTCAAGCACACACACATACACGCACCCAACTTGGCCGAAGCCACTAACCCAAACACCCTTCTCTCTCATGGTAGAGACAGAGAAAACCCCCGCAAAGCATGACGGTCGTCAGCCGCCGGCCCGCCCACGCCACACTGCCCCCACCCGAGCTGTGACCGTCCCCGGTCACCATGACGCTCAGTCTTGGAGGCGTGAAGGCGGTCGGCGTTCACGGGGTCCTTTTGTGGAGAAGCACATTTTCCCGGAGGCGGTCCGGCCTCCGCAGAATTTGATGTCTCGCCGGCGTGCGGCTGGAAAGTCACAAGACGGTCTCGGTGGAGCAACACTCGCGCCCGCCCCGCCAACCGCACCCGGTAGATGAACTCGGCGAGCTGAGCTAGTACCGTACAGGGGCCCACCCAGTGAGACGTGAGCTTGGGTGAACGCCCTCTCTTCCTTCCGGAACACACCCACACCTGCTCACCAGCAGCAAAGCCTCGCTCCTGGCTGTGAGTGTCCACGCCCACACGCTCCACAGGTGCCCCCACCCGAAAGTCCTGCAGCGGTGCCCGCGAGCGCTGGGTGGGGCCCTTCTTTGCCGTGTAGCGGACAAAACGTTCACTGACCAGCGGCGGCGCAGGTGAAACGACTGCGGGCGATGCTCTCGGCGAGGGAGTAACTCGGCACACGCGCTCTTTACCTCGCTCGCAGTACCGATGACGTACTTTGCTGCCCGGATGTTCACCTGGTACTCGTCCGACGGCTGCTGGGGTACGCTGTCCCTCAAACCCAGGAACGTTGCATTGCCGCGAAACCCCAGAGACTATTCTGTTGTCTAGCCGTGACGGGTAGCCCTGTCCCCGGCTAGATTCACCTACCGAGTGCCCCCGAGCTGCGAGCGATCGCTCGGCTCTTTCGCCGTGATGCACCGCAGTTATGGGTTCAGCGCGCTGTGCTGCGCGTAGCGCCTCGGTGAGGGAAGCTGGTGCTGCTAACCTGATGTGCTCCCCGAGCGGCAGCGGTCGAAGCCCACGAAGAAAAGCGCGATACGCTAGCTCTTCCTGTTTAGCCGGCTCACACTCTGGATAGCCCCGGCGCGCCAGGCCTCTTAAGTCCATGGCGAACGCGCCCAGTGGCTCAGATGCGCGCCGCTCGCGGACCGCCAGCTCCTCGCACGCTGCTTCTTGACGGTCACCGGCGCCGAACCGGAGGTGAAGCGACTCGCGAAGCTTTGCCCAGTCCAGTGGTTCTCAAACTGTGGGGCGCGCCCCACTAGTGGGGAATACAGACATGACAGGTGGGGCGCAATGAACGGGAGGAAAAACAGGAAAGTACCTATTCTAATTCATGCTTTTCTTTATTGATAATGAAGAGCGTACGCTCAAAACAATCACACACAAATAAATGGATCATTAATACAAGTACATTTAAAATAACATCAGTTGTGGGCCGGGAGAAAAAGTGGAACCATAGTGGAACAATAATGGTTTAACGTCGGACAAACTTGAGCTGCGCTGCTCGAATCACAAACCTGCGCGAGCCACTGGGCAGCGCTGCGCGACTCTGACAGAAATAAACTGCGCCGACCATCAAAATACATTTTACCCCGCTGGTATGCGCACGTACAATCCAGGCATGGCAAGGCGGAAACAATATTAAACAGTCCTGACATTTTAAATGAATTGTTTTTAAATAAAACACAGTGGGTCGCGCAGGTTTGTGCTTCGAGCGCCGCTGCGCGATCCACCGGGCTGCGCAAATAAACCAGATAATCACTGCGGTATCCAGATTGTCGCGCTGCGCTGCATTTGCGCAGATATTTGGTTCAATCGGGTGCCGCGGTTTCGTCCCACTTTTGATGTGTTTGGCTTCACAAACACTTCGACAATGGAAGAAGACGCTGCAGCAGCAGTGAGTTTGCTTACATGTGACGAGGAGACTGTAAAGAAAAAAATATGCCTCGTCTGTGGTGTGGAATTGGTTTGGGTAAAAGAAAAGTGATACGAATGAGATGAACGTGATTTGCAAGGTACACAAGTGCACTGTTTTAACAAGTGGTGGAAACACATCAAACCTTTTCTATCATCTGAAATACAAACATCCAAACGAATATGGCCAAAGTAAAAAAAATGCGGCAAACCTCAGCAATTCACAGTTTAAATAAAATTACATTATGTAAAACAGTTTCTTTGTGTTTGAATTTTTATTTATGCATTTTCAGATACAAATTGCTATATTGTGTTATATATCATTATTGAGTTAGAAAATTGCTTCTACCGTGATAGAAGATTTTGGTTATATCGCCCACCCCTAATGTAGCCTATCTTGAGCTTGGATTCATGGTGGGGATGGTGGGGGCAGAAGAGTTTTGGTCGATTTCGTTATTATTTTGTTGACAAGTGGGGCTTGAAAATTCGCTCACCCCCTTAAGTGGGGAATGACAGAAAAAGTTTGAGAACCACTGGCCCAGTCCTTCCGATCATCGGCCCGGAGGTCTTCCAGTGCCCGGAGCGCGTCGCCCTTCAGCAAGAGTGCAACCCTTACGGCCGTTTCCGCCAGAGACCAGCATGCGAAGTCGGCGGCTAGCTCCACTTGGGCGAAGAACGCGTAGGGTTCGACGGCGCCGTTATAGGAAGGAAGGCGCAGCTGCAGCGCACATCGCCGGCACGGAGCTGTAGCTTGTTCAGCGTCAACGTTAGGCTCCGCTCCGAGATCCAGTGCCGGGATCCTCATCTCACCGCTCTGCTTTCGTCGTGCCGCTTTGCTGGCACTGGTTCCATCCGGGAGATGCTTCTTCCGGAGTCGTGCTGCAACTCGGCGGCCCTCCTGAATCTTTCGCAGGTCCTCCGCCGTTCGCTCAAACTCAAAAATCTCCATCCCACTTCTGACACCAATGTAGTGTTTTTCGACGCTAGCAGGGATCTTGGAGTACGAGTGAGCTTACTTGCTCCCCAATGCAAATGGCTGGGGAGTAGTTTATTACCACAGCACAAGCACATATACACAGGTCAAGCACACACACATACACGCACCCAACTTGGCCGAAGCCACTAACCCAAACACCCTTCTCTCTCATGGTAGAGACAGAGAAAACCCCCGCAAAGCATGACGGTCGTCAGCCGCCGGCCCGCCCACGCCACAATATCGATAATCCTGATAAATGATCTTAGATTAATGAATGAATAATAATTCCCACACAATTTCATACCAGTGGAAAGTAACAGTATATGAAAGAAACATAAGTCTTAATGAAAATCTACTAGAATATATTCATGCTTATAGAAATTACATAGCTATCAATTAACTATTAAAAGAATATTGTAACGTGCTCCCTACCCAAATGTCTATCAAATAAAACGAACACCTCATAGTTAGGCAACATGGTGGTGTAATGGTTAGCACTGTCACCTTACACTCCAGGGTCCAGCTTTGATTTGTGGCTTTGTGTGTATGGAGTTTGCATGTTCTTCCCGTGCTTGGTGGGTTTGTATCCGGGTACTCTGGTTTCCTCCCACAGTCCAAAGACCTGCAGATTAGGCTGATTGCCGTTCCCAAATTGCCAGTAGTGTGTAAATGAGTGCATGCGTGTGTGCCCTGCGATGGAATGGCAACCTGTCCAGTGTGTACCCCGCCTCATGCCCTGAGTCTGGGATAGGCTATAGGCCCCACGAGACCCTGAACACAGGATAAAGTCATATAGGGCGATGAGTGAGAGTAATAAGTGTTTCTCAAAAAATCATAGTACTGTGTTTGGATTACTGGATGTAAAAAAAGCACCTACTAATAACAATTACTAATAACTAAAGTGTACAATTTGATAACATAATTTTTTCAAGCAATGGTCAATAACATATTTACTCAGCTGCAAAAATTGTTGTCAGCAACATTAACCAATTTAAGACAGTATGTCTCTCACTTAATGTCAATCATTATTTATATTTCCTGTCAATTTATACACATCCCTCTTTTTAAGTGCTCTGACTTAAGTAGCATGTGTACTGTATAACATGGCATTAGTAAGTATAGATTTGGATTTTTACTTTTTACAGCATGGTTGTTAAGATCTAGTGCTGGAAGACTAGATTTCAGCACAGTTTCCTGATTTTTCTGGTCAAACAGCCCATTCAATCTACTAATTGCCAGGTTTGGTGGTTGTGTTTAAGAGTTCATGGATTATAAACAGTGGTGGGGATTGCCCTCCAGACCTGGATTTGAACACCCCTGCATTATAGTATTAAATTACACTCTGCACTGCTGTCACTCAAGCTACAGATGATTTTATATATACTCAACAAAAAAAGAAATGTCCTCTGACTTTCAACTGTTTTTACTTTCATTAAACTTAATGTGTAAATATTTGTATGAACACTAAAAGAGTCAACACCATAAGACATAAACTAAAAATGTTTCACAATGTGTCCCTGAACGAAGGGAGGCTCAAAATCAAAAGTACCAGTCAGTATCTGGTGTGGCCACCAGCAGCTTGAAGTACTGCAGTGCACCTCCTCCTCATGGACTGGACCAGATTTGTCAGTTCTTGCTGTGAGATGGAGGGATTGTGTGTTCCTGGTGTGACTCGGGCAGTTGTTGTGGCCATCCTGTACCTGTCACGCAGGTATGATATTCGGATGTACCCATCCTGTGCAGGTGTTGTTACACGTGGTCTTCCACTGCGAGGATGATCAGCTGTCCTTCCTGTCTCCCTGTAGCGCTGTCTTAGGTGTCTCACAGTGCGGACATGGCAATTTATTGCCCTAGCCACATCAGCAGTCCTCATGCCTCCCTGCAGCATGCCTAATGCACGTTCACGCAGATGAGCAGGGACCCTGGGCATTTTTCTTTGGGTGTTTTTCACAGTGGGTAGACAAGTCTCTTTAGTGTCCTGCATTTTTAGAACTGTGACCTTAAATGCCTACTTTCTGTAAGCTGTTAAGGTCTTAACGATCATTCCACAGGTGCATGTTAATTAACTGATTATGGTTAATTGAACATGCATGGAAAATATTGTTTAAACCCTTTACAATGAAGATCTGTAAAGTTATTCGGATTTTTACAACAGTATTGTTGAAATACACAGTCCTGAAAAAGGGGCGTTTCTTCTTTTTGCTGAGTATATAATCAGAATTAGAAAGAGCTTTATTGCCAAGTTTGCACACACACACACACACAGACACACAAGATATCTTATATATATATATATATATATATATATATATATATATATATATATATATATGTCAGTCAAAAAAATTATACACACTTCAGGAAACAAAAACTTATAAAATATGATTCTAGTAATATGATATAATTTTTTACATTATATAAATATAATATACAGCACATCATACTATTTTTCATTTCCTGAACAGTAATTTAAGAAACATAGGATTATGACTCCCAAATGAAACATATAAAGACACACTGTATAATCTCAGTGGTGGAATGGTAATATTCAGCCAGTGGTTACTGTCTGAGTTTTTTTATGACTTCTGCACAGATATTCTCATCTTAGTGTGACTAATCAGTGGGATCATATGAGGCTTAGTCATGGCTATTTGAGTCATCTTTTTTTCTCATCCTCACATGTGATTTATGAACACCATAACTTCTCCTTTTGCTGATCCCTGAGTGGTGTAAATTATCTTTGCTGATGAAGCACATTGAACCTGTTCACCTCGAAACTTATTTCTCTTAGTTAAACATTTAGTACTTATTAAATTATTACTGAAGTACACTCTGGTTACAGCATTGTACCCTCTAATGTCCATTTGGCCATAACATTGCAATGCAAAACATTAAGACCAATATCCATCTTGGTCCATCTTGTGTGAATGGGGTATCTCAGGGAAATAATCCTGGGGGATGTAATGTGGCACAAGTATTTTGGGAGCGGATCATTTTGACCACTGTGAGTTGCAGGATGGCGCCTCCATGGATTGGGATTGTTTGTCCGGTGCATTCTTTGGTGTACTGTACTGTTACTGTTCTGGATCCTTTCTATTGTGACCAGCACTGTTTTTCAGTGATTTGTACTAGTAAACAATTGCTAGTCAACATGAATGTTTTTAAAGTTTCTAGAGGAAAAAAGGAACTAGTGGTTCGTTAATTTCCTTTAGCCCTATTCGGACAGGACTAGTTTTCCAAACGACGTTTGAGCTAAAAACATTTTCAGACGACGCCTGTCATTTCATGTATGCATTCGGACGGTACTAACATCTCCGTGTTTATTAGGTAGGAGTGTCTGCTTTACATGTGAGCGTTGCACAAGATATCCATTATTGGTGCACAAACTTTAATACCGGCGCGCAATAGATAGTACGGTAGTTCACATTGACCAAAACACAAAAGAAAACATTTTCCACAATCACAGACATTCGCAATCGGACGGGATTAGATTTCTCAGAGGATCGTTGAGTTAGCTGAAAAACAGTAGGTAATTTGCTCTGGAATTTTTACAGAGGTCGCGTGAGAGAAAGACAGACATGGCAGATTCGGACGAGATTACAATCACAAAGTACGTCTGTGAAACAGAAATTTCTCTAACGACCCCCTGTAAAATTAGTCTTGTCCGACTAGGGCTTTTGTCTGAGAAATTTTTTTTTTTTGGAAGAAGGTATGAGCGATTAATTTATTGTAGGTTTCCTGATTGGAAATTTAAAATCTCATACCCTTATATGTAGTGTCCGTAATTTTTCTTTTAATTAAAATCTTTGATCTTAATTGTCATTCCGATGAAACTTGGCCAATTTAGATTTCAAATGAAAAGACAAACAATAACAAGTGAATTATTCTAAAAAACTAAATAAAATACATATTACAACATGAATTGGGCATAGTAAAGATTTTTTTTAGTTTTTAAGCCTTTTTTTTTTAGTTTTTAAGCCTACCAAAAACAATTTAAGCAATGATTTTTACAGGTCATATGCTTCTAGAAGCTTAAACTAAAATAAGTATACTCATAAAAATATGAAAAATTAGCATGCCAAATGATTATTGTTTGAAGAGAGACAACAGAAAATCAGCACTTTTAACCATAGACAAATTACAAGGTTGTGTAACAAAATACACATTAAAGGTCATATTTTTTTATTTGAGGGTATAAAGGTAAATACAGTCTTTCAGCTTTATTCATTTAACTAAATTATTACATTTAGAAATTACAGGCATTTTTATAAGCTTAAAAGTATTATACAAAGTACTAACTGATAAGCAGTTTGATAGCAAGTGCTGGCCTGTTTCCTAATATTTTATTTCTATTTTTTTTGCCCTTTCGTATGGAAATACAGACAGCTTACTTTAAATCCAAGAAAACCAATAACCAAAAGGCCAGGTTAGACCCCACTAAAAAGACCTATTAAATAGCCTTCATGGTTAACTTATACCACAATGATTAAAAAAAAAAGCTAAGGAACAGAAGTGCCCACATTCATGGTGTAGGTATAGAGTTAAGGCATGGACATTTATGGATGCCAGTGTAACTTGGTCACCAGTGTTTATTGGTGCTGAAAGAAGTATCAAGATGAATTCCAAAGTGTGAAGGGCAATACTCTGCTCAGATTCAGCCAAATGCTCCTAAGCTGAAAAGAAAGTGCTTCACAGAACAGATGGATAATGACACAAACATTGTGAGCAAGCAACCCAAGGCAAAGGGAATGTTCTTAAAGGACTGAGTCAGGCACCTGATGTCAACACATTTTAGCTGCTCACATACTGCAGACAAACAAGCAGGAAGACAGATGCAGGAAAGGCCTGGCAAAGCAGCTCAAGAGAGGAAACTTGATGCTTGATACAAGTTCCAGGTGTCAAAATTAAAAAAAGATTTTGCATATAAGTATTAAAATAATTATAATTAATTGCCCATTTACTTTTGACCCTGGGAAAATGGAAAGGTTATGCAAAATGTCTGTTGTTCCTAAATGGCTAATGCAATATTTTGTAGAAGCGCTATAAATTAAAGCTGAACTGCTTCATTTTAAATCCATTTTGGTGGTGCATGGAGGCAAAAAACAAAAACCCTGTCAAAGTCCGAATACAGTGGTACCTCTATATACAAATTTAATCTGTTCCAAAAATATTTTATTGTGGAACACATTTTCTGATAGGAAAAAAAGTAAATGCTGCATAATCCTAGCCACCCAAATATTAGCTATATTGTCAAAAAAAGACATGTAAATGAAGTAAAATGTTAAATAATAGACATTATACTGCATTCAACATTAATCTGGAATTCCCCTAGGCACTGGCCAACAAAACAAAACTGAAAGTTGCATAATTTTACTCTTCTTTATTTTTTTATGTTTGATATGATTCTTGGGATCCATGCTGCTACTGTATGTCTTCACAATATCCTGCACGAAATGCAAAAAAGAAAAAAAGAAAAAACACAAAATATATGTGAATTCACTTTTCTGGTCTTCCACTGACCCAAAAGTTATGATTAGCTACCGGTAGTATATGTAAATTGATGTATGCGCAACTGGAAGCATGCGCAACCAGCTCGGACACTCGTACTGTATGTCAAAATTATGAGTTTTAGTTCTTAAGGCGAAAATTTGATGTGGCGTTCGAAAGGTACTGTAGGGAGGGTTCGCATGCCAAGGTACCACTGTACTTGTAGACATCAGAGTAGAGGCCTAATAATTCTTAATAAAACCAGTTACATTTTTAATGCTAGATCAACATTAAGAAATGCTGGTATGTTATTAATCTGTGATTTAGCAGTTACTTTCCTTCTAGTCAGTTATTTGTCCTGCACTGTAAATTTTTTTTCATAATTCTAACATTAAAATACCGTATAAATGCTACAGAATAAAACCGTATTTCACTAAACTTGGGATAACCGTAGAATTTACAGTGAAAAACTGTAATTAGTTTTACAGAGTAAGACCTTAAATTTAACAGTTAAAAACATATGAAAATATGGTTTATTCTAGTAAAATTTATGATATACTGTATTTATAAAAAAGGAAACTCTCAGAGAAGGCATTTGTTACTAATATCATGGAGCATCAGTTAATATTTTACTAAACCTTTGTTGATAGAGTTTAAAAATCAGAAAAGTATCTGCTCTGTAAAAAATAAACTTAAAAATTTTATGGTAAAAAACTGGCAGCTGTGGTTGCCAGAAATTTACCAATAACAAATATGGTAGCAATGTTATTGGTTGTACGGGACTGCACTCATTATACTGTATATTTTACGTATTTTAATATGTTTTTCTACGGTTTATAAATAAACTTAAAAATTTTACGGTTAAAAACTGACAGCTGTGGTTGCCAGAAATTTACCGTAAAAAATACGGTAGCAACACTATTGTTTGTACGGGACTGCACTCATTATACTGTATATTTTACGGATATTAATAATTTTTTCTGCGGTTTATAGCCGTCTAATTTACATTAACCAATGACTTCAAATTTGTGAGTGGTGACTTTGATGACTGTGGCAAGGACAGTTGCTAGCACGCGCCACTTTGCCCGCCCCCACCGCTATACCCTGACATATATGTCACATCCAAGCCACCTCAGCCCTGGGAAGTAAGATCTGGCTCACCGGACTACTGAGCCGTCACTTTGTCTCCCCCTAGTGTGTCTGCATGCATATTGTTCCCCAATCACCATGCCTATCACGAAATCACATAAACCTGTGTCTACCTTATGTGTCTCACTATTTATTCCAGTCGAACCTGTAGCACCTCGTCTGTTCACTGTTGTGCACCCTCCTGTTACCTGTGTCTTCTTCCACCCCAGGACTGAACAGTGTCTGCAGGCGCGGGCTAAGTAGAGTGACGTCCTTTTCTCGAGGATAGAGAAAGAGGCTGAGGAGAATCTCCCCCTGTGTTCCTTTCTAGATCACTAAAGAAGTGGTTCGAGGTTTATGTTATTTTCGGTTTTTCAAGCCCGCCTGCAGACCCAGCCTGTGGAGGCGCTCAGAGTGTGTTTCTTTTGTTTATAAAAGATTGGAATAAACTTTATTATACCTTCGCCCTGCATCTGCATTCTCTTTAACCATGCAAGACATCACAGATGAACAGACCTTCGTGAACGCAGCAGGGACGCCCCTCCCCGAAGATGAGCCACCCTACATCAATTACATCAGGCGACAGCAGGGGCAAATCGACGGGCTGGCGAGAGTGGTGAACGACCTGGCACGCAGCGTTCAGACCCTCTCCACCGGTCAGTCGTCCCTGGCTGCTCAATGACCACGCTCCTCACGATCTCCACCTCGAGCCGCCCCTCCCGAATGATATGCTGGAGACCTGGAAGGATGCAAAAAATTTCTTCTCGCATGTGAATTATACATGAATGACTTTCCCGATTTCCCCGAGAAGAAAAAAATCGGGTTCATTATTCAGCATCTAATCGGGCCGGCGATGGACTGGGCCTCTGCAGTGTGGAGTGTGGGCGGAAGCGCCACGGCCAACTACAGGCGGTTCCTTCATGCTTTCCGCGCGGCCTTTGACCACCCCGATCACGGGAGGACGGGGGAACAGCAACTTTTACGGCTGAAACAAGGTCAGTCACCTGTCGCGGACTACGCCGTTAAGTTCCGGATCCTCGCCGCGGAGAGTGGCTGGTGCGATAAAAGCTTACTCGCCAGATTCCGAGATGGACTTCACCCAGACATGCAGCTGGAGTTGGCTTGTCGGGATGCCGATTTGTCTCTTGATGGGTGTATTGAACTGGCGATTAAGCTGGACCAGCACCTCCGCAGTCAGCGCAGACAGCCATCATCAAAAGGAACTAGTGGCAGGTCCGATAGTGTGTGACGTGACAGCCTCAAAACCCCCGCCGAACCGCGCGAAGGGAACCCACCGGAGCCCATGGACATTGGCACGTCCCGCCTGTCGGCTCAGGAGAGACGCAGGAGACTCTCATCCGGACTGTGTCTTTACTGTGGGGGGGGAACACATCAGATTCGAAACTGCCTGTTACTTCAAGTAACAGCACACACACCACCACGCACACATCACGATTTTTGTTTACAAGCTTCACTCACCTATAATAATCGTTCTATCTCTGTTTTTCCTTTAATAGATTCGGGTTCGGCTGGAAACTTCATCTCGTCTGCTGTCCTTTCCTCGCTGCAAGCTCCCGTGTCGAAGCTTCTACACCCGATCAATATTAAAGCTCTAGATGGCAAAACTTTAACTTACTCGCCCGTTGAATATCTTTCCGTGCCCCTACGGTTAACGTTCCCCGGTCACACTGAGAAATTAAAATTCTTTGTAATTCCTCAGCTGGATCAGTCCGTTGTGCTGGGACTACCATGGCTCAGCTCTCACAATCCCAATTTCGATTGGGCAGTCTCACGCATCACTTCCTGGGACCCTAGATGCGCTAAATTCTGTACACCATCACCCTTGTTGGTCCAAACAACCACAATTGAAAGTCCAAGCGCCCTAGTGTCCACCATAGTGCCATCGGAGTACATGCAATTTAAAGATGTGTTTAGCATTAGGGCAGCTGCACGACTTCCCCCTCACCGTCCGTGGGACTGCGCGATTGAGCTCCTCCCTGGGAAAACACCGCCTTGCTCTCGCGTTTATCCATTGTCCGTGGCGGAAACACGGGCAATGGAGGAATACGTGACTGAGGCTCTCAGTCAGGGGCTCATCAGCAGGTCCACGTCACCCACGTCGGCAGGATTCTTTTTTATTGAGAAAAAAGGCGGGGGCCTACGTCCGTGTATTGATTAACGAGGGCTAAATGCAATCACAATAAAGTACAAGCACCCACTGCCCCTGGTACTGGCCGCAATCGACCAGCTCCGCGGCGCGTCCATTTTTTCCAAACTTGACCTCCACAGCGCATATAACCTTGTTCGTGTTCGCGAGGGAGATGAATGGAAGACTGCGTTTAGCACAACATCGGGTCATTACCAATATAACGTGATGGCTTATGGGCTGGTAAATGCACCTGCGGTGTTTCAGGGGTTCATGAATGATGTGTTCCGGCATATGTTAAACCGTTTTGTTATAGTATATTTAGATGATATTCTGATATACTCACGGTCATATGTTGAGCACGTCCATCATGTAACCGCCGTCCTTCATAAACTACGCGAACATGGGCTCTATGTGAAGGCGGAGAAGTGCGAATTCCACAAGAGTGAGATTGCATTTCTCAGATATCGCATAGGACCACAGGGGGTCGAAAAGGACGTCACTCTACTGTGCTGGTAGTCGTGGATCGCTTCTCTAAGGGATGCCGATTCCTCCCGTTTAGCTCCCTCCCAACCACCCTCCAAGTGGCAGAAACCCTATTCGACACAGTGTTTCGCTACTACGGTATTCCGGAGGACATTGTTTCTGATCGTGTTCCCCAATTTATACCGGAGGAGCGCAGCTGGGTCCCGGCACGGGATGTGCTAAGTCCGGAGCTGATTTCTCAGTTCCACCGAACACCGCCGGATCGCCCAGCACCACAACCTCCGGGCCGCCCCACCCACCTCCTCCGGTAACGCAGAGAGCACGCTCACGTCTCTCCCGGGAAGCCGGTCCTGGGAGGGGGGGTGATGTCACATCCAAGCCACCTCAGCCCTGGGGAGTAAGATCTGGCTCACCGGACTACTGAGCCGTCACTTTGTTTCCCCCTAGTGTGTCTGCGTGCATTTGGTTCCCCAATCACTATGCCTATCACGAAATCACATACACCTGTGTCTACCTTATGTGTCTCACTATTTATTCCAGTCGAACCTGTAGCACCTCGTCTGTTCACTGTTGTGCACCCTCGTGTTTGTGTCACCGGGTTAATGGTTACCTGTGTCTTCTTCCACCCCAGGACTGAGCAGTGTCTGCAGGCGCGGGCAAAGTAGAGTGACGTCCTTTTCTCGAGGATAGAGAAAGAGGCTGAAGAGAATCTCCCCCTGTGTTCCTTTCTAGATCACTAATGAAGTGGTTCGAGGTTTATGTTATTTTCGGTTTTTCTAGCCCGCCTGCAGACCCAGCGTGTGGATGCGCTCAGAGTGTGTTTCTTTTGTTTATAAAAGATTGGAATAAACTTTATTATACCTTTGCCCTGCATCTGCGTTCTCTTTAACCATGCAAGACATGTCCGAGTCTTGAATAAATTTTGATCGGTTTTGATGATTTGATTTAGGTTTGTATTCATCAATTAGTAGAAAAATATTCTTAATAGTTTCTTAACAGTAAAATCTCTTTTAGCTTCCAGCTAGTGTGATAAAATGATGCTTTCACAGAATTGCTGAATGAATTCACTGTGGTTATTCATAATAAAACAAATAGTCCAACAACAAGCAAGCATGGTAGTGTAGTGGTTAGCACTGTCGCCTTCCACCACCAGGGTCCGGGTTCGATTCCCGGCCAGGCTCAATTCCCGTCTCTGTGTGCATGGAGTTTGTATGTTCTCCCTGTGCTTGGTAGGTTTCCTCAAGGGACTAGTCACTCCCCCCTATATACAGGATAAAGTTGTATGGGTGAGTACTGAGCTGTAAAAAAGATGGAAATAAACCATTATTATTACAACATAAATCTTTAAATTTGACAGTTCTGAGCTGTAAAAAACATGGGTATGATCCGTATTTGTTACAATGTAAACCCTGGAATTTGACGGGAATAAATAGTTCCCTTTCAAGGCTACACTCGATGCTGCGTGAAAACGCTATGGGAACCATTTTGTCGCGTTGCCGGTCGTGAAGCATGTGTGTAAACACGCCAAAGTTTTTGGCTATATATAACCTCGACCAGGTGACATCATCTGATTAGATGCAGGTGGAGGTTATAAATACAGTTGAGCCGGCAACAAACCTCAGATCATTTGTCTTCAAAGCCTTGTTGTGAGCGTGTCTGTGTTTAAACCAGCAAAATAAGAAGGTGTTTAACTCACCAATATGGCAAGTTTAAACTAGATATCCCTTCGTGTGTGATAATCCATATCGGAGTGCGATCTCTACACTGCTTCGACTAGTGCTGCGCGCACCGCGCATTCCTGGCTTAAAACTTGTGCATCTGACAGAGCTGTGGCAGACGGAGGTAAGCTCCTTTTATTCCGCATTCTCATCACGAGGATTCCTCTCTTGCTTAGCGGAGATGAAAATAGCCTTAAGCACTTGAAAAAAAAAAAAACAATAGATGGCAGCTTCTGTCGGGTGGCTGGGGGGCGGAGCCTCAACGATGCCCAATTTTTCAGATTCTGTGGGCTCTCCCGCTATCTGAAAATCAATGAATACAGTTCAAATGTTGACTTGTCAAGTGATTCTCTCAACCCTACCAAGCGATTGATTTCTGACAATCGATTTAAGGATGCTTACTTTCACACAGAAAAATTGCCACAACACAGGAAGATCCTGAGGTTCGCTTTCGGGGGCGAAGCTTACCAGTATCGGGTCCTTCCATTGGTCTAGCTCACTCGCACATATACAAAATGCACGGATTTAGCCCTGGTTCTTACGGGAGTCCCAGGGCATCCGGTGGCTAGTGCTTTGACATCAGCATGTCATCCTAGCTCATCTCTGTTCTCAGGATTGGGACCCAATGCCACGAAAGCCTGCTCTTTCCTGTTCAGAGGACAACACATTGGGTGCCATATGGGATTCGATCGTAAGCGGGCACAGCTGTCTCCCGCTCGTGTTGAACCCATTCTCAACACCCTCAAGGAAAACAAGCTAGACCAGAAAGTGACCATCACTTTCAGACATCCTAGCTCTCATGGCAGCTGTATCCACGGTGACACCTTTGGGCCTTCTGCACATGAGAGCATTCCAAGTTGTGGCTAAGAACCAGGGGATTTCACTAGGGCCAATCCCCAATATGGGTTACGCGCCAGGTGCTTCGTACCCTTTCTATGTGGTTCAGACCCCGGTCTCTACTCTGGGTCCCACTCTAAGTTCATCTTGTCGTCGCTGAGGCTAACGACAGATGCTTCCCTCACAGGCTGGGGTGCGGTCTCAGATGATCGTCCAGCCCAATCTTATCGCACAGCACATCAATTGCCTCGAGATGATGGCTCTATTTCTGGCCCTAAAGCACTTCCTCCAGCAGTTGAGAGGCTGCCATGTCCTAGTGCGGTGGACAACACTATGGCAGTCTCATATATTATCGCCAGGGCGGACTGTGCTCGCGCAGCTAACAGCTAGCGCACCAAGTTCCTGTCCCTCAGGGCGATTTACATTCCAGCATGGTTGCGGGAGCAGTAGTACTGTCCAGTCTATCTCTGACACACGGGGAATGGGAACCCCACTCCGAAGTAGTCAGGGAGAGATTTTCATGTAGCAAGGCGGACCTCTTGCCTTCCAAGATATTCTTCGCCTTTTACTGCTCTTCAGATTTACGTCCACCGCATCAGCTAGTGGCGTAGGTCAGAGCAGCTTCTACATGTTTTGGATGAGAGATGCTATTGCCCTCTCCTATGAGGTGCGTGGGCTCACTTCGCCTCTAGGAATCAGGGCTCTTTCAACCATGGTGATTGCTTTTGAAGCCTTCTCTCCTCCACGCTTACAGCTTCGGAGCAGGAGAGACTTCACTTGCTGTGTCCAGCTTGTGCTCTTCAGATCTACGTCCACCGCATCAGCTAGTGGCGTAGGTCAGAGCAGTTTCTACATGTTCTGGATGAGACATGTTATTGCCCTCTCCTATGAGGCGCGTAGGCTCACTTCGCCTCTAGGAATCAGGGCTCATTCAACCAGGGGATCGCCTCAGCTATTGGATTAGCAAGAGGTATTCCCCTGCAACAAGTGTGTGCCAAGCAGGTAGACCCAGTCCACTGCCGAAATGTTTCAGTGCTGGAGCTTCTGCAGGAAAAGCTTGTCCTTGGGCTTGTGCCCTAGTACCCTCAGGATGTTCTTAACTGCATTGTTTGAAGCCTTCTGTCCTCCGCCTTCTACAGCTTCGGAGCAGGAGAAACTTCACTTACTGTCCAGTATGTGCTCTTCAGATTCACGTCCACCGCATCAGCTAGTGGCATAAGTCAGAGCACCACTATACTTTGTGAGAGATGCATATTGCCCTCTCCTATGAGGCGCGTGGGTTCACTTCGCCTCTGGGAAGCAGGGCTCACCCAACCAGGGTGATCGTCCCAGTCTCACCAGCAGGAGGTATCCCCTGCAGTAATTGTGTGGCGCGAAGGGTTGGTCCTCCCCGCACACATTTCTTACATTTATAATCTGGATGTTCATGCTACTCCGGGCTCACTGTCCCTGAGTTAGCTGCCCAGGCATAGTTCTGAGACCTTCTTGTGCGCACACGCTACACAACCTTGGGGTCCAGACACCTGTAGTGCGGCGGCGTTGGTATTCTCGTTCCCATACCGTTTTCACGCAGCATCGAGTGTAACCTTGAAAGGGAACGTCTCGGGTTACTTTGCAGTAACCCTGCTCCCTGAAAGGCGGGAACGAGATGATGCATCCGAATGCCGCACTACCACGTGACCGGACGTCCGTTCAGACAAATTAATCTGAGGTTTGTTGCCGGCTCACCTGTATTTATAACCTCCACCTGCATCTAATCAGATGACGTCACCTGGTCGAGGTTATATATAGCCAAAAACTTTGGCGTGTTTACACACATGCTTCACGACCGGCAAAGCGACAAAATGGTTCCCATAGCGTTTTCACGCAGCATCTCGTTCCCGCCTTTCAGGGAACATGGTTACTGCAAAGTAACCCGAGACGTTTTTCTAACAACATAAACATGTTCATTAGACAGTTATAGACCGTAAAAAAAAAAAATTTAAATCTGTATAAAAAAAAAAATTACGGTAAACTTCTGGCAACCACAGCTGCATTTTTTTTTTACTGTGAAATATACTATTTATTTTTTATAGTGTGTAGTCAGGAAGAGGAGCACTTGAACTACAGTTGGCCTAACTCATTAGTTAGAACAGGTGGATTTCCTCTCTTTCATCAATCAAGGCAATGCTAGATTGTTAAGTTATATCAACTAATTTAATATTAATATAAGGGAAATTTAGGCCATGCAAGTCATTATCAGGTTGATTTGTTACAATTTGTTAGCTTTGTAATTTTTACAATAAGGTATTTTTTGCGGTAAGTAGCTCTGTAAAGCTACAGAAAAAAAAAGGAAGCTGGGTTGAAGGTGACTTTCAAATAAAAAACTCAATGTCTATATGAGTACTCCTCATATTCATAAAATAAAAGGCTGAACTTAAATTATCCACTTGCAGCAAACCAAAAATGCCATCTGCTTCTGTGCGCCGTCATCCTTTTATCATGTGTACTGGAGCGTGCCATTAGCTGTCAACCTGAATGAAACTAGCGGTCGAAAATGGCTCAATAAATCGCACATAGGTGGTTGTCAGTGACAAAAGATTAAAAACTATTAATGTTAGATCACCATAATCTTAAAAGTTAGAATTACATAAAAAATTATTTAATAAAATTAAATGTATTTTAATTAAATGCTCATTATTCACTTTCCAAAGACACAGGGAGCTGCAGCAGAGGGATGAAAGAGCCACATGCGGCTCCGGATCCGCGGGTTGCCGACCCCTGTGCTAGGATGTAATGAATGCTGTTAATCAGGCATGTAAATCACTGGTGTCAAACATACAGCATGCTTGTCATGACTGCCTCCGTAAATTAATTGAGAAATAATGGTTTAAAATGTTAGTTGTGGACTGAAATCTGACAATCACAGAATTACTTACCTTCACATGCTCTCACGCCACACTTCCAATTTCTCACACTTTCATATTCCAAACAATTGTATGTCGAAAGTGAAAGCAAAATCATTCAGCTCCAACCTCTTTCTGACAGGACAGCTATATACGGATTTTACTTTGAAATCAAATCGCTACATCCCTCTGTCCCATCCACACAGGTGTAGTGTGGCAAGAGCATTCTGGACAGATGCTTCACCACTTTTTTGCACTCCATGTGAAGAGAATAAATATTTGTGTAATCCAGTTGAAATTAACACACAATTAAAGCTTTGTGAAGGCATCATTCATTCATGCAAAAGATAGGACACTAATTGGAACATTCATAATAGGGCTAAGCCAATATATAATAAAATATTTTTATATTCAAATGCATTTACAGACTGCAGCAAAGTTGCAGCTGCTGGAGCATTAAAAGAGTGAGTGAGGGCAGTGACATAGTATTATCCAAAGAGAGAAATATGTGTGAATGTTTACTATGATGTTAAACTACTTGCATTAAGTTTAATCATATACTGTACAAAACAAAGTTGCACTTTGGCTCACGAACTTGATTAAAAGAGAATCGTGCATGTGCTTGAAAGAAAGAGAAATAGAGATATTCACAATCATACATGCAGCACAATCTCACTGTATACAGTAGTTTTTTTTCCTTTTCTCATCCCCTTGTTATTATTATTACTTCTGCTTTTCTTACTTTTCAGTACTTTTATCATTAGTCTTACTTTATTTCATCAACCTTACCATTAGGCCCAGTGCCTGAGCATCTTTGGTGGACTTCTCTATCCTATAAAGTATTATAATATCTTGATCTTCATTTATTTTTATCTTTTTATGCATGGCTTAAGTTTCCAAGCTTCAATGTAATACATTGTATTGAAGTTTATTAAACTCAATGTGAATATTGTACTGTTCTGTGTGCTTTGTGTAAATAATTTTACCGCCCTCGAGGGCATCATAATGGGGAATAGAGGTGGGACTGACTACTCAGGGCCCCAATGATAGGAGCACTCTTTAAGTCTGCAAGAAAACCCTGAGCCGTGCAGTGGGGGCGTCATGTGTAGATGTACACGCAGACCCAATGGTCTTATTTTCAAGGTCTCACTCCAAGCTTTTCTGAAAAGTTGGCAGCCCTGCTGTAATTAAACTGTCATGTAAAAAGGTATAATTTTATTAGCAAGCTATGAATGTTATGAATTTTATGTTATAAAATATATATGTTTTCATACTGAATTCATAATTTTTGTTTTATATATGTACAGTATGTATGGACAAGGTTTAAACACCTCTAAATGAGCATTTTCATTTGATTAAATGCATCTCCTTTTAATAGCACATTCAAGTAATTTAGTGTGGGCATGGCAATCAATCGTGTTACAGTATATGTGAATGACAGAATACGAAACTACCGGTGATATAGTAAAGGAAACAGAAAGCTGAGCATCACGCCTCTGGGTCTCGCCCATTTTTACTTGGAGCGCTGCGTTACAACCCAGGTGAATCAGTGCAAAACTCTGCCAGGCAGAATTACTTATTGTCAGACATCGTGCATGCAATAAGAATGAAAAAAGGCCAACACAGACTAATTAGATGCTGTTAACTCCAAGACAAGTCAAAGTCAATGCAGAAACTCAGACTGCACTTAAATTGTCCAACTGTCAAGGTTTAAAGTTAAAAATAAATAAATAAAATATATACACATCTCTTGAGTGATGTGTCAGAGCCAGAATTCATAAATCACACTGTCTTGCGTTTGCCCTTTCCCCAGCACTGAGAGCACATTGGTAAGCTTTGCACTTTATTTAAAATCAATGTAGGTATATTTCGAGCATTAATTAGGTAGTGTTTGTTAAATTGTATTTATTTCCTGTTTGCATTGAAGTGCTTTTAAATGTCATTTGTAAATCCCCCTTTTGAATAAGGTAAATCCAACTGAAAGACAGTATTGTAGCAGCAAATGTGAACTCTTATCCATTAAGACTGCCTTAGAGGTACTGGCTTGAGGGAGCATACAACCATTCCCCATTCTAATTAATCACAGAAATCCAGGTTATTACAAATCTGGTAAGCAGTTAAAACCTAGTTTGGTTTTTCATGTCTTTGTTCTTTGCATTCCTCAGATTTGACCTTATTCACCTATAGCCTGACTCAATAACAGTGAAGTGGAATGGTGCCTAGAGAGGGAGCTCCAGATGCTCCTTCCACAAAACCTAGTCTTTCCCCAATGCCGTTTGGCAGCCATTTTATCCAGTAGGTCACTCTGTTATTCACACATCGCTCAGTTCTTGGCATCCAGTCATTCAGTGCACCTTGGCATCAGTGAGGGATAGATTCTGGCAGAAATCGTTAACAACCAATGTAAACATCTAAATCTTTACAGTCTGTGCCGAGTCAACAACAACAGAACAGGTTCCTGCTGAGCTGCTTAAGGCCATGTCAGTCCCTTACTGCAAGTAAGCTCATATTGCTATACATTTTTATCACTGATTTCTTTTAAGGTCTACACTAACCCACTTATCATTACAGAAAGATTCCCTAAAGCCTGCAAGCTCAATCCTTTACACTTTCCCTATAGCCAAAGAAAACTGCAAAAGCCTTTTTCAATATCTTTTTTTTTTTTTAACAGACTTTCAGAGGACAGAGGTAATCAATCCAATGTTCATGTAAAACAAAGTGCAACAATATAGAAACACAAACCAAAGAAGCACCAGGTACACCAAGTACTTAACCAATGTAAAAGCTGTCAAGTTTCTCAGTCTTCCAGGTGGGAGTTGGGTCATGCTAACTAGACTTCTTTCTTGTTACTCATCCAGGTAGCTTCATCAGTCTGACAGAATTTTTAAGTTCTATGTATTTGTATCCTCCAGGGACAAAAGGGTACTCTCTCTCTCTCTCTCTCTCTCTCTCTCACACACACACACAGACACACACACACACACACACACACACAGACACACACACACACACACACACACACACACACACACACACACCAATATTTGCGGTTTGACTCCCACCATCTACAACAACACAAATTACTGCAAATTACAAATCACCACTTCCACTGAAGCAAAAAAAATGAAGGAATACAAGCTTCTGAACACAGTTTTTATGGCCTACAGATATTCTAAGTTCAACAAAATAGCTTCCAGATACAACAGAACAACAACAAAGAGAGCTGAGACCCAGAGCCAACCCGAAAAATCTTATCATCGTCTAGGTTGCTGGAATGTCTGAGAAACTCAAAATTATGCTTGGAAAGCAACACACCCCAGTTCACTTCAAATCCACGAGCACGCTATAACAAAGACTCGTCTAACCCAAACAACAAAACGCAAGAAATACAGTTCTGGGATGAAATACTTTTTTGCCCCAGTCCAATGCAGTGAAGGGTCTTCAGAACTCTAACCTGGGCAGACAAAACAACTGTTACATATGAGCATGTATCAACACATAAACACTAATAGCTCAGGACCTGAATCAGCAGTGTACCTTTAGCTGATGGACGCACATTTGAGAATCAGAAGGTACATTTTGGACAGAGCGGATAGATGATCTGAGAGAGGGGTAAAAGAAACCATCTATGTGCAAGTGGAAAATCCTTCTCTAAACAGAGGTGGAGGCCGTAGTCACAATACTGCATGTCTCCTATTTGCTGCCCTTTTATCCATCCCCAGAAAGATCAAGTCCTCTTCACAGATCCACCAGGAAAGCCACACTACTCTGGTCATTACACCTTAACACTAGAAGCGCAGAGTACCGGTCATTTGACCGAATGGGGGGGAAAAAACTTCACACTCGATCAAATTCCAGGACCCTCCTTTCATGACTTTTCCTACAGTACATCTGTGAGCTTAATCACTACTGCTGTGTGGCCACTCAATGAGAACTAAACCAAAGATTTCGGTAACTACACTGGGTGTAACATCTGCATAGTGACACTAAACAGCTGAACAACTTCAATTCTCTGTTTACCTCTGAGAAAAAAAAGCTGTATTTTGTTTATATTTAGAATTTAACAGTAAGATAACAGTTTGGTCTGTGCAGTTAGAATAAATAAATGAGTAACACATTCCAACCCCCTCTCAAGAGAGTGCCATAGTCCATTGTTAGTTTTAATGATTTGGCTAAAACTAATTATCACTAAGTACCCTAACACCATTGATAAAAAAAAAACCAGTGTCTACTTTATAAACAGCTTAGTATACTGTGCATCGAGTTGTTGAAATCCCTTGCATGTTCCCCCTCCTTCAATGTATGCTGATGTTTTGCAAGCATTTTTATCGCTATTCAAAGGCTTACAATTCATTTAGTTTACAGTTCTAGCAGATGCCATAAGTTTTGTTCCCTGAACATCTGCCGACTGAGAAGGAGTTTCAGGTAAAGGTCGCTTGCATGCCATTGCCCCTGCTGTCTTTGCCGTTTTCTGGTGCGCACCTAGCTCCTTTACCAACTCCAGAATAAATCTCCTCCTGGTTATGGTCACATTCATGCACTGTATATATAGAATATGTGCATTAATTGCCGCCAGGTCTAGGAGGTTGTAAAACACAGTCACAGGCCAGCGCCGGGTGCCTCCCTTTACTGAATACAGCCATGCCATTTGATCCATAACATCAATGACAACTTTAGTGCTGTTGTAGTAGGAAATTGTTTCAGGCAGTTTCTTTTCGCCATTATCAGTTGAAACTGCCTGACGTATTGCGCTCAGAATGCATAAATTTTTCTTTCGTTTTGCCTGGTAAATCGTAAGCGTGGCCTTTCCAGCCTTCAACAACCTGGTCGAATATCGTTCAGACTGTGCCTGTGTACAAGGGGGCATTTCTCGTCTGATTTTATTAATTGTGCCAACAATGGTGTTTTTGTTCGCCAAAAGAGTAACAACGAAAAAGTTTGCCAGTAACAACGAGGTGAAGAAATTGTCTGTTGTTATATTTCTTCCTTTCCCCAGGAAAGGCTCCACAATATGCATTACAACGGTGTCTGATAACCGCTGACTAGCCGTCCTACTGACATCTTTCCCTAGATAGGGAATTGCGTTCAACATGTAAAATCAGCGGCCACCCAGAATTTGATACCAAACTTGTCTGGTTTATGTACTGCGTGAAATGGCAGCGCGCTTTAGTATGGAACAGTTGCTCATCTACTGTTATGTTCACACCGGGTGTGTAAGAGGGAATGCTGTTTTTCACAAATTTCACTCGAAGATCATGGCAAATTTACCATGCACAAGTCGGGCAGCCCTTGTGTTCTTGTCATCAAAGCTCTGATAGATCATAATGTCTCTTAATTTTTTGCCGAGACATTGTCTCTTTGAAAATAGCTCAGCATACATTGAAGGGAACTTCTGAGGTGGTCAGACTAAGTGATTCATGGCATGGTCATTAGGAAGGGGTTGTGATCACACCTAGGCTTTTGTTCTAGACTGTCGTTCAAATATCTCTCCACTTGAAATGGAAGCACAAAAACGCGAGACGGAGGGGCAACATGCAAGGGATTTCAGCATCTCGACGCACAGTATACTAAGCTGTTCATAAAGCAGACACTGTTTTTTTTTTCATTTTGTAATCTTTCTCATGTTTACATTGTACAAGGTATATTGTTTTTTTTCTTACGAATTACTGTAAATAAACTACATATGCAGTTGTTCATTTACCAGAAAGAACTTTCTGTTTTTTTTGTCCTAAACTTCAGGGTCAGGTTATAATGATTTTATTGTAAAAGCCTATACTGTACATCCACAAAGCTTTGTTGACAAAATCGATTGCAACATACATTATTAAAAATAGCATGCATATTTATATATTTGTAATCTGCATCTACATTTTCTTAAATATGTATAGAATTAGTTTCAGCTGATGGTAAGGTACTTAGTGATAATTAGTTTCAGCCAGATAATTAAAACTAACAATGGTACTCTTTTGAGAACATTTTCAGAACATCAACATGACATGTAACCAATGTATATCACATCAAGCAGACACATATTTTCAGCAATCTTATCAAATAACATTGAATATAATGTGCATTTATCATATTTATCACACAAGTTGATCTTGTACTGTAGCTAAACTATTTGCTTTGGGTGAAAGCGCCATCTAGCGATCATTGCGTGTCAGCGACAGCTTCCCATTCAAAACATTAGGTGAATGAATGAATCACATTAAAAGTAGGTGACATTGGCGCGGAGTTTCTAGTGTTAACAACTCTCCCGAATCTCTCCCTATTGCTGTTTATTCTTAACAACTCTCTCCCCCTACTCTCTAATGACTCGCCCTCCTACTCTTACATTTTCTATTGTTCGCATAATGAGCCTTTTCAGACAGGGGAGGACCTTTTTGACCCTGGAGGATACACATTTAAAGAACTTTCCTCAAACTGAAGGAGGTACTTGGATAAGTAGTGAGATGTTTCTACCTAACAAGCAAGCAAGTCCAGTTGACATGGCTCACTTCCATGTCCATTTTGCTGATAGTTTTGCAATGCAAAAAAAAAATCCACATAGCTAGGCTACTAGATGCAAGCAATGTATACAAAGTGGTAACCTAGGAACTATATTACAGAAAGAAATGCCAATTAAACATCTTTTCCCATCTATTCTGTATGTATGCCACTGAATAATTGGATGATGACTGTGTCATTGGGGTTAAATCAGGCATTTGATTGCTGTTGACATAATTGCAAATGAGTCTGTTGAGATTACAAAATGGCAAGAGTGAGAGAGACAGACAGAAACAGAGCAAATGCATGGCTAGTCAAGCCGAAATCCATCCGACAGCCAAACAGATGCCACATTCCTTTGAGATGAGTTGCAAAACATGATTGACAGTCGAGGAAGGGCACCGAAGTGAAGATTTTCCTAGAATCCGGACAAATTTTGCATTATTGAACACACATCTCTGTCAGAATTTCACAGACGAAGATGAGACATCAATCACGTGTGATCACATAGACATGTGCCGATATTGAAGTGGGCATATCTTAGTGATGGCCTAACCTTTCAAGCTTTGTTCTGAATAGATTAAATTCTACAATGTTACAAAAATCCAAACATAAAGTGGAACCAATCAATGAGGAAATTAAGTTGGGTCTTCTATAAGTAGTTAAAAATGTGATGTTGCTTACCCCGTATCCGGTGTAAAGGACTCCACAGTTTACAGATTAAATGAAAATATTTTTTCCCACTACTGTGAATGGGGCCATGCAAACTCCTTAACCATTTAATGTCCAATTCTTAGCCTTTCTTTTATTAGAGGATAATCTCACCTGGATATTGAAGACTATGATGATAACAAAAAAAAAAAAAAAAAAAATTCAGTAATACTGTAGAAAGTAAAGGTTTTGTAGTCCTGCTATTCAGTGAGGGAGAGGAGGGGTTCTCTTGTGTCAAGGTTTCTTTCTCAAGTTTTTCCTCGATCACCTGTGGCTTTCTAATTATTTATTGTGACCTGTATTTCTGCCTTATGGCAATGTCTAGTATTTAAAGCACCATACAGATTTGTTTTATATTAATTTTTTATTTAAACATATAAAATATAAAGTTTTTTGTTTTTCTCTATTCTATTGTTATACAGGACATTTCTTTATCATAATAAACTTTACAAACAAATGGCTTAACCCTTAAATTATTTTTTTTTTAAGATTACGAGATTATGTGAAGTGCATCATGGAAGTCTTTACTATTGCTGATAAAGCAAAAGCAAACAGGAAGACAAATGTGGTGTGGAAAAGGGCGTTATTGATTTTACCCATCTAGAAAGCGCCTGTTCAAAGAAATATCGAGCTGTTCCTGCAGATCTGCAGAGAGGATCGACATAGCAGCATAAATAGAGGAACCCACCATTGGAAGACTAAACAGTGGCATGATATGCTACACTGTACATGAGTTCAAATGTAGAAGAGACATTCTTTCATTCTAATGAATCTCATTGCAAAAGATGGTGCAAAAGGACCAGATGCTTCCCATGCTCTGTTGTTGTTGTTGTTGGTCTTTCGGCTGCTCCCGACAAGGGGTCGCCACAGCGGAATATTATACTATGTAAAAATGGAGTCCTGTGCAGAAAAAAAGTAATGCGAAATAGGGATTACTTTTTTATTAGCTGACCTGAGTCATTCAAATTGCATTCTATATAAAGATATACTACTCAACATAGTCTGTTTCAAAAGCAGAGGTTGGTAGAGTAGCCAATATTACTCAAGTAGAAGTAAAAAGTAAAAAAGTATTCGGTGAAAAGATACTCAAGTACTAAGTACTGTTTCAGTCACAATGTCTGATAATTCCTTTTTTTAAATTATAATAATTATATATTGAGTGTTTGTCTGTTTTGCCAGCTAGAAAAGACAGTATGAAGCATGCTTTGTATATGATGCCAGGGACGCATCACATTTTTTGCGATGCATAAAAATGTACAACACGTGTGTTGGTAATTAATTCTGTACTGAAATATACTTATATATTCATAGACTGTTAAAGTAACATTATATATACAATTAAAGTTAACATGTAATCACACAAACATGAAAAAAACATTCTATACTCATCGCAAGATTATACACTAACCGCAAGATCCCGCTAGTAGCAGCATGGATTTATGGGCATTCCGCAAAATTTGAGAAAGATGTGGAAACTTTTGTTTGTGCATGCACAAGTGAGCGTATATAGGATGAATTTAAAGCTAGGACGAATTTATAGAACACCACCTGAAGGTTTTTTCCCCACTATGCCGCCTGACCTGATGGGTCAAACGGAGTCCTGTGATTATTGTTGCTGCATCTGTTTGGTCAAACAGTCATGAGGTAGATCTACCGACTGCATGTTTACAATAAATGGTTAGAAAAGTAACGAGAAGAGTAGAGCCGAATGTAGTGGAGTAAGAGCAGCATTTCTTCTTCACAAATCTACTCAAGTAAAAGTAAAAAGTTAGGTTCAGTTAAACTATTCACAGAAGTACATTTTTTTTCAAAAAGTTACTCAAGTACTTGTAACATAGTAAATGTAACTTGTTACTACCCACCTCTGTTCAAACCATTGTTGAACCAAACTCTCTACTCCTCTTTGAAACTCTGTCACAGGTAATGGTTTCTCATTAAATTACAGAATGTTTATGGAGATAACACCATTGACAAGAACAATGTGCACAGATGGATGAAGAAGTATAAAGAATGGGAAACCAACATTGGAGACAAACCTCTTAGTGGGGGATCGTAAACTGAGACAGGGGATTTTTTAAAGAGAATTCTAGATTTGGGTTCAATAATGGTGTAAATGCATCACTTGGAGACTCTACCAATATATACAATTTAAACATACTATTGTACATTGGGTATTAAAAAAGATATGCCCACTTTTGCATTACTTTTGGTACAGCCCTAATATAGTAAGCAAAAAAATACATTATTGCTAATAGAGACATGTACAGTATGTTTACAGTTAGCCACTAATTAACACCTTTGAGGAAATTGCTCATATGCCTATGCATATTGCTCATATATATAAATATGCAATTGATTTTGATAATGCTGATTAGCTAGAACTGTTAGCTAAACTGTTGCTCAGTGGTCTGCACATTTTGTCTGTTTGAATTTTGCAACTCACATGATGAGGTTACAAAATGCATGGAATTGACTTAACTGAAAGACATAAAACCTTTTTTTCCTTACATATTGTATAGCATTTCTTTTAAATACAAAACATATAATTCATTAAAAAAAATCTATTGGTCACATTATATTTTGTTGTAGTATTATAGAAATAGCTTCTTTTGTAAAATGTCACAGTAGAAAAGTGTGCATTTGAGTTACACTGTAATGTAATAGATCAGATAGAGGAACAGGAACTAGAACATGGATAATCTTAAAATCTATCTATCTATCTATCTATCTATCTATCTATCTATCTATCTATCTATCATATATATATATATATATATATATATATATATATATATATATATATATATATAAAATCCAGTTTGATCAAAATAAATTTTATTGCATTTTATTTTATTTTTTTTACTTTAATTGAAATCTGGATAGACTGGCAGGATGATTTAACTTTTCACAACAACAAGCAAACAAGCAAGAGGATAAAAAATCTTACAAAGGGACCACAGGGCAGTATGACAGGTTGATGGGGAAAATGCAAAAAAAAAGAAACAAAGACCAAAAAAATAAAAAACACAAAGAGAGAGAGGTTAAAAAGAAATAGATGCTGCTACTGCATCCAGATGAATAATGCATGACTGTTCTGTCAACACTGTCAAGCACAGTTATTTTCCTTCCTTTTTTGTTCTCCAAACAAAACAATTTGTTAATGTACTGTAGATAAGTGCTGTCATCCTGAGCAAATCATGTTAATGGAATAGAATTGACCTTAAAGAATGTTGTGTCTATTAGGTATCGAAAATAACAATAAAGAAGAATGTTTTATTTGCCCCTACAAGGAGGGGCCACAGGTCCAGTATAGGGTTGGGTATCGTTTGGTTTTTTTTCGATACCGGTGCCAAATCGATACTTTGAAAATGGTACCGGTGCCTGAACCGATACTTTTAAGCCACAAAATTATAGTGGATTGAGGAGGACTGAGGAGGCTCGAGCGTGACACCCCACCCCCCCCAGGACCGGCTACATGAAGGGGAGGTGGGCGCTTCCCTCGCGATACCAAAGGGGGTAGGGACCCACCGGCCTGATGGTACTGCCGGCGGGCGGGTCGGCCCGGGGGGCGTGGTGCGGGGCGATCCGGCCGAGCCCGGTGAAACTCGGAAATGAGATCTGGGCTTAGGATGTCCTTTGCCGGCACCCAGCTGCGCTCCTCCGGTCCGTACTCCTCCCATTCCACTAGATATTGGAGGGAGCCCCCCCGCCTCTGGGAGTCCAATAGTTGCTGGACTCTGAACGCTGGAGCGCCCTCGATCTCCACAGCCCCGGGGAGCGAAGGGTCTACGACACCTCTGTCCAGGGGCCCCCGTATCACTGGCCTGAGAAGAGAAACATGAAACACGGGGTTAATGCGCATGTGTGTGGGTAGCTGTAACTTAAAGGACACAGGGTTAACTTGGGATATTATGGGGAAGGGACCAATGAATCTAGGGGAGAGCTTACGACAAGGGAGGTTGAGAGAGAGGTCCTTTGTCGAGAGCCAAACCCGATCTCCTATCTGGAGCGGAGGACTTTCCCAAATGTTTGAACCGGCAAACTGCTTGGGAGATGTGGGTGTGAGCCCCCTCCCATACTTTTTCCGCTTTTTTGAACCACTCATCCACCATGGGGATATCGGTGGGAGTGGCATCCCATGGACAGAGCGGTGGTTGATATCCGAGTACACATTGGAATGGCGTTAGGCCGGTAGAAGAGTGTCGTAAAGAATTTCGCGCATATTCCGCCCAGAATAAACAGTCTGCCCACTCGTGTTGTCGACTACTACAATATGCGCGAAGGAACCTCCCGAGGTCTTGGACAGTCCACTCTGCCTGCCCATTAGACTCGGGGTGATAGCCTGATGTTAGACTAACAGTAGTCCCCAATTTCTGGAAAAAAGCCTTCCAGACCTTAGCGATGAATTGGGGACCCCGATCTGAAACAATGTCCTCCGGAATACCGTAGTAGCGAAACACTGTATTGAATAAGGCATCAGTCACCTGGGCGGCGGTAGGGAGAGAGCAGAACGGAATAAAGCGACAGCCCTTAGAGAAGCGGTCCACTACTACCAAGACTATCGTGTACCCTTTTGACACTGGCAAATCCGTGACAAAGTCCACCGCTAGGTGGGACCACGGTCTATTAGGTGTTGGCAAGGGCATTAATTTACCAACTGGCAACCCTCGGGGACTTTTGGTGGCTGCACAGGTAGCACAAGACGAAACGACTTTTTTCACTGTTTCGCGCATATTTGGCCACCAGAACTTTGGTTCTAGTAGTTTCAAAGTTTTAAATTCGCCGGGTTGTCCTGATGAAAGATTTATGTGGGCGTTCACTGTCACTCGTTCCCGTAGGGCGTCCGGCACATAGGTTCGGCCCGGAGGACAGCCCGGCGGCACGGGATCGGACCGTGCCGCTCGGGCTATCTCCGCGTCAAAGTCCCACGTGGTCGGGGCCACCACGAGTGACGTGGGCAGAATGGGTTCCCGGAACCGATGGTCGGTCCGGCGACGCGAAACAGCGGGAGAGGGCATCCGCCTTTATATTTTTCGAACCGGGGCGATATGTAATAATGAAGTCGAAACGAGTGAAAAACAGCGCCCAGCGGGCTTGACGAGGGTTTAGTCTTTTAGCTTGTTGGAGGTACTCAAGGTTCCGGTGATCCGTCAGTACCGTGAAGGGATGTTCTGCTCCCTCCAACCAATGCCGCCACTCCTCTAACGCCGCTTTTATTGCTAGCAGTTCGCGATTACCGATATCATAATTGCATTCGGCAGGTGTCAACTTCCTCGAAAAGAAAGCACAGGGGAATAGTTTCTCTGGGTGGCCATGACGCTGTGACAGCACCGCTCCTAGTCCTACCTCCGACGCGTCGACCTCCACTACGAAGGGCTTACTAGGATCGGGAAGTTTTAATATAGGTGCTGATGTAAAAGCTTGTTTTAGACGCTGGAATGCGTGGCGTGCTTCCAGCGTGAAGGTGGTTAATCGCTTTGGTTTCCCCTTTAATAAATTGGTGAGCGGTGCTGCCAATGTGCTATAGCCCCTAATAAAGCGCCGGTAAAAATTGGCAAACCCAAGGAAACTTTGTAGCGCCTTCACTGATGTGGGTTCCGGCCATTGTAGAACCGAACTGACCTTGGCGGCGTCCATCTGAACCCCCAGTGGCCCTATGCGGTAGCCCAGAAATGCAACCTCCTTTTGGTGAAACTCACACTTCTCCGCCTTCGCATAGAGCCCATGTTCCCTCAGGCGACGGAGGACGGCAGTTACAGTACATGACCAACGTGCTCGTGATATGACCGCAAGTATATCAAGATGTCATCTACATACACTATGACAAAACGGTTTAACATATGTCGGAACACGTCGTTCATGAACCCCTGAAACACCGCAGGTGCGTTCACCAGTCCATAAGCCATTACATTATATTGGTAATGCCCTGATGTCGTGCTAAACACAGTCTTCCACTCGTCACCCTTGCGAACACGAACGAGGTTATAAGCGCTGCGGAGGTCCAATTTGGTAAAGATGGACGCGCCGCAGAGCAAATCGATCGCGGCCGGGACCAGAGGCAGTGGGTGCTTATACTTTATTGTGATGGCATTGAGTCCCCTATAATCAATGCAGGGTCTAAGGCCCCCGCCTCTCTTTTCGATGAAGAAGAATCCGGCCGATGCGGGTGACGTGGAGCGACTAATGAGTCCCTGCTGGAGAGCCTCACTCACGTATTCCTCCATTGCCCTGGTCTCTGTCAGGGACAACGGATAAATACGGGAGCAGGGCGGTGCTTTCCCCGGCAGGAGGTCAATAGCGCAGTCCCACGGGCGATGAGGGGGAAGTCCTGCAGCTGCCCTAACACTAACCACGTCTGAAAATGTAGCGTACTCGGATGGCACTAGGGTAGACACTAGGGCGCGGGGACTTTCAACTGTGGTGGTTTGGACAGAATGGTGATGGCATGCATAATTTTGCACATCGAGGAGACCATGATATGATGCGAGACTCTGCCCAATCAAAATTAGGGTATGGGCGCAGAGCCATGGGAGGCCCAGCACGACGGACTGACTCACCTGGGGGATAACATAGAATTTTAACTCCTCAGTGTGGCCGGGGAAAGTTAATCGTAGGGGCACGGATAGCATATAAACTGGCGATTGATTTAATGGTTTGCCATCCAGAGCTTTAATCTCGATCGGGGTTGGAAGCTTCAACACAGGAGCGTGTAGCGAGGAAAGAAGAGAAAATGAAATAAAATTCCCAGCCGACCCGGAATCTATTAGGGGGGAAACAGACACAACATGATTATTATAAGCCAAGGTGGCATCAACACAAAAGGACTGAGTGGTTCGTGATGGTGTGCATGGAGTTACTTTTAATATAGGACAGTCCTTTATAAGGTCCTCCTCCGCAGTACAGGCATAAGCCTGTAGTGAATCGGCGGCGTCTCTCCTGCGCGGACAGCCGGGATGTACCCACGTCCATGGGTTCAGCTGGTGAGTTGTCGTGCGGCTCCGTAGGGCTCCTAGTGCGGTTGAAGCGTCGGTGCGCCTCGAGCCTGCCCCCTGCCATCCGTGTCGAGGGCTGCCATTTTTGACTGCGGAGGTGTTGATCAAGTTTGATGGCCAGCTGGATATTTTCGTCCAGATCCATCTCCGCGTCTCTGCATGCAAGTTCCAGCTGTATTTCCGGCTGTAGCCCATCTCGGAAACGGGCGAGCAGGCTCTTCTCGCACCACTCGCTTTCTGCAGCCAAGATCTTGAATTTGATCGCATATTCTGCGACGGTGGCTTGTCCTTGTTTAATTTTCAGGAGTTTTTGTTCTCCACTTTTTCCCTGATCAGGGTGGTCAAAGACCGCGCGGAAAGCGCGTAGGAACCTTACAAAGTCGCACGTCTCCCGGCCACCCGTGCTCCACATAGCAGTGGCCCAGTCCATTGCTGGACCTGTGAGCCGTTGCGTGACTATCCTGACCTTTCCTTGGTCATCCAGGTCGGGATAGTCGATAAAATATAGCTCACAGGCCAGGAGGAATTTCTTACAGCCTTCCGGGTCCCCCGCGTATCTCTCAGGTGGCGCCGCTCGTGGCGGGGATCGGGCGCGGCGCGGGGGCACCGTAGGGAGGGGCGACTGGCCAGTCGCAATGTCCCGGACACTATGAGCGAGGTCATTAATGGCCCTGGCTAGGCTGTCCATCTGCCCCTGCTGCCTGCGGATGTAGTCCATCATCGGAACCGTGTCTTTCGGCAGGGGCGTTCCTGCTGCGTTTCGGAAATCGGTCTGGTCATCTGTCATGGTTCTCTCTCTCTTTCTGTAGTAATCACACACACGCGTTACGCAAGTGCAGGAAAGGACAGTCTTTATTGCGTTTCAACTCAAATCTCTCAGAATCTTCACAAAATAAATCAAGAAACGGGGCTTTAACTACGCCGTTTGCCAGGCGCGGTCTGCAGGCGGATTAACTCGAAATGATTAACTCTTCAAGAGAATGTCACAACAAATAAACACAAACAAAACCTCTCTGTGTCCTCAGAGGAATTTACTTGGACGTTGAAGCTGTCATGCTTCGCATGCCTTCGCCTGCAGATACCGCTTTAAACCTGGGGCGAGAAGAAAGACACACATGGGTGAGGTGAGGATAATACAACGGTGACCAGCCAGTGTGGTGTGGGTTCGGCTGGGTTAAATAGGGAGACAGGTGAGGTGTGCACAGGTGATCTGTATTTGTTAATCATGAGAGACACTGACATACGTAGACACACTAGGGGGAGACAAAGCCACGGCTCAGTAATCCGGTGAGCCGGATCTTTCTCTCCGGGACTGAGGAGGCTCGGGCGTGACATGGATGATACAAGAATGAATTTTTATTGAACAAAAAATTTTATGCTTAAAATTTAACAATATATTAAAAGTTTAAAGTATATATGAATATTCATTCATTCATTCATTCATTTTCTATACCGCTTAATCCTGTGTTCAGGGTCGCGGGGGACCTGGAGCCTATCCCAGGAGACTTCGGGCACTAGGCGGGGTACACCCTGGACAGGGTGCCAATCCATCGCAGTATATATGAATATGTAAGCTTAAAATTTTAGCAATTCTTTTGCAGAAATTTCACCATATTTGCCTTTTCTGTCAAAATACGACTCCTTTCCTGACTTATTGCTCTGCACAGGACATGCATAGCCTTCTTTGCAATGGTAAATGGGGTCACTGTTGTAGTTGTACACTGTTGTAGTACTACTAGTACTAGCTGGAAAGCCATAATTATAAACAGAATCCATGTTACATTAGTTTTTTTTTACAAATCGTTTGACTATTTGTTAGCATGAATGCAAGATTTGCATTTTGCTGTTAACATTACATTATCCTACTACTAACCTGCGGAAAGTCTGCTGTCGGCATCATATTCGGTGACTCCTTTTTGCTACGGTTGGTGTGACTGGGGTTCGGGTCGTCCACACCGATAGCACCAGCTGTTGTCCACAAGAAAACACGGTGACTCCCTCTGCTTTAAACTTTATTCCGTGTATTTATTCTGCTTTTAACTTTATTCCATCTGCCCTCGAATGTTTCATTAGATTTGACATGTTTCCGCCTTTACACGCAACTGCTGTGAAACATTTGCTGCACGTCGCGGTGCCGGAATCCTTTCTTGTGAAATACAGCCACACTTTCGACCGTTTAGTTTAAGGCATTTTAACGAGAGTTGTTTAATTTAGCATGCTAAGCTATCGGTAGACTGCCTGCTGCCGTCAGAGCAAGTGTAACGTTAGTTACTACATTCACGCGCATGTCTCTCATTTCCGGATGATTTGTGCTTTTAATTTCTTTAATTTAATCTAATAAACTATTAATCTACAAAAATATATGAATCTAGAAAACAAATATTTCAATCGACAGTTCAGGCATTTAAGTGGCACCGAAATGAGGCACCGAAATTCGCGTTCTGTTTCGGTCCAGTACATACCGGTTCTATAGGTACCGGTGCCGTCTTGGCACCGGTGTTCGGTACACAACCCTAGTCCAGTATGACAAAACATATTTTTTAAAAATCTAAATTCTGGTGGCTATTTTGCATATCAGTTGTACCTACAGTACTACCATGTTTAAGGGACATACAATTAAATACAAAAATCTGACCAGAAAGTTTGACTGGATTCAGGACTGAATTAGGGATGGCAGTGCCACTCTTATGAAAATATGCAAAGCACAATATTATCTAATACAGTATATTTTCATTTAAACTCTATTAAGATTTTATCTAAATGTCCCTTTCCCATATGATTTCTTCTTAAAATAATTAAATATGAGGAAACATAGTGTATCCATTTAAAATAAATCAGTCATTTGCATGATTATGTTGTGTGTGTGGCTCCTAGTTAGCTTGGTAACTGATAATTCTTAGAATAGTAATATAATAACAATAATCTACAACTCAATATGAATATAGCAACTATTATCTACTGTATATAGCAACTATAATAATAATAATAATAATAATACAGTAATTTAATTACTTGTCACATGTACCTTACAACACAGTGATTTTTATTCACATATCCTAATAAGGAATTAGGCCTTACTCAAGGGCTCAACAGTGGCAAGCTGATGGTGCCTGGGCTCGAGCCCCTGATCTTCCGATCAGTAATCCATTGACCAATTGAGCCACCACTGCCCTAAATGGTAACTGCTCAAAGTTAATACTAGAAGTTGTGTAAATGAAACCTATTTTGCCTGTTTTTTAAATTGCAACAAATGGTGCTTAAATGGATGGAGATGAGCTCTACGTTAACCAACTGTGACTACGTACTATTTCAGCAAATTCTAGTTCCCATTGGCTGGAATCATAACTCATGTTTAATTATGCAACAAAAAAGGGGGACTGATATCACAGATATTTTCTTAAAATTGCTTTTTTCCCCTAGAGAAAGCATGATTACCAGTGTGCAGAGAGTTTAAGTTTTCATAGCCACTCAGATCTCACTACCTGAAATTGTTCACCTGCATATCAACTGCACATGATAATGGGAATTGACATCAGTGTCAGTCTACTTTAATGACCTTATACTAATGATGTAAGAGCCTTCTTACATGAAATTGGTAAATTAATGAAGAAATATCTGATTACAAAAATAATAATATAACCTTAGCGTCATAATAAATATTTTATTTTTGATACTTGAGTACATTTGAAGGCAAATACATTTGTTATTGTACTTTCACTCAAGTACATGAATTGTGTACTGTGAAAGCCGAAAATTATGAGCCTCAGGAAGGAAAGTAAAAATAAAAGATTTATTATGACTCTGGTCCACCATTTCGGGAGACATTCAACGAGACTGTTTTCTATTCTGACACTCTGAATGTCATACAACTGAGTCACTGGCAATCTTTAAGCCATAACTAAAGACACTAAACATAAAGCCAACCCCCCCCCCCCCCCAAACACAAACATTGTTTGACTGATCGTCCTAAGTAACTTAGTAACCCAGTGCAGGGATCGATCCAAGGCACTTTTGGATGTCACTCTGGATAAGAGCATCTGCCAAATGCCTAAATGTAAATGTAAACTGGACAGGACCTTACAGATCACAGAAGCAAAAAGCATTGGAACTTGTTTGCATTACATACAGAGGATTCAAAGAAGCATGATGGTCTTGGGAAACTAGTGGCCTCATTTATGCACTGCTTACATGAAAGCTGAGAAAAAGAACAAACACATAGGACAGGGACCCAGACGCTGTTTGTGAATTTTCTAGTAAAAATATATCAATATTATTACCATATAGCATGTCTGGTGTGTGTGTGTGACTGTCTGTTTGTCTTGAATGTTTCCCAAATCCATATAGAGGATTCAAATGTATAGAGGGGTGTAGGATTTTAGTTTTAACACAGTTTCAGGGAGAAATAAATACTGTATATGTCTTTTTTATATGTCTTATTGAAAATATTTTTGTATATTTAAATTGAACCAAAGACAGCACATTAATTAAACCTGGTAAATTCTATTAACTTGAACATAGCTGAATAAAGGTTTGCCTAATAGCAAAACAAGCTGCTAAAGTGTATGCAGACTATGGCATGTTGTTGGGTCAATTACTCCAAAAATTATTTTGATGATAGCCTATAGCATACAGTAAGTAGAGCGCGATAAGTGCGTCACTTAATTTTGATTGCACTGTTATTGTTCTGACTCAGTTACTGTACACTCTGTATCCATTGTCGCTTGTATCTCTTAAAATTAAATAAGTGCAAAAGCTTGTAGTCTCTGAAAAGCAGGAGTATTTATTTCAATGAAGTTAGAAGGGGTGTCTGGATGGGAGTAGACACCACTTGTGTCACCACTAGTGTCTGTACGGTCAAAAGTGAAAGCAATGAAGCTTTAGGACGGGAACAGCAGCTTCTGAGCCACAGGACGTTATTGTACACACTCTAGAGAAAATATGAGGTGAAATTTGTATGCCTTAATTTATAGGACTCTTGTAGGAGCTTGTATGATGGAATTAAATTTAAAGCACCCAAGTTGGCAGTCAGTGTAGCCATAACGAATGGCTCAATAATAATGCATGAAATTCTCCTGAGTGAAAAACCTAATTAATGGAATATAGATTGCATTTTAAGGCTGACATTTGAAATTTGAGAGAACATGGCTTCACTACACTTGTTCTCATCTAAACATCAGTGTTGAAATAATAGCTGACTTTTATTTTAAATTAGCATTTAAAAATGACATTCTAAACATTATGGCTCTTTTACCATCTTTACAGAGAAAGAAGGAGTTCATGTGTATTGTCAATAATCTGGCACATGGCATGAAACCAACAGCATGATCTAAGCATAAATATCTACCTAATGTGATCTGTGGATAAATCCTAAGGGAAATATACACAGTACAATTTGTAAAATACATATCTATGGTTTCTTAAAGGAGAAATGCTAAAAATATACCATAGTCAGAAAAAGTCAGTTTGGTTTAAGAAAAAAAAAAAAAAAAAAATATATATATATATATATATATATATATATATATATATATATATATATATATATATATATATAAATTATTTTTCAAATTTTAAAGCAGTAAAATCTAATTTTGAATAAAATTACATATTATACTCAGATATCATACTGTAATTAAATCAGTGAATGAACTGAAGGCACATCATTTCACTAACTGTCATCTAAAAAATACATGTTAACCGCAGGGTCTGGCACTTTGCTGGTTCATTGCTATTTGTTTCTAATTTTAGGGCTGCTAATTACGTTTGAAGAAGTTTAATGAGTCTGACATAAAACTGAATTATGACATTCGTGTGTGGAAGGGGATCAGACTGGATTAATAAAGTTTTTAAATCTTTGCTTGCAAAATGTCCCCTAATAAAGACAAAGTAATTATAAAAGGTCAAAAAGTGGATATCTGCTATAATGGATGAATTTAGCACATGCATTTTGATTCTTCCTTATTTAAAGATCCGTAGAAGCTTTTAGCCCAATTGAATTTAAAGTAAAAGTTGCCAAGTAAAGGAAACTGTATTTAAGATGTAGGAATAATGAGTTCTGTCTATATATCTGTCTTTTGTGATGTTTCTAATTGTACAATTCTGCTCATAAGTCTATACATACCCTGGCAAAATTTCCACAATGCATACCTTTCTTTACAAAAAAGAAACAGTAGTTTTATGGTAACTGTAGTTTACAATCTACATTTATTTAATTCAACTATATGCTATAAATATACACTGTGTATATATATTCTTCTTGGCAAAAAGCCTGCAGGTCTCATAAATTCTTGGGTTATCTTGCACGAGCTGCACATATGAGATCTCCCCAAAGTGTCTCAATAATATTGAGGTCAGCAGACAGTGATGGCTACTCCAGAACCATCAGCTTTTTTTTTTTCTCTTATAGCCACCTACAGATCATCTTGAGCTTGTCCTTAGGATCATTGTCATGTTGGAAAATCCAAATAAGTCCCATACTCACCTTCTGTGCTGTTGAATGAAAATTGGCTTCCAATATTTTTTGATAAAATACTGCATTCATCTTGTCATTATTTTGACAAAATTTCCGATGCTACTGAAGCTCACAGATCCCCAGAACACCAGGTAACCATGAATTATACCCATGTTTCACAGTAGGGATGGTGTAGTTCTTGTTGTAGTGCCTTGTTGACTCCTCTCCAAACATAGTGTTTATATTTGTGGACAGAAAAAATATGTCATTTTTGTTGCATCACTCTAAATGGGAGACTTTTGGTGCTGTTTGGTGTAATGTAAGGAGATTGTTTTGTGACATTGGCAAGGAAGGACAATGGCCTTTTTCCTGTCAACTTAATAATGCAGCCCATATTTGTTTAAGCATCTCATTATCATGCATGTTTACTGTAAATAGCTATACCAATTTTTTTTTTGCAGAGAATTATATATTTAGCATAACTTGGATGTTTTTTATTTGCATCTCAAATTTTCCTGTCAGGTGTGGCTGAAATCTTTACTGGTCCACCTGAGCATGGCTTAGTGTCAATTGGAACCCTAATTTCCCCAGTTTAAGAGTTAAAACACTAATGATTGACATTTATTTAAAACTGTGGTTATTGTCATTTATAATTTTCCTGACATTCAACTAACTTTTTCTTTAAGGTCCTTTAACAGTTATTATTTTCCCCTTCGCTAAGTATTCAGCCATGTCAGTGAAGCCCTGCCCAAAATCTTAATGGCTATTTATATATAGATACTAATTACACTCAAACAAGTCACACTTGTGGAAATATAGCCTTAATAGCTATTTATGCCTAAGTCTTTCAGCTTTTGTGTATATTACCAGGTTAAGCATACTTATGAAACCCCTAGATTAAAATAAATAGCTTTAAAAATGTAAATAAATTTTAAAAAGGCCAATATTAAAAAGAAATCCTGGGTATATAAATTTCTGAGCAAACCTGTAAGTTATAATTATGCATGTGTGTGATAGTTCAGTGAATATAATTAGTAAGCAACCAAGTATCAAACCTTGCTCTGATATAAATAATGTATGAATATGCTTTTTCTTTCACACTAAACATTTGCTTTTATCAGAGCTATCTCCATACTTAACGGCTCAATAAACTGAATTAATAACCCAAGAGCGAAGATATATCGAATAAAAAAACGCATTGTTTAGACTATGATATAAAATTTATGGAAAAGCAATTAGAAAATGCAGAGTCATTTAATGATTGAGAGAACATTAGGGAGAGATTGGAGTGTGATTAGAAATCCAATCTGTGCTAAAATGTTCATTAAAGGTTTACCGATCCATCATGTGCTAACACCTCAGTTTATGTGGGAAAGAATAAAGCGAAAAAGATGTTTCTATAATATGAATAAATAGAAACAAATAATCACTGACAAGTAAGAAACAGATAATATTTAGATGATTTTTACATGATTAGCAAACAAATTCTGTCTATTAGGCTATGGAACGTTCATAAAAAATAGTAAAATACATAAATCATTAATAATAATCACTAACATATATATATAAATATTTCAGTGACATTAAGCATATTTATTTTCTCTACCGTGAAATTTTACTACTGGATGAGTGTTATTAAGGAATAAAATACAGGATTGCACAATTAATGCAACTCCATACTGTATCACCCGCTTAACAAAGATTAGAAACCGTTATTTTTTCCACATTGTGGTTCCAGATTTTCACCAAGTTTTTGCTTTGCTCATTTTCCTCTAGTGCAGCATTTACACACACACACACACACACACACACAAAAAAAAAAAAAAAAAATGTTTTTTTAAATGTCTCAGAACAGTAGTTAAAGGAAACAGACCAATTTGTTCTTACATGTTCTGGGTTTTTTAAAATCAGTTTAAATAACAAATATTGTGAATAAAAGTTAATACAGTAAATATTATTGTATTGTTTATGTGTATGCAGAAATTAAATTGTCCCAGAAGGCAGCAATTTAACACAACCTACAGTAAATTAAAAAAAAAAAGATTTTAAAAAATCTGTCAAATCTTTTTCCATCTTTGTTAAATGTCAGCAAACACTGAGTAATATTTATGTGAAAAACAATTAGCAACATTTTAGAAACTTGATTGTATGCATGCAGTGATGTTAATATTTTTTGACAGATGGTATATACAGTAGAATGTTTTGCTTGTGAAACTGTAAAGCATTTGCATTTGGGTAAAAGTTTGTGCACATTGTACATCCTATTTGGAAATGCTATATTTCACTACTCCTTGCAAAAATGCTTATAAACTGGTAAGGGGGGCTTTCAATTCAATTCAATTCAATTCAATTTTATTTATGGCGATAACAGATAGAAATGATATAACATCTTTCATACTCAATCTTCTCTTTAGGTTATTCCAAGAACTTTTTTTGGTCCCATCAAAGCATAACATACTTCATAAGAAGGGACTTCCATTTAGCCACCCTCCCCCACAACCCAGGCATAGGAAGAATACAACGAAGACATCTTCTATTCTCTCATTTAATGATGCAGTAGGACATTTGTTAACTTCCTTTTTGTTAAATTCGCTTTGACTTTTCATTAATTAATTCCTAGTAAATTGACTCTAGTTTCCAATTACTCCACTTAAATATCAGCCTTCATGGTCTTCTGTGGTACATCTGATGTTTTGGAAGATCTTTTGTACACCAGCCCTTACCTTCAGCAATGATATCCTGTACATGCTGAGCTAGATTTTTTTTTTAAAGGCCATCATTAATCTGAAAAAATAAAAAAATAAATAAATAATAATAATAATAATTAAGTTACAGTAAATAAAATCACTGCAGTAGCAGAAACTTTGGAATTGGCCAATACAATTTAAAAAGAAGCCCCCATAACATATAAGCACCTGCTCTGATTTACGCCACTGGCTAGCGCGGTGGATGTACTGTAAATCTGAAGAGCACGAACTGGACACAGTAAGTGAATTCTTTCCTGCTCCGGAGCTCTAAATGTCGGAGGACAGAGGCTTTGAGAACAACTGGGTGCATGGTCAAGAATAGAACCTTCGGAAGATAGTTAGGGTGAGGATGCAGAATAGCTTTGACTAGCCCAGGGGCAAAGTCTAAGCAAGATGGGGAGGCTGACCAAGCCTGCAAATCTCCAATTCTCCTCAGAGAAGAAATGGCCATGAGAAAAAACATCTTAAGGATCAGAAGCCTGACAGGCACTTGACTTAGTGGTTCAAAAGGGGTGTCAGGCCACAACCGTTTAGTTCCACAATTAAAGTGGGCAACTAAAGTGTGCTTTCCACAGAAACCCCATCAGTCAGAACATGACAAGCTGAAATTGCGGCTACGTACATTCTGAGAATACCAGGGCATAAGCCTGAGGTCTATTTTCTTGTAGAAACTCCAGCACTGTAACAATTTTATGCACCAATTTTCAATACATTCCATTTGTGGGCATAAGTACAGTACTTCTAGTGGAGGGAGTCCTTAGTATAGAGAGTACTTAGTATAGTTTCAATTACACTGGCTGGCTGGCCTCTCTTCACTGGTCACCCTCTGGGTCCAGATGTGAAGGTAGAAGAACTCGGGCCGGGGCTGGAATGTCATCCCCTGCGCCTGAGACAGAAGCTTCCCTGACGGACAGGGACTTGTCCTGTGCCCCAAAGCAGAATTTGGCGCGCTAGCTTTTCGCGGCGCGAGCACAGTCTGCCCAGGCAATTATATACACGAGACTAACGAGTGTTGTCCACCTGCACTAGGACATGGTAGCCTCTCAGCTGCTGGAGGGAGTATTTCAGGGCCAGAAATAGAGTCATCGTTTCGAGGCAATTGATGTGCCACGCGAGAAGATGACCTCTCCAGATCCCTTGGGCTGGACGGCCAGTCCATGAGGGAAGCGTCTGTCGTTAGCAGTTTGCGACGACAACACAGACCAAGAGTGGGACCCAGAGTCAAAAACCGGGGTTTGAACCACATACACTATAAAATCCAATTAGTAAACCTTACTTAAAAAAAACATGCAAACCGATTGCCTTAAAAAAACCAAGTAAAGTTAAATGGGAATAATTTGTAATATTAAAAAATGGCTATCTAGTATTGTATACTTACAAGAGAGTTCTAGTAACTTAAAGCTAAATTGTAGCATATACAGTAGGTGGACAACCAGACTGCTCATTACCGTTGCTCATGTTGGGTCATATGAGATGTAGTGAGTAATTTACAAATGAACACCTGTTTGGGTTACTTTGACCCAACAACTGGCTTATTCTTTATTCTCTGTTTTCTCCAAACAGCAGCCTGCAAAATGTTTGAAATATTACTGTTATTGTGTACAAGTGTAGTTTTCGGAGATTTGAGCTTCAGTACATCTCCCGGCGCTCTGCGCATAACACCGCAGCCTCGGAAAGAATTTATAAATTGGGCTATTGTTGTTTACTTACAATATTTGTTAATTTAATTTAGTCTAAACTCAGCGCCTTGCTTTTATAATGCGGAGCGCGAGATTCTAATGTTAATTATCGCCAGCCGGCCGAATAGGCGGCTCCGTCCCTTTACATACCTGCCGCCTATCTAGAGAGAGAGTGAGCGAGGAGCGATAGATTTGGGCACACACCCATCACAGGCACACACCGTGACATATCGTGATCCTCGTCTTTAACCTCCTACATAGTCTAATATCATAAATGCATAAAAATACATTATTTTATATAGTCTATATAAAACTGCTTTTCTAAACGTGGGCTATTGTTGTTTATCTAATCTTTAATTCCTAAATCCTTAAGTCCTCTTTAATATTGGCTGTAATCACTCTATACACAATAATTTTCTTTGGTATTTTTTTATAAAATATTGAAAGTTAATATTTTATAAAAAATAAAACACAAAAAAGATTCCATTTGTATTTCCCATCTCTAACATAGCATAAAAATCACAGGTTGTGTATAGAGTGATTAAAAACAATACAAGGCATGTTATGATGAGGAAACTTTCTATCTCTTCCATTTCGTTGTCTCCGCATCAGTGGACGCGCCTGCAATTCACTTTTCATACGAATTACATAATCTAATAATTTGTTTTTTATTAGCTTATATAAAAGGCAGATATTTTGCTTTATATAAGTATATATTTTAAACGTCTGTGAGGCGAGTATACACGGAGTATCGGTTAATTTTCTGACACGCTAAAAACAATACAGAACCCCGTTTAGTGTAATTTATTTCAGTTAATAAATCTACTACAAATTTAAAGAACACAAAATATAAGATGACACAAGACCCTACACGTGTAGCTTTTCTAATTACGAATTTTGTTTTACTAAATAATATTTATACAGTATAATCAGGGCCTCTTATTTCTATTTACTTTAGGTTGTTGTTCTTGCAGTGTTACTGTGTGTGCTTTGCAATGTCAGACACATTCAAATGCAAATAATACACCCTCCCCAAGTGTGAATCAGCTGTTCTCACCTATACACTCGGAGAAACTAAAATCACCACTGTTCATGGTTTCAGCAAACTGGGGAGGATCTTGGATCTTGCTTCAGGCCTCTTCTTAAATTTGTGTAGATTTAAAATCTTCTGAATTCTAAAATTGACATTGTTACCGTTTGTAATCCCTGTAATGAGATTTTTCTTACCATAACATGTATTGTTATTAATCACTCTACAATGTTTTAATTTTAGATTTTATTTATAAATAAACAAACCAAATAAAATTATTCCATGTGTATTTACCCTTTTTAAAATAGCATAAAAAATTATGGGTTGTGTATCGAGCGATTAAAAACAATACAAGGCACATTATGATAAGGAAACTTTCTATCTCTTCCATTCCAGTGATTAAAAAACGGTAAAAATGTAAATTTTGGAATCCACAGATGCTCAAACAGCAAAAGAACATGATAATAATGTGGCGTGGGCGGGGCGGCGGCTGGCAACCATCATGCCTTGCAGGAGGGGTTCTTTTGATGTTCACCCTGTTTGGGACGTTTGTTCTTGGTTAGTGGCTTTGGCAAAGTTTGAGTATGTGTATGTGTGTGCTATCCTTCTGTATGTGCAGAAGTATGGGGCTACCCCGAATTCGAGCATGACCAGCAGGAAGAGCTAGCTCGTCGTGCATTCCTCCGGGGGATCCGGCCGCTGTGGCTCCGCGAGCACCTCAGGTTGGCGGCACCCGGTACTCTTGCCGAGGCAAGCCTCCGAGGCTCCGCGACGACGCCGAGGACCGGGGCCGCAGGACTACGGCTGCAACGTTCTGAGGCGACAAGGACAGCGTACCCCAGCAGCCGTCTCTGTTCCTCCAACGTGCGGATACAACTTCCGTTCGGGACGTGTGGGAAATCGCACTGGGGTTTACATGGACTGTGTGCTGGACGGCGTGCTGCTGCGGGCGCTCGTGGACACCGGCTCCACTGTTTCGTTACTGCGCGCTGGATTATTGGGACAAAGCGAGCGCGTTTGCCGCCTGCATGATCCAGCCTTCAGCATCCGCACCGTGTCTGGGAGCTACCTGAAGATACGGGCTCGTCGCACGGTGTGTGTCAGCATAGGTGAGCGCAGTTATGTTCATGACTTTTGGCTGGGGAACATTGAGGAGAGATGTATATTGGGATTGGACATTTTAGAAAGGTGGGGTGCGGTGCTCAACTTAACGGACGGAACTCTGCGTGGGGACTTCGGCATAGCTAGGTTGCTAGCACCTAAACCACAGCCGCATGAAAAAGTAACACACACTCGGGGGGCGGAACTTCCGCAGGTCGCGCCACACAAACATCCGGTACATGACCGAACGAGTGTGCTAAACGAGCTTTTGAAGCGTTTTTGAGCACTTTGAGATCGTTCCTTAACGATTTCGCGGATATTTTCGCAGTAGATGAGCGCGATTGCACCCATACCAAATTGGTGCAGCACACGATTGATACGGGGAACGCAGCTCCTGTTCAGTTGCATCCGAGATGCCTTCCACTGGCTAAACGGGCTGTCGCCGAACAGAAGCTGCGTGAGATGGCCGACGCAGGCGTCATTGAGCCAGCGTCCGGACCATGGTCTTCACTGGTTGTGCTACTGCGTAAAAAGGACGATTCTTGGCGGTTTTGTGTTGATAACCGGCGCTTAAACACGGTAACTCGGAGGGACTCGTATCCGTTGGAACATGTTGTGGGCTCAGCTTGGTTCAGCTCGTTGGATTTGCGTAGCGGATACTGGCAAGTAGAGCTCGCTCCGGAAGACCGACCTAAAACCGCATTCTCGATGGGGCAAGGGCTATGGCAATTTCGGCATATGCCTTTCGGTCTATGTAACGCCCCGGCTACTACGGTTGATGGAGAAAGTGCTGGTAGATATTCCTCGCAACCGTTGTGTCGTCTACCTAGACGATTTACTGGTGCAGGGCAAGGAGTTTGAGATTGCGCTAGCTAACCTTTGGGAGGTATTTCTGGCTATCCGGCGGGCGAATTTGCGGCTCAACCCTAAAATTTGCCAGCTGTTGCGGCAAGAGTCTTTCTGGGTCACATAATTAGTGCCCAAGGGATTGCTACCGATCCAGCCAAAATCGCTGCGGTACAGAATTGGCCCGAACCGATAAATGTGTCGCAGCTACGCACCTTCCTAGGCTTAACGAAAAAGAACCAGCCGTTTTGCTGGGACATTGCACATGTGCGTGCTTTCGCTCAGTTGCGTGAAGCTTTGATCACGTGTCGCGACACGGACGCGAGCGATGTAGGGCTGGGAGCTGTACTGTCTCAGTTTTCCGGTCACCAAGCGCGTGTTGTCGCGTATTTTAGCCGCGCATTGTCTGGACCGGAGAAGAATTACTGTGTCACGCGGCGCGAGTTGTTAGCGGTCGTAGCGGCTCTAAAACATTTCCGGGCGTAATTATACGGTCAACCGTTCTTGCTGCGGACTGATCACGCTTCGCTAGTTTGGCTGCTCAGTTTTAAAGAGCCCGAGGGGCAGTTAGCGCGTTGGCTCGAGCGGCTGCAAGACTACAGCTTCACTATCAAACACCGGGCCGGGAAGCCACACGCTAACGCGTGTCCTTTGTCCTGCCGGCCGTGTAGCGAAGCACACTGTTAGTACTGCGCGCGAGTGGAGGAGCGCGTGTGCGGTCGCGACGTGGACCAATCTCCGAAACCACCGATCCGCAACATTTCCCCCGTTAAATCCTCCGGACCCCCGGGGGAAATCGGCAGACCGAGCCGGCATGCAGCCGAGTTACTGCCACATCTAAGGCACCATCCACAGTAGCGTTGCCTGTGCCACAGCTGGACAGGGAGCAGATCGTTGCCGAGCAGAAGAATGACCCGGCTCTGCATCAAGTACTCGGTTGGGTTAAAGCAGGCCTGAGACCGGATTATACCGCGGTCGCTCATCTGGGGCTAGAGATTAAAGCTCTCCACTCGCAGTTCACCTGCCTAGCGTTGCGGGAAGGTTTACTCTATCGCCGCTGGGAACGGCCGTGTGGCGCTGGCGAGTGTTTTCAGCTGCTGGTGCCGAGGACTTTGCGGGCATGTGTGCTGGGGATGGTTCATGGGCATGCGAATTCGGGACACTTTGGAGTAACTAAAACTCTGCTTCTACTGGCCGGGCTGTCATACAGATAGTGAACTCTTTGTTCACAGATGCAACTCCAGCACGGCAAAGAAGGGCCCTAACCAGCGCTCGCGAGCCCCGCTGCAGGACTTTCGAGTGGGGGCATCCCTGGAGCGTATGGGCGTGGACATTCTTGGGCCGTTTCCCGTTTCCGATCGTGGTAACCGTTATGTGCTGGTCGCCATGGATTATTTCACAAAGTGGCCGGAGGCTTTCGCTGTGCCTGATCAGAGCGCCTCCACCACGGCTCGAGTGCTAGTGGATGAGGTGTTCAGCCGAATCGGCGCTCCGGAGTAGTTACACAGCGATCAGGGGTGCAACTTCGAGGCAGAGGTGTTTGCGGCGGTGTGTGAGCGCCTCGGGGTGAAAAAGACCCATAACACGCCCCTTCATCCACAAAGTGACGGCCTCGTGGAACACTTTAATCGGACGCTCACCACACAACTCGCCATGCTGACCAGCGATCGGCAACGCGATTGGGACGAACATTTGCCTCTCGTGCTCTGGGCATATCGCAGTGCAGGATTCATCACAGCTAATGCCGGCTGCTCTAATGTTTGGCCGCGAGCTGCGCACTCCAGTGGACCTTGTTTTTGGACCACCTCCACAACCAGATTTACCCACCAAGACAGGATTGGATTATTTTTGTTCTTTGCGAGATAAACTGTTCCGCGTGCATGAGTTGGCGCGTAAACACTTGGCACACGCTGGTGTTAAGCAGTGCCGTGTTTATAACACGCACAGCCGGGGGCGAGACTTTGCCATCGGAGAGCAGGTATGGGTGTATTCCTCATGGTAACTGCCCAGCATGGTAACTGCCCAGCTCTCCAATGTCATCTACCGGGTGCAGCTGGCGGGGCGAGGGAGAGTGGTTGTGCTTCACCGTGACCGCCTTGCCCCCTACCAGCCCCATGCCGGCGAACCGTCAGACTCTGCGGAGGCCGGACTGCCTCATTTGCAACGCCAGCGCCGACCGCCTTCATGCTTTAGAGACTAAGGTATTGATGGTGACCGGGACGGTCCCAGCTCGGGTGGGGGCAGTGTGGCGTGGGCGGGGCGGCGGCTGGCGACCGTCATGCCTTGCAGGAGGGGTTCTTTTGGTGTTCACCCTGTTTGGGATGTTTGTTCTAGGTTAGTGGCTTCGGCCAAGTTTGAGTATGTGTACTGTATGTGTGTGCTATCCTTCTGTATGTGCGTGTGTGCTGGGTTAATAAACTACTCCCAGTCATTACATTGGGCAGCCACCAAGCTCACTCGTCCTCCAAGATCCCTGCTAGCGTCGAAAAACGCTACAATAATAATCAAAAGAATAATCTTTTTTTTTTGCTGTTTATGTCCACCATTTAATAATTATTTAATTATCAATAATTAAAGCTGCTCACATCGCGCCATTTCACCTTAAAAAATGCAGTCTTTAATCAGCAAGTATATGTCGCCTCGCTTTATGATTGATAAATATTCTGAATGAAACAAATCTGCTCGTGTCGGCTCATATCAGGAGCATTTATGATCAAAGAGGAGAGTAGAATGGGAAAACTGAAAGTGTGTACAAACAACAGCACAATGCATGTGTGTGAATGGCTGAAATGTGGTTGTGAATAAATCTTTTAGTGAATTTAAAATGTTTGCGTGCTCCCACGGCGCGCGTGTGACCTCTTTAACTTTGCCAAGTTTTGATCTAAAGTCAGATGAACGCGTGCGCCGATATGAGAGATTAGATTTCTCTTTCCCAGAAATACAATTCATATACAATACATACATATTAATAGGTGTTAAATAAGCGCTGTCTATGCGTTGCTTTGAGAAACGCACACCGATGTGAGCCGCTGTATTTCAGTCATGATATACTAACATATTTTTGGTGTGTAACTTTGCATGCGCAACCTCTCATGGGCGAGTCTCCACACAGCAGACCAAATCGTCATTAGTGCGTCCCTCCCCCAAACAGCGCAGCAATGAGCATTTACTTACATCTAAACTGGGGTTTACATAAATCACTGATCACATTTAAACAATTTATTCATACAGATGTTTTACATGGAAAATTACAGGTTTGTTACTGAATTTACTCCAATAAAGAGCCGTATAAGAACTGTGGCAGCGGGCACACCTAAATATAAATGCAGGATTATTTTTTATAGTCTAAATAAAAATGCTTTTATAAATGTGGGCTATTGTTATCTACTTCTAATATTTGTTAAAACAGCCAGGAAACTCACTCTGACCATTTTAATAATTCATTGATAAATTAAATTGGTTTCGGCTGTGCTGAAAGTGATCATGTCATCTCGTCGTCTCCGCAGCAGTGAGCGCGCCTATAATCCACTTTTCATACGAATTACATAATCTAATAATTTTTTTCATTAGTTTATATAAAAGCAGATATTTCGCTTTCTATAAGTATATATTTTTCACGTCTGTGAGGCGAGTATACACGGAGTTTCGGTTCATTTTCTGACGCGCTCAAGTTCACCAAAAACAATACAGAACCCCGTTTACTTTCTTTATTTAACAAAATCATAAAGTTTTTTCATCATTGTGAGTGCACCTAAATAAAAGTCTTATAAAGGCTACAAATTTACAGAACACAAAATATAAGATGACACAAGACCCTACACGTGTAGCTTTTCTAATTACATATAATAAAATCTAAAGGCTCAGTGTGTTAACGTTTACGTTGCTTAAATTCAATCCTAAAAATACTGAATTTAATTTTAATTATAAATTTGTACTGTAATGTTACTACTGTGATTATGAATTCGTTTAATTACAATGTTTCACTTTATTTTATCTGCAACGACGTGCGGCTGTGGACGACCTGCGCCTCATTAAGCCTGGAGAGAATGAACTGATACCTGAGGTGTCAGTCTATAGTTATATAGCGCCACTCAGCGGTAAAAGCCAGCAAACGCACAAACCCAACTGCTATCGCCATAGGCCGTGACGGTAGAAGTCGCATACTGCTTGTGCACCCACTGTACTTGATTGTTTACTTTAGATGTACTCATCTTTAGTACAGGTTACTCAGAATTACTATTTTTTAACAACTATAGAATTTCAAGTGAAAGATACTTTGTATGTATTCCAAACTACTGATTTATGCAAGTTGAGATAACTTGACATTTTCTGCATTCAACTTGAATTTCTAAGTTGAATTTACTTCAAAAGCAACCTAGTTTACTTATTAAAACCATGCAAACCGATTGCCTTAAAAAAACCAAGTAAGCATTACTCCAATAACTTAAGTGCATCCATTGTTTATTACGTATAAAACACTGAGAAGTGGTTCACAATTTCACAAGGAATCCACTTACACCATGACAAATACTCTAAGGCAGTGACAGTTCAAGGGTCAATTTATTATTGTATTTTTTTTTCTTCTTAAGCACTGACAGGCACAGGGATGGTCCACCTAAGTTTACATTAGGGTATAAAATTACTTCAAATATTCACTTTAGGTTTTACAATTCTTAACATTTTTAAAATAAAATACAAACCATTCAATTGTAAACTAAATCTATTTACAATTCTACATAAAATAAATTTTCTGCACCAAAGAAAAAAGGAAAAAAAAAGACCCTGACCTGACTGTAACATCTTAAACCAACAGATTTAACACTTTGATCAATATCCACTGTCAGGAACAATTGAAATCTAACCCAAATCATCACTATTCTTACACATTTTAATCTAACATTTATCTTAAAACCGTAACGAAGCTTCAGATGTTAAAACCTTCCTGCTGCTTCTTTCAACATCTGAAAATTGGCGCCAATTCACCCGTTCACGATGAACAGACTGCTGAGCAGGCACAAATTCTATTACGCATGTTCGCACAAGTCTTGCTTCTTCTTCCCACTTTTTTTTTACTTCTTCATTATTCTTGGGTGCACTGCTGCCTCTCACTGGTACAATAACGTCATTGCTTCCTTTGTTGCTACTTATGTGTTGCAAGTAAGCATCACTAAAACTATTAAGTAAATTGTTTTACTCACCCTGCAATTAAGTGTAACTCAACAAAACCTTGTAAGAAGTATAGTTAAAATTTTTTGAGTAAAGTTTACTATTTATATGCGAGTCAGCAAAGCTATTGGAATTTACAGTGTAGAAATGGTACGAAGTACTCGGCGCGTAACCCTTATTGCCTCTGGGGATTGGCCCTTGGATGAAATCCCCTGGTTTTAAGCCACAACCGAAGCGATCTCATGTACAGAAGGTCCAAGGGTATCACCATGGAAACAGCTGCCATGAGACCTAACACTCTCTGAAAGTAACAAAAGTTACTTTCTGGCCTAGCTTGATCTCCTTTCGAATATTGAGAATGGATTCGACATGCACAGAAGACAGCAGTGCCCGCATTGCGGCTGAATCCCATATGACACCCATAATATGTCTGGCTTGAGCAGGAAAGAGAATGCTTTCCATGGCATTGAGTCTCAATCCTAAGAATCGAAGTGGGCTAGGATGACATCTCGATGTCAAAGTGCTATCTGCTAAGACCAGACGACAGAATCGACCAGTCGTATGTGTAATTCAGGCTATGGATGCCCTGGAATCATAGAGCCAGGGCTGCATCCATACATTTTATATATTATGTTTTGGCACTCCGGCTAGATGGGGTGGGGATGTTTGATGTTCAGCATCCTGGTCCTGGACGTAAGCCTTAGGACTCCTTTTTAGAGGAGATGATGCTCCTCAGGTCTGGCCTCCTTGAGGAAGACTGCGAAGCGGGGCGAGTCCCGCCCCAATCTCTACAAGGGAGTGCTGGGCTCGCCACACTCTCCTTTTGCACTTCACGCCTGGCGAGAACCGGAACTGTCGGCCACCCAGTCCTGACCCCTGAGCATGGGGAAAAACCTCACAAAGGCCTGCTCGTAGAGCTTCGCCTCCCAAACCCTAGTGGTGGCTGTGTTTATGGCATCGCCAAAAAGGCTAGAAGACGAGATTGGGGCATCAAAGAGGAAAGCGCGATCTCTGTTCTTGATGCCCGTGAGGTTAAGCCACAGCTGTCTCTCCGCGGCGACCATTGCAGCCATAAAACGGCCAATAGCACAGGCCGTTTGCTTGGTGGCATGGGAAATAAATTTGTGGCTCGGCGTAACTCCGCAAACCCATTGCCTGAAAAAGCTTTTCACACCAACGAAGATGGTAGTCTACATGGCTTGGTGGGGAGTGTAGACTTTTTCAGGTTGGATGGGCTCCCAGGAGAGAGATAGCCCGCAAGCGTCTCTTCAATCTGGGGCATGATCATATAGAACCGCGCTTTTCGCATCAATAGCACTAAAACACGGGATGAATACGGCTTATTCCATGAATGAGTTAACTCATCATGAAGTTCGCCAAAGAAGGGGCCTCGATGGCCCCTCCTCTGGCCACCCAACAGAAACCTGTCGTCTAACTTTGAGCGTTTGGGGGATTTTTATTTTATTTGTATGGCGAATTGAGGTGTAAGCGCTTGACCCTGCGTTACAACCTCTAATAACTCCTGATACGCTCGCTTATCGCTACAGGAGCGCTCTGAAGTGATAGTTTCCTTCTCCGCGGAAGCGAGAGAGAAAGTTTCTTCCGCCCCGTAACACGTAGCACCGGAGAGTGCTTCCGAAGTGGGCGGTAAAGCCTCATGAGCTGGCGAGAGAGCGAGAGAAAAGGAAGATTCCGTCTCACGCTTCCGCCAGATTTGCATGCGAGAAATACACCCGTTTCATTTTTAAAAAGGTGAACTCCCATGCTCCCTCAAGCCCGAGAATAGCGTGCTTTTCCCCCAAACACTGAAAACAGAAAGCGTGGAGATCGCCCTCAGCGAGATAATTTTTACCTGGAGGGACGCCACTCCTGTCTAACTCTGCCATCTTTCTGGTGAGGAATAAGACACTTTCTATTTTTGCTTTCTTTTTGCTTTGAAAAAGTGCTTGTGCACACACAATGCAGTCCGTGAGGAAAAAAAAGACCTGAGGACATTTCCGGTTCATGCCTATTTATAACCTCCAGGTGCACCTAATCAAATGACGTCACCTGACCGAGGTTATATATGCCAAAATATTTGGTGTGTTTGACACACATGCTTCAACAACCGGTCGTGAGAAGGGCGTTCCCATAGTGTTTTCACCTAGTCTCGAGTGTAGCTTTTGAAAGGCAACTGGAAGACCATGGACGACAACTAAAGTGGATGACTGCAGAATTCTGCCCATGGTGAAGAAAACTTCAGCTAGCCAAATCAAGAAAATTTTTAATGAGGTAGGCATGTCATTATCAAAGTCTACAGTCAAGAGATAATACAGTGCAAATACAGATGCTTCACAACAAGGTGCAAACCAATGGTAACAATCAAGAACAGGAAGGTAAGATTAGACTTTACCAGAAAAGTTTGGCATATTCTTTTCACTGATGAAAACTAAATTAGCTTGTACCAGAAGAAGGGTAGGAGAAAAGCATGAGGACAACTATGAGGACTACATCATCTGCCAACTATGGTGAAGGCAGAGTTATAGCATATGTGTGTATGGCTGCCAGCAGAACTGGGTAAATGGTGTTTATTGAGATCATGACCACTGCTAAGGGTAGCAGAATGAATTCATACTGTAAGTGCATTGGGAATACTCTCTGTTTAGATTCAGCTGAATGCTGCAACACCAATAGGATTTTGCTTAATATTGCCGACGGATAATGACCCAAAACATACAGTGAAAGCTACCCAAGGTAAAGAAATGGAATATTCTTCACAGGCACCTGCTCTCTCGAGCATACTAACTGAAGACAAGACTAAAGCCAGAAAGACCCACAAACAAGCAGAGGTGGAAGGCAGCAAAGGCCTTCAGTAAAGGCCTGGCACAGCATTTGGTCATGTCCACGAATTCTAGACTTCAGAGAGTCATTGACTGCAAAGATTTCATTCAAGTATTAAGGCAATCCTTATTTTTATAATTATTTTAGTTGGGCACATTATTTATGAGTCAACCAAAATGTGTACTGTGTGTGCGTGTGTGTGTGTGTGCATGTGTGTGTGCGTGTGTGTGTGCGCGCGCGTGTGTGTGTGTGTGTGTGTGTGCATACTGGCTGTAATGGTTAAGCCAGAATTTTATAAAATTTATTTCATTAAAGCTGAAAGTCTTGACTTGGCTCACACCTTGAGTGTTTCATTTTAGATTTAATGTAGTGGTGAACAGAGGCCAAATGCAAAAAACCTTTCTTTGTTTCAAAATGAATGGACCTGACTGTAAATGACATTTTGTCAAAAAAATTTTGACAGCCATAAGTAACTATGTATTTTTTATAAAGCATATTTAAAACACTAAAATCTAACGAAATTGCTGTACATTTATTATTATTATTATTATTATTATTATTATTATGACCTTAATATTTCTTTATTATTATTTTGCTCATTATTATTATTATTATTTTTTTTTTTTATTATTATTATTATAGGAGGCACAGTGGCATAGTGTTTAGCGCTATGGCCTTGTACCTCCAGGGTTGAGAGTCCAATTCACTGATAAAGTTGTCTGTATATGTAGATTTTTCCTGTTCTCCCTGTGTTTGGTGTGTTTTCATCTAGGTACTCTGGGTTCCACCCACAGTCTAAAGACATGCAAAGTAAATTTGAAAAGAAATTAGCATTTTCAAATTGGCTGTAGTATATGTGTGCCCTGTCCAGAATGTACCCCACCTCATGGCTTGAGTCCCCTGGGATAGGCTCTAGGCCTCCCGCAACCCCATGCATGATACAGTAAGCGGTATAGAGAATGAGTGAGTGTGATTGTTAAAATTCATTCATTCATCTTCTATACCGATTTATCCTGTATTTAGGGTCGCGGGGACCTGGAGCCTATCCCAGGAGACTCTGGGCACGAGGCAGGGTACACCCTGGACAGCATGCCAATCCATCACAGAGCACACACACACGCACACACATTCACACACTATGGTCAATTTGGGAACGCCAATTAGCCTAACCTGCATGTCTTTGGACTGTGGGAGGAAACCGCAGTACCCGGAGGAAACCCACCAAGCACGCGGAGAACATGCAAACTCCATGCACACAGGGACGGGAATCGAGCCTGGCCGGGTGTCATGTTTCGTCTATGATGTAGAAAGGCGGACGCAGACGCAGGAGAATGTTCAGAACTCGTCTTTATTAATTTCTCGTTAACTCAAACCAAAAGTCTCTCTTCTTCTGTACCGAAGAAGCTCTTTCCTTTTCTTTTCGTAATTACTCAAAGTTCTCAATAAAACAAAACAAAACAAAAACCCAAGCCTACCACACACTCCCCGTGTGGGTAGCCACTCGAAGTCCCAAATGTCCCTCGGCCGCGCGTCAGGTTCAAGACTGCCTGGAACGGCTTCCAAGCGCACTTTGCTGCTCACAACAGGTGCACTTCCTGGAGTCCTGTGATCGGGCTGACTTATCGCTGTGAGGGAGAGACGACAGCACTTTAACGGGGTGAGGGACACAGACCGTAACAAACACATAGACACACAACTGTGAACGGACGAGACGCTACGGGCTCGACCGGCTTAAATAAGGACACAACAGGATAGGACTCAGGTGTAGGTGCTCTTGTGATTAGGGAGACATACCAACGTTGACACACTAGGTGGGGACAAAGTGTCGGCTCAATAATCCGGAGACCCAGATCTTATTTCCCCGGGCCGCGGAGGTACCGATGTTACACCGGGAATCGAACCCGGACGATGGAGGTGCAAGGCGACAGTGCTAACCACTACACCACCGTGCCGCCATTACTAAAATTGCTAAAATTTTATTGTTGGACTTTATGAATAGTATATATAACTATTTATTTTTTATTTAGATTATTTATTATTTATTCTTATTCCTCCTTTAAATACCTAAAGATTAATCACAGTCTTAAGAAGTAACCATTTTTTGTGAAATACATTTCATAAGTTTGTCTAAATCTGGTAATGAAAGAGAGAGGCGTGATTGAGTGTCATTCAGGCTTAGCTGGCTCCAGATTTTCTTCGAGAGTTTTATAAGGTCACAGTGTTCTTTAGCACAGAGCAGCAAGCACATTCAATCCAGTCAAGGTTCCACTGTTTGTCTATCTGACTGAAATAGAAATTGTCATTTTGCCTTCTTCTTGACTGACGCAATTTTCTGGCATTGCATTTAGAGTCCAAGGAAATGGTACAAGCTCAAGGTGAAAACACACATTCACATCTCTCTCTCTCTCTCACTCTTTCACTCTCTATCTATCTAGTTGACACTTATCATTATCATCTGAAGCATATCTGCAAATATGTCTTAAGCTTTCTTCCAGACTGTGAAGTCTCACATTGTACTGTATGTATGCCACTCATCCTCGATGGTTCTAGACCATGTTGTGGTCATCCTAATTTATATTCAGTGAACATTTTATTAGTTATTGCAAGTATCAAGTATCAAGTTGGTACTAGGATATTTTTCACGAATACAAGTCACTGCTGGGTAAAAAAAAAAAAAAAAACTTGTCTACCAACCAAAAAAAACCAACCACTATCTTCCGGTGTCCAAACACTAACACTGCTAATTGATAGTGGATGGTGAAGACACAGTTTGCATCCCAAATAATCATCTTATTAATAATAATAATAATAATAATAATAATAATTGTTCAATCTCTGTCTTAACATCTACAATGTTGCACTTCAATTACTAGCAAGAATACAATGTGTTTGTTCATTTCTTAAATCTGATTTGTCAAAAAGTGTTGTTCTATAAAAGCAGCTCAGACAATAGCACCAGCTGAAAGAGAGAATTGCAAGGTTGTATTCATGTGCCCATTCTAATGTGGTATTGTTTCTATACTATCAAAAAATTCAAACAGAGGGTTTGCAGGTCATGTGTAAGATTGCTTCATTTTTGATGTATCAGCTTCACGAGTCAGTCAGGAAAAGAACTTTATAGCTATGAATAAGAAAATAGTTAGCACTGGCAAATTTATGTTATTGTTAAACAATATTCTTCAGGACATCTTTTTTGGGCTTTATCAGTAACTTTGCTTCAGATCAGGTTACATCACATCAACACGTCATTGATTGCTTTACTATAACAGCACATTATTGTGTGTTTTATTCCTTACATAACACAGCTATGCTTGTTAAACCACCAGGTCACCGGGGCTACTGAACCAAGAATTATCCATCATTAACCATACTAAATAATAGCTAGTAAGCAGTAATTATATGGTGGTCCATTAGCATTGATAGTTGAGGTACAAGACAATACCTGCATAGTAACAGCATAGTTTTACACCTACAAAGTGCACCCATATGGTAGCTGTAGCTGATAAAATGATGAGTGTGTCATGAACTACATAAAATTGGCTACATAAAAAGAATATGTTTACATTTCTGGACCACTGTCTTGTATTTTATATAGTGCTTATGCTTAAATTATTTAAGAAACAGACAGGAAACAATGATTTAGCAATTCATATTTTTTTCAACGACAGCTATTCATGCATAAAAAATCAGCTCAGGCTCAGAGAGCAATGATATTCATCTGACATCTGCACATTTAAAACACTGAAATATTAATAACCAATAAACTAACACGAGGGTGCATGAACAGAAATTTAATGTCAAGAATGTCAATAGACTTGTAGATCACTGTGTACAAACATTTACCCACCCATCAACACATACAGTATGACTGGAGAAATTAAAAGCTTACGAGTCAATTTAGAAATCTTTAGACCCCAGTGGAAAAAAAATACACTTTAGTGTATTACAAATATATTGAAATCCTTGATAATACATTGCAAATATACTAAAAAAAAATTGTACCATCAGTTGATATATAAAAAGTATACTAATATCATGCTTTTACCAAATTTTGGAATTAAACTTTAAATATACTTTAGTATAATTGTATCATAGTACACTTTCTAAAAATATATTATTGGAAAATATACTTTAAGTGAAAGGTTGGTCTAATTTCCAAAGTATATGTATTTAAACTTGTTTTTAAATGTATTTTTGGTATATTTAAAAAAAATATATGCTCGAAATAATCATTGTACAAATGTACAGAAAGTATACATTAGAATACAATTTTAATATACGGTAGTCTCAGTATATTATCAGTTAAATTTAAATGTACTTATTAATATGTACTTATATTTAGTGCACTACTTTCTCGTGCGCGTGCGTTTTTAGACTCATATTTGCACGCTGAATCTCTCTCCCTCGCGCGCGCGATCTCAAACTCATTCTTGCGAGCTGAAAATCACTTTTGCCGTTCAAGATCATTTATGTGTGCACTCTTTCACTCTTCTGTCCACTCACTGACATAAAGCGATGTAACGCTTGGATTGGATTAACCGCTTGGTTACAAAAAAAAAACGGATTCGGGAATCCAAATAGGGGCTTGAAAACCACACTTCCAGTATTGCGTAATCGCGGCAGGACAAAATACGATGTGACACAAAACAATTGTAAGAAATTAAACCAAGTGTATTATACAGAGACAAACAGATAAATAAACAAACAAGGTGCACCAAAACCAATATATACAAATATACAGTAATACAAAGATAAATAGTGTGTGCGGGATGTATGCGGGTGTGTGAGTGTGTGTATGATAGTCCAGTGTCTGATATATGGGTATGAAAATGTTGAGTTGGAGAGATGGTTCGATCTCACCAGTAGAAGATGGAAAGTCTGGGAGATCGAGAAACGGAAGGAGCTGGGTACTGGATGAAATTATTGAACAATAATCCGCAAGCAGTCTCTCAGCCTCAAAGAACTCACAGCGCACTGTCCTCATCTCTCCGTGCCGGCTTCTATGCCGGTTCCGGCTTTATGCCGGCTCACGTGACCCACGTCACTTCCGGGTTCCCTTGCGCCGCGATCGCGCATGCGCGGGAACTTGCCCGGTGACCAAAACATTGTCCAAGGGGAAATATAAACCGCTAGGGCACACCTTCGGCCACAGGTGAGCAGCATTAGCTCCACAACCATTTCCCTGTTGTAGAAGGTGTCCCTTTTGTGTGGCTGCGCTACAGCGACACTTACACAAACTGCAGCAGCGTTGTGAACTCTGCAACTATTCCAGCCAACCGGAGACTAGAATCTGCGCCCCACCAGCCAATCAGAGACTGGAGGCGGGCAGATTCGGACTGTCCGTTCTCTGATTGGCTCCTCAGTCCTCCACTTCTAGTTTGAATTAACGGCTGAAGCTGTTTGTGCGTTTGTTCGTATCGTTACAAGGCACAAGGTAAATTTAATGGTTTTTGTTAGGTAATTTGTCATTAAGTACATACTTTAAGCTATAGAATGCATTGTCTACTGTGTTATTGCTTAATCTCATGTACTTTGCTTGTGGTATAATGGCCCCGTAGCTCTCGGCCTGTTTTCAGTCTCTGTGTAACAGAATCAACACACCAGGTTTAAAATAATACTGTACCTGTAGATTCAAATACTAATGTCTGTCTGTGTTCACACAACAGTTTACATTTTTGTTTGTGTGTTTGTAAGACAACCTGAGTTTTGTTGAACACAAATAAACTATAGTAGTGCTTTTTCGTAACATTGTGCAAATTAAATCTGTTGAACTCATGAATAAAATCTGCCTCATAATTACTGATGTAATTTGTTTCGAAAACATGTTATAGTGTAGAAAATACATTTAGTGTAACGGTTAACCGCTAGATGGCGCCAGAGCGCCATTTATACTTTTGTTGGTTTTTGAGTTGTAGTTTGTTTTTCGTTTAGTTTTCACTTCATTTCCCAGTTTGCACCTCGGTCAGGTGACGTAGAAGATCACCTGAACCGAGGGAAGTTGATTTGATTAGTGCTTGTGTTTAGTGCTATAAATAGCCTGGCTGGACTCCAGTCAGGCGTCTGGCAACCGTTCATTTTACGTTAATCTGTGTTGGAGTGTTTATGTTTTGTTTGACTTAAAAAATAAAGAACTTTGTTAACCGTCAGCTTGCCTCCGCGATCATGCCTCGCACCCACTCCAGACGCAGACAGAGAGGGAAGCGTGACAGATTGCCAGACCTACCAAGAGGCATGGCGGAGGATCCCCTCCTGAAGTTTTTTGGGGGGGGCGCAGTGGCCATCTTGCCCAAGCTGACGAACTGGCGGTACAGCGAGGAGGAGGACTACGGCTGGGACTATAACATCGGGCTGGTAGAGGACGAGGAGGAGATGTACCGCAGCTGCGAGTACAGATTGCTGGAGGAGCAGGAGCACCTACGAGAGAGCAGCGAGGAGAGAGAGAGAGACACACCACAAAGCTGGGAGGGCTGCAGGCTCGCCATTCGGCGGACGCCATTCAGGGGCGACGCGGCACGGGGTCACGTGGTTCCCCGCACTGGCCGGAAGAGAAGGGCGAGGAAGCCCAAGTACGGCGGTGACGAGGGGGAAATAAAACCCCAGGCAGAGCAGCAGCAAAGAGAGGAGGAGCTCATGTGGTGGATTCCGGAGCCGGAACGGGTGAGTGAAATGCTGGAGCATGTTAAGGAGCTCCAGCAGATGATCCTCCACTTCCGGGATGACCGCGAAGCGGGCTCGGAGCTTTCTCCTCTCTCGCAGACACTCAGCAGCGAGCTAGCGTGTCAGCAGCCGCTGACCGACGCACCGCCGCCTTCCAGCTTCGAGGACAGCGAGCCAGCATGTCAGCAGCTGCTGTCCGACGCATCCGTTTCACCACCGCCTTCCAGCTTCAAGGACAGCGAGCCAGCGTATCCACAGCTGCTGTCCGAAGCACCCGTCTTACCGCCGCCTTCCAGCTTCGAGGACAGCGAGCCAGCGTGTCTACAGCTGCTGTCTGACGCACCCGTATTACCGCCACCTTTCGGCTTTGAGGACAGCGAGCCAGCGTGTCTACAGCTGCTGTCCGACGCACCCATCTTACTGCCGCCTTTCGGCTTTGAGGACAGCGAGCCAGCGTGTCTACAGCTGCTGTCCGACGCACCCGTATTACCGCCGCCTTTCGGCTTTGAGGACAGCGAGCCAGCGTGTCTACAGCTGCTGTCCGACGCACCCGTATTACCGCCGCCTTTCGGCTTTGAGGACAGCGAGCCAGCGTGTCTACAGCTGCTGTCCGACGCACCCGTTTTACCACCGCCTCCCGGCTTTGAGGACGACGTTGAGCCGTCGTTGAGCGCCGTGCACGCTCCAACGCTGCAGGAGAGCGCCGTGCACGCTCCCACGCTGCAGGAGAGCGCCGTGCACGCTCCCACGCTGCAGGAGAGCGCCGTGCACGCTCCCACGCTGCAGGAGAGCGCCGTGCACGCTCCAACGCTGCAGGAGAGCGCCGTGCACGCTCCAACGCTGCAGGAGAGCGCCGTGCACGCTCCAACGCTGCAGGAGAGCGCCGTGCACGCTCCAACGCTGCAGGAGAGCGCCGTGCACGCTCCAACGCTGCAGGAGAGCGCCGTGCACGCTCCAGGGCCGTCGTCGAGCGCACTGCACGCTCCAGGGCCGTCGTCGAGCGCACTGCACGCTCCAGGGCCGTCGTCGAGCGCAGTGACCGCTCCCACGCCGTCTACGAGCGCAGTGACCGCTCCCACGCCGTCTACGAGCGCAGTGACCGCTCCCACGCCGTCTACGAGCGCAGTGACCGCTCCCACGCCGTCTACGAGCGCAGTGACCGCTCCCACGCCGTCTACGAGCGCAGTGACCGCTCCCACGCCGTCTACGAGCGCAGTGACCGCTCCCACGCCGTCTACGAGCGCAGTGACCGCTCCCACGCCGTCTACGAGCGCAGTGACCGCTCCAACGCCTGCGTCGAGCGCTTCTCCAGCTCGGCAGCAGCCGAGCACTTCTCCAGCTCTGCAGCAGCCGAGCACTTCTCCAGCTCTGCAGCAGCCGAGCACTTCTCCAGCTCTGCAGCCGCCGAGCCCTTCTCCAGCCCAGCAGCCGCCGAGCACGCTTCCAACCCAGCAGCCGCCGAGCACTTCTCCAGCTCTGCAACCGCCGAGCACGCTTCCAGCCCAGCAGCCGCAGAGCAGTCCTCCAGCCCCGTCACCCAGCCTCCTGGATAGGAGGCTAGAGGTAGAACATTGGGTTGGGTGTCCGGGGCCTCCGGTGATGCTCCGGAGGAGCATTTTTGGGAGGGGGGGTAATGTAACGGTTAACCGCTAGATGGCGCCAGAGCGCCATTTATACTTTTGTTGGTTTTTGAGTTGTAGTTTGTTTTTCGTTTAGTTTTCACTTCATTTCCCAGTTTGCACCTCGGTCAGGTGACGTAGAAGATCACCTGAACCGAGGGAAGTTGATTTGATTAGTGCTTGTGTTTAGTGCTATAAATAGCCTGGCTGGACTCCAGTCAGGCGTCTGGCAACCGTTCATTTTACGTTAATCTGTGTTGGAGTGTTTATGTTTTGTTTGACTTAAAAAATAAAGAACTTTGTTAACCGTCAGCTTGCCTCCGCGATCATGCCTCGCACCCACTCCAGACGCAGACAGAGAGGGAAGCGTGACATTTAGTGTTTGTAAATTAGCCTTAACCCCCTTATTGTACTGGTAATACATTTGCAATACTGTAGTATACAGTGGCGGACTGGGACAATAATTCAGGCCGGGAATTTGACTCCACTCCCAGGCCACCTCTGCTGCTGCAGTCACCACCACCCTATTCATGTAATCTACTGGACTGATAAACTTGTAGGCGAACCCTATTATTGTAACAGGTAGACTACCAGATGCAATATAAATTAATAAAAAAATAACCCTTAACAACTCACTAGGAATACACCATTTATACTATCAAACCAATGACAAATAGAAAATTGGCTTTTTAAAAGAGATAATAAGAGACACATTCACATGTTGAAATTTTACATTTTATGTATTTTCAGTGCTCAACTCTAGTATACCAAATGTATCAGAAACACAAACACAAATAAACTTAACAAAACCTATGACAGCGTAAGTAACAGATAACGATGTTTACTCAATTATGGCATTATGTGGAACAGACCAGTAAGAGTAAACAGTAAGTAATTAGCACTACTAGTGATTTCACTGTCTCCTTCATCTTTCCCTGAATCCTTCTCTCTCTCACTCTGCACATCTAGTTGCTCTGCAATATGAAATAAGCGTGTTCAATAATCTGTATTTATAATTGTGCAGCCATCAGTTGTATGTCCCCAAAAGCACAGTCCTACTACTGATCTTATAAATCATAAAAAGCACATGTTGTTTAAAAAGTATAGCCTGCTGCCTGCATGTTTAGTTTTGCTTATCTTAAACTTTACCTGAAGGTTCCTGCTCTGACTCTAACGCTGGACTGTCCACCACCTCTACTGTAGCTCAACAGCAGGAGCATTTGCAGCACTAGTGCTACTGCTGCTTCCTTCCTCACCTTTACTAAATACATAAATAAACAAACAAACATTGTAGGCTGCATATTGTAGACTAGAAATGAAAAATCTAAATAACTAATACTGTATTATTTTCTATACCATCTACTTGATTTATTTATTATTTTAAACAATTTGACCCACTAACACTATTCTGTCTACTTTTTATTCATTTTTATTTATTATATGAAAAATATGCTACATGTAGACGAAACGAGACTTGACACAGCACAGCAGCACTTACATATTGTTGCTCGTTTGTTGGTTTAATTTTAACTATTGTGATTATCTAAGGGATTTGGATGAAAGTGTTCGTCTGCCAAATTATTATAAATATAATGTAAATGTAATCTTGACCGACCTGTTCCCTTACTGGCGAACATGGCTGGGATTTTGCAGCAGCTTGCTGCGTCTGCGGCCGGGGCTTTTTTCCTTTTTATACGCTCTCTCTCTCTCTCTCTCTGCTCCTCCTTTGCGTTTACGCTCCATTTTTTGAACGATTTAGTCAGATATACCCCGTCTCTGGATATTAGGCAGTGCGTCACTGACATTGGGTCATGTGGGAGGTCATGTTGGGGGTCATGTGGGGGGTCATGTGGGAGTGTAATTTTCCCTCCTGATCTTCTAATCTTGCCTTTCCATTGCCTGATTCGTAGATTGAGAGATCCGTCAATTAATTAGTTGTCCAGCCTATCACATGCCAGGCTGATCGTCTGCACAGCAGCAGCCGGCAGGCCAGAACGACCGTCAGGCCACCGGGAAATGTCCCAGTGCTCCCGATGGCCAGTCCGCCCCTGGTAGTATAGAAGGTTGTGTGTACTGTATGATACAATAAAGTATATTTGTATTAATCACAAAGTGTACTTTTTTAGTATTTGTAATTGTCCAGAAGTACAGTATAACAGCACGCTACTGCTGCAATAAGAATATACTCATAGTATATTAATCATGTATTTGTAATACAGCAAAAATAGCTGTAATGTACTCATAATACATTAAATTGTTTTTTAGAAATTAAGTATACATTAAATATATACTTAAAATGTATCAATTACTTAGGTATGTACGTTAGTACACACACAGCCATATACTTTAAGTGTACTAAGTATACTTATAGTTGTTCCACTTTAGCACACAAAAGTGTACTTAATACACTTAAAATTGTGCTTTTGTACAATTTAATTACAACTTAAATACACTTAGTACAAAATTAGTTGTTCCAAAATAGCAAACTTCAAGTATACTAGTCATTAGTCTGGCTGCATGGATTTAAGTATGCTTTGGCATGCTACAGTAGGATTTAATATACTTAGCATACTTTTTTTTACTACGGGAGTCTTCCTAAGATCCAATTTTTCTCTAGTTTTAATGCACCCTTAACAAGAATAAAGCAATGTACAGCTGTGGCCAAAGGTTTTGAGAATGAAATATAATAACTTTCACAAAGTCTGCTGCATTTCATAAGTGTCAAATGGTAGCACCCACTTTCACACATTTCAAAAAGGGACGCAAAGAAGCCACTTATCTTTGGTACAGAAATTGGACTGCTGAGGTCTGGGGTCATTTTCTCTGATGAATCCCCTTTCTGATTTCTTGAGGCATCCAGAAATAAAGCTTGTCCAGAGAGGAAAAGGTGGGCACTACCATCAGTCCTGTGTCATGTACCAGTAAAGCATCCTGAGACCATTAATGTGTGGGGTTGCTTCTCAGCCAAGGGCAATTTTGCCTAAGAACGCAGCCATGAAAAAAGAATGGTACAAAAGCATCCTCTTAGAGCAACTTCTCCCAACCATCCAAAAACAATTTGATGAACAAACAATGCCTTTTCCAGCGTGATGGAACACCTTGCCATAAGACAAAGGTGATAACAATAACTAAGTGGCTCGTGAAACAAAACATTGAAATTTTGGGTCTACCTGTATGGCCAGGAAACTCCCCAGACATTTGTGTAAATCTCAGGTAATTGTCAATAAAAGCCTTCGACACTTATTAAAAGCTTGTAATTATACTTTAATATACCATAGTTATATCATACAAAAAGATCTAATAACACTGAAGCAGCAAACTTTATGGAAATTAATAGTAATCCAGTAATTATTTACTTCACTTTGATTTTATGGCCAATTTTAAGGATCGGATGTAGTAGTGTCAGAAGGTCCACCGCTCTATTAAACGGCATAAACAGATCTAAAGTTCAACTGCTGAAGTCAGCATCTTTCTCTGAATTTAAGCAAAAATAAATAAAAAAAAACAGTTGGTTGCCAAGCATTATTTGATTTTCATTTTCGATGTGATCGAGCAGTTATGTGAGAATCAGGTGGTGTTTGACTCTCTGTGTAAGAGGATACAATTTGGCTAATGTTCTGTAGCTGTTGGAAGTCACAATAAATGTATTATGACAGAATATTTTACTTTAATCATTGCTGCAATCTGGTTGAAGTCTTTTAAAGCTTTCCATCATCTATTTTACAGGGAAAACAATTTACAGTTGCCTTAAGAGTAACTATAATATAAAGCTCATCATATAAGTCAGGCTGTTGCTTAGTAACCAAATTAATGAGCTGTAGGCTGAGCAGAAGCGACCCGCTATTGTCTTACAGCAGCATTATTAAGTTTGAATCCAGCAGAAGCTGTCAGTAAGAGAAGAAGGCCAGCTGTCACAAAGAACGAACGACTGGTTTCCCCTTTTTTAATCTCGTAACAAAAATAATCACATTAGGTCAAGCATTATAGATTACTTTATTATCCTTTCTATTGTGTTATTTCAAACCAAGTTACAGCATGCATGTCTCTGTGAGATAATCTAAAGACCTAGACTCATCCCTTTTTACTTAGCACCAATGGAAATTACTTACCACAGAATATTGGTGGGGAACCATGCTACATGCTTCCATCTTTGGTCTTTCCCAAGGTCTCATTACAGCCAACATCTCACTTGATCCCCATTGATTTTATTTCAAATTTTCCCTTCTCTCCATTCCAAACTGCCATAGTATTTTGACTATCTTACCTATAGCATTCTGAATCATCTGGGTCATACAGATACCTGGTATTTATGTCTCAAATTTGAAGAGCATTTAAATTCACAGCCAACGTCAGTATGATATGCAGTGAAATGCTTAAAATTAAAGCCCAGAGCCAGCCATGTTACAGCACCCCGGAGCAGATAAGGTTACAGCCCAGATAGCAGAACAACATTGAATCATCGTTGAATCAACATTAAAGCATCAACCAACTTGTCATTGAATCAATGTTGAAATTTCAATGTTAAACGTTGATTTTTCATCAGGTTTGCACCTTGAAATAATGTTATTTCAATGATGAAAAATAGATCAAGATGGGCATAAAATCAATGTTTGTTCAACGTAAATTCAATCACTTATTTTACATTGAATCAACATTGAATCAACATTGAAACAATTATAGTTTAGTCTTGCTTTATGAACAGCAAGATTCTATGACAGTAAATCATGTCCGTTTTGATTTATTTCTTTAAATCAGAGACCATGTAGGGCTGAAAAGCTTTTTTTTTTTTTTTTAAACAAAAAGTCAGTAACTCAACATCCTTCAGTTTACATGTAACCATATTTATTTATTTATGCTCCATACCCATTTAAACAGGAAGTAACATCACAATTACAATAAAACAACTATATAATAAAACACACTACAACTTACATACAAATTATTATAAACTGGATGACAATATGACTTTTTAGAAGAGAACTATTAGAAGAGATTGTTAATTCTGAATTCATAAAACAGAATCTAACTGCCAAGAGAAGAGACTGGAAAACCATAATATAAAAATGGCAGCCTGCCTCAGCAAAATTCAGTCAAATGCAAATAGAAACAACCAAGTCAGAAACACAACAGATGACTGAAACATTATTCGTAAGTTGAAATGTATTTACTCAGCAAAACAGATAATAAGACATGAGTCTGAACTTATGGTTTTCCACCACGAGCAATTCCCCCCAGCCGTTCTGGGGCATAACGAAGCCATTTCTGAACTGTTGAAGCAAAGAAACTCTGTGGCCTCCTTTTCTTCAGCTTTCAGTTGTTGTTGTAATGCATCTAAAGAATGAAAAACAAACAAAAGGTTAGAACTATACAATGCTCTAAAAACTTGGAGTGGTAGTTGTTTATGAATGACAGAAGGTGGGTCCTAAATTTTTGGAAATGTGACTTTTACAAATGTACAGATATGCAACATATGTTTTGAAATGTCCTACAATCTTCCATAGATACAATGCACACATTAGATTTTTTTTAATATACAGGTCCTTCTCAAAAAATTAGCATATTGTGATAAAGTTCATTATTTTCTGTAATGTACTGATAAACATTAGACTTTCATATATTTTAGATTCATTACACACAACTGAAGTAGTTCAAGCCTTTTATTGTTTTAATATTGATGATTGTGGCATACAGCTCATGAAAACCCAAAATCCCTATCTCAAAAAATTAGCATATTTCATCCGACCAATAAAAGAAAAGTGTTTTTAATACAAAAATAGTCAACCTTCATATAATTATGTTCAGTTCTGCACTCAATACTTGGTCGGGAATCCTTTTGCAGATTCTTGTGTCTTGTGTCTCAACTTTCTCTTCACAATATCCCACAGATTCTCTATGGGGTTCAGGTCAGGAGAGTTGGCAGGCCAATTGAGCACAGTAATACCATGGTCAGTAAACCATTTACCAGTGGTTTTGGCACTGTGAGCAAGTGCCAGGTCGTGCTGAAAAATGAAATCTTCATCTCCATAAAGCTTTTCAGCAGATGGAAGCATGAAGTGCTCCAAAATCTCCTGATAGCTAGCTGCATTGACCCTGCCCTTGATAAAACACAGTGGACCAACACCAGCAGCTGACATGGCACCCCAGACCATCACTGACTGTGGGTACTTGACACTGGACTTCAGGCATTTTGGCATTTCCCTCTCCCCAGTCTTCCTCCAGACTCTGGCACCTTGATTTCCGAATGACATGCAAAATTTGCAACCTGTAGCCCATTTCCTGCACACGCCTGTACACGGTGGCTCTGGATGTTTCTACTCCAGACTCAGTCCACTGCTTCCGCAGGTCCCCCAAGGTCTGGAATCGGTCCTTCTCCACAATCTTCCTCAGGGCCCGGTCACCTCTTCTCGTTGTGCAGCGTTTTCTGCCACACTTTTTCCTTCCCACAGACTTCCCACTGAGGTGCCTTGATACAGCACTCTGGGAACAGCCTATTCGTTCAGAAATGTCTTTCTGTGTCTTACCCTCTTGCTTGAGGGTGTCAATGATGGCCTTCTGGACAGCAGTCAGGTCGGCAGTCTTACCCATGATTGCGGTTTTGAGTAATGAACCAGGCTGGGAGTTTTTAAAAGCCTCAGGAATCTTTTGCAGGTGTTTAGAGTTAATTAGTTGATTCGGATGATTAGGTTAATAGCTCGTTTAGAGAACCTTTTCATGATATGCTAATTTTTTGAGATAGGGATTTTGGGTTTTCATGAGCTGTATGCCACAATCATCAATATTAAAACAATAAAAGGCTTGAACTACTTCAGTTTGTGTGTAATGAATCTAAAATATATGAAAGTCTAATGTTTATCAGTACATTACAGAAAATTATGAACTTTATCACAATATGCTAATTTTTTGAGAAGGACCTGTATGTGTTATTTCACAATCTGCAAATGTTGTCCTACAATGTACATATTCAATGCTATGAAAACAAATATACTTAATGTAACAATGTAGTCTTTTATGTGCAAAAAAAAAAAAAAAAAAAAAAAAACCCTGTAGGACCAAAAAAATAAATAAATTTAAAAAAAATCAATCCGTGGCGACGGTTTTGCAATTTGTCCCCCGCACTCACAAATACTTAAACTGTTCCCTCAGTTTAACAAATCGTGGCCACGGATTAACAAACTGTATGCACAAATTTCCAATCCGTGCGCTCAGATACCGTACTGTTTGCATATTTATTCTTAACGTGAAGACTTATTTTGGTGATTTTATTATAAGCTTTTTACCCAGAGTTAGATGCATGCTGCACTGTTAATGTTATTATTAAATAACGCCTATTATTACATTGCATTTAGTTTGAGAGCAAAGTAATGACAACATAAACTGTACATTATTTGTTTTGCATTGCTTTTTACCTTCTCCTCAAACTCACACTGCATGATTTTCAAAGTCATCGGATCACCATTGTTTTCACACTGTACTATCTGTGGTAGCATTTAGTTGCTGCTGTGTTCACACTGCACAATGAATTGGCGACAGGAGATTACACACTGCATGACTTTACAATAGGAAGAATCACCAACAACTCTGTCTGGTGTGCAAGCTACAGCCAAACGCACACAAGAAGTGATAAGGAAACAAACCCAAGATCATGCTGACATTGTGGTCTATAATTCCTCCCCGAACAAACAATAATTAAAAAAAGATGACGTCCTTGTTTAAGATCCCATATGGTCAAAACTGAAATTTCATGGCTTTTTTCATGGTAACTGAGGTCTAGGGGCTATGTAACTACCATATAAGTTTCAAAACAGTCAATCCACAGTAGAATGCACACAGCCTGCATAAAGTAGCTCTGCCATTTCACGAGCTGCTGTGACGTCCAATCTACTCAGTCACCGCTTTCAGTCACCATCAACCACCATCCCACCCTTCTTTTGCCAAAACATCACGTCCATGCCATTGCTGAACAACAATAACATGAAAACAAGTCGAAAAAACGCTGTTCAGTCGATAGATGTCGAAACTACATCATTACACAGGCTTCCGAACAACATTAATATAAAAGACCATTGGCACGTCAGCTTCAGCATCTTTCACACAGCCATTCCATTAAACTTTAAAAATTTACATTAAAAATTTTATTTAAATTAATAGAAGTTAATTGATAAAGAAAATCTATTTATGACATTATTTTTGACAGCATTATGATTATTTATTAAAACTTCAGACAACAACAATTAGTGCCACGAGGTTATTTGCAACACTATATGTTCTACAAAATAGAGGACTACACACCTTACAGCGCAATATAATGTGGCTTTAGAAGAGGAAAGGTAGGATTAAGAAGTGAGCAAGTGATGAATTAGTATTATAGGTCCCAAGCAGATACAGTAACAATAATGGGTGCTCTACCTTATGCAGTCTCCATTGATGGCTAATAAACATTGATACAAGTAGGTTATGGTTAAAGTTGTGAACTTATAAAGTCTTAAATGTTTTGTTTTCCCTTCTCAACGCATTATGCATTTACTCACCAATAATGGCTACCTTTTTAATTTGGTCAAGTCTCCAAGTCGAAGGTGCCCAGCAGCAGATTCCGTACCATGGCAGTAGCAGAGGTGGCAAGGCGGGCTGCTCTCCACGCTTCTGCCTGGCAAAACACCCCAGAGCCCTTTATAACTTCAATCTGAAAAATAATTTCACATCACAATATTAATTTATTGGCAACTTTTAGAAACTTTTCATGTTTCATACTGATTCTTATGTTTAGCTTCCCAATAGTTAATAGGATTTTATGTATAAATGCAGATTAATGATAATCTGGACATTCTGGACATTTGTTTACATGCAGGGTAAAACTGCAACAGGAACAGTACAAAATAAAAACTGAAAAAAGACGGACATTCAGAGTAAAACAGTGCAAGATAAAAAAAAAAACTGTACAAAACATACATGCAGGGTAAGCATTGGTGGGAGCAATGTCCAAGCAGTGTAGAGAAATATTTCTGTACGACTTCATTGTTTTGTGCTGTGTAGTATAGTATTGTAATAGCTGATCAGAGTGATCAACTCCCCATGTGCTGGTTGTACGCAATCACAGGACATGGAAATGTCTTTGTAGTCCATGTACCTTGTAATTTCACCCTCATCTTCACCACGTCTACTGTAAAGCAGAATGGATGGTACAACATGTAGATACTTCTCGTGTGTCCATCCACTTCACAAATACAAGAGGTCCATCTGAACGGAGCTTGTGTGTCCTGATGTGAGGGGCTGGTGAAGGCAAGGGTGATGCAGACACATTCCTAAAAACAAATAAATAAAAAAATGTTAACCTATACTGTTCAGAGTAAATGGATGTGCAATTAATATGGATGCATAATATATACAGTACAGAGATGACCAAAAATGTATCCACACCTCAACATGAAAAATATACACCTCTCTTCTGTAGGTCACATGACAGCATCAATGATGGTGATACAGTAGATAATACTACACACTGCAGCCATAATTCAATTTGAGTTTTAAAAAACACCATCCACTGGACATTACACACATATTGAACACATTCTAAACAATTACATCTTATCAGGTATTTGTAAATACACGCTAAACAAAAGGGATTATATACATTTACACCAAAGAAATATTCATAAGCATCACTTAGCTACATAAGGCAGTATTTTAGCCACCTGCAACTTGCTTGTTTGTGCTAAATAACATTACTGATAGCAGTGTTATAAGCTAACCAAAATGGAGCCAAATACACATTAGCAACCATAATCTAAAGCTATCCAAAACAAGGTGAATATAAACATCTGTAAACTCCATAAGGCATTAGCTTAGCCACCGGGAAATATCATGTTTGTGCTACATGAGGCAGCATGCTAGCATGATTTACCTAAACTATATAAATGGCATTGAAAGCCAATGTGTCACACAAGCTGACAAGAGCTAGCTGTAGTGAGGAAAATATTTACTAATATTAGTTTAATATTATCAGAATAAGAGTTATATAAGACTTAATAACTTACCCAGTGTAGCATGGGTCTATTCTCTGTTCAAAATGCTCCTGTTCGTCGTCGGAGTCACACAGTCTTCTTCTGAGGTAAATGTAAACTTTCCAGAACATTCTGAAGAGTTTCCTCGGATGTGTAAGCGCGTGCCATCTTCCAAAACGTGCTGAAAACTCACTGAATCGGAGTATTTTCAAACCTGTCTCTCTGTGTTCGTTTTTTCATGCCGGTGTCCGGGGGCGTGGTCTAGTATGTAAATTACTCGGACTGATTTCCGTGTGATTGGCGCGTGGGCGTGTCCTGCCTCTGGTCATTAGCATATAAGTGTGACAGAAATTCTGTGCCTCTCCTTGGTTTCATACGGATTACATAAACTGAGAATATTTGTTTTCAATGTGACTTGCATCATTTAAAAGTAGACACTTTAAGCTTTATATAGATATATTTCTCATTTCAGTTAATTTTAGTGACGTGTTTCAAAAAGATTTTCACGGAGACTGAGGTTTCATATATGTGCATATATCCTCATATACTGTATGTGGGCAATTAGGATTAGTTTTTTGCTTTTTTGTTTTGTTAGTTCTTAGTTATTGCCTTGATAATAGAAAATATGAGCTAGGCATCATGTATGACAGTTGCCAAAGTGAGATATGAGCTAAAATGACCAGATCCTGCCATAGGAGACATATCTTGTATGTACATATACAGTAGGGCTTATATGTGGATATAAAGAAGCAATACAGGAGACCTATATGGCCTGTATATGCACATATATGCACCTCAATGTTGCCTACATGTGGCATATATACGCATATATGCAGCATATATATTATCATATATGTGCATATATACTGCATATAGGTTTCATATATGCGCATATATCCTCATATTTACATTTACATTTAGGCATTTGGCAGACGCTCTTATCCAGAGCGACTTACATTTTTATCTCGTTATACATCAGAGCAGTTGAGGGTTAAGGGCCTTGCTCAAGGGCCCAACAGTGGCAACTTGGTGGTTGTGGGGTTTGAACCTTAGTCCAATGCCTTAACCACTGAGCTACCCCTGGCCCCATATAGGTGCGGTTATATGCGCATATATACTGCATATAGGTTTCATATATGCGCATATATCCTCATATAGGTTCTTTCCATGTGGGGCACGCACACTGCTCTGGGTCAGACACAGACAACGGGAAACAGGAACTAAGGTCTCAAACAAATGCTTCCCAACAGAATACCGTAGGTCGCATCGCCAAAATTCTTTCACCGTGAGTGGCAGGAACTTCCAGACTACAACATATTGAATTCTCATGCCTGTAGAGTGTATTATAATGACGTGGCGACAGTGTAAAAACACCCTCCGATGTTAAATGCGAGCCGAAAATTGAGTACTTTTGAACGGCAAACAGGAATTAAGCTCTCAAGTGAGTAAACTAGACAGCAAGGTAAATACACAAAACTTACAGTCAAATTATTTTTTTTCCTCAATAACTATATATATATATATATATATATATATATATATATATATATATATATATATATATTATTAATTTTTTTAAGCACCATGGCAAATCTCTTGTAGTCAATTTTTTAACCTGTTTTAAACACATACACACATGCATACACATTTTTATAGAAATGCACTTAGTTAATTTAATTTGCCTTACATTGTTGAATGAGGATGGGTTCCACAACCAAAAATCAACATTGATTCAATGTTTGTCTTTTCAACACAGAAAAGCATTGAATTATCAACATTGATTCAACATTATTTAGCATTGAAAAATCAACCTCAACCAAAATGATGATTCTGATGAAATTTCAACATTGAATCAATGTCACCTTGCTATCTGGGAGGCCTTGTCCAAGGGCTCAACAGTGGCTTGCACTTGTCAGGGCTGGGTCTTGAACCGGACCGTCCGATCAGTAACACACAGCCTTAACCATTTGAGCCACCACTGCCTAATTATGAAGGATATCCCTTGGCCCCTAATGGTACCTATGAATTTGACCTCCAAGAAATTGGACCTAATTACTAAATGCAAGATAATTAAGTGAATCATTAATATTCTTTCTGTTCCTTTTTTTTCTTGACAATTACCTAGAAGAGTGATCACATTTCTACCTAATGATGGTTATGCCCCAAACATCTTTGTCTCTAAACAAGATGCATGCTATTTATATTTTCTACATGTTTACCAGCCACTTGTCTTACTTTTGGATGTCAGCACCAGATATTAATGAGTGCTACTGTATGTTCAATGCAAAAGAGAATTGCAGATGCACACAGATGGTATAGGGAATTGGTTCAAGAAAAGGAATTTGCTGACAGATCATCCAAATGGCTCCCATCTTACCAGATGTCCAGGTGGAGTTAACCACTAAAGATTTATCAACTTATCCAGACATCCTGAGTATGTGAGCACTTGCCTTGGTTTATTTTAAATAATCTAACACATCAATGGGGAAACTTACAATCGCTTCATCAATCATATCACATGTCACCATGTTTCCATGTGTCACTACTGAATCATTTCAAGCCCAATATATAAGGCTACTCCAACTGCTTCCTGAACACATTCTCTACCATCACAGGAATACTTAATAAAATTCATTTTTGACCCACTAAAGGCGGTTCAAGTACATGTGACAATTTCAACCTGTGGTTCTCTGACACTTTTTTTCTTGTTGCTTTGACCATAGCCCGCTTAGCATTTATTAAATAGATGGAAGCTATCATGGGATTTCTGGGCATGGGTTGTAATACGTGATTGACAGTCTGCTGCAAAATAGCATACACCCCCACACTGGCACACAGATTCACACTGGTGGTAAGAAACTAGAAAATCCAGAGTAATACAGGAATAATTTGTGAAAAAATATTTATGTTTTTATAACCTATGTTCTATTGATACTAACCAGTCTATCAAATAAAATGCTACCTAAAATCACATGCACTTGTAACATCCGAACCAACTCAGCCCTGGGGAGAAAGATCCGGCTCACTGGTTTAATGAGCCGTAGCTTTGTCTCCCCCTAATGTGTCTCCGTATGTATCGTTCCCCATTAATACCAGATGAATATCACCTTTGTCTACCTCATGTGTCGCACTATTTAAACCAGCCGAACCCATACCACTTCGTCTGGTCACCGTTTTGCAAACACGAGTCTTGATGGTTACTAACATTCTGTGTCTCTCTTCTCCCCAGGTTTGAGCGGTATCTGCAGGCGAAGGTGTGTGAAGCCAGGCAGCTTCCTGTTGTGTCTAAGCCAAAAAGGACATTGAGATGCGTTAAGTTGGTTTTTCCCTAAGTCTTCTGAGATTTCCTATTTCTAGTGTTCCCGCCTGCAGACTGCACCTGGTAGAAGCGACCAGAAGTGTCGTACTTTATTTTGTTTTCTGTTTATTTACCAGTGAATTGAACTATCAAATAAACCTGTCTTTTTCCCTGCACCTGCGTTCCTGTGTTTTAAGAGACAGACATGACAGATGACCAGACCGCCTTCCGGAACACAGCAGGCACCCCCCTCCTCGACGACACGGTGCCCATGATGGATTATATCCGCAGACAGCAGGGGCAGATGGACAGCCTCGCGAGGGCTATTAATGACCTCGCTCACAGTGTCCGTGACATCGCGACTGCTCACCCGGGTCCCTCATGTCCGCTCTCGCGCCCATCACAATCACCCCCTCGGGCTGCCCCGCCAGAAAGATTTGCAGGTGACCCCAAGGGTTGCAGAAAATTCCTCTTGGCCTGTGAACTGCACCTCGCTGACTATCCTGAGTTGGAAGACAAAAGGAAGATCAGTTTTGTCAACCAACAGCTCACAGGTCCTGCTATGGACTGGGCCACCGCCATGTGGAGTGCCGACGGGAGGGACATGACCAGCTATGACAGGTTCGTCCACGCCTTTTGAGCAGTTTTTGACCACCCAGATCAGGGGAAGACGGGGGAACAGCAGCTGCTGAGGCTCAAGCAGGGGCAATCAACCGTCGTGGATTACGCTGTTAAATTCAAGATTTTGGCCGCGGAGAGCTAATGGTGCAATAAGAGTTTACTGGCACGTTTTCGAGATGGATTACAGCCTGAAATACAGCTGGAACTCGCTTGCCGAGATGCGGAAATGGAACTTGATGAAAGCATACAACTAGCAATCAAGTTGGACCAGCACCTCCGTGGTCAAAAAAGGCTTCCCACCGGTAAGGGAATCGGGGGGAGATCCGACATCCGCCGATGACAGAGCCTCAGCAAAAACCCAGTCGAACCGCGGGAAGGCGATGGAAGCGAGCCGATGGACGTGGGCACATTCCGACTGTCAGCCCAAGAGAGGCGCCGCCGAATCACTGCATGGCTGTGTTTATACTGCGGGGGTGGGGGACATCTAATTAAAGACTGCCCGTTACTACCAGTAACTTTAAGCACACCACCACGCACACGTCATTCTTTTTGTGTTAATGCTACCATATCATATAATAACCATACTGTATCTGTTTCCCCCCTAATAGATTCGGGTTCGGCTGGGAATTTTATTTCATCTTCTCTTCTTCCCTCGCTGCATGCTCCAGTGTCGAATCTTCCAAACCCAATCGTGATTAAAGCTCTTGATGGCAACCCATTAGGACAATCGTCAGTTGAAGTTATTTCCGTGCCCCTTCGATTAACTTTCCCCGATCTCACTGAAGAGTAAAAATTTTATGTAATCTCTCAGTTGGATCAGTCCGTCGTGCTGGGCCTCCCATGGGTTAGCTCACACAACCCTAATTTTGATTGGGCGAGGTGCCGCATCAAGCCTGGTCCCCACGATGCGTGAAATTCTGTACACCATCAACATTGACAGTCCAAACCACTACAATAGAAAGCCCTAGCGCCCTAGTCTCAACCTTAGTGCCATCAGAGTACGAAAAGTTTCTTCTTTATCGAGAAAAAAGGCGGGGGTCTTAGGCCCTGCATTGATTATCGAGGACTCAATACAATCACAATAAAATATTAGCACCCACTGCCATTGGTACCGGTCGCGATCGACCTGCTCCGCGGCGCTTCCATCTTTACTAAACTCGACCTCCGCAGCGCTTATAACCTTGTTCACGTTCGCCAGGGCAACGAGTGGAAGACTGCGTTTAGCACGACATCAGGTCATTACAAATACAACGTGATGGCTTGTGGACTGGTAAACGCACCTGCGGTGTTTCAGGGGTTCATGAATGACGTGTTTCGGCATATGTTGAACCGTTTCGTGATAGTATATCTGGATGATATCTTGGTATACTCTCGGTCATACGTTGAGCACGTCCGTCATGTAACCGCCGTTCTGCGTCGGCTGCGTGAACATGGGCTCTATGCAAAGGCAGAGAAGTGTGAGTTTCACAAGAGGGAGGTGGCATTTCTCAGCTATCGCATAGGGCCACTGGGGGTCGAGATGGACGCAGCCAAAGTCAGGGCGGTACAACAATGGCCGGAACCGGCATCAGTGAAGGCGCTACAAAGCTTCCTTGGGTTTGCCAATTTTTATAGGTGCTTTATTAGGGGCTTCAGTACGTTGGCAGCACCGCTCACTAGCTTATTAAAAGGTAAGCCTAAAAGGTAAGCCAAAACGGTTACACGCGTTCACGCCAGAAGCGCGCACCGTATTCCAGCGACTAAAACAAGCGTTTACCTCTGCACACATGCGAAAATTACCCGATCCTAACAAGCCCTTTGTAGTCGAGGTCGATGCGTCACAGGTAGGACTTGGAGCGGTGTTGTCACAGCGCCATGGCCAGCCAGAGAAGCTCTACCCCTGTGCTTTCTTTTCACGGAAATTGACACCTGCCGAATGCAATTATGATATCGGTAATCGCAAACTGCTAGCAATAAAAGCAGCGTTAGAGGAGTGGAGGCATTGGTTGGAGGGAGCGGAACACCCCTTCACGGTACTAACGGACCACAGGAATCACACCGGCATATTAAGAACATTTAAACTACTAGTACCTAAGTTCTGGTGGCCAAACATGCAGGAAACAGTGAAAACAGTAGTTTCGTCTTGTGCTATTTGTGCAGCTACTAAAACTCCTCGAGGGTTGCCAGTTGGTAAATTAATGCCCTTGCCAACACCTAACAGACCGTGGTCGCACCTGGAGGTGGACTTTGTAACGAGTCTGCCAGTGTCTAAAGGGTACACGACAGTCTTAGTAGTAGTAGATCGCTTCTCTAAAGGCTGTCGATTTATTCCGTTCTGCTCTCTCCCAACCGCCAGGTGGCGGAAACCCTATTCAAAACAGTGTTTCGTTACTACGGTATCCCGGAAGACATTGTTTCCGATCGTGGTCCCCAATTAATCGCAAAGGTTTGGAAAGCTTTTTTTCAGGAATTGGGGACCACTTGAGTCTAATGGGCAGGCAGAGCGGACTGTTCAAGAGCTCGGGAGGTTCCTCCGTGCATATTGTAGTAGTAGACAACATGAATGGGCAGACTGTTTATTCTGGGCGGAATATGCGCAAACTCACTACAACACTCCTCAACCAGCCTAACGCCGTTTCAATGCGTGCTCGGACATCAGCCCCCGCTCTGTCCATGGGATGCCACTCCCACCGATATCCCCATGGTGGATCAGTGGTTCAAGAGAGCGGAAAAAATATGGGAGGATGCACACACCAGCATCTCCCAGGCCGTTCGCCGGTTCCAAAAATTCGCCAATAGATGGCGAAGGGAAAGTCCTCCGCTCCAGGTAGGAGATTGAGTTTGGCTCTTGACAAAGGACCTCTCTCTCAACCTTCCCTGTCGTAAGCTTTCCCCAAGATATATAGGTCCCTTTCCCATTATTTCACAAGTGAACCCTGTTTCTTATAAATTACAGCTACCTTCGCATATGCGTATTAATCCCGTGTTTCATGTCTCTCTTCTCAGGCCAGTGATACGGGGGCCGCTGGACAGAGGTATCGTAGACCCGTCGCTCCCCGGGGCTGTGGAGATAGAGGGCGCCCCAGCTTTCAGAGTCCGACAGCTAATGGATTCCCGGTGGCGAGGGGGCTCCCTCCAATACTTGGTGGATTGGGAGGGGTACGGGCCGGAGGAACGCAGCTGGGTCCCAGCGAAGAACATCTTAAGCCCGGAACTCATTTCGGAGTTCCATCTAACTCGGCCAGATCGCCCAGCACCGCGATCTCCAGGCCGACCCGCCCGCCGGCAATTCCATCAGGCCGGTGGGTCCCGACCCCCTCTGGTAACGTTGAGAGAGCGCCCACCTCACCTTCAGGAAGCCAGTCCTGGGAGGGGGGGTACTGTAACACCCGAACCACCTCAGCCCTGGGGAGAAAGATCCGGCTCACCGGATTACTGAGCCGTAGCTTTGTCTCCCCCTAGTGTCTCCGTATGTACCGTTCCCCATTAATACCAGATGAATATCACCTGTGTTTACCTCATGTGTCGCACTATTTAAACCAGCCGAACCCATACCACTTCGTCTGGTCACCGTTTTGCAAACATGAGTCTTGATGGTTGCTAACATTCTGTGTCTCTCTTCTCCCCAGGTTTGATCGGTATCTGCAGGCGAAGGTGTGTGAAGCCAGGCAGCTTCCTGTTTTGTCTAAGCCAAAATGGACATTGAGATGTGTTAAGTTGGTTTTTCCCTAAGTCTTCTGAGATTTCCTATTTCTAGTGTTCCCGCCTGCAGATCGCGCCTTGGTAGAAGCGACCAGAAGTGTCATACTTTATTTTGTTTTCTGTTTATTTACCAGTGAATTGGACAGTCAAATAAAGCTGTCTTTTTCCCTGCACCTGCGTTCCTGTGTTTTAAGAGACAGACATGACAGCACTTACCAATTTAATGATTAAATGTACAGGTCCTTCTCACAAAATTAGCATATTGTGATGAAGTTCATTATTTTCTGTAATGTACTGATAAACATTAGACTTTCATATATTTTAGATTCATTACACACAACTGAAGTAGTTCAAGCCTTTTATTGTTTTAATATTGATGATTGTGTCATACAGCTCATGAAAACCCAAAATCCCTATCTCAAAAAATTAGCATATCATGAAAAGGTTCTCTAAACGAGCTATTAACCTAATCATCTGAATCAACTAATTAACTCTAAACACCTGCAAAAGATTCGTGAGGCTTTTAAAAACTCCCAGCCTGGTTCATTACTCAAAACCGCAATCATGGGTAAGACTGCCGACCTGACTGCAGAAAGAAATTTCTGAACGAATAGGCTGTTCGCAGAGTGCTGTATCAAGGCACTTCAGTGGGAAGTCTGTGGGAAGGAAAAAGTGTGGCAGAAAATGCTGCACAACGAGAAGAGGTGACCGGGCCCTGAGGAAAATTGTGGAGAAGGACCGATTCCAGACCATGGGGGACCTGCGGAAGCAGTGGACTGAGTCTGGAGTAGAAACATCCAGAGCCACCGTGTACAGGCGTGTGCAGGAAATGGGCTACAGGTTGCAAATTTTGCATGTCATTCGGAAATCAAGGTGCCAGAGTCTGGAGGTAGACTGGGGAGAGGGAAATGCCAAAATGCCTGAAGTCCAGTGTCAAGTACCCACAGTCAGTGATGGTCTGGGGTGCCATGTCAGCTGCTGGTGTTGGCCCACTGTGTTTTATCAAGGGCAGGGTCAATGCATCGAGCTATCAGGAGATTTTGGAGCACTTCATGCTTCCATCTGCTGAAAAGCTTTACGGAGATGAAGATTTCATTTTTCAGCACGACCTGGCACCTGCTCACAGTGCCAAAACCACTGGTAAATGGTTTACTGACCATGGTATTACTGTGCTCAATTGGCCTGCCAAGTCTCCTGACCTTAATCCCATAGAGAATCTGTGGGATATTGTGAAGAGAAAGTTGAGAGACACAAGAATCTACAAAGGTATTCCCAAACAAGTATTGAGTGCATAACTGAACATAATTATTTGAAGGTTGACTTTTTTTTGTATTAAAAACACTTTTTTTTTATTGGTCAGATGAAATATGCAAATTTTTTGAGATAGGGATTTTGGGTTTTCATGAGCTGTACAGATGTCGCCATTAAAAACGCACGTTTCGAGAAAAGGGATCCCGTGACTTCCCGCGGCTGCGTGCGGGAAGCTGTGAACATGCCCTTCATTACCTGTAGGAGGCAGTCGTGTTTCAGTCTGAAGTATTGTGTGTCTACTGAAGCCGAAAATGTGTCCAAATTAAACCGCGCATGCGTGTTTGGAGACACTGTACCCGCGCTGTGGATCAGTCGGTTGGGGATAATCACGGAGGTACTACACGGCGTGGCTGGAGCTGTAGTTTGTCGTGTTCGAGGTAAGTTTACCTTTCTGTTTTGGATGTGATTCTCGCTTTCATGACTCCCAATTAATGTTCATCTTAATCTCAGGACGTACAATTAGCAATATTTCATTTTTTAATAGTGTGGATATTCACAAAACACCGTTTTCGTGTAAAAACCTGAACCTACAGAGCCCCCCCAGGGGTCCTATGGTAAATAAATAAATAAATAAATTAAAAAAATAATAATGAACCGAGCGCGCGGATTAATAAACCGAGATGTGTGTTTCTTACCCCCACCCTTCGTGAAAACGGCGTGTTCAGAGAAAGGCTCGCCAGTGAGATGCCATTTCTGAACAAACTGAGTCGTGTGTGTTAAAGCATTAAATGGATTCAGGTGTAACATTCGTAACATAAAAAATATGAAAAATACTTTAAATGAATATAAAGGGGACGAGGGGCTAAAGCCCCCCTAAAAATGGCCTAGCGATGCCCGTGTATATATAATGAAAATATTATGTGTAAAGAAAATATAATTTATATATTCGTGTTAAATTTTAATGGTTAGTGATTGTTGCAGACATTCACATTATTTTTTGGGGAAGAGCTTGGCTTGTACAGGCTACTATACGCTCATCAGCAGTCGGCGCCCCGCTGTAACCAGAAGATCAAAGGAGCAGTTATCGGCTGACACGTAGCCATCTGAGTTTGGAGACCCACAGAACCCCCACTGTAATCCTCTTCTCACCTTTCATTCATGATTTCGCTGATGGGGGAATTCATAGAATTGGGGGTTTTAAAAACAAGTAACAAGGCTGAGTAGACGTCTCTGCCTAAAATGTTTTTCGCCAGCAAAACACCTCTCTCTCTCTCTCTCTCTCTCTCTCTCTCTCTCTCTCTATATATATATATATATATATATATATATATATATATATATATATATATATATATATATAAATTCACAATCACATTCCAGCTCTTATTCCCAGCCGTGGTCAAATAATGGATGAATGCTGGACACAAACAGCAAAAAACATGAGCACTAACCCTAAGCACTTTATTGCTTTTTTGCTGTTTGTGTCCAGCATATATATACTATAAAAAACAACAACTCATAACTCAAAAAGATCATATGTTTTTATATATATTTTTAGATCATAAATAGACATGAATTAACTATATATATATTATATAGTTTTACTGGTGCGACCGAATGATCAGACGGAGTGTCGCGGTATCACGACCCGGCCCGTTCTGAACAGTTTATGCGCGGCTCCGCCCCTCGCACAAGCCGTGTCGTTACATACATATCCACAAATACTTTAACAACATAAACTTATCATGAATTGCATTTTATATTAATGTTACATATGAGACACGCACACAAACACATACTTATATAATATATGCACATACAAACACATACACATTGTTAATTCATGTCTTCTGATGATGTTGACTCATTTTTACGTTTTAAATAAGACATGTTGGGATATTCATGAATCAGGACATTCGCATAGTTAACACTATCAGATAGCCTACTATCAGGAAATTAAATTAATTTCAAGACCATTTAAACCGCAGCATGGCCATGTCTTTCATTATTTTACCTGACATTACAAAAACTATGTAAGAAACTTTTAAAGCACGAATTTGGGCATCTCATTTCATCATTATGAAAATAACATGAAGCACATATACACACATTCATTATGAAATATCTGTTGTAAAACAAAATAAAATTCATGTTTGCTACAGCATTGGAAACAATATTGTTTTAGGTTAACGGTTAAACTTATACACAATTCATTTGTACTTGGTCCGGCTTTTAGATAAAGTCCTTCCATGCGCCATCTGGCGGATATTCAATCAAATTTTTTCAATTACAATTTATTTATATAGTGCTTTTAACAATGGTCATTGTCTCAAAGCAGCTTCACAAAAATGAAAGAAAAATTAAAAAAAAAAATTTATAATAATAATAATAATAATAATTTTAGAAAAGAAAATAATTGGAAGTGTGTATGTGTGAGAAAAATGTGTAGATAATAATAATGAGACGAATGAATGAAATTTCTCTGATGAGCAAGCCAAGGGTGACGGCGAGGGTGGCAAGGAAAAACTCCCTGAGATGGCATTAGGAAGAAACCTTGAGAGGAACCAGACTCAACAGAGAACCCATCCTCATTTGGGTGATAACAGATAGAAATGATATAACATCTTGTGTGTTGTGCAGGTGAAAATTCAATATGACAGAAATTATTTAAATTGACATGAAGACCAGTTCAGCATAGGGACGAGTCAGTAGGTGCAGAGGGCAGATGAGGTCTGGATCACTGGAAGCACAGGAGCAGCATGTGTAGCTCCAACCATCATGAAGCTGAATCCAGCTGAAGCTGGTCCTTCTCTGGATGCCTCAGGAACCTCGCAGGGTCGGCCTTTGTCTACTGAAGCTGGCAAAATCTCCCGATGCCTCGGGATGGGTAGAGAAATACAGAACAGATGGGGAGAATTAGCGTAGTTGCCATTCGGTATAGGTGTACTTGGAGTATGAGATTATGGGATGAGTTATGTGTATGCCAGATTAAAAAGATGCGTCTTGAGTCTACTTTTGAACTGAGAAACCGTGTCTGCTCCCCGAACACTGTCTGGAAGGCTATTTCAAAGCTTTGGAGCTAAATATGAAAATGCCCTACCCCCTTTTGTAGATTTTGAAATTCTGGGAACTACTGTACCAGATGTCCAGAGTTTTGTGATCTTAAGGCGCGTGGTGGATTGTAGTGTATCAGAAGACTGGTTAGGTATGTGGGAGCTAAACCATTTAAGGACTTGTATGTAAGTAATACTATTTTGTAATTTATTCTAAACTGAACAGGTAGCCAGTGCAGGGATGATAATATTGGGGTTATATGATCATATTTTCTGGATCTAGTGAGAACCCTGGCAGCTGCATTTTGGATTAACTGAAGCTTGTTTATTGAGGATGCAGGACAACCACCTAGTAATGCATTACAATAGTCCAGTCTGGAGGTCATGAATGCATGAACTAGCTTTTCTGCATCAGATACGGATAAGATGTTCCTAAGTTTAGCAATATTTCGAAGATGGAAAAAGGCTGTTTTTGTGATATTTGAAATGTGATTTTCAAAAGACAAGTTACTGTCTAATATTACGCCCAGGTCTTTTACTGCTGAGCTGGTAGTAACAGTACATCCTTCTAAGCGCAGGCTGAATTGTGAAAGCTGTTGTGTGCTGGTTTTTGGGCCAATAAGTAATATCTCTGTCTTATCTGAATTTAATAAAAGAAAGTTATTGGTCATCCAATCTTTTATGTCCTGGACACACTCAGTTAATCTAGACAACTTAGGTATTTCGTCTGGTTTAGTTATATATAATTGGGTATCATCAGCATAACAATGGAAACTAATCCCATGTCTTCTAATGATGTTACCCAAGGGAAGCGTGTATATTGAGAACAACAGAGGTCCTAAAACTGACCCTTGTGGGACCCCATATTTCACTGGCATTACACCAGACGGTTCTCCATTTAGATCTACAAAATGGTAGCGATCAGACAGGTAAGATCTAAACCATTTTAATGCCTGTCCCTGAATACCTATATAATTTTGAAAGCACAACACATTTATTTTAAATTCCTGAATAAATTCCTGAAGTCGCGGCAAGGCGACATCTGTATGCCACAATCATCAATATTAAAACAATAAAAGGCTTGAACTACTTCAGTTGTGTGTAATGAATCTAAAATATATGAAAGTCTAATGTTTATCAGTACATTACAGAAAATAATGAACTTTATCACAATATGCTAATTTTTTGAGAAGGACCTGTATATACTGTAATCAGGACATTTTATTACTAAATATGACATGCTGCTTCAATCTCAAATGTTGGCATATATTGTCTTACTGAAATGTTAGTTTGTAATGTGTAATCCATGACATGAGGAATAATTCATTCATCCTTCATTCATTCATCTTCTATACTGCTTAATCCTGTGTCCAGGCTCGCGGGGGACCTGGAGCCTATCCCAGGAGACTTCGGGCACTAGGCGGGGTACACCCTGGACAGGGTGCCAATCCATGAGGAATAATCATTTAGTAAATTAATTGACAATGTGTGTTAATTAGGCTGATCAATGAGACATAATTTGTGTCACTTTTTACCTTTAAAGCAAAAAATGTGGGGGGGGGGGGAAGGCATTAGGAATGAGAGACTGCACCAGAGGGAAACCTTTGAAAGTCGACAGGGCAGTAAATGTAAACAAAACGTAATCAATTGGCACAGCAAAGGCAAATACGTAAATCATGATGTCACCTCAAAAGGTTTGAGATTAGAATGAGCAGGTAGAAATATCCGTTCAAGAATTATTTAAGAAAGATCAAATGAAAAAGATCACAGCTTTAATAAATGGGGCTTGATTGCAGTTCCAAATGATTGTAGAGCAATCAAGATTGTGAAAGGTAAAGGATGAAAAAGGTTGATGTGCTATTAAATATGTGAGAAAAACATGATGAATCATTATAATGTGTTAGACTTTACACCAGACACAGCAAGACTATAGATACAGTGCCCTGCTTAAAATTCAGAAGAGTGACTTCCATAGTGTTAGATTAAAGTGCTAAAGTGATGTGATGTAGATTACTACTTTAATTAGATGCAAACATGACCTAATAAATAAGTGCTCGAAAAAAAGTTGATCTTGGCAGTCAGATTCCTGTGCTGCATTTGATAATTTGGGCCCATTTTATATATATATATATATATATATATATATATATATATATAAAAACCTTTGTGTATTTTCGTTTTGAAAACATGTTTGTAAACCAAAGCGAATTTCCACATAAGAAATCATGGAAACTCCGATGATTTGTTTCACAACCCAAGCATATCCATAATTCATATAAAAATAATGAATACAAAATAAGTAAATAAGTAAAAATTAAAACAAATTAACCTGCACTTTACCTTTGAACAGAATTGTGGCACGTGTAAGATGAGAGAGGAGAGGGGGGGACTACTTGTGATGGTTAACCCCTAGAGGGCGCCTAACGCCCGTTTTGGTTTTGTGTTGTAGTTTGTTTTATGTTTCGTTTTGACTTCAGTTCCCAGTCTGCACCTCGGTCAGGTGACGTAAGAAGCTCACCTGAACCGAGGAAAGCCAATTACGTTATGTTTATGTTTTGTATAAATAGCCTGGCTGAACAGGGGGGTGTTCTTCGTACGTCGCTTGAAACATCCGGGATGAATTGACACATCTAAGATGAGATCATCGTGCTAATTACGCTCTGGCTAAGTTGGTTCTTCAAGCACATCTGTTGTTGATGATTAATATGGCCGGATTGAGTTGTCTAGGATTATTGCGCGTTCGTGCGTTGGTTTAAAAGGCGATATGCATCGACAGTAGAAACACTGATCACAAGCCCTTTCATTGGTTGACGAAATGACAAAAGAACAAGCTCAATTTTTTTTGTAACACCTGTTATGCGCTGAAATGCCTCCCCCCCCCCACACGTGTTATGCGCTGAAATGCTTCCCTGCCATGGATCCCCCCCTCCCCACACACACACACACATAATCGCTATCAAATATTATATTAGAACATAATATGCACATATGTTTTACAAATTCTATTATATATATATATATATATATATATATATATATATATATATATATATATATATATATACAGTGGCTTGCAAAAGTATTCAGCCCCCTTGAACTTTTCCACATTTTGTCACATTACAGCCACAAACATAAATAAATTTTATTGGAATTCCACGTGAAAGACCAATACAAAGTGGTGTACACGTGAGAAGTGGAACGAAAATCATACATGATTCCAAACATTTTTTACAAATAAATAACTGCAAAGTGGGGTGTGCGTAATTATTCAGCCCCCTTTGGTCTGAGTGCAGTCAGTTGCCCATAGACATTGCCTGATGAGTGCTAATGACTAAATAGAGTGCACATGTGTGTAATCTAATGTCAGTACAAATACAGCTGCTCTGTGACGGCCTGAGAGGTTGTCTAAGAGAATATTGGGAGCAACAACACCATGAAGTCCAAAGAACACACCAGACAGGTCAGGAATAAAGTTATTGAGAAATTTAAAGCAGGCTTAGGCTACAAAAAGATTTCCAAAGCCTTGAACATCCCAAGGAGCACTGTTCAAGCGATCATTCAGAAATGGAAGGAGTATGGCACAACTGTAAACCTACCAAGACAAGGCCGTCCACCTAAATTCACAGGCCGAACAAGGAGAGCGCTGATCAGAAATGCAGCCAAGAGGCCCATGGTGACTCTGGACGAGCTGCAGAGATCTACAGCTCAGGTGGGGGAATCTGTCCATAGGACAACTATTAGTCACGCACTGCACAAAGTTGGCCTTTATGGAAGAGTGGCAAGAAGAAAGCCATTGTTAACAGAAAGTTCCCGTTTGCAGTTTGCCATGTGGGGGGGTGGGGGGGACAGCAAACATGTGGAAGGAGGTGCTCTGGTCAGATGAGAACAAAATGGAACTTTTGGGTGAAAATGTAAAACGCTATGTGTGGCAGAAAACTAACACTGCATATTACTCTGAACACACCATCCCCACTGTCAAATATGGTGGTGGCAGCATCATGCTCTGGGGGTGCTTCTCTTCAGCAGGGACAGGGAAGCTGGTCAGAGTTGATGGGAAGATGGATGGAGCTAAATACAGCCAAATACAGGCCAATCTTGGAAGAAAACCTCTTGGAGTCTGCAAAAGACTTGAGACTGGGGCCGAGGTTCACCTTCCAGCAGGACAACGACCCTAAACATAAAGCCAGGGCAACAATGGAATGGTTTAAAACAAAACATATCCATGTGTTAGAATGGCCCAGTCAAAGTCCAGATCTAAATCCAATCCGGAATCTGTGGCAAGATCTGAAAACTGCTGTTCACAAACGCTGTCCATCTAATCTGACTGAGCTGGAGCTGTTTTGCAAAGAAGAATGGGCAAGGATTTCAGTCTCTAGATGTGCAAAGCTGGTAGAGACATACCCTAAAAGACTGGCAGCTGTAATTGCAGCAAAAGGTGGTTCTACAAAGTATTGACTCAGGGGGCTGAATAATTACGCACACCCCACTTTGCAGTTATTTATTTGTAAAAAATGTTTGGAATCATGTATGATTTTCGTTCCACATCTCACGTGTACACCATTTTGTATTGGTCTTTCACGTGGAATTCCAATAAAATTTATTCATGTTTGTGGCTGTAATGTGACAAAATGTGGAAAAGTTCAAGGGGGCCGAATACTTTTGCAAGCCACTGTATGTATATATATGCAAGATACTTTTCTTTCCCCACGTGAGTCAGTCCACGTCTGCGCTCTTTAACCAATCAGATGTGACCTCACCATTTCAACCAATCACAACGCGGCAGGAGCGCAGCCTTAATCCTGTATACATGAAATAAACCTGCTACCGAGCAGGTTCAAGCTTACGCACATGTTGCTGTGACAGCAAATGCGAGATGAGCATCGAAGAACGAAACAATCCAAGATCAGGACAAATCCACAACAATCAAATCCAGCTAACTGAGTTAGCGACGTACGAAGAACACCCCCCAGCAGTCAGGCGTCTAGCTTTTGTTGTGTTTAGGTTTAGTTTGTGTTGGATGTTTATTCCTTTTTTATGTTAAATAAAAAAGACTTTAACGAACCGCCAGCTCGCCTCCTCCGCATTCATGCCACGACCACGCACCCGACACAGACACCGTAAGGTTCATGACACTACTACACACACACACACACACACACACACACACACACACTAACGGAATCACTGCTTTCTGACACAGAGTCTCTGTAGTCTTTAACAAGGAACCTCTCTAATGCTTTAACCTCCTCCTGAGGATTTCGGGGAAATGTGACCATTACCTAGTCTTTAGATTCATCTCCCACACTGCACAACAGCCCTTTTAACTGTATATATATATATATATATATATATATATATATATATATATATATATATATATATATAAACTGCACTGTTTAAATAAATATAATAAATAGTTTACATGCATTTAATTGCAGGTAGATCTGACAAGACTAAAACATAGCCCATATCTTATGTTAATTATGGCCATACACAGCAAAAAGAAATTAAAAAGTATTATATTCATTTACTGTATATGTTTATTTTATGTTGATGCCTACCATATAGTTGGTGTCCAGGTTTTCTTGACAGCATATGACTGAACTTTAATAATAATTTACTAGTACTTTATTTTAACTTAGTATTGTAGGAATCAAATGTACAGTATATATACTAGTATTTGGTTGAAAATATTTGTCCTTCATCTACAGTGTACTTACTTCTTGTAAGTTCACAGCTTCAAGATTAAAAATTTATGCCGTACAGCATTTTTTTTATATCGCTTGTAAGCAGGAAAATACAACACAGACAGGGTAAAAGGAAGCACTGCTGCTGACTTATGCAGTCTTGCTGTTACATGGCACAAGCAAAATGGTATTACAAGAGCAGGGCAGCTGGTGAAAATAATTACACACCAGAAGGTTTGACCTTACTTGCTCTAAATGACTCCACCATGGGCTGTTGATAATGTGTAAATCTGTCTTGGTCAGTGGAATTTGCTGAATGTGAAAATTAAACAATGAATAATGCACTCTGTCTTCATTAGAAAGTGCTGTCAGTCTTGATTTGGTTACCAAGTTGAAGCAAAAAAAACTTTCTATCTATCTATCTATCTATCTATCTATCTATCTATCTAGACTGCAAATAAATGGACATTGACAGGCTTTTGGAGAAGCAGAAGTCAGCATTGACTTCACTTCACCATGAGAGTGTTACATCACAGATGCAGCTTAGGGATTGAGTGCCCTTCAAATGACAACTTGATCCGTTTTCATCCGGTTTGGATTTCATTTACTGCCTTTTGACTGGACACCTGGAGTAGGCTCTCTCAGTATAACTGACCTCAGTGCATTTCATTCCATTTCATTTCATATTTCATTTCATTTCACTTCATTTCATTTCATATATACAGTATATGTATCTATCCAGTATGGATAGATGGATACTCATATAATGTTTACTATTATCTGCATTTGTCATGCCATGTTTGAGTTATTCTCTCTACTGATACACACTGTTTTCAACATATACTGTAAATGAATGATGGGTAAATCTTTTAGATCAAATGAAATTAATTTAAATTAAATAATTATTAAACATCTTGTTTCTGGCTTATCGGCTTTTGGACAAGAGACTACCTCTCACTGCAGTTACATGCAGGTCAGAAATGCAATTAATTGATCACAAGGTCATTATGCATGAATAAGCTGAATGGGCTCTTTAAATGCTTTCTGTAGCTGGATGCTGCATGACTACAGTACAGGGCCTTAATATTCTGCTGGACTGCTTCTGCTCACTCATAATAACTTGATTTTTTTTAATAATTAAAAATAGCAGTAATTTACAATATTCTATACATGATATATTTACAATTGTCTGGGCATTTTGACCCAAATTAAAAAAAATAATATCTATGACTATGATTTTGAGCACTGGATTATATAGAACATGGTTTGCACTCTCATTATGAGTTAGTCTTGCTTTTTCTGCTATAGCCCTTTTTATAACAGACATAGTCATAAACCAAGTTTACACAAATCCTGGTATATCCCTAATAAGCAAGCCAGACATGACAGTGGCACAACTTCCATAAGGACTCATGAGCACCCAGACGGCATAAGGAAACTCATAAGACTCATAAGGGGCTCCATCTTCCTTCCTCTGGGCTATTATTCATTGAAAGTGAATTCAGACTGTAAATAGCTGCATAATGAAGAAGGAGTGGTGTAAAACCAGCATCGTTCCAGGCATGTCTGGAGGGTAAGATGAACCAATATAGGATAAATCCATGAGGACCTTGCCCCAGCATCACATCAGCCCACAAGACAACCTGCATGGCTTGACAGAATTGGTAGGTTTGAAGGGTTAAAAAGAAAATGTGGCATGAGTAAAAGGGAGAGCCAGAATGTAACCCAGGTATGAGGGCAGATTGGCGCACATTTTTCAACAAACCTGAGTGAAGGCATGAACAAGCTAGTGCTTAATAAATCTCAATGCTCCTGAATCGCCATATCTAAACCTTTGTACTTAAGGAAATACCTGACAAAGCAAGTAAGTTTTCTGTCTACAAAAAATTAAGACAGAAAATACTATTCAATAGTGCTATTCAACACCTCAACACCAGCTCCCTACACAAGAAAGCCCAACAACGTCTCTTCTTTCTGAGAAGACTGAGGAAGGCGCAGCTTCCACCACCGGTACTGACCACCTTCTATAGAGGAACTATCGAGAGCATTCTAAGCGGCTGCATCACTGTCTGGTTTGGGAATTGGGAATTTGGGAATCACACACACACACACACACACACACACACACACACACACACACACACACACACACACACAACACACTCAGCTTAACTCAACTACCTCAAAATATTGGGACTGGACTGAATAATCAACACAAGCGCAGACACACTGACCCACACTACCAAACTATCATACACACCAACCTGTGAATGCTTCACTGTTTATCTCTTTTGCACAATAATCATTACTGGACTACTTTTTGCACTAATTCCTCAATTCTTGCTGCTATGTTAAGGAATGTTTACAGTTTTTCACTACCTAAACACCATATTATTCTGTTATGTTATGTCGTGTTCGTTGCACTGTCAATTTGTTGTTGCTCTTGTTTGCACATGTCTTACTTAGCTAGTTAGTTTTTGTAAATTTATGTTGTAATTTATGTGAGGTCTATCTGTCTTGTCTCTGCTAGCCAGCTAACTACTGGCTAGTTTAGTGTTTCTGTTAATTTATGTTGAAATTTATGTTGCATGTAGCACCTTGGTCCTGGAGGAACGTTGTTTCGTTTCACTGTGTACTATATGATTGAAATGACAATAAAAGCCTTTGAACTTGAACTATTCAAAACAAGTATGGTGAAACTACTATTAAAGGACAACAACATTAGGCTAGTAGTACAGCCAATAAAATACTCTTGTTGTTTAGGCAGGGATCATCCACAATATTAGGCATAAATGTTACCATTTGATGTATGGTACAAGAGTTATAACTCTTATTTCTAAATTTCATCAGCAGTGCCTGGGCATGTCACAATTAATAATAATAATAATAATAATAATAATAATAATAATAATAATAATAATAATCTTCTTTCATTCATCTTCTATACCGCTTTATCCTGTATTTAGGGTCGCGAGGACCTGGAGCCTATCCCAGGAGACTCTGGGCACGAGGCAGGGTACACCCTGGACAGCGTGCTAATCCATCGCAGAGCACACACACACTCATTCACACACTATGGTCAATTTGGGAACGCCAATTAGCCTAATCTGCATGTCTTTGGACTGTGGGTGGAAACCCACCAAGCACGGGGAGAACATGCAAACTCCATGCACAGAGACGGGAATCGAACCCGGACCCTGGAGGTGCAAGGCGACAGTGCTAACCACTACACCACTGTGCCGCCAATAATAATAATAATAATAATAATAAGAATAAAGCAATAGAAAACCTGGAAGTCCTAAAAAAAAAACAGCACACCAAGCATATGCAGTAAATCCATATTACTACTTACGAGGTTGAGTGTGCTTTATGAGATTTTATAGTTTGGTTTTAAAACTACCATAGGGATTTCAGCAAGTATGTAATATGGCAGGGTTTTCCACCAAGTTATAGCTTTCACAAAAACAGCTTACAGTGAAAATTCAGAACAATAAAATGGTACACAATCTAACATTTCACCAAAATGTAACATATATATGTACATATAACATTATATGTATAACACCATACAGTTTTTAGTTCCGCAGCGTTTCATGATATATGTTTCTGCTTGACCTATGAATATTGTATTTTCTCAGTAAGAAGTAAATCAACAAATGAGCTAGGTTTCATATGTTACAGCATGATATAAAAAGTAAACTTTCTTATAACCCACATAAAAGCATTTTTTTTAAAGGTCGCTTAGCTTTCAGTGTTTGATGTCCTTTACACCTTCCCCACCCTTAAAATTATGTCTATCATCTGGTTTGTCTCTCTCTCTCTCTGCGCATGGGCTGGGTTTGAGTGAGCGTGTGGAAGGCTATCTGGCGTCCCGCCAAGTTTTCCGGAGACTGTTTGTTTATTTATTAATGTATTCAATCAGTAAATGTTTTAGTTAAAAAAAAATCTAAAGTGAGAGAGAGAGCGCGAGCAGGCACCATGGCCTCTGAGGCTGGTGTGGAGAATTTGTCCCTACGGCACGGCGTCAGGTGTGTGCCGGAGGAAGGTGTGCCGATTGAAGACGTGCTGCTAGCGGTGGGAGAGCAGGTCGGGTGCGAAAACATATACTCTGCCTCCCGGATGAACAAAGCCGTGGTGGTGTTCATGAACAGAGTTGATCTCGCGAGCCCACTGACTAGGAGTGGATTATGTGTACGAGGAGCTGCGGTTAAAGTCACCCCCCTCTCTGCCCCCACAGTGAGGGTGGTCATCTCTAACGTGCCTCCCTTCATAAAGAACAATAATGTTGAGGCAATAATGAGCGAGCTGGGCCATTTCGGGAAGTTTGTCGGCCCCATGAGAGCCATCCCGCTCGGGTGCAGAAGCCCCAACATGTGGCACATGCTGTCTTTCCGCCGGCAAATTGTAATGGTTTTAAACAACGAAGAACAGACATTCATTCATTCATTCATTCATCTTCTGTACCGCTTTATCCTCTATTCAGGGTCGCGGGGGACCTGGAGCCTATCCCAGGAGACTTCGGGCACTAGGCGGGGTACACCCTGGACAGGGTGAGAACAGACATTAAATGTGAATTTTAAGTGCAAAGAGGGGAACAATGGCTACACAGTCTTCGCCACCACGGAGCCGCTGAGGTGTTTTGAGTACGGGGACGTCGGTCACAAGAGACTGAGCTGCCCTCACGGAGCCGTGCAGCCGGGGAGCTCGCGCGGCGACACGCCCAGGAAACAGCGGCAGCAGCGCAAGGACAGCTGGCGGGGGAGCACCGAGGAGTCCAGGCCTGCGGAGGGCCTCGTCGACACACCCGAACTCCCACAGGTCAGTACTGAACACACCGGCAGCACTGAGACACACCCTGCGCTCGGCGCTGAACTCGACACCGGTACCACCGTACACAGCGCGAGCGCAGAACCTGATGCCGGTACAGTGTTCAGTGCTGACAGTGACCACGCCCCCAACGTCCGCACCGAAACACAGCAGCCGCAGACCAGCACACCACCACAGACACCCAAAGACACAAAACCGAGGAGAAAACGAGAGGAGACGTCCGAACCAACGAATAAACATAAAACCCGCAGTCAGACCCAGAGCACCGTGGCACAGGAGAGCGAGGAGGCCGCGTGCAGCACCGCACACACAGCTACAGGCATAGAGGAGCAGGTGAACCTGTTCCTACAGCTGTCCAAAACAGATAGGAAACACGTAGTAAAAACGTTAAAAGAACTAAAAACAAAACTGTCACTCATAAAGAAGAAGAAAAAATGGACAGCAGCTAAAACCAAAACCACAAACTGTAAATAAAACTGTAAATTAATAGACAAAAAACTGAAAAAAAGGACTTGTTGATAGCAGGAACGTGGGGTGGGGGGAAGGGTTAGTGGGTGTAATGATGTAAAAAATCATTTAAAGGCCAACCATTTAAAAATGTAAATATGTAAATAGTGTATGTGTGCGTTTGTGTGTATGTATGTATGTATGTATGTGTGTATGTGTGTGTATGTATGTATATATATATATATATATGTATGTATATGTATATATATATATATATATATATATATATATATATATATATGTATATGTGTGTGTATGTGTATATATATATATATATATATATATATGTATGTATGTGTATGTGTATGTGTGAGTATATGTGTGTATGTGTATACAGTATATATATGTGTGTATGTGTATACAGTATATATATGTGTGTATGTATATATGAAAAAATTTTTAAAGTATAGGTTTTTCTTTATTGTTTTACAATAAAGTGTGTTTAAAACCTCTGTGTGTGTGTCTGTGTGTGTGAGCCTACAGAGGCAGTCAGAGCACAGACACAAATGTACATGCACAGCCTAACAAGGAATGTTCAACTTAAATAACTCATGCCTTCTAAAAATTTTAATATTATTTATAACATAGCAAAACATTAATAGCTATTTCAGAGTGTTTTATAATTGATAATCACTGTCATTTAAGACATTTAAGATGCACAGACCTTTTCACTGTGCCATTATTTATTTAACAAATATAAAAAACAAAAAACATGTGACCACTACTACGGTAAGTACCCACTTAAAATTGCAATGGAACACACCACAAGACTTTAGGCTTGGACAGATTAGACCAAAGAGGAGTTGTTTGGCAACAACCAAACAACTCATTATAGCAGAAACAACTCATACACACTGTTAAGTTGACAGTGGAGTGGCAGCCACAGCACCTGACCTCCTTGGAGACATTGAATTGACTATGAACTCACCTGTACTGTATACCAGAGTATTCTAAAGGCAAATGTAAGGCCATCTGTCCACAACCTAAATCTTGGTCCGAATTGGGATATGAAACAGGACAGTTATATAAAGCACACAGTTAAATCTGCATCCAAATGGCTAAAAAAGATACACATTTTTGGAATGCCCTAAAAAACCTCAATTAACTACAGTAAATCAATGTTTTAAACATAAGAATGGGCCAAGATTTCTCCAAAATAATGTTGCTGATACTGTAAGGGTTTATCTACAAGTTATTGAATCATGGGGATCGTACATAGTATTGCTCAACTTTATATACATGTATATATGATCAGATTATTTTTATTATGTTTTTAAGATGGGGTACTAACTTTTAAACATGACTGCATAATTTTATGCTTTGTTCTTGAACCAAGTTAAACAGAATACACGTGTGAATACACTCTAAAACATTTGATCTGTTGCATGCAAATATCAAGGAGGCTTGCATGTACAGTACATGTTGCTCTTGAGCAACCAGTGATCCAGACCCCCTCTGCCCTCTGGACCTGATTTGTCCTAGTGTCCCGCTTCTGGTTGAAGATTTTGTCACACGGTTGCCCGTGTGGTCTGCTTAGGATGCATGTGGTGACTGTGGATGGTTCAAGTTTTTCCACGGAGACGGTCCTGGCCTCTCGGGGAGCTCGTGACTGCAGTCACTCGATAGTTCAGGACTGGAATTTGCTACAATCTTCTGTTATACTGAACTACCAGCCTCCTGCCATAGTATGACTGCAGACCAATCCCTGTTATTACCCAAATGAGGATGGGTTCCCTGTTGAGTCTGGTTCCTCTCAAGGTTTCTTCCTACTGCCATCTCAGGGAGTTTTTCCTTGCCACTGTCGCCATTGTCCTCGGTTTGCTCATCAGGGACAATCTTATCATTTTGATTCATATGGATTCACATTTCATACAAACTTCAATAATAATATAATTGATAATAATAATATGAATTTTTGATTGTGATGTCCTAATATATTTGATAGAGATGTTGTGGGGGGTGCAATCCGTGGCAGGGGGGGCATTTTAGCGCATAACACCAACTTTACCGCAGTTCACCTCCATCGCTCAAATTTCCCCCTCTTGGTTAGCGAATGCGAGTGACGTCAGTTCCAATAAAATCCCGTTCCACAGTGTAGACCCAGCTCTGACACTGATTGACAGGTTTCCGTGTAATGTGTTGGAAATGCAATTGCAAATGGATTAGCAATTGCATTTGAGTTTTGGCCGGCTTCACACACGACGCAGAGAAAGTGAAAAAGCAAGCGTCGTAATTGATTTTGCTATTTAACTTTTCTTTTTCATTTGAAATTTGGGAGGCAGTGTGCGTTCGCAAAGGCGAAAAAGCAAACGTTAATGCATAATTAGTATTTGCATTTGAATTATGGCACACTTTGTGCGTCCACATATGGGAAACGCAACTGCAAATGTAACTTGCAATTCCTTTTTGAATAATGTCCGGGATATCACTCCATACATACTGTATCAATAAGGACTATGCACTGTTTTCTTACAAGAAACACATCAGGGTCGATGATGCAGTCCTCTCTATGCTTCACAGGGCCATGCCTACCTGGATAAACCTGCTTATGTGAGGTTTTTTATTTTATTTTATTTTTCTAGTGCATTTAATACCATAAAACTCCCATTCTTAAAGATAAGCCTGAAGGGATGGAGTGGATCCATCCTTTATGTCCTGCATCACAAAATACTTATGTATGTCCGTCCAACCAGTTTTTGTCAAAGCATTACACAAAACTGGCTAGGCAGAATTTAATGGCAGTACTTTAATATTTGCCTGAAGTTAAACCTAGTCCATAAATGAATTTTTTTTCTTGCTGAATTTAATAATACTACTTTGAAAATGCTTCTAATAAACTTTGAAAAAGCTTCTAATAAGCTACTTGCTCAATGCAAACAAACACCTGCACCAATAGATAATTAGAATATCTAAACTGGATATTTTTTATTGGATTTAGTAAAGTAATATTTTCTTGGAGCAAACATGAAGTATAAAAAAATATGAGGAGGGAAGAGCACAATGTTCCTGAAGTCCAGGAGATGACTGCAGCAAAATGCCCCTGAAGCCAGGTGGTGGTGCAAGCATGATGCCCATGATGCTGGGGTGCACTGCTTGTATGATATCCCTGAATCTGGGCAGCAGAGTGTGCCTGATGTCCTCATCTGCTGCTCTTAGCCACAAGGTATGGGGTTTCCCCTCAATCTTAACACTGCCATGCTATAACCATGCACCTAGAAGAATGCACATTTACTCATGTACTGTAGTTCCTCAAGTGTTGATTAAACTGGAAGTCTGTTGGAAGGTGTAAAGTCTATAAACAGGAAGGTGTAAAGCCTATGAACTCATGGTCTGTCAAAGTTAGCACATGCAAGGGACATGGTGGAGAAATTTAATCAATGTCAAAAGAAGAGTCTGCAAAGCATACAAAAAAGTTTTATGGGGCAACCCTTACAATTAATATAAAAGGAAATAATGAAAATAAAAAAGGGTAAATAAAACACCTTTTTCTTCTGTTCTTTTCAACCTCATTGTGGTTGAAAAGAACAAGCACGGTTTATGTGATTTTTGACAGTTTTGCGGCACTGAATCTGTCATAATATCTGTCATGTCTACATCTAAAGAACTGTCTCATCATGCACTAGAAAGAAATATACTAAAAATGAAGCCAAAGTAAATAAACATATACAATGTATAGTTTTCCTTACACTGTATAAATTATTGCAACTGTATTTCCCTAGTAAAGTAAAAAAACAATGAAATGCAAATAGTTTAAATAATTTATTTAGAAAGTACAACAATGCTTTACTGTGGTGTAATCTATTCAACTTGTTAAGCTTATTTAATGATGTTTTTTCATACTGTAGATTCATTCAAATTATAGCACTATTCAAATAAACCACAAACCAAATGTTTGACAAGATTATTCTCTGTCTCTCCATTGCTTAGAAATCATTATCAATTATAATTCAGTTTTATTTAAACAGAGCTTTAACAGGGGTCATTGTCACAAAGCAGGTTAGGTTTACAGAATCAAAACAGACCAAAAGAGAAAAAAAATGGTCTCTGGCATGTTCGTGGATGAGGATGAGGAATGGGCAGATGAAGTCAAGGTTCCGAAGGACAGGCAAACTGTGAGTGAGGTAAGGTCTTTAGCTTGGTTAGCATGGGTCTTCAGCTTCCCTCTTCATCTGTCCCTTTTTCAGGAGATTGGAGAGAGGTGGTGCCAATAAGGAGAAAAAAAATGCAAAAAATTTCACAAATATTAATTAGCAAGCTCCAAAAAGACACGCATCTTTTTCTTTGTCGCCAGGAGGACAAAGCTCTACTTTCTGTTTCTGCAGCTTTAGCATGCCGTGTTTAATCACCAAGTGACACTTCTAAGGGTTCGCTGTTAAATCCACTTTCCCAGCAGTTGTTTCAGGTGGTGCAGATGATCCTCCCAGGTACTTGAAAAAATTAAACTTAATTTAATTAAATTTTATTTGTATTGCAGCTTTACACAATCAAAAGTACATTATGAAAAATCGCATGAAATGTGAAAAATGTGTATGAATCAAAATTATTAGATAGTCCCTGATGAGCAAACCAAGGGCAACTGTGGCAAGGAAAAAATCCCTGGATCACAACATCGTCCAGATATGCAGCAACATAAGGGTGGTGATTAAGCAGGATGATGTCCATCAGCCGCTGGAATGTAGGTTTGGCACAACATAGACGAAGGGCAGGACCCAGTACTGCTAATGGCCCTGATAAGTGGTGAAGGTGGTCGTTTCCTTGGCTTCTGGTATGAGCACTACCTGACAGTAGCCTTTGGTCAAGTCATGGGTGAAGATGAACTGGGCCTTTCTTAGCTGGTTCACAAGAACAACAATCATTGGCGGTGGAGATGGTATTTAACCATTGGAAGTCGACAAAGGCTTGGGCACCGGATGGGTAGGTCTATGGCTATGGCCCATATGACTATGGGCCTGGATCAAGCTTGTTAACTCCTTTATGATTCCATGCTGTCCACCTCAGTGTTTATGGCTTGATGGAGGTTCCAGGGCTCTATACGAGCACTGGAAAATGATTGCGCCGGGCGTCGTCTTACTGTAATGTTGTGATGCAGTAGGTGTGTAAGCCCCGACTTGGTGAGACTCAGGGAGATTTTCTTTATATGAAGACAGACACAACAGAAAACCATCTGTGTTTGGCTGATATCGGACAAGAAGCTTGTTTAGCTCCTGGTTCTGTGTGGGAAACAGGTCCTATTCCTGCAGCTGGTCGTAGGCATTTTTCTGCTCTCGAGTGTGAAATGGTATGAATCCCACAGAGGCATGCATGCTACAGAGACATGCGCTCATTGAACCCATAAGTCTGCAGATCGTATAAAGATGTGTAGATCTACTTTATCTGTAACAGCTGACACACATCACACATTAATTTAAACATGAATAGCGTACCTTGATCAGTTATTCCCAGATGGCCACTGATGGGTACACACATCAGTCAGTTGCCATACCTTTTCTCCACATACATTTGTGAAAGGTGAACTGTCTCTGTACACGGTGCTCTTTTTCCGGCAGCAAGCCGGGCCAGTCATGACCTAGGAGTAGAGGTACAGGCAGTTCAGAAATTATGAGTAATTATCAACCTTAAGATTGTATTTACTCAAGTGGTCTTTGTCCACAATGTGAACCACTGGATTCTATCGCCAATTGCCATGAATGCAGGTGACAGACATAGGGTTGCAAAGGGGTGCAATGGACAGCACCACAGTGCTCCCTGTATCAAGCAGCATTGGCAGTGGTGCGCCATTAACCTCGACTCAGCATGTTGATGCATACGCAGGTTTCTCTGTGCAAATATGGCTGGTGAGAAATTCTCAAACTGGTGATTGCATTACTTCCATTGACAGCATCATCTTGTCTCGCGGAGATTCAGGCCCCGGAGGAGCCGGTTCTTTTTGGAAAGTGAAGTCTTTGTGGAAATCTTTATGATATTCTTTTTTTTTTCTTGACCCAGAGAAAGTGTGGTTAAAGCGCATTACAGCATACACACCATCGCTCGCATGTTTGCTGGTTGTCTCACGCCTATGGATTTTTGCTCTTCTTTTGGAAGGGACCTGTGCACACAATCCATCACCACTCTCTCTACTGTACCACCTTAAATGGTGTGAGCGACTCCGGCTGGAGCCGCCTGACTCATACGCCCACTTGTGAAATTCAAGCACAGCTTGCATTCAGGATCTCTGCTTTAAGCAGGTCATAATTATGCACATCGTTGTCCAACCAAGAAAAGCAGTGCCTCACCTGACAGCAGGAGAATGAGAATGCCAATCCACTCATTACGGGGCCAGCTCTCCTGCTGGTCTTCTCAAAGGTGCGTTGATACGCTTTGATGTCATCATTAGGTGTTAGTTTAGTGAACAAGGTCAGGAAGGAGCACTTCTTGTGCTGGGTTGTGTTGGAGAAGAGAGAGGTCTGCGGCTGTAGCATGCAACCCTTGCGAGAGCTGCTCAAGTGCCTCATTTCCACTACACTGGTGCTGGTGCCCGGTGCCGGTGCCGGTGCCCGGCCGGTGCTGAACTGGGAACCACCCGAGAACCGGCTCGCATTTACACTAGACAGGAGCTCAGCGGGAGCTGCATGATAATACGTCACAGGCCACGCCCACTAAACAAAAACCAACATGGCCGAAGTCAGTTTACTGGTTATTCTCCAGACTATTAAAATGTATTTCAGTATCCAAAGGCAGCTTATTCGACGTGTTATAACCGCTGAAACAGAACGACATAGACAACGATTACGTGCAAGACGACTGGTAAGTTGACACCCCGTTAACTTACAATGTGGTTTTTTTTTTGTTTTTTTACCGAGATTAGCATTAGCTCAAATGCTAATGGTAATGCTATCTAACTATACTGTTGTTTTTCTTTTTCAACATGTAATTTATGCAGTAAATAACATTTAACATTTACATTTTCAGATCGCCTCAAAACTTTGTGTGCGCCGTAAATTGCCCGTGATGTGGATGTTGCCATCACGGCAAGGAGCTGATGTAAGAGCGGCATTAATGGACTACTTCAACAGACAGGACCAATACATCTGTAGTGTTTTATTGAAATGCAACAGTGCAGACAATTGAAGAACATTTAGCCAAAAGGCAACAAAGTAAAAAAAAAATTAAAAAGTGGCAACGAGTACAGTGCAAACATGTTTTTGTAAATTAAACTATGATTACAATAATAAATAAAAAAAAATGAAAAAAAAAAAAACAAAACATTAGCTGTGTGTTGTCTGGTTTTTCTCCATAACATTAACCATTCGTTCCAAAAGGCCCAGCATAGCACCTGATGTCTCATCCATTTTATTAAGAATGGCCTCATTCATCTCTCTACTGTGCTGGAGAAACTGCTCATCTGATCTCTCCAAATAAGCAAGTAGTTCCTCATTGTCCCGTTCTCTCGTCTTTCTCTTAGCTGTGTAATGACACAAATACTACAATAAGCAAATTGCCTGATTATTAATACACGATAGTTATATTGAATTTGTAATACATTTTGTCTTTACTGAGCAACAAAACAATTCTTACCTTTCCTCCGTGGTTCTGTAGAAGAGAAAGCTTCGCTTAAAGCTGAAGATGCACTGCATTCTCCATGATCTTCATGGCTTCCCACACATGATGTATTTGAGTCTAAATATCAACAGTAGTGAAAACGTCTCGGGTTACATTTCTGTAACCCTGTTCCCTGAAAGGCGGGAACGAGATGCTGCGTGAAAACGCTATGGGAACCAGTTTGTCGCGTTGCCGGTCGTTGAAGCATGCTGTGAAAACACGCCAAAGTTTTTGGCTATATATAACCTCGACAGGTGACGTCATCTGATTAGATGTAGGTGGAGGTTATAAAAACAGGTGAGCCGGCAACGACCTCAGATTAATTTGTCTGAACAGCCGTCCGGTCACGTGGTAGTGCGGCATTGCGACGCAGCATCTCGTTCCCGCCTTTCAGGGAACAGGGTTACAGAAATGTAACCCGAGACGTTCCCTAGCAAGGCTACACTCGATGCTGCGTGAAAACGCTATGGGAACGAGAATACCAACGCCGCCGCACTACAGGTGTCTGGACCCCAAGGTTGTGTAGCGTGTGCGCACAAAGCCAAGAAGGTCTCAAAGCTATGCCTGGGCAGCTAACTCGGGGGCAGTGAGCCCGGAGTAGCATGAACATCCAGATTTATAAATGTAAGAAATGTGTGCGGGGAGGAACCAACCCTTCGCGCCACACAATTACTGCAGGGGATACCTCCTGCTGGTGAGACTGGGATGATCACCCTGGTTGGGTGAGCCCTGCTTCCCAGAGGCGAAGTGAACCCACGCGCCTCATAGGAGAGGGCAATATGCGTCTCTCACCCAGTATAGTGGCGCTCTGACTTACGCCACTAGCTGATGCGGTGGACGTGAATCTGAAAAGCACATACTGGATAGTAAGTGAAGTTTCTCCTGCTCCGAAGCTGTAAAAGGCGGAGGACAGAAGGCTTCAAACAATGCAGCTAAGAAAATCCTGAGGGTACTAGGGCACAAGCCCAAGGACAAGCTTTTACTGCAGAAGCTCCAGCACTGAAACATTTTGGCAGTGGACTGGGTCTACCTGCTTGGCACACACTTGTTGCAGGGGAATACCTCTTGCTAATCCAATAGCTGAGGCGATCCCCTGGTTGAATGAGCCCTGATTCCTAGAGGCGAAGTGAGCCCACGCGCCTCATAGGAGAGGGCAATAGCATCTCTCATCCAGAGCATGAAGAAGTTGCTCTGACCTACGCCACTAGCTGATGCGGTGGACGTAGATCTGAAGAGCACAAGCTGGACACAGCAAGTGAAGTCTCTCCTGCTCCGAAGCTGTAAGCGCGGAGGACAGAAGGCTTCAAAAACAATAGGGTGCCTGTTGGGTTTATAGTTTAGCTTTTGGAAGATAGTTGAAAGAGGATGCAGTTACGCACGTCCTGAAAGTGCTAGGGCATAGACCCGAGGGCGGAAACTCCAGCACTGAAACAATTCGGCAGTGGACTGGGTTTACCTGCTTAGCATATACTTGCTGCAGGGGAATTCCTCTTGCTAATGCAATAGATGAGGCAATCCCCAGGGTTGAAAGAGCCCTGATTCCCAGAGGCGAAGTGAACCCACACGCCTCATAGGAGAGGGCAATAGCATCTCTCATCCAAAACATGTAGAAGCTGCTCTGACCTACGCCACTAGCTGATGCGGTGGACGTAAATCTGAAGAGCAGTAAAAGGCGAAGCATATCTTAGAAGGCAAGAGGTCCGCCTTGCTACATGAAAATCTCTCCCTGACTACTTCGGAGTGGGGTTACCATTCCCCGTGTGTCAGAGATAGACTGGACAGTACTACTGCTCCCGCATCCATGCTGGAATGTAAATCGCTCTGAGGGACAGGAACCTGGTGCGCTAGCTGTTAGCGGCGCGAGCACAGTCCGCCCTGGCGATAATATATGAGACTGCCATAGTGTTGTCCCCCGCACTAGGACATGGCAGCCTCTCAACTGCTGGAGGAAGTGCTTTAGGGCCAGAAATAGAGCCATCATTTCGAGGCAATTGCTGTGCCATGCGAGAAGATAGCCTCTCCAGCTCCCTTGGGCTGGACAGTCATCAGAGACCGCACCCCAGCCTATGAGGGAAGCATCTGTCGTTAGCCTCAGCGACGACAAGATGAACTTAGAGTGGGACCCAGAGTAGAGACCGGGGTCTGAACCACGTAGAAAGGGTACGAAGCACCTGGCGCATAACCCATATTGGGGATTGGCCCCAGTGATATCCCCTGGTTCTTAGCCACAACTTGGAATGCTCTCATGTGCAGAAGGTCCAAAGGTGTCACCGTGGATACAGCTGCCATGAGAGCTAGGATGTCTGAAAGTGATGGTCACTTTCTGGTCTAGCTTGTTTTCCTTGAGGGTGTTGAGAATGGGTTCGATACGAGCGGGAGACAGCTGTGCCCGCTTACGACGGAATCCCATATAGCACCCAATGTGTTGTCCTCTGCACAGGAAAGAGCACGCTTTCGTGGCGTTGGGTCCCAGTCCTGAGGACAGAGATGAGCTAGGACGACATGCTGATGTCGAAGCACTAGCCACCGGATGCCCTGGGACTCCCGTAAGAGCCAGGGCTAAATCCGTGCATTTTGTGTGTGTGCGGGTGAGCTAGACCAATGGAAGGACCCGATACTGGTAAGCTTCGCCCCCGAAAGCGAACCTCAGGATCTCCCTGTGTTGTGGCAATGTTTCTGTATGAAAGTAAGCGTCCTTAAATCGATTGTCAGAAACAATCGCTTGGTAGGGTTGAGAGCAATCACCTTTACAGTCAAGAACTGAACTGTATTCATTGATTTTCAGGTAGCGGGAGAACCCGCAGAATCTGAAATATTGGACGCAGCCCCCGTTCCTCTTGGGAACCAAGAATACCGACTGTAGTAGCCTGACTCACTGTCTGGTGGGGGAACATGTTCCATGGCCCCCTTCCCCGGCAGCCTGTCAGCAGATGCGCACTTTCTGGTTTCATGGAAGTGGAGGCCACGCCATTGAAAACACAGAAGGTGAAGTGAGAACTGAATCCTGTAGTTCCTCTCTCCAGTGCTTAGTACCCAAGGAGATATACTTGGCAGTAGCTTCCACGCTGCCAGTTTCTCCTAAAAGGGCAAAAGTTTCGGCAGCTTGGTTAAACGGGGGGGAGGATGTTAGATGTTCGGCATCCTGAAGCATGGCAGGAAAACCGAAGAACTAACAGCCTATTGGAGACTGGTGTTGCCCGAACACCAGTGGTGGCGGAGCAAAACACCGACCTCCTGGGGGTGCCAGGGAGAACACATATTCGTTAAAAAGGAATTCTGGGTGCCTTTCCCTATTGGGGGGGCCACCCCCATTTATTTTATTTTATACACACATATGTATATATATATATATACAGTGGTGTGAAAAACTATTTGCCCCCCTCCTGATTTCTTATTCTTTTGCATGTTTGTCACACAAAATGTTTCTGATCATCAAACACATTTAACTATTAGTCAAAGATAACACAAGTAAACACAAAATGCAGTTTTTAAATGAGGGGTTTTATTATTTAGGGAGAAAAAAAATCCAAACCTACATGGCCCTGTGTGAAAAAGTAATTGCCCCCTGAACCTAATAACTGGTTGGGCCACCCTTAGCAGCAATAACTGCAATCAAGCGTTTGCGATAACTTGCAACGAGTCTTTTACAGCGCTCTGGAGGAATTTTGGCCCACTCATCTTTGCAGAATTGTTGTAATTCAGCTTTATTTGAGGGTTTTCTAGCATGAACCACCTTTTTAAGGTCATGCCACAACATCTCAATAGGATTCAGGTCAGGACTTTGACTAGGCCACTCCAAAGTCTTCATTTTGTTTTTCTTCAGCCATTCAGAGGTGGATTTGCTGGTGTGTTTTGGGTCATTGTCCTGCTGCAGCACCCAAGATCGCTTCAGCTTGAGTTGACGAACAGATGGCCGGACATTCTCCTTCAGGATTTTTTGGTAGACAGTAGAATTCATGGTTCCATCTATCACAGCAAGCCTTCCAGGTCCTGAAGCAGCAAAACAACCCCAGACCATCACACTACCACCACCATATTTTACTGTTGGTATGATGTTCTTTTTCTGAAATGCTGTGTTACTTTTACGCCAGATGTAACGGGACACGCAACTTCCAAAATGTTCAACTTTTGTCTCGTCGGTGCACAAGGTATTTTCCCAAAAGTCTTGGCAATCATTGAGATGTTTTTTAGCAAAATTGAGACGAACCTTAATGTTCTTTTTGCTTAAAAGTGGTTTGCGCCTTGGAAATCTGCCATGCAGGCCATTTTTGCCCAGTCTCTTTCTTATGGCAGAGTCGTGAACACTGACCTTAATTGAGGCAAGTGAGGCCTGCAGTTTTTTAGATGTTGTCCTGGGGTCTTTTGTGGCCTCTTGGATGAGTTGTCTCTGTGCTCTTGGGGTAATTTTGGTCGGCCGGCCACTCCTGGGAAGGTTCACCACTGTTCCATGTTTTTGCCATTTGTGGATAATGGCTCTCACTGTGGTTCGCTGGAGTCCCAAAGCTTTAGAAATGGCTTTATAACCTTTACCAGACTGATAGATCTCAATTACTTTTGTTCTCATTTGTTTCTGAATTTCTTTGGATCTTGGCATGATGTCTAGCTTTTGAGGTGCTTTTGGTCTACTTCTCTGTGTCAGGTAGCTCCTATTTAAGTGATTTCTTGATTGAAACAGGTGTGGCAGTAATCAGGCCTGGGGGTGACTACAGAAATTTAACTCAGGTGTGATAAACCACAGTTAAGTTATTTTTTAACAAGGGGGGCAATCACTTTTTCACACAGGGCCATGTAGATTTGGAGTTTTTTTTCTCCCTTAATAACGTAAACCTTCATTTAAAAACTGCATTTTGTGTTCAATTATGTTCTCTTTGACTAATAGTTAACGGTTTTTGATGAGCAGAAACATTTAAGTGTGACAAACATGCAAAAGAATAAGAAATCAGGAAGGGGGCAAATAGTTTTTCACACCACTGTATTTTTTTTTAAATCAGTCTGACCTCCTGTGTGCAGTGCAGCACCAAGCTGACCCACTGCCTGAAAAGCTTTTCCCTCTAGGGCAGATAAAAGTCTACACAGCTAGAAAGGAAGTATAAGCTTACCAGGGAGGATGATGTCCCAGGAGAGAGATAGCCTGTGAAGCGTCTCTGCTATCTGGGCGTCATCATACAATCCCGCGTTTCCATATCGACTATATTTAAATAAACAAATAAGTCGATGGCATGAAAAACACAGCATGAATACAGCCTACTCCATGAAAGGGTTAACTCATATGAAGAGAGCTGAGAGGGGGTGGGGGGGGAGAGAGCGCGTCATTGAGGCTCCGCCCTTCGGCCACCCGACAGAAGCTGCCGTCTACTGCTTGTTTTAGTGCTTAAGGCTATTTTCATCTCCGGTAAAAAAGAGAGGAATCCTCGTGATGACAACGCGGAAGAAAGGAGTTTTCTTACCTCCGTCTGCCGCAGCTCTGTCAGATGCACGAGTTTTAAGCCAGGAACGCGCGGCGGCTCGCAGCTTCTCACGGAATGCGCGGCGCGCGCAGCACTAGTCGAAGCAGTGTAGAGATCGCACTCCGATATGGATTATCACACACGGAGGGATTTAAACTCGTCAAATCGGTGAGTTAAACACCTTCTTATTTTGCTGGTTTATCACAAGCACGCTTCACAACAAGGCTGAAGACAAATGATCTGAGGTCGTTGCCGGCTCACCTGTTTTTATAACCTCCACCTACATCTAATCAGATGACGTCACCTGTCGAGGTTATATATAGCCAAAAACTTTGGCGTGTTTTCACAGCATGCTTCAACGACCGGCAACGCGACAAACTGGTTCCCATAGCGTTTTCACGCAGCATCGAGTGTAGCCTTGCTAGGGAACATCAGTTTCATATTTTCGGCTTTTCAAGTTTTCTTTCAAGTTTTTCCTTTCAAGGTTTTACATCTTGCATAGCTTTTCTTTCAACAGAATGTAAGTAAACCCATCCATACGGTACACATACAAGAATGAATAATTGAGCAACAAGTTAAAGCATCATATTAATAATAACAGTATGGCTGCATACACACACATAAACGTATGTAGCAACTGAGATTTTTTTTTTTTACACTAACAAAAGTAATAACTTGGCTTACCGAGATCCGATGTGGAAGGGGAGACGATTTCCTGGAGCATTGCTGTTGCTGAATTTAATGCCCCAGTAAGTTGATTTGATGGTCTTTGCCCCAGCACCGAATCCATCACATCATAAAAATAATCTTTACCACCTGCACCGCTGCCACTTTTACACAGCCCCTTCTTTTTTACTTCTTTTTTTTAAGTACTTTGCAATTTCTCTTGAATCTCTGCGGATATCCAAATTGCTAAAAGCGCTTTAGCTTCCTCTGCGCACCACGTTTGGGTCGCCGCCATTTTATTTTTAGAAAAATCTCCCTATAACTCCGCCTACTGCTCGTGACGTCACGGGTTCTCGGTTCTAGACCAGCAGAGTTTAGGGGCCGGTTCGGTGCTTATTTTAGGGCACCGGCACCAATTTTTTTCTGTGGAAAAGCGCGGCACTGGTTCCAAAATTGGGAACCGGCACGGAACCGGCACGGGAACCAGAGCAGTGGAAAAGGCCTAAAGGAGTGCTTGCTGTTAGATACTTGTTTCCAGCAGGTATCCCAAGTTTTCCACGAGGGATTGTTGCGGTCCTAGTTCTGTTTCATGTGCCAGCATTCTCTATCAGTGCAATTGGTATGACACCAGTCACAATCACAAGCAGTCGTTTTAGTAAGTACACTTTAAAGCAGTTCCCCAGTGAAAAGAAAAATACACTTTAGTGTATTACAAAAATATTGAAATCCTCGATACTACATTGCAAATATACTAACAGAAAATTGTACCATCAGTTAATATATAAAAAGTATACTAACATCATGCTTTTACCAAATTTTGGAATTAAACTTTAAATATACTTAAAAATAATTGAAGTATAGTACACTTTACTCCAGCCAATCAGAGACTGGAGGCGGGCAGATTCGGCTCCTCAGTCCTCCGCTTCTAGTTTGAATTAACGGCTGAAGCTGTATCATCGCCGCGTGCGTTAGTTCGTATCGTTATTATTTTATTTTCATCGGCACAAGGTAAATTTTACGGTTTTTGTTAGATAATTTGTCATTAAGTACATACTTTAAGCTGTAGAATGTTTTCAGTCTCTGTGTAACAGAATCAACACACCAGGTTTAAACTAATACTGTACCTGTAGATTCTAATACTAATGTCTGTCTGTGTTCACACAACAGGTTTATATTGTAGTTTGTGTGTTTGTACGACAACCTGACTTTTGTTGAACACAAATAAACTATAGTAGTGCTTTTTTGTAACCTTGTGCAAATTAAATCTGTTGAACTCATGAATAAAATCTGCCTCATAATTACTGACGTAATGTGTTTCAAAAACATGTTATAGTGTAGAAAATACATTTAGCATTTGTAAATTATCCTAAACACCTTTAGTGTACTGGTAATACATTTGCAATACTGTAGTATAGAAGGTTGTGTGTACTGTATGATACAATAAAGTATATTTGTATTAACCACAAAGTGTACTTTTTTAGTATTTGTAATTGTCCAGAAGTATAACAGCACGCTACTGCTGCACTAAGAATATACTCGTAGTATATTAATCATGTATTTGTAATACAGTAGAAATAGCTGTAATTTGTTTTTTAGAAATTAAGTATACATTAAATATATACTTAAAATGTATCAATTACTGTCAGGTATGTACATTAGTACACATGCAGCCATATACTTTAAGTGTACTAAGTATACTTAAAGTTGTTCCACTTTAGCACACACAAGTATATTTAATATACTTAAAATTGTGCTTTTGTACAATTTAATTACAACTTAAATACACTTAGTACAAAATTAGTTGTTCCAAAATAGCAAACTTCAAGTATACTAGTCATTAGTCTGGTTGCAAGTACATTTAAGTATGCTTTGGCACGCTAGGATTTAATATACTTAGCATACTTCTTTTTTACTAGAGTTTGCTTAAAGAGTTACGTTGGCCGAGCCCCTTGTTAGGCACACGGCAGTTGTAGGTGACTTTATGTAGATTATGATGTGTGCAAAATATGTGTGCAAGAAGCACCTGGACTGACGGTCATCTGCTAAAGGATTTTAATACAGATGTTTCCCTTCTTTATATGGAGACAGATGCAACAGAAAACCATCTGCGTGTCAAGATGGACTAACCTGAGGTGACCAGAAGACGTAGCTTTAGCGGTTAGCCCAATGTAGCGTGGAGGATAAACCCAAACGCGGAAAGAAGCGAGCAGGCAGGATAACCACGCGATTTAGTTTAAGGACTCTCACAAAAACGGAGCAAGGGAAAAACACAAATTTAACCCGCGTCCTAGAAATACACACACAATAGCAAAAGACAAACGGAACCAACATGTGAGTACTCACGGTTTGCTGAAACGACAACTGGAGCTGACATGGGCCGAACTCAATGACTGAGCGGTAAGCCATCGTTTGTTTACCTCTTTTATACTTCCTGGTTTTGCGCCCGTCTTACTTCCGGGTCCTAGTGCCGGGCGCAGATTGAGTGTGCATGACAGTACCCCCCTGTCCAGGACTGGCTCCTGACGGTCCTGGGGCGGAGGATACCCTGTGACGGTAGTCCCGAATTAGCTCCGGGTCGAGAATGAACCGGGCCGGTATCCAAGATCGCTCCTCGGGGCCATAGCCCTCCCAGTCCACCAGGTATTGCGTACCTTTGCCCCGTGGGCGCGAGTCGAGGATTCGGCGCACGGTGTAGGCGGGACCGCCATCGATGATCCGGGGAGGAGGAGCTGGGGGGGTGGGTGGAATCATTGATGAGGTGATGAAGGGCTTGAACTGGGACAGGTGGAAGACTGGATGGATCCGGAGCGCCGCAGGCAGCTGGAGCCGGTAGGTGACAGGGTTAATCCTGTGGGTGATGCGGTATGGTCCGATAAATCTGGGCGAGAGTTTTTTTGATTCGGTGTGAAGGTGGAGGTTCTTTGTAGAAAGCCATACCTTGTCACCTACATGGTACAATCGTCCCGGAGGATGTCGACGGCGGTGTTGGTGGGTGTAGCGAGCGTTGGCGTGTTGGATGGCCCGGTTGGTTGCAATCCATAGCCGCCGACATCTGCGGACCAACTGTTGGGCGGACGGTACATCAACCTCCGGTTCTGGGTGGTTGAACATCGAAGGTTGGAAACCGTAACATACCTCAAATGGGCTTAGGTTGGTGGCCGAGGAGGTGTGGAGGTTGTGTGACAGTTCAGCCCAGATGAGATAGTGCGCCCAGGAGCGCTGACGATCAGCTATGAAACATCTCAGATAGCGCTCCAGCTGTTGGTTGGTCCGCTCCGTCTGACCGTTAGTCTGTGGGTGATATCCAGATGAGAGACTGCAGGTGGAGTCGATCAGACGGCAGAAGGCTTTCCAGAACCGGGCTGTGAACTGGGGCCCTCTGTCCGAGACGATGTCCTTGGGGAACCCATGCAGACGGACTACGTGCTCTAAAATCAGCTCTGCTGTTTCTTTGGCTGACGGGAGTCCGGCGAGAGCCACCAGGTGCACGGCTTTAGAGAACCGGTCGACGATGGTGAGAATGGTATCCTTTCCTTCGGAGGCCGGCAGGCCCGTGATGAAGTCAACGGCAATGTGCGTCCAGGGCCGTCGAGGAACGGGGAGTGGCTGCAGCTCACCGGGGGTTGGTTGATTGGTGTTTTTGGCCCTGGCGCACACTGGGCATGCCTGAACGAACTCTTGGACGTCTTTCGCGAGGGATGGCCACCAGAAATCTCGCTGGAGGAATTGAAGAGTCCGTCGTGTGCCCGGGTGTCCTGAGATGGGAGAGGAGTGACCCCACTGGAGGACTTCCGATCGCATCCTCTTGGGCACAAAGAGTCGTCCAGGTGGCACACCTGCCGGTTCGGTCTCTGTAGCCTGCATCTGGCGAACTCTCGTTTCCAGGTCTAGTTGGAGTGGGGCGATGATCCTGGACGAGGGAAGGACAGGCGCGGGGTCCGCCCGGGGAATGTCCACCTCCAGCTGTCGGGAGAGAGCGTCCGCTTTTGTGTTCTTGGAGCCCGGGCGGTACGAGAGGTGGAAATCATAATTTTCAAAAAATAAGGCCCACCGCGCCTGCCGTGGGTTTAACTGTTTTAAGTTCTTGATGGTTATGAGGTTTTGGTGGTCCGTCCAGACTATGAATGGCTCACTGGCGCCCTGGAGCCAGTGACGCCACTCCTCCAGAGCCCACTTTATGGCCAGCAGCTCGCGGTCCCCTACCCCGTATCGCTGCTGAGTGGAGTCAAATTTTCTGGAGAAGAAACTACATGGGTGTAGTTTCTGATCTGGACCTCGTTGTGAGAGGATAGCTCCAGCGCCCACATCTGAAGCATCCACCTCCACAACGAATGATTTTCTGACATCTGGGTGGAGAAGAATCGGTGCCGTGGTGAAGCGGTGACAAAGTGACTTAAAAGCGGAGACAGCTGCAGGGTTGAGATGAAAAGGGAGAGGTGAGGGACGGGTCAGAGCGGTTAGGGGGGCGGCAACTGTACTGTAGTCCCGGATAAAGCGACGATAGAAATTCGCAAACCCGAGAAACCGTTGAAGTTGCTTGAGGGTCTTGGGTAGGGGCCAATGACGCACAACCTCTAGCTTCTGCGGGTCCATGGCCACACCCTGGGGCGAGATGACAAAACCCAGGAACGTGGTGGAGCGCTCGTGAAAAGCGCACTTTTCCAACTTACAGTACAGTTGATGGGCGAGTAATCTCTTTAGAACCGCCCTGACGTGCTGGGTATGTTCTTCCATGGTGCGTGAGTAGATGAGGATGTCATCCAGGTAAGCAAACGCCCACCGACCGAGCATGTCGCGAAGGATGTCATTAATGAGGTGTTGGAAGGCGGCGGGGGCGTTGCACAGTCCAAAGGGGATGACGAGGTTCTCATAGTGCCCAGTAGGGGTGATGAAGGCCGTCTTCCACTCATCGCCCTCTCTGATGCGCACCAAGTTGTAGGCGCTCCGGAGGTCCAACTTAGTAAAGATGGTGGCGCCAGAGAGGGCGTCCAGGGCTGAGTTGGTAAGAGGCAATGGGTGTCGGTTTTTGATAGTTAGATTGTTTAGCCCCCGATAGTCGACACATGGACGAAGTTCACCGCCCCGCTTCTTCACGAAGAAGAACCCCGCGGCGGCAGGTGAGGAGGAGGGCCTGATGGTACCTTGGCGAAGGGCGTTAGTCACATACTCCTCCATAACCTTCGTCTCTGTAGGTGTAAGGGAGTAGAGGTGGCCGCGGGGTGGAACTGTACCGGGTTGGAGGTCAATAGCGAGGTCGTAGGGGCGATGTGGAGGAAGATGGGTCGCTCGTCGCTTGCAGAAGACCTCCGCCAGGTCCCGATATGGCTCTGGGATGGCGTTGGTGTCGACGTCGGGGGCCTCGGACTCCCTAGAGCACGTCCCAGCCGTTGCCCGTAGGCACAGTTCGGTGCAGGTCGCGCCCCATTGGAGGATCCGGTTCTGGGTCCAGGAGATGAGAGGATCATGCTGGAGCAGCCAGGGATGTCCAAGGATGATGGGAGGTGATGAGATGGAGGTGACGAAAAATTGTAGCTGTTCATGGTGTTGGTTGATGGAGACGGTGATGGGTTCGGTTCGGGTGTTTATTGGGCTGGTGGAGAGGGGGCGACCATCGACAGAGGTGATGTGAACGGGCTGGGATAACGCCTCGAATTTTACCCCCAGGGTTTTGGCATATGTGGAGTCAATGAAGTTACCTGCTGCCCCGGAGTCGATGAATGCAGCACTTCGGACTCGTTTGTGGCCAACCCGGAGGTGTACCTGAACCGTGAGACGGGAGGAGTTGGTGGTGATGGCGGAGAGATGAAGGTGACCCGGCGAGTATCTCTCTCCTCTCACCGGGCCTGGGCGTTTCCCGGTCTGAAAGGACAGGTTGCTCTGTGATGTGTGGCTGACCCGCAATAGGCGCAGAGCCCTTCACGGAAGCGTCTCTCCCGTTCTGCAGCGGTCAAGGAGGCGCGTCCTAGTTGCATGGGTTCCCCGGCTCCGGTGTCAACCACGGCAGGAGGTGGAGAACCGACATGTCCTGGGGTGGCGTAGGTGGCGGACTCTGCAGGACGTGGAGTTGTGACGGTGAAGGCGGGTGCGGGTCGTGAAGTGGTGATGGCGAAGTTGGGTGCAGGTGGCAGGGTGCGAGGGGCTGGCCTCGGGCGAGAGAGGAGGCGCTGGTCGATCCGGAGAGCGAGCTGGATCAGGCCCTCCAGGGTCGCAGGAAGCTCTCGCCCGGCTAGTTCGTCCTTGATTCGAGAAGCCAGTCCCTCGTAGTAGGATGTCCGGAGCGCTGCATCGCCCCACGTTGTTTGAACGGCGAGGGTGCGAAACTCGGCCGTATAGCGGCTCACGGGCAGTCCTCCCTGCCTCAGGTGGTAAAGTCTGGTGTCGGTCTCCACCTCGCCCGCTGGATGTTCAAAGGTGAGTTTGAGTTGGTGGGTGAACTCATTGTATGAGTGGGCGGTGTCTGTATCTGACTGTAGAACTGCCGTGGCCCACTCTGCTGCCTGCCCTTTTAGCAACGAGACGAGAAGAGCAATGCGAAGGCGATCGGTGGAGTACTTGGTGGCATTAAACTCAAACACCAGATCGAGAGCTGTCAGAAAAACGCTGCACTTCCCGTCCGTGCCGTTCCACTTCTCTGGTAGAGAGAGAAAAACATCAGAAGGAGGGGGGGGGGGGGGGGATGCGGCGCCGCGGCCCCCGCGGCGTGCGATCGAGCAGTGACGTCATCAACAGCTGCGCGGAGATTCGCATTCTCCCGCCGGAGCTCAGCGACCTCGCGGCGGAGGGACGCGAGATCCCCGGTTAGCTGATTGATTAACGCCGCATGCCGATCTACAACGTCGCAGAGACTCGCATAATCCGCTGGGTTTTCCGCGGAGGGCTCAGTCATTCTGTCAAGATGGACTAACCTGAGGTGACCAGAAGACGTAGCTTTAGCGGTTAGCCCAATGTAGCGTGGAGGATAAACCCAAACGCGGAAAGAAGCGAGCAGGCAGGATAACCACGCGATTTAGTTTAAGGACTCTCACAAAAACGGAGCAAGGGAAAAACACAAATTTAACCCGCGTCCTAGAAATACACACACAATAGCAAAAGACAAACGGAACCAACATGTGAGTACTCACGGTTTGCTGAAACGACAACTGGAGCTGACATGGGCCGAACTCAATGACTGAGCGGTAAGCCATCGTTTGTTTACCTCTTTTATACTTCCTGGTTTTGCGCCCGTCTTACTTCCGGGTCCTAGTGCCGGGCGCAGATTGAGTGTGCATGACACTGCGTTTGGGTGATATCGGACAGCAGGGACTGATCTGCAGTCATATTGTATGTTAGGAAGCTGGAAGGTCAGTAGAACAGCAAAGGTTATTGACTAGATGAGTGATTATCAACTTTTTTTTTTTTTTTTAGAAATTGCCAACCATACAATAACTCAGAATCCAACTGATATTTTTCATAGCACCATATAAAGTGCAGTCACATTCACATTCAGTTTCAGAAACAAAAGAAATAACTACCATCCAGCTTTTCCTTAAGGCTCATATACATTAGATATTTCTAGTTTTACAATGTCTGATGATGTGTATGCTGCTGACACCTATATTTAGTGTGTTCAGTGTCATTAAAGGGCAAGTTGTGGCTATACTGTACAGTGTAAGCAGAACAGGAGCAGTGTACAAGTAATAATGTGCTAGTTGCCCCTTTGCTCTTCAGGATTTAAAAATACTTTCACTTAGGGCTGTGACAGTATATGACAGTAATCTCACTGTTATTCAAGGACATAATAAAAACAGCATTTAAAAGGTTTTTAATGTCCTGGATACTGTAAAGAGTTTAACATGGTTTGTTAAACTGTATGCCAGCTTTAAGGAATGGTATATCAGTAATTAAATAATAAACAAAATATATTATATAAATTAAACTGCAAAATGTGAAATTATGTTTGTAGATAAGCTTAAAAAAGGTGTAAATTTAAGTTCTAATATCATCTATATACCAATATATGTAAATATAATTTATATATCATTTATATAATATCATTTATGTCCAAATCCAGAAAAAAAAATTCAAATGGATCCCATAAAGTCTGGGAACTGAAGTACTCCAAAGAGCTGAACAGCACCATTTAAAAGACCACAGACTATAAATTAAATTAAATTAAATTCTTTTTTTTTTTTTTACTTTTTGTTAAAGATTTTGTGATAAGTAAAAGTGGAAAGGGAATCAATAATATAAAAAAATGTGTGTGTGTGTGTGTGTGTGTGTGTGTGTGTGTGTGTGTGTGTGTGTGTGTGTGTGTGTGAGAGAGAGAGAGAGAGAGAGAGAGAGAGAGATGAAATTAAATTTTTGTGAATTTATGCTGGAGGGTCCCTAGCAGTGACAGGGGCATTTGGGGTCCACTATGGCAATAGCAGGGATTAATTTAGTCAGCATAGTGGTGCCTTGCCCCTCCTAGAACCCTCTGTGAATTGGAAAAGAAAGGAACAGATAGCCACTCTCCTTACCAAAGCTAGGATTATTTCTCCTGACAACAGTGTGTGAGCCTGCCACTGCAGAAGAAATGATTAGAGTATTTGCCAGTTTGTCGTTCCCTTACCAGGTAGAAAGTAAATAGTAAAAGCAATGTTATGAACATTTACGTGCCAGATTTAATAATCTGTTTTGAAATAAGTTACTTGCTCAATGTAAACAAACACCTGCACCACTTGCTCACGTATCGCCCATAGCACTTAATTCTGTATACACGGGATATAAACGGGGCTGGAGCCTATCCCAGGAACAGGGTGCCAATCCATTGCAGGATTGCATACGCATGCATACACACACTATGGGCAATTTTGTGAACTGCAGTTAGCATAATCTGCATGTCTTTGGACTGTTGGAGGAAATTGGAATACCCAAAAAGAAACCCACCAAGCACGGAGTGAACATGCAAATTCTAGGCGGGAATGGAACCCAGACTCTGGAGGTACAAGGCGACAGTGCTAACCACTAAGCCACCGTGTCGCTGTTACACCTGCACCAATAGGTATTAATTAGAAAAGCTAAACTAAATATTTTTACTTGGATTATCTAATATTTTCACGAAATACAAACTCTTTTCCTGTTAACGGCACTTATGCTAGCTATTCCTATATTCTGCTTGACCATATCACTGAATAGGGCATGTTGCCTATTGTGTGAGATAGCATGTAACAGCATGTGTAGTGTGTAAAAAAAGGAAGCAATCTTTGAACTAAAAGTCCATAAAGTGAGGATTTCCGTGAATCTATTTCAACTTTTCCAACCTTTGGTGTGTTTCAGAGCAGAACGGTAAGTTGTTTATTGGCCAAGTTCTGATTAAGTCGGATGATGGATAAATTGTTTGGAAAGTGAAGATTTCTGACAGGCGCTTACAGATACTAAAACTAAGTACACCATAATGCTTTTCATCAGCTGTGCTGGCGCAGTGAGGCATGATGCAACAGCAATTATAGCTGCAGTGCAAACTGAAAAGAAAAAGGTAATCTTTTTTTTCCTGCTACTCTTACACTGAAGAGGAAAAGTGAGTGCCTTTTCTGCCTCGGAATGCATATAGGAGGCTGGCAGTAGAATTGGGTCAAATGCAAGAACTGTTAGTGGCCATTCAATACAATGTTTTGAAGTGTAAATCTTGAAGGTACTGTATCTTAGTACCCTACAGTTGTTAAACAAAAAGAAACAGTTCATTTTTAGTGGCCGTGTAAATCATAAATGTAGCTCAGCAGTAGTAATTACTGTGCTGTAGACTAATATTAAGTTGTGAAAGTAAAGCTAGATGCTCCAGTTGACATAATTGAACCGAACTGAAATGCCTAACCCAACATTTTAGTTACACAAATAAGAGAGTACACTATGCAGCAGTGTATTAACTGCATTAAGCAGTGTCAAAAGTGCACTGAAGCTGCAATCTGAGATAAGGGCACATACCTCTTGCAATAGCAAATGCAAAAGCACTAAGGTTGAGATTAATGCCTTATTAATGATCCAATGAAACCTTGGGTGCAATGCATGCAAATATAAAGACAGACATGATCATTCATGAAGTATAGAGTGCATGTGGGTTGTATCGCTAACATGCCGCACAGATGCTAACATTACAATGTCCAGGCTATTCATGCAGCTCAACGGTATTTACAGAGAGCAAACATACCCCAAAAAATGCTGAATGTACACTGCAGTGTGCAAAATAGATTTGTCCACCTTAGTGACTCCCTATAAAGACTTGTTTGCAATGATGATGTATTAGGCTAGCAGAGAGAGCATGTCACTATGATTGAAATCCAATCCAATTTTCCCAGCACTGGCTCCCGAACATTCCAGTTCTGTATGACGGCAAGTTCCCCAGATGGGGAGGTCTCTGACTCCCCACCAAAATGCCACTCCACCTTCTTGTCCCTATATTGGTGTTGGTTCTTTCTCCTGGGATGTGGAGAACTTTGCACCCCCTCTTGCTTTGTGAGGGGCATCGGTTCCTCATTTGGTTTTATGAGGACCAGTGCCCTGTTTCCTGATGACTGTCCAGGACCCTGCCCTGACTTTATCTGACACATCAAGAGCCATGCCATTGTTGGAGTATTTAAGTTGGGGTAGAGTTCATGTTTGAATTGAACCTGCTGTGCTTTTCGTGTGTTCATTCTAGTTTAGTTACAGTTAATGCTTGAGATTCTGCTTTCGCCATATCATACTAAGTAACTTGAAGTTTTCACCTGCATCCTTGTCTCTTCTAAACCTTGACAGTTTCATGCAACTTTGTTATTCTACTTTCAGACTTTTTGTTGTGTTTTTAACATACAAGCCATGAAAAACTTAGGGACAGGGCTTACATCAGTCATTTTTTTCTGTCATGAATTATCCAGTTTTATTTTATTTCTCCTTTTCTTTTTTATACTGTATGTTTCTCTTTGGTAAATCGTAAATGCATCATTCGAGAAAATTGAACATATCATCTAAAAAAACTTTTAATAAATAAAAAAAATACACTACAATCTGCTCTGTGAAATGTTACGAGGAGAATCTCTTATGTAAGACAGTATTTGTTTATCTTGTGTTGGTGGATATTCCATCTTTGCTTTGTTGACAGGGACACGGCGGTGCTGCTCTTTCTCGGAGTTTTATTCATAGGTTGTCATTTGTTGTTGCTGTCTTTTAAATTAAATTATATAATGTATGTACAAAGTTATTTTAAAATATACTGTATTATCATAAATGTTGAAATGGCTTTACTCTGTTGGATATTCTATTGTAAATGCACAGGAGACAATTCACAAAGGTCTACTTACTGGCATAAACCTGTCAATCACCTTATTCTAAACAGCATAAAAATAAAATAGTTTATGGTTGTTTAGGTATTTTTGTTTTTATTTTCAAGTCTTAGCTCAGGTACATTTTTTTTTTAGTTTATTTTGACAATCCTTTGTCAAAATTAGAATTGACCTAATTAGGTGATCTGTATATATTTAGGACAGAATGCCACAATTCTCAAATCAAGTACAGTAAAACATCGGATTACAATTAACGCAGTTTGCGAGTGTCCCGCAAGACGAGCAAAGATTTTTAATACATTTTGACTTGAAAAACAAGCCAGTCTTGGTTTACGAGTACCGCGTATCATTTAGCACGCATGCGCTTCTTGTTTTGATGCTGAGCATCACGTGATCACAACATGAGCCAATGTTTTTTCTCTCTCTTGTACTGCAGAATTGTGGGTAAGTGTCTCCCCTGCTCGGTCTTAGTGTGCATCTCTTACTGGTATAATCAACATCCGTGCACGCATGTACTGTTTACTACGTATAACACTGTGACCATGTGTGTGAGTGATTTATTTATCTCGGCTCTACACAGAAACACTGCTGTGTCGCGATTCTTTTAAAAGGTAAAGTGCAGGTTAATTTGAGCTTGAAAGAACTGATGAAGTTTCCTTCTGATTTTTGATACATAAAAAAATTGATGTTCTAACTTTGTGACACAAAAACACACTTTCTTCAAGTCTTCTATACAAGTATATATGCATTATGGTGATTATATAGTGCTCAAGATGGCACGATTAAGTGGTGGTTGGCATTGTGGTCTCACACCACCAAGGTTGAGTTTGATTCCTCTCTTGGGTCTGTGTGCATGGAGTTTGCATGTTCTCCCTGTGCTTGGTGGGCTTACTCCAGGAGCTCCGGTGTCCTCCCACATTCTAAAGAAATTTAGATTAGGTTGACTAGCATTCTCCAATTGACGGATTTCCTCAAATCTTATTAATAAGTTGCCCTGTCTATTAATAGAAATCGACTTTTAAAGCAGGAGCACTTCAAAAACAATACAAAAACAATCCAGCATTTCAGCATGTAAATTAAAGTCATTCTTCAAATCCGCTCAGTCTATCATTGCTCTTTCTGAAGTGGCACAATACAGCTGAACCTTCAGTGCCGACCTGTGGCCATTTTTATTAACAGTTTGCAACTGACCTCTTTCACCTCCTCCAAAGAAAAGGCGAATTAGATGAGATAAGACCTCATTGCACAGATAAAATGCATGCATCTCTCATTCTGACAACACACACTTCCTCATTAAAGATTTTCCATTATCTCATTACTACATAGTACAATTTTCAAAGTGTTTTCTCATGACCTTTTCCCCCTGCTTTAAAATTTTATCCATACACAGTGACAGTCATTAAACTGTGGCGCATTGCAACTGTTAAAAGGTTAAAAAGACTGGAGAGAAGAGGAATGACTGTGAGATGCACCGGACTGCGTGTGAGTGTGAGTCGTTTATCATGCTAATCTAAACGCCCACTTATTATCGGACCTCAAATAAATCACTGTCATATCTTGCATGACTCCTCATTATGCACAGGGTGCTTTAAAATCACAGCTCAGCAGTGTAAAAAAAAGAAGAAAAAAAAGGATAATCAAAGCATCATCAAGGATTTTACCCGTGTCATCGAATTTTGTAGGCTATTGGCTGCTGTAAAAATGAAGTCACTTGATACAACCTATTCTATTTTCTGGTTTTAAAAAAGAAATATGTTAACACACAAAATAAAATTGCAAGTCTTAAGCTGTTTTATCGAAACCATACTGTAAGTATCACTTGTGTGGAGGGCTAAATGACACTCTGACTAGACTGTAAGTTAGTGTCACTAAATTTTCATCTCTTTTAGCTCCCCAAGCCTAAAATTTAGGACTCTTGGTAAGTCTCAGCATTAAGGCTCAGATTATTGTTCCATTCTACTTTCCAGGGTTCTGCCTTTGCTGTGTCTTAATTAAGGTTTGGTTTGTCCTACTTCTTAGAGCTTTGATGCTTGCTTGTGAGGCATCTGAATCATGGTGACTCTTATTCCTTATTATGTCTCATAATCAGCATTAATTTCGTCAATGGAAAAATATTCCTTTATGACCTGTTTTTCACAGCAAGGATGAGACTATAACTAAATAAAAAAATACTCTCTGAATTACTCTCTGAAAACAATATCTATGATGAAATGTTTCCTATTTTTCATCTATGAATAAAAAGTAAACTGGATGATGAATGATGGAATGGTTATATAATTTGTTGTTTTGCTGTTCTTTTAATAAACATACAGTATATGGCTCAGTATTGTGCATATCCTTTTTTTTTTTTTGAGCACAAAATAAGCAATATGATGAACAGACTTTTTGTATATTTATATAATATATTTAGTTATTTTAATTAACTACCCAAACATAACTGAACATAATAATAATAATAATAATAATAATAATAATAATAATAATAATATGCTCATTTTGAGAGTTCTACATTTTTGTGATGTAATTCTCATGTTCTGGTAGTAGTAAATTTTACCCCTTTATAAACGTAGCTTTTGTTCTACCGGCAAGGATTGTATATAAGTATTTTTTTTTCTCATTATTGTCCTATGCTGTGTTGTTTTGAATCCATTTATCTTTCTGTTCAACAAGTGGCGCACATTTACTACAAATTGCAGTAGATTACCCTATGATTGATGGAAAAAAAAGACTGGTAGACTCTTGGTTAGTCCCAGCTGTTAGAGCTCAGAGTAATGGTTACATGGTTAATAGTTTACTCTAGGTACTGTATTAAGTCTTGGTTGGTTATAGCGCTTTCGGCCTGACTCTATGCAAGTCGCAGGCTTGGCACTTTAACTTTTCGTTTGCTCCTTGAAATTACCCCTCTTATTATGGGCTTTACATAGTTTTACGTTCTCTGACTCTTAGTTAGTCCTAATGTGTCCGACTATTAATGACTTTGATTTTGGTTAGTCCTACTATGTGAGGCTCTGAATCATGGTTATTTGAAATGCTTTGGACACTGATTCTTTGTTTATTCTCGGGCTTGGGGCTTTGACTCTTGGTTTGGTCATTGTGCTTAGATCTCTTAGTATTGGTTTCTTGTAGTGTTCATTTATAGTTAAGCTAGAGAATGAGTTTGCTGAGATGAACATAGTAAGGGAAGATGTGGTTTAATGTTTTAAAGTCATACTTCTATGTAAAGATAAAACTTTAGTATAAACTTATCAATATCAGTGGGCTGAGAGGCATTACCTTAGAACTAATAACATATAATCTTTTGGTTGTCGGTTTATTTCTGTCCATAATATAGTGGTACATGTTAATATTAATAATTATTATTAATAATAATAATAATAATAATAATAATAATAATAATAATAATAATAATAAGCTCTTCCTATACAGGAAGAGCTTATGTACATAAATCAACTTTGAATACAGAACACACAGTAGTGCTTGACCAGAATAAGAATAAGTACAATAAGCTCAGTGAAAATAAACAGACATGAATAAAACACAACCTTAGAGGGCACAGGAAAGGGAATAAAGCCACAACAGGAGCATTTTGAAGACTTTCAGCATCAATAAACTCTGACTTCTACTGCAAACAAGCCATTAAGATTCCCACCACTATTGGATAAGAGATTTGATCCACAAGCTCAGGATGTTCCCTTTTGCACAGAAAAACAGGGATAATGAGAGAGAGAGGGGGGGGGGGGAGAGGGGCGGGGAGATGGAGAGAGAGTCATGGTCATTGCTTGACCTACTGTAGCACTTCATCAGATCAGTAAAGCTTTGCAGAAGGAACCAAAATAATACTATCATTCGTCTCCTAGCAAGTGCTGCAAAAACAGAATTAACTAGCTTTTGGGGATCAAAAAGCACTGTCTTATGTTTTATGTTTTAAATCACCCCCTATCGAATATACAATGCACTACTTTTAAAAAAAATAATTTCTGTCATTTCAAAAAGCAGAAGGTAGACTGTCTTGCAATCATGAAGTCCCACAGTGCAACATCCTGACCATAAACACTTATAGCTGTACAGTACTGTATGTGGCATGGCTGGTTCTAAGCGTAAGGGGGAGGCAATGCCCTCAAATGCTCTGCCTCCCTCATTAATGCCAAATATCCTCCCTTCACAATGTATCATCATCATTATGTCTAAAAGACATAAATATCTGGCTGCCAGAGGTGAGCAAAGTACACAAATCCTCTGCCCAAATCCTCCATTTACATGTTTACTTGAGTAAAAGTACAAAGGACTCACCTTCAAATTTACTTAAGTATCAAAACGACAGGGCTTGTATTAGCTCTGAGATTTGACAGAAGGAGAGAGAGAGATGGAATGAGAGAAAACAATTTGTGTAAGTGCAAAAAAAAAAAATCTGTTCATATGACACCATATGATGTGTTGAGCAGCAGGGCCACCTAGCTAGGCTGAAGGCCAAGAATTTGTACTGCAGTACAAGTTGTCTTGTTTGTTTCATAATTCTAAATGTAATGTTCAAATTTGGGATTCATTGATGTTGGCCAAAGCACACCTACGGTATGGCAATCCTGTCACTACTTACATTTTCATTTACATTTAGGCATTTGGCAAACGCTCTTGTCCAGAGTTACTTACAAAAATACTTAAGTTTCTGTCATTGGATAGATCCTTACACTGGTTTACTAGGTTACTAACTTTAAGTACCTTCAGTCGAACCCTGTTGGGAAGGTTTTATTTTATTATTATTATTTTTCATATAGGACCCAAAACCAATCTAAGAATTTTTTTTGTCTGTATGTCTGTCCAGCCAGATTTTGTCACAGCATCACACAAAAATTTGGCAATACTATTGTATTTCCATCCATCCATCTAGGAACCTCTGTAGTCCAACTAGGGACTGTGTAGGCCAGTGGAGACTATTGTATTTATTCCCATTGTGCATGACCGTGGTAGCACCTTCAGTCAGCATTCACACACATTCAATTCAATTCAATTCAGTTTTATTTGTATAGCGCTTTTAACAATTGACATTGTCTCAAAACAGCTTTACACAATCAAAAGAATTATTTAAGTTTGTATGGAATGTGAATGTGTATGAATCCAAATGTTCAGATAGTCCCTGGTGAGCAAGCCCGAGGGCGACAGTGGCAAGGAAAAACTCCCTGAGATGGTAATAGGAAGAAACCTTGAGAGGAACCAGACTCGACAGGGAACCCATCCTCATCTGGGTGAAACAGATAGCAGGAAATGATCTGCATTCATACAGTGTTAAGTGTTAGGTTCAGCTATAATAGTTGATGTTAATTGATGTTATAATAGTTGATGTAAAATGGATGTAAAATGGAGTCCAGTAGTTATTCGAGACTCAGATAGACTTGTAGAAAGTTCCAGTCCTGAACTATCGAATTGTCAAGTCCTCAGAGAAACAGCTGACAACACCAGTCGAGGCCAGAACCATCTTCTAAGTAGATAGAATCATCCCCAGACACCAGGCACATCCTAAAGAGACACACGGGGCATCCATGCGACGAGACCTCCAACCAGAAACCGGGCACCAGGATGGACCAGACAGGTCCGGAGGGCAGAGGGAGTCTGGATCACTGGCAGCTCAGGAACCACATGTGTAGCTCGACAGAGAGAGAGAGAGAAAGAGTGAAAGGGGGAGACAGGGGGAGAGAGGAAAGAGAAAGAGGGGGAGGAAGAGAAGAGGAGGAGAGATTGCAATTAGGTATGGTCACAGTCACAATGTCTAATGTGAATGTATATTTACTGTAGAGTGCAAGCAGGGACTCCGGCAGGACTAACTATGACAGCATAACTAAAAGGGAGAGCCAGAAGGAAACACAAACATGAGGGCTCCCTGAGATGTAAAGCAAACAATCACCTCACCGTCAGCAAACCTGAGTGATCAAATGAGACTGAGGAAGACAGCATCTAAAACAAACCAGTTCACCATAATACTCTACGTCCATGAGTCCCCCAGATCTGCTCCTTTACCTTATGGCAAATCTATTTATAAAAATGCTTGGCTAAATAAATAGGTTTTTAGCCTAGACTTAAACACTGAGACTGTGTCTGAGTCCCGAACACTATTTGGAAGACTATTCCATAATTTTGGGGCTTTGTAAGAAAAAGCTCTGCCCCCAGCTGTAGTTTTCATAATACGCGGTACTGATAAGCAGCCTGCATCCTTTGACCGAAGTAGGCGTGGCGGGTCGTAAGACACTAGCAGTTCGCTCAGATACTGCGGCGCGAGACCATTTAATGCCTTATATGTCAAGAGGAGTATTTTAAAATCAATGCGAAATTTCACAGGGAGCCAATGCAGTGAAGATAGGATAGGGGTGATGTGCTCATATCTTCTGGTTCTAGTGAGGACTCTCGCTGCTGCATTCTGGACTAGCTGAAGCTTGTTTATGCACCTAACTGAACAACCAGACAGTAAGGCATTACAATAGTCCAACCTAGAAGTGATAAAAGCATGAACTAGTTTTTCTGCATCGTTTAGCGACAATATATTTCTTATTTTGGCGATATTTCTGAGGTGAAAGAATGCTATCCTGGTGATATTATCTACATGAGCTTCAAATGATAGGCTGGAATCTATAATCACGCCGAGGTCTTTTACTGTTGCACTTGACGGAACAGAAAGGCCATCTAAAGTTACGGTGTGATCTAAGATTTTACTTCTAGCTGTATGCGGTCCTATGACTAGAACTTCTGTCTTATCCGGATTAAGCAGAAGGAAGTTAATTAGCATCCAATTTCTTATGTCCTGCACACATTGCTCAACTTTAGTAAGATGTTTTTTCTCATCAGGTTTTGTTGAGACGTATAGCTGTGTGTCGTCAGCATAACAATGAAAACTAATACCATGCTTACGGATTATGTTGCCCAGAGGAAGCATGTAAAGGGAAAAAAGCAGTGGGCCTAAAACTGAACCCTGCGGAACGCCAAACTCCACTAGAGAACATGCAGAATAATCACCATTTAAGTCTACATACTGATAACGATCGGTCAAATAGGATCTGAGCCAGGAGAGGGCTGTACCCTTAATTCCTACTACATTTTCTAATCTGTGAAGAAGAATAGCATGATCAATAGTGTCAAAAGCTGCACTGAGGTCGAGTAATACAAGCATAGTTACACAACCCTGATCAGAGGCCAATAGGAGGTCATTTACTACTTTAACGAGTGCTGTTTCTGTGCTGTGATGAGGCCTAAATCCTGACTGATACAGTTCATGTATGCCATTTCTATGTAGATATGAGCATAGCTGCTCCGCTACTATCTTTTCCAGAATCTTAGAGATAAAGGGGAGGTTTGATATTGGCCTGTAATTGGACAGCTGACAGGGGTCGAGGTCAGGTTTCTTAATTATTGGTTTAATAACTGCTACTTTAAAAGATTTTGGAACATAACCAATGCTGAGTGAGGAATTAATTATTCTCAACAGCGGTTCTGTTATTACTGGTACTATCTGTTTAAGAAAATGTGTCGGTATAGGATCTAATATACAGGTTGATGAATTTGCAGAAGAGATGAGTGAAATTAGTTCATTCTCTTCAAGAGGAGTAAAGTCTTCTAGGTTTGAATCTGACATGGCTAGGTTAACATCTGTATCAATTACATTGTTTGGTTTCAAAGTCTCAATTTTATGCCTAATATTTACAATTTTATTATTAAAAAAGTTCATGAAGTCCTCACTATTGCATGATGTTGTTGTGGAGATTTCTGTAGTGGTCTTATTTCTGGTTAATTTGGCTACGGTATTAAATAAAAATCTAGGATTATTTTTATTTTCTTCTATAAGAGTGGAGAGATACGTTGATCTAGCTACACTAAGAGCTTTCCTATAGTTCAGGATGCTCTCTTTCCATGCTATTTGAAATACCAATAATTTAGTTTGACGCCATTTACGCTCTAATTTCCGAGCAGTCTGTTTTAAAGTGCGCGTGTGATCGTTATACCAGGGAGCGAGTTTCTTATCTCTAATAATTTTTCTTTTAGCTGGAGCTACATTATCTAAGATACAACGAAGTGTCGACTCTAAATATTCAGTCGCCTGATCAAGTTCTGTGGGGTCAGACGGTGGCCTAATCGAAGTTGGTAACTCTGGGAGATTACTGATAAAACTGTGTGTGGTAGTTGATGTGAATGTACGTTTAATACGGTAGCGCGGTGCTGTGCGTACATTATCACTGTGACACACTTGAATGGAGACAAGATAGTGATCTGAGATAATTTCAGACAGTGGAATTGTGAATACATTTCTTATAATTAATCCGAAGAATATTACTAAATCTAAAGTGTGACCTGCTTTATGAGTGGGTCCTACTACACACTGATTTACGCCTACGGAGTCCAGTATGGATATAAATGCTGTTCTCAGAGGGTCTTCTGGATTCTCAAAATGAATGTTAAAATCTCCAGCAATTAACACTTTGTCTACAGAAACGACCAGCTCTGAGATGAAATACGCAAATTCACTAAGAAATTCAGAATTCTAATCTGTTACATTCAAACACTATGGGCAACTTGGAAACACCATTTAGCCTAATCTGCATGTCTTTCAACTGTGGGAGGAAACCCAGGACACTTGCTATAGTATTTACCAAATTTAAACTTTTACCATAAATTGAGCGTTGAGTAGAAGTAGATTTATTTTTTTTTTTTTTGCTCCATTGGCTCCAGGGTGTACCCTGCCTCGTGCCCTGAGTCTCCTGGGATAGGCTCCAGGTCCCCCGCAACCCTGAGCACAGGATTAAGCGGTATAGAAAATTAATGAATTAATGAATTTATGCAACCTGTGACGGTTGACCCCTAGAGGGCGCCTAATGCCCATTCTTGGTTTTTGTTTTGTAGTTTGTTTTAAGTTTCGTTTTGACTTCGTTTCCCAGTTTGCACCTCGGTCAGGTGATGTAGAAGCTCACCTGAACCGAGGGAAGTTAATGAGTTTAGTCTGTTATGTTTTGTATAAATAGCCTGGCTGAAGTTCAGTCAGGCGTCTAGCTTTAGTTGCATTAAGAGTTTCAGTTTGTGTTTGGTGTTTTGTTGACCTTTATGTTTAATAAAAGAACTTTAGTAAACCGTCAGCTCGCCTCCTCCGCGTTCATGCGACGCACACACGCCCGACGCAAACACACTAAGGTGAAGAATCGTGACAGAAAGCTAGACCTACCAATTGGCATGGTGGAGGTTCCCCCCCGGGACGAATTTTGGGGGGGCGTGATTACCATCTCCAACGAGCTGGCGGACTGGCTAGAGGACAGCGAGGAGGATATGTACCACAGCTGGGAGTACAGCTTGCTGGTGGAGCAGGAGAGTTTGCTGGAAGACAGCGAGGAACACGGCGAAGCAGAGTTCGGGCAAAGCGGGTAGAACTGCAGGTACGCCGAGGAGGCGGAAAGGCAGGAGGAGAAAGCGGCCGAGGGAGAAACGAAGGAGTTCTACAGGCAGTGGGCAGAGCGCAATGAGGAGTGTATTCGCGACCTGCAGCTCCAACTGCAGTTCGTCCAGGTTTGGGAGAACCAGCCTGTAGTCCCGGAAGCGATCCCCCTCCCGGATCTGGACGATGCACTCCACCCCCGGTCACTGCCTGGACGCGTCGCGGAGGAAGACACGCAGGGGCGATGCGGCGCGGACAGCGTGCTTCCCCCGCCCCCGCCGCCGGAGCTGAACACGGAGGTTTGTGCACCGCTGCAACACGGCGACGCGGGGGGATTCTACTGGCAGTGGGCAGAGCTCAATCGGGAGTGCATTCGGGACCTGCGCGAGCAGGTGCTGCAGCTCCAACTGCAGCTCGTCCAGATTCAGGAGAACCAGGCCGTGGTCCCGGAAGCGAGTCCTCTCTCAGATCTGGACGATGCGTTCCCACTCCTGCCACTGCCAAAACCCCTCGCGGAGGAAGAGGTGCACGAGCGATGCAGCGTGGACGACGATGAGCCAACGACGCCGCGGGTGAGCGCACTGCACGCTCCAACGCCACTTCCCGGCTTCGTGGACAGCGAGTTAGTGTGTCAGCAGCCGCTGACCGACGCACCCGTTCTGCCGCCGCCTCCCGGCTTCGTGGACAGCGAGTTAACGTGTCAGTAGCCGCTGACCGACGCACCCGTTCTGCCGCCGCCTCCCGGCTTCGAGGACAGCGAGCCAGCGTGTCAGCAGCAGCTGACCGACGCACCCGTTCTGCCGCCGCCTCCCGGCTTCGAGGACAGCGAGCTAGCGTGTCAGCAGCAGCTGACCGACGCTCCCGTTCTGCCGCCGCCTCCCGGCTTTGGGCACGCTCCCACGCCGCAGTCGAGCGCACTGCACGCTCCCACGCCGCAGTCGAGCGCACTGCACGCTCCCACGCCGCAGTCGAGCGCACTGCACGCTCCCACGCCGCAGTCGAGCGCACTGCACGCTCCCACGCGGCAGTCGAGCGCACTGCACGCTCCCACGCGGCAGTCGAGCGCACTGCACGCTCCCACGCGGCAGTCGAGCGCACTGCACGCTCCCACGCGGCAGTCGAGCGCACTGCACGCTCCCACGCGGCAGTCGAGCGCACTGCACGCTTCCACGCCGCAGTCGAGCGCACTGCACGCTCCAAGGCCGTCGTCGAGCGCAGTGACCGCTCCAAGGCCGTCGTCGAGCGCAGTGACCGCTCCAAGGCCGTCGTCGAGCGCAGTGACCGCTCCAAGGCCGTCGTCGAGCGCAGTGACCGCTCCAAGGCCGTCGTCGAGCGCAGTGACCGCTCCAGCTCTGCAGCCGCCGAGCACGTCTCCAGCTCTGCAGCCGCCGAGCACGTCTCCAGCTCTGCAGCCGCCGAGCACGTCTCCAGCTCTGCAGCCGCTGAGCACGTCTCCAGCCCCGTCACCCAGCCTCCTGGTCAGGAGGTGGAAGGTATAACATTGGGGTGGGTGTCCGGGGCCTCCGATGATGCTCCAGAGGAGCATTTTTTTGGGGGGGGTACTGTGACGGTTGACCCCTAGAGGGCGCCTAACGCCCGTTCTTGGTTTTTGTTTTGTAGTTTGTTTTAAGTTTCGTTTTGACTTCGTTTCCCAGTTTGCACCTCGGTCAGGTGACGTAGAACCTCACCTGAACCGAGGGAAGTTAATGAGTTTAGTCTGTTATGTTTTGTATAAATAGCCTGGCTGAAGTTCAGTCAGGCGTCTAGCTTTAGTTGCATTAAGAGTTTCAGTTTGTGTTTGGTGTTTTGTTGACCTTTATGTTTCATAAAAGGACTTTAGTAAACCGTCAGCTCGCCTCCTCCGCGTTCATGCCACGCACACACGCCCGACGCAAACACACTAAGGTGAAGAAACGTGACATAACCAGTGTACAAGGTACATGCAAACAGCGTTCTGCACATGCATCAAAAATTGTAGGCGCATCTTAAAATCGAATGCTGAACAGAATTTAATGAAACTTTGGCAGGACATACATATTTGCCTGAAGTTTAACCTGCACCATAAGTGAAATCAAAATGTTGAGTAAAAGCGATGTTATGAACAGTGATGTCTGATTTAATAATCTACTTTAAAATAAGCTACTTGATCAATTTCAACAAATAGCCATGTTTTTGAGTTGGTCCTGGGACTTGCATCTGTTTTGTTCAGTATTGGTAACTGTTTAGTTTGTTTTTTCTTTAGAGTTTTGTGCTAGTTTGTTTGTTTGTGTTTTCTTTATAGTATTAAAATACTTTAAATTCTTAACCTCTGCGATTATGCCTTGCCTACAACAACGACAATATTGTGATACACCTGTAATAATATATATTAATTAGAAAAACTAAATTGAATTTTTTATATATGGGATTAATTATTTATTAAAATAACAGTGCTGAAGTGATATACAGTAAATGAATTTTGGAGTTGATTTAAGAAATTTATCTGATCTACTTTTTTATTTCTCAGATACAAAGCAGGATCACATCAAATATCAGAATGGGGACCATGACATGATTGTTCATTAGGCTGATTTTCATAGACTGCTGATCTGGTTTACACAAAGTTATAAGGCTATATTGGGCAAGGGATCATCAAAACAGAGACCTTCCTGTCAGATTGAAACAGTCTGATCATTCTTCTTTGACCTGTATTATTAAGGATACCTGCAGAACTGCTGCTCTGTGTTTTTTTTTTTTTTTTTTTCAGAAATGTGAAATTCCAAAGAAAGTAGCAAAGAAAGGAAACATGCTTTGCAAAACCAAATCTCCCCAGATTATCCCCAATCATTTTTGTTGTCCATAATGCTATGTATATCAAGGTTCCCTGGAACTTCTCGCCAATCCCCCTGTCTCATCTCAATCTTTCATCATTTGAATTTCATGCAGTTAAGGTAACCTCTCCAATTAACCTCCACATCTTAGTTATTTACCATCCTCCTGGCTCTCTAGGAAACTTTGTAGATGAAATGGACATTCTTCTTAGTCTTTTTCCTTCTGCTACCACTCCTCTCACTGTTCTAGGAGATTTCAAACTTCCATCTGACCTACTCCAATCCTCTTTCCTTCTCCCTCTAACTCCTTCTCTTTAACTCTAAACAGCTGCCCTTCCACACATAAGGCAGGGAATTCTCTCGATCTAGTTTTTTGCCGCCCTTGCCCAGTCACGGATATCACTAATATTCCTCTTCATAAATCTGATCATTACCTGGTATCCTTCACCATAACCTTTCCTATTCTATGTAAACCTAACCACCAAAATGTCTCTTTTTCGCAGAAACCTTGACTCTGTCTCCCCCTCCTCTGTGTCTTCCTGCATCCTATCATCCCTCCCAGACGCATACTCCTTCTCCTCTCTGCCACTAGGGACTGCGACTGAAACTTTCCTCTCCTCTCTCTCCTCATCCAATGATCTCCTTTGCCCGCTGTCATCTAAACCAAGGAAGACGTATTGTCCTGCTCCTTGGCTATCTGATGTACAGTACTACGCAACAACAGGAGAGAATTAAGAACTGCAGAGAGAAGATGGAAGAAATTGCAACTTGATGCAGATCTCATCTCTTACCAGACTCTTCTCTCCAAATTCTCATGTGACGTGACTTCTGCCAAAACTACCTTCTTCAGAGAAAAGCTGGAAGCCTCTGCACATGATTCTGGCAAACTCCACAACATCTTCTCCTCACTACTCAACCCACTGACTCCTCCTGCCCCTTCCTCTCTGACTGCTCACAATTTTGCCACATTCTACGATGGGAAAATTGCAGCAATCCGCCAGTCCTTCGCTCCCAACCAAACTCCTACGGCAGAACCTCAGGACCTTCCCTTCCCTCCTTTAGCAGAATTCTCCAACTTGTCATCTGATGAGATTCAGCAGATCATCTCGTCATCTAACCCCACCACCTGTTCATTAGACCCAATCCCCTCCACAATGCTCCAGGCAATCTCACGAGACCTCCTTCCATTCGCCACAACCATCATCAACCATTCCATATCATCTGGTCATGTTCCTGCTGCTTTTAAGAAGGCAAGGGTTATTCCCATCCTCAAGAAACCCTGCCTGGACCCATCAGAAGTTAACAACTATCGCCCGGTATCACTTCTCTCTTTAATTTCCAAAATTCTTGAAAGAACTGTTTATAACCAAATGTCTCTTTATCTCTCACAGAACAACCTTAATGATCCCAAGCAATCTGCATTCAAAGTAGCACATTCCACAGAGACTGCCCTTCTGTCAGTCACTGAGAAGCTCCATGCAGCTAGATCTGCTAAACTGTCATCTGTTCTCATCCTCCTGGACCTGTCAGCTGCATTTGAAATGGTGAACCACAAGATTCTATTATCTATTCTTACAAGCCTTGGAATTTGTGGAACAGCGTGGCAATGGTTTGCTTCTTACCTAGTCCCACAGGGATCAGTACTTGGTCCTCTTCTATTCTCCCTCTATACCCGGTCTCTTGGTAAAGTCATATCATCGCATGGATTTTCATACCATTGTTATGCAGATGACACCCAACTTACTTTCTCCTTTCCTCCCTCTGACACTCAGGTTTCCACTCGGATCTCAGCATGTCTGGCAGACATCTCATCCTGGATGGCTGCACATCAGCTAAAGCTCAATCTGAGTAAAACTGAACTGTTGTTCATCCCTTGTGACTCATCCCCAGGTCAAGACCTTGTGATTTCCCGGGACAACAACCAAATCACTCCTTCAGCCACTGCCCGTAATCTTGGGGTAACCATGGGGTAACATAGATGTCCGTACAGCAGAGACTTTGACTATCTTTAAACGACGACTCAAGACGCATCTGTATCTCCAGTACTTGGACTAACCCCCCCCCCCCCCCCGAAAAAAAAAAAATCCCTCTTCCCAGTTGTGTTGGACTAATGGCACTTAGTTATTAACCTACAGTAGTTAACCCACCAGTGTAAGAATGTATACAGTGATGTAAACTTTAAAGGACTTTTTGTAAGTCGCTCTGGATAAGAGCGTCTGCCAAATGCCTAAATGTACAGTAAATGTAATGTAAATGTAACTTTGAAGGGAAAATAAGGTTTTGTGAGAATCCTCTTTCCCTGAACAGGGTGATGTTTGTTGGGCTGAACACACGCGCACACATAACCGTGCACCCAAATAGACTTGCCAACAAAGAAACAGCCTACCCATCAGCCTCGTGGAGAGAACCATGTTAATGCTGGTGTCAGGACTCAGTGGGAGGTGAACTAAAAACACATCCTAAAGAAATCTAACAACATACTAAGTGAAAAACAGATAGACACACAGACAGATATATAGGATGTCATTTATGTAATTCAAAATCAGTGTTAAAATGAATGTAACAATAATTACAATTAAACAAAAATTATAATTACAGTAGATACTAAAAAGTAAATGGTAATGTAACAGAATAAACATTCATCAGAATGAGGCCTTCCTGGTTCAGCATACATAACCAGACACTTAATTAAAAAATACAAAAGAGCAATTCAGTCAAAAAATTAAATGTTCACAATAGACACAATGTTCCCTGTACCCAACAAAAAAGACTTTTACTTCAACTAATCATTGAAAATAGCAGAACAAGAGTATAATTAAATATGTCATGCATTGAGAGTCTAAGAGTAATTGAATTTCACCATGAATGTAATTAGGTGCTGGGTTTGAGGAGCAGCATTATAATGTACCAGATCAGGGAGGTAGGGTTGTGCCTCAAAAAAGAAAAATGGGATTAAATTTGTCTTGATGCAATACTGTTTACTCTCATTTTAAACAAATGTTTCTTTTTCAAACTGAGCTTGAGAACTAGGCAAGATGGCACCGGTGAGGTCGGCTGCCGTCACGACTGCTCCGACCACCTTTTCTTTGTTTTGTTTTTTTAACCCTGGAAAACCCAGACCACCTTATCCTAATAGGAAATCTATCTCCTTTGGCTGAAATGATGATACAGACCCAGTGAACCCTAAAAGAGGTGTTTTTTTTTTTTATTAACCCTTTCCTACTACATGTAATGACATGGGTCATACATGACCCCTTGGGATATCCAGTATGTTTTACCAACTGGTAACTTTCACTCATGACATAAAGGCAGGAGTTCTTTCTTAGTAAGGAAAGACCAGATTCTCATTTCAAAATATATTTATTGATTTTAACTTTTCATCAATGACTATGCACATAAAATTTAGTTCTAAGGCAGGAACTGAAAACACTGGCATCAGCTTTTATATCACCAAATAAAAAGCACAGTAGCAGCCATGTTTGATGTGAAAAAAATCAGGTTAGTTCAGTCAGTTACCACTAAATGTCAGTTTTATGGGTTCACATAGGGCACACTGGGTTGTAATGCAAAAAGAAATCTTTACTTTGGTGTGTGGGTTGAATATGACAATGAAATAAAAGTCTGGGTCAAATATGACCCCATGGGTTCTCCAGGGTTAAGTTAGTTTTCTTTGTTTTAAAATCGGCAAAATCACCACCATTGAGTACATTAGGTACGATAGAGACACTCTTGTTTCTATTGGTATACAATGTACTCACAATTCGACGTTTTTAACTCCGGATCCGAGCTGGCCGAGTGAGATCCTGAGGGAGAACAATGGACGCGACGCGAAGCGGCGGCCCCGAGGGAAACGAGCTGGCGTGAGGAACCGGCTGAGAGCCCGTGCACACCGCACACCTCTGCCTAGCATCCTGCTCGCCAATGTCCAGTCACTGGAGAACAAACTCGATGACCTCAGGGCCAGGATTCCAGAGAGACATTCGGGACTGCAATCTCCTCTGCTTCACCGAAACATGGCTGAACCCAGCGGTACCGGACCACGCCATACAACAAGCCGAGTTCTTCTCGGTTCACCGCATGGACAGGACGCGGGACTCGGGGAAGTCAAGGGGAGGCGGCGTGTGCTTAATGGTGAACAACAGCTGGTGCAACAGCGCGAGCGTTGTTCCTCTTGCACGCTCCTGCACACCAAACCTGGAACTACTGTCCATCATGTGTCGTCCTTTTTATCTACCCCGGGAGTTCACATCGGTCATAATCAGCGCCGTTTACATTCCACCACAAGCAGACACAGACATTGCCTTATGCGAGCTGCATGAGGCGCTCACACAGCACCAGACACTGCGCTTATTGTGGCGGGGGACTTTAATAGTGCCAACCTCAAACGCGCAGCGCCGAACTTTTATCAGCACATCACCTGCCCCACCAGGTGCGAAAGGACACTGGACCATTGTTATACTACGGTCAAAGATGGTTACAAGGCACAAACTCGTCCAGCGTTTGGTAAATCCGACCACGCCGCCATCTTCCTCATGCCAAAATATAAACAAAGGCTGAAACAGGAAGTTCCGGTTCAGAGGGAGGTTGCGCGCTGCACGGATCAATTGGTGGCCACGTTACAGGACACACTCGATGACGCAGACTGGGACATGTTCAGAAACAGCTCCGATGATGACGTCAGCGTGTTTACGGAAGTGTTTGTGGGATTTATTGGGAAGCTAGTAGACGATACAGTGGAGAAAAGGACTATCAGAACGTTTCCCAACCAGAAGCCGTGGGTGGATATAACCATCCACGACGCTCTGAGATCTCGCACTGCTGCCTACAACACGGGACTTGCGTCGGGGGACATGGAACCGTACAAGGCTGCGTCATACAACGTCCGGAAGGCGGTGAAAGAGGTGAAGCAGCGCTACGGGAGAGAACTAGAGTCACTGCTTCAACAGAGTGACTCTAGGAGCCTGTGGCAGGGATTAAGGACAATTACGGACTATAAAGCACCAACATCCGGTATGGTGAACGCGGACGCGACTCTGGCAGACGAGCTGAACACCTTCTACGCTCGCTTCGATGCTGCAGCTAAAGACGCTAGCGATGCTAATGCTAGCGGCGCTAATGCTAACGGCGCTAACAGCTGCAGACAGGAAGACACTGCCAGTACCAGAAACGCACTCATCAACTCCGAGCACGACGTGAGGAGAGCCTTCAAGAGAGTGAACACCAGGAAAGCAGCAGGACCAGACGGCATCTCAGGCCGTATCCTCAGATCCTTCGCAGACCAGCTAGCACCTGTGTTCACTGAGATATTCAACATCTCTTTATCTCAGTCGGTGATCCCCACATGCTTCAAAGAGTCCATCATTGTTCCTGTTCCAAAGAAACCACATCCTGCTTCCCTCAATGACTATCGCCCTGTAGCCCTCACCTCAGTAATGATGAAGTGCTTTGAACGCCTGGTCAGAGACTTCATCATCTCTTCACTACCGGACACACTCAACCCACTACAGTTCGCTTATCGTCCACCTGGACACTAAGAGGGGAAATTATGTGAAAATGCTCTTCATCGACTACAGCTCTGCATTTAATACCATAATTCCCTCCACACTCACCACCAAGCTGGAGCACCTGGGACTCAGCTCACCCATGTGTCAGTGGATCTCCAACTTCCTAACTGGCTGACCACAGGCAGTAAGGATGGGCGGTCATGTCTCAGCCTCCCTCACAATCAGCACTGGAGACCCCCCAGGTTGTGTTCTGAGCCCCCTGCTGTACTCTTATACACCTACGACTGCGTGGCCACTACCAACTCCACCGCCGTCATCAAGTTTGCTGATGACACTGTCGTGGTGGGCCTGATCACGAACAACGATGAGTCGGCCTACCTGGAGGAGATTGGAAACCTGGAGAACTGGTGCCAGAGGAACAATCTCCTCCTGAACGTCAGTAAGACAAAGGAGCTGATAGTGGACTTTAGTACAAAGCAGGAGAGGAACTACCAGACCCCCGTCATCAACAGGAGCCCAGTGGAGAGAGTGGTCAGCTTCAGATACCTCGGTGTTCACATCACGCAGGACCTGTCATGGTCCTGTCACATCAACACCGTGGTGAAAAAGGCCCGGCAGCGTCTGTACCACCTCAGACGTTTGAGAGACTTCAGACTGCCCTCCAAGGTGCTCAGGAATTTCTACTCCTGCACCATTGAGAGCATCCTGACGGGAAACATCACGACCTGGTTCGGGAACAGCACCATGCAGGACAGACGAGCTCTACAGAGGGTGGTGCGTTCAGCTGAGCGCATCATCCTCACCAAGCTCCCTGACCTGCACTCAATCTACACCAAGCGGTGCTGGACCAAGGCCAGGAAGATCGTGAAGGACCTCAGCCATCCCAACAATGGACTGTTCTCTCTGTTGCTTCCGCTCCCTGAAGGCCAACACAGAGAGAATGAGGAGGAGCTTCTTCCCGCAGGCGATAAGGTCTCTCAACCATACCACATTCACACCACAAACACAGAACTAATACAACCTGTTAATGTCATTGGACACTATGGACACTTTCATGCACATTTACACTTACATCGGAACTCATGTTTATGTTTACATTCTGGACCTTTGCACAAAGACACTTTAATAAGGCACCTTAAGAACACGTTTCTATGCATACTTGCACACCGTACTTCCTCCACCAAGTTTCAATAAAAAAAATCTCTATTGTACAGTTTATTTCTATTTTATGTACAGTATACTTTTATTTTTATTTCTATTTTTTATTCTAGTTAAGTTAAAATTTTCCTGTCGTATTTCTTTATTCATATTTATTTCTTACTATAAGATTTAATTCTCTTTTTAAGGTCACCGGCGGTCGTGTAAGCATTTCACTGCATATCGTACTATGTATGACTGTGTATGTGACGAATAAAATTTGAATTTGAATTTTGAATTTGAGAACTGTTTTATTGTAATGGTCAAAGGAGCAAACCATTTACAAGTAGAAAAACCATTACGTGCTATTATGCTAGATCAGACCAAAGACCGGCTGAAGCTGAAAATGATCCAACTGGTCATTCTGGACTCATGGGCAAGCCAAAAAAAAAAAAGAATTTTGCATGTATACAAAGCAGATTGCACAGAAATCACAGATTTTTCATTTACACACATCACCGGAACCAACCACACATGGCAATGCTTATGGACCAAGATGGTACACCCTAAAAAATGCTGGGTTAAAAACAACCCAGTCTGGGTTGTTTTTAACCCAGCTGCTGGGTAAATATAGGACTAACTAAATGCTAGGTTAATTTAACCCAGCAAGATGGGTTATTAGTTTAACCCAGCAAGATGGGTTAAATATTCAACCCAAATGCTAGGTCATATTTAACTATAATGCTGGGTTAATTTAACCACATAAATTGGTCAAATATTCTACCCATATGTTTGGGGTTTGTTGGTTCATTTTAACTGGAATGTTGGGTTAATTCTACCTCACAAAGGTTATTATTATTTTCATGTTTTACAGTGAATCTGTTAAAAAAAAAAAAACACCCATGTCTATTAAACAGTTAAATTACTTTGATATACTGGTCTATTACAAAAAATCATACATATATGCAATATACAACATCCTATTAAATGTTCTTAGAAAACAACATTTATTTTTCAAAATCACAAGAACAGATAATCAACAGTGACATCATTACTATACTATTACTGACAAGGGCAGAATGGAGTAATTGCACAAATAGACTGAGGCAGCTTCTACAGAGCAGGATCTCTCTGTGACTTCAGATATCTTTTCTGCAGAACAAAACTATCCAGCCCTGGTCTCATTTTAACATACAAACACTGTCTATGACTTTTCAGGTAGGCCTCGCTATTTCATAGCAACATTACAACATTACTGAGAGCAGCGCTGGTCATTATCTCCCAACGTCAGGATGTAGGGGTACGGCCTTGACACTTCAGCCTGCTGGAGGTATTCCACCATGTTGGTTCCAACCTTAGAAAGAAATGAAAAAGTTAAAATGTTGTTGAATAGGAAAGATTAAACTGAGTAAGACTATTAATTTAGTGTGAAATAGGATTGATACTAAAAATTACAAAGCTGCCCATTAAGATAGGGTATAGGTAACCAGAAACAAAAACATGGAGACAGCTACTACCAAACATAAAACAGCAAAATAAGCATGGCTTTTAGGATACAGCTCTTTATGCCAGACTAGTTGATATTGTGGTCTGCATTGATTTTAAGCTAATTACCGAAAAAATGTCATAGCTGGTGTCATACTGGTACATTACAATCACCAAAATATTAATACTGTACTTCCATCTCGTTTTGTAAAACTCCCAGCATTTTATTGTCTCAAGTAGTGAGATTAATAAAGTTCTAAAGTGGTTGCTAACGCTAGCAAACTAACTAAATGCCTCCGTCATGCTAGCACTACAGTTAACAGTTTAGCGTTCATTCATCACTTCACCATCTTCGTAACCCTGCAAACATTCTACAGAGAAAGCTAAAAAGCTCAGACATCTTTACCGTTTCTTTCATACACAGGTGGGGTATTTTGGCTAACTAGCAGCTATTCTCAGCTAAATTATCATCCAGTACCTCAGACCAGCCGGAAAGTTTGTGTGTAACCTTAACACGGTAACAGTAATAAATGTTACATACAGTATAGTAATAATGTTTCAGTCATATGTGAATTAGGTGAGTGAACATGTGTATACAGACCTTGTATTTAACGCCATTTCCCCTTAAATGTCCGAGGAGGATGAACCGTCATCAGCGGTGTGGGAGCTCAAGAGACACGAAGCTGAGTGACAGCCGCTGAATCCACCGGTGAACTTAGGGGGAGGGGCCAAGCAAACTTCAACCCAGCAGCTGGGTTACACAAAAACTACCCAACTCTCTGTAAATAACCCAGAAAAATGACCCAACAGCGGCAACCCAGCGTTTGGGTAGAAAAAACAACCCAGCATTTTTTAGAGTGTAGTGGTTCACCTCACATGCTGCCCAAATGTCCTGTCACAGTTCCACAAGGTCTAAATTAGAGGTTCCTCATGTAGAGATTGGAGGGACCGCATTCAATTCTAAATAGCCCAACAGCTATGTACAGTAGAACTCGACATATGATCTAACATCATAGTACCTTTCCAGGGAGTCATAAGTGCATCTGTATTTAGGACTCAAGACAATGCACATTCGGCACAGTGCTTTGTTTTTAGCGAATCAATACAACACTTGGCAGCAGAGACACGTCCATAGTCAACCTGCCTGTGATTCCCCATGTTAGTCAGAGTATGCATCCATGGTAAGCTGGAATCCATACTGAATCCCCTGGGTAAGTTGTCAATAGAGCTGAGATAAAATGCTATGAAGCACTCTTAATGCATACAAGAACAAATTCAAAATGACAGGAGGCTATCCCCAGCTTTGGCAAATATCCTGAAACCTGTTATTGTCAATGAGGCTGAGCTAAAATGCTATAAAGTGCTCTTAATACATAAGGAAACAAATTCAAAATGAAAGGAGGCTATCCCTAGCTGTGGCAAATATCCTGAAATCTGTAGTTTCAGCAATGGTCAACTCTTTACGCTGTAATTGTGCTGTAAGATCACTCACAACTGGTTAGGGTGGGTATGTTTAATAAAATCATAGAAACAGTATATTTGGTTGACATTTCATATTGATATATAAATTGTAGGAGCCCACTTTTTTATGATGGAGCTTAGTCATGATTAGCAGCTCTGCTGGCATGCTAGTAAGGTTATTGTAATACCTTCCAACGTGGAAATGTTGAACCTAAAATAGGTTTGAATTTTGGAAAAACTGTGATCAGAAAAAAAAGATCATGAATGACCATAAATGGACTGTTAGATTGGAATATTCCAGAGCCAATGATAAATGAAGCTGGACAAGCTGCTGGAAGCAGTGTTATCTGGTCAGGTCTAATATTATGGTTGTTCATGTCTAGGCTTAGCAACGGTATGTGGCAATAAAATTAAGGTCAGCTGATGACTTGAATGCTTTAAACGACCAGGTTATCCCATCAAGGGATTTTTTGCTTTTCTGTAGGCACAGGCATGCTCATTAGCATATTTACTAATACTGATACACATGCTTATAGTACGTTATAAATCTCATGTACTTATCCAAAAAAAAGAAAAAACCTACCACTACTATAAGTTAGCAGGGTGTTAAATTTCCACTTACAAGAACAGGGAATAAATCACTCCACTCCTACCCTAACAGATATGAGTTAATGATTAATTTAATAGAAAGGCATAACCAACAGTGATCAAAATGCCTTTGTCGGCTTTTTCAGAGACCTATTGGAAAAATGGCATAATTAAACTCATACTCTCCATGCATCGGGTATTCATTAACCCACCCATATCTGATTTTTGACACCAATTAACATTAAATACCATATGAACAATGGTTTTTCTAAGCAAGACCTCAACTGGTTTGTCAGTACAAATGGCATTAAATGCTAAAAATGGCATAATGGCTGCCATTTCTGACCTAAATGAGTCACTTAGGGAACCAGAGGAATGGAAAGGAACTAATTCCTCAAGGAACTTCACAAACGATTTTGCAGCAACATTTTTACTGAGCCAGAAAAAAGAAATGGGAAATTGGACTTGGGTTGGGTGTAGACTTCCCATCTAACATGGTGTAATATTTTTTTAAATCTTGTATTTCACAATCCAGGTCCCGAAAGAAAGAATTGTTTCATTTATTATTGATAGAAAGACTGCCCCAAATGTATGTACATTTTTATTATTGTGCTTGGTTAATTAATTAAGTAATTAAGCTGTGTAACCTTTAACTTAAACAGAAACTGAATAGAAGCTAAAAAAAAGGGGCAAAAACAAAGCTATAAATCAGATCTAAACACAGGCAGTGTTCCAAATATTAGACTTTACATCTGGTTAGTGTTCTTTTATATTAAGAAATTCCAGAGCTTCTATAACATGGTCTAACAAGACTTCTTAAATAATGTTCATTTAACTGAAGAAATAAATAATTAAATAAGTGAATTCATGGTACATTATTGATGGGGGCTGAAAAACTGTTGGTATTATACTTTAGTGTCTCTCTTACAACCACTCTTCAAACATGCTGAATTGGCCATATTTAAAGGGGAGTGGGGAGTTAATACTGAAATATGGCATATAGGTACAGTATTTACAGTACACATCATGCACTTACTGTACAAAAAGCATGGCTCCTAAAGCCAAAGTTATATAATTGTTGACTTTTCAACCTCATTTGTCAGGTGTTTATTAATTTTCAGGGACACTAGGTCCGACAGCAGTGCCTGCAATTTATTATACTAGAGGTATCAGAGTAGAATGACAAAACCGGTCTCAGCTGCCAGGAAGTTTAAAGTAACTCACTCTTTATGACTATGGTGAGCAAAATTCAGAACACACAACATACAGTAAAGTATAAAACTGTAATGTAGATAGGCTATAACAACAGAAGACCACATCAGGTTTACTTCCTGTCAGCCAAGAAAAAAAATCTGAGGAGTCATAGGAGCAAGAGACTCATCCAATCTAGACAGTCAAAAAAAAAAGGTATTTTGCCAGTTTTCATTTGTTCAGTTTGAAACCCTGAAATTCTTGTTCTTGGCTAACCGTAGTGGAATCCAATGTGGTCGTCTGCTACTGTAACCCATTCACTTCAAGATCCACTGTGTATGCTGAATGATTTTCTGCTAACAAACATTCTAAAAAGGTGATAATATATTAAATCCTTCTTGGCAGCTAAAACCCATTTACCCTGCCGTTATCTTTAAACCTACAGGGCCTTATATATATATATATATATATATATATATATATATATATATATATATATATGTTTTTTTTTTTTTTTACAATTCTCAAGAGACCATTTCATGTTAAAAAATCCTAGGAGATCCGGATTTATGATCTGGTACCAACAACCATGCCAGGATTAAAGTCATAGAGGTCACACATTTTCTATTAATATTCCCTGAATCTCTTGATTTGTATGCACATATTTTTTTGACATTTTTCGCATTGCAGTGTTACAGTAAGTGATTACCTGAATGTACTGAATGCACAGGTTATCATATTTTATTGACACATAATGAAGCAATCCCAAATCATAACCTGCATCCAGAGGCTTTCACAGTGGAATTAAGCCATGCGCTTTATGCAAATTAAAGCCTTTTTCCCTGATCAGTCTCAAAAACAAGTGGCTTTCTTATGACCACACAGCTGTTTAGTCCAAATGTTCTCATCACATTGTGTGCATTTGTAAATCCTCTTACAACTGAAGCTGACAGTTCACCACTATCCTTCCAGGTTTTGATAACCTGTTGATGGGTTATTAACCCAGTTCCAGTAATATTGAATGTCCGTAGTAATTTTCTTTGCTTGATGCGGCCCTCAGGTGACCTGATGAAGATCTCAAGTGACTTGCACAGAGCCCTGACCGCAGCCACACTGAATACCCGCCGGAATAGGCAGCTGCATATATATATATATACAGTGGTGTGAAAAACTATTTGCCCCCTTCCTGATTTCTTATTCTTTTGCATGTTTGTCACACTTAAATGTTTCTGCTCATCAAAAACTGTTAACTATTAGTCAAAGATAACATAATTGAACACAAAATGCAGTTTTTAAATGAGGGGTTTTATTATTTAGGGAGAAAAAAAAATCCAAACCTACATGGCCCTGTGTGAAAAAGTGATTGCCCCCCTTGTTAAAAAATAACATAACTAAATTTCTGTAGTCACCCCCAGGCCTGATTACTGCCACACCTGTTTCAATCAAGAAATCACTTAAATAGGAGCTACCTGACACAGAGAAGTAGACCAAAAGCACCTCAAAAGCTAGACATCATGCCAAGATCCAAAGAAATTCAGGAACAAATGAGAACAAAAGTAATTGAGATCTATCAGTCTGGTAAAGGTTATAAAGCCATTTCTAAAGCTTTAGGACTCCAGCGAAAAACAGTGAGAGCCATTATCCACAAATGGCAAAAACATGGAACAGTGGTGAACCTTCCCAGGAGTGGCCGGCCGACCAAAATTACCCCAAGAGCGCAGAGACGACTCATCCGAGAGGCCACAAAAGACCCCAGGACAACATCTAAAGAACTGCAGGCCTCACTTGCCTCAATTAAGGTCAGTGTTCACGACTCCACCATAAGAAAGAGACTGGGCAAAAACGGCCTGCATGGCAGATTTCCAAGGCGCAAACCACTTTTAAGCAAAAAGAACATTAAGGCTCGTCTCAATTTTGCTAAAAAACATCTCAATGATTGCCAAGACTTTTGGGAAAATACCTTGTGGACCGACGAGACAAAAGTTGAACTTTTTGGAAGGTGCGTGTCCCGTTACATCTGGCGTAAAAGTAACACAGCATTTCAGAAAAAGAACATCATACCAACAGTAAAATATGGTGGTGGTAGTGTGATGGTCTGGGGTTGTTTTGCTGCTTCAGGACCTGGAAGGCTTGCTGTGATAGATGGAACCATGAATTCTACTGTCTACCAAAAAATCCTGAAGGAGAATGTCCGGCCATCTGTTCGTCAACTCAAGCTGAAGCGATCTTGGGTGCTGCAGCAGGACAATGACCCAAAACACACCAGCAAATCCACCTCTGAATGGCTGAAGAAAAACAAAATGAAGACTTTGGAGTGGCCTAGTCAAAGTCCTGACCTGAATCCTATTGAGATGTTGTGGCATGACCTTAAAAAGGCGGTTCATGCTAGAAAACCCTCAAATAAAGCTGAATTACAACAATTCTGCAAAGATGAGTGGGCCAAAATTCCTCCAGAGCGCTGTAAAAGACTCGTTGCAAGTTATCGCAAACGCTTGATTGCAGTTATTGCTGCTAAGGGTGGCCCAACCAGTTATTAGGTTCAGGGGGCAATTACTTTTTCACACAGGGCCATGTAGGTTTGGATTTTTTTTTCTCCCTAAATAATAAAACCCCTCATTTAAAAACTGCATTTTGTGTTTACTTGTGTTATCTTTGACTAATAGTTAAATGTGTTTGATGATCAGAAACATTTTGTGTGACAAACATGCAAAAGTATAAGAAATCAGGAGGGGGCAAATAGTTTTTCACACCACTGTATATATATATATATATATAGTTTTTTTTAACAAATAAACATTTATAATAGTCAATATCATGGAATTCTGTAAATAAAAAATGTTTAACATTTATTTAACGGCATCTCCAAGCTTGGTTTTAATTCTCAATAATTAAAGAAAGCGAGGCTGGAAAACTATCTATAGTCATAGTAATGACAGTAATGATAACATGCACCATAACAGCCATACAGTTCTTGTAACCTTCTATGGTGGACAGCATTGGCTTTTCTGTGGGATAGGAATGGATGGGCTAGCTTTTGGTCCCTGCGGGCATGGGTAAGCCTTGTGTGCCCAACATCCTGCCCATGATCCTGATCATTGGGTGCCCATGATCCTGATCGGTGCAAGTGCAGACACAAACTAACAATTTAAAACGTAAAACCTGCGTCCATTACATTTTATTCATTACTTACAGTATACTGTACATAGCTACAGATTATTGCAGGATTATGCGACATGTTAATGCAATAATAATGATGTTTTCTTATCAAGTTAATTTGAGCAACTCATCCTACACTGCATGTTTAGTGCATATGTTTTCTCTGTATTTCTGCAGTATAGAGGGCAGCAGGATCTAATAATTCATAAGCAGATAAGAAAAATTACTCAAGGTCTCCAGGTGACTAATACAGCGAGGAAAAACATACCAAAGAGTCTTTATTTTTTATTTATTTATTCATTTTTAGAAAGAAGCCTTGTATATCCATGTTCTAGCAGAAAAGTTTTATATAAACTGTCCAACTCTGTTTATTATGGTGCAACAAAACACATTTCAAAGATAAAGAATGGTTAACCTTCAGGCACAGCTTTCTCACAACTAGCAATCTAATTAATTTTTTGGTCATAACATTTGTGACAGAAGCAATTTTATAGCTTCACACCTCCTAACAATGTGCTGAAGAAAATGAAAATGCCAGTGTCTGTTGATAAAAAGCATGTTTTCAAGGTTGAAGTGACCTCTGAGGACTAAACACAATCGCATTATGCCCCGATCCAAAGGGGTTGTTTATGCCTCAAAACTGCCTTCCATCACTAATCACAGCCAAATGTTGTTTTAACGGTGTGAGCATGTCGTGGCATCAGCGATAAAATCCTCCTCCATCTGAGAGCTATTACATTAAACAACTGTCTTAAGACATCAGCGTTTAAGAGGAATGCTGATGATGCTAAACGACAGTAATGGCCCAGCGATAACAGTTTTCTTGTGGGAGCTTAGGAACAGGAATGTCCTTATAGTCCTTTTAGAAATTGCTTTCCTATTCTCAAAAATGGGATTCATGTTTATCACTTTTTTTTATTATTATTACAAAGCTGTTTATGGAAGATGTTTATTATGATCAAGGTTCCAGACATGCAGATGTGGCATGTGTTGTGTCCATGGGAATATTAATAGTCCCTCCTGAAGTACCTATTTACTTTGCTAATGGAAAGAAAAATGACAAAATTAACCATGACAAACAGGTTCTCTTCCTCAATCCACTCGAGTTCAATTTCCACCTTTCCATTTGAGTCCTGATATCCCATGAAGAAAATCTCTCCATTACAGTCATATGACGTGTCCTTGTTGTTTGATTTATTAATGGCTACAGGAGCACTAAAACACCAGAATGGCATTTGGGCTTCAGCAAGAACAGTGAGAGTCATCATGCAACAATGCTGAGGGAAAAAAATACAAATGTACATAATTGAGAAAATCCAAACTTCTAGTTTAACAGAGAAATCTGAAAAAAATATTTACACATGTAAGTAAAAAAAGGCATACAGTCATATAAAAGTTAGTACCCCCTCTGTCAATTACAGTATACAGTATGTGTTGTGAAAAACAGTGAAAATAGATCATGATCATAGCTGGTCTTAATTAGTATTAGCCAAATACAACCTGAGACCAACAAGGTCTTCCATGCCATTATTGAATTAACAAAAATCATGCCAAAAGGAAGTTAAGAGTGAAAGTTGCAGTCAGGTGCTGCTAATCATCAGCCATTAATTAACTGATCATCAGCAGCAGTGCATACTTCAATAAAAGCAGAAGTTTTGGCAGGTTGCTTGTCTGGAGCATTCAGGTGGATGTTAACACAATGCTAAGAAAGAAAAAGACATGAGCAATGGTCTTGGAGAAGCAAATGTTTCTGCACATCAAAACAAATTTGAGTTCAATGTTCTTCAATGAAAAAAAAAAATGGGAACGCATTCTAGACAGTTACTAATCCTCCTAGAAGTGGATGTCCCAGCATGCTCACCCCAAGGTCACACCGTGCAATGCTCAGAGAAAAAAAAAAGAGCTACAGTACATCTCAGATCCTTCATGCCTCACTGAGCGTGTTAAATTTTGAAGTCCATGATAGCACAATTGTAGGAAGACTGAACAAGTATGATTTGTTTGGGGGGTTGCCATGAGAAAGCCATTTCTGTCTAAAAAGAACACGGAACCAAGAATGAGGTTAACAAAACTTCATCTGAACAAACCACAAGACCTCTGAAACTTCCTCTGGACAAATACAGTAAGTGGAGTTGTTTGCCCGCACCATGTTTGCCAGAAACCATTTCAGCAGAAACACCTCATAAACACTGTCAAGTATGACGGTGTTAAAATGCTGTCACAGGACCTTTGTGTTATAAGCGAATGCACAAAGCCCTTAATGAACTAAAACAATGTAAAATTCTGAAACAATGTTTGCCAAAACTGATCCACAGCGATGCGAGATACTGATAGTCATACAGAAAACTATTACTTCAAATTATTCTTTCTAAAGGTGGATTTATAAAATACTGATAGTATCGTATAGTATTGCCCACATGTTTTTTTGCCTTAATTATTGTTATATAATAATAATAATAATAATAATAATAATAATATATATATATATATAGCAATAATAGCAATAATAATTGCAATTGGTTCATCTGAGGTTGCATTTCCCTAATACTAAGATAAAAAAATCAAACTTATACATAACTAATTTATAGGGCTTCTAATTAAACAATGCTTACACAAAAATGGCAACTACAGTACATATGCTCATGATGACTAAATTTTTACTTGTAAATTAAATACAAGTCTAATGCGAAGCTTCAAAAAGTAAAAGAAAGCAAAAAAATTATGAAACGGTAGCAAAAGAAAATCACCAGGAAAAAAAAATAAGTTAGTAATAATTGCTAACAATTTCTGATACAATTTCTTTTCATAATGTAAGCGGTGCTGTTAATTTTGTGAAATACATGGTGTAGATGCGGTTGGCTTATTTCATTAGTTTTGACGCGTAGCTAATGTCTTAAAGTTTCACTCACATGACAGAAGTCCGATCTCTTTGTCTTTTGTCGTTTATTTGTCAGCATCAAAGAATCAACACTTCATACAGTCGTCTTGAGTAAATCCACTGTGATTACAGACACCAGTTGCTGCATCTTGCAAATCTCTGAGTTTTACAACAACCTGTTTGCTGTATCTTGTAGATTACAATCTTAGCTTGGGTATCTAACAACACTCTTGTTGTTTCTTACTTTCCCAGCTTACGTTAGCTTACGGTTACAACAACCTCGTTGCTGTATTTTACATTTCTAGCTTACCGGGAGCTCTCACTAGCTGACGGTCTAAAGCTTGTGTTTCCGTAGCCTTCCAAATCTATACTGAGCTTTCTAGCATATCACAGTCAAACAAATGCTTGTAATAGTAGAATGACATCACAGACCAACTTACGATTGTCAACTTATGATGCATAACTAAGAAATATATAAAGCTTATGGCTTATGTAACAAACTTAATGCTTAATGCTTTACTAATGAATAGAACAAGGTAGAATAAATGAAATAACAGCAAGTAAAATAAAATAAAATAAACAACAACAAATTCATAAAAAGTGCGATATGGCACTTACACATGGTTTTGAATTTGAAAAGATTACATCAAAATTTGGGCCAATTAAATCACTGATACTAAGCTTTCTGTGCTATGAGTCTTTTTGTTTACAAAAATGGGGAATCTGAGGACTATGCCATTTGTGTAATTGACTTAAATTGTAGATTAATTAGGAGAATTATTGGAACCTTAATCTGGATTATGTTAAGGAAGTCTCTAAGTATAATCCGTAGCACAATATAAGGACAATCATACTTTGAAAATGGATTTGAGTTCAACCTCACATCTGAATTCATTTAACGTAGCTGGTCTGAATCTATAGATTAAGACATTTAAGATAAAAATTTAGATTAAAATAGATTTGGGATAATCTAATCCAAATAATTTTAATTCGGGGATTATTCAATACTAAATGTGGACAGTAATATAACAATTATCAATACTACTACTACTACTAATAATAATAATAATAAACTAAATAAAAACACCACTGCATTAAAATAATGTGATAACATTCAATTCCTTATTACCTTAATGTGCCCCTGTATTGCTTCAGTCCTCCAAGGCAGGCTGATTTTATCAGGCAGACTTATTTGTCGTGATCTTTTTTCTTTACTGATAACTTGCAAAGGGATGTAACCATCAACAATCTGATCTGTGAAGCACAAAAAATCCTGTAATACAGCAGAGTCCAAAATCCTAATTTCAGAGCTATAAACTGATTTAATTGGCTTCATCATACTTTTTTTTTTAATATCAAAGTATTATACAAGAATCCATTATTTAAAAACACACGCGTGATTCTTAGTCATTTCTATATACAATCCATGTTTAGATTTTGTATGATTGCTTGCATGCGGTAATTAAAGCTAAAGATGTTTAAATGTGCGACCGTTTTTTGGTCAGACAGTGCATATGGTTGTTCTTCTTGCTGTCTGGTTAAAGTTAGCTCTCTAGCACACTCTACTGTCCATGCAATTAAGGGTCAGCAGTAATACTGCACCTTAAATTACTGCACAGTTAAAAGCAAGCAAAGCAAGAAAATGCTTTAATTTTTCATAAAGGTAAGACATCCCAATTTTATGGTAAATGATGTAAACTATTCAAACGGTACCTTTCCTGCAAAACAGCTGGGTAAACCTAATTGATGCAATGCTTTCTACTGCATTGTGCAGCTCAAGGTGCACGCTGTATTGATGCAAACCATAATCAGGATCAATGTCATCAAAAGGGGCTTGATAGTCTGTTGACTCATATGAACTAAGAAACAGAAACAGTGTAAAAGAGAGATAGTCAGGAGTGAATGCAGACCTTAATTTGAATTTGATTGTGGAAAATTAAAAACACAGTTGGATATTTGTGCTAAACGCAAGGTGTTCATCTCAATTTTTTTAATATGGATTTAATTAAATATCTCAGTATAGTAAAAAAAATATTCTAAAAGCAGGCCACTATTAAATTAGATTGATCATTTAAAATGTATTCAATTCAAACCTTACTGAATGTGTATTTAATAAGGGTTAATCCAAGCCTACTGTATGGACTAAATACTAAATTATTTACATTTAATCCAAATGGGGGCTTTGGAATAGGCACAAACTGAGATTATACAAAACCCACATTATAAACTGGCGTGAATTTAAGGGGATAGTCCAAAACTACATCTGAGGTAAATCTGAAAGATCTATAATCAAAAACCGACATCTGTAGTGAATTATTCATCTGGAATAAATTTTAATTATATCTTTACCAAAACTCACATCTGGATTAATTATTGCAAACCACAAAAATATTAAATAAGAAAGACAATCCAAAACCTACATCTAAAGTCAGCAATAAGGATATACAGTACCATAACTATGACTGAATTAAATTAAAAGGACATTTTAAAACACATGTTTGAGTTACATTAGAGGGATAATTCAAAACTACACCTTAAATAAATTATAAAAAGAAATGGAATGAATTGGAGTAAATTAGAATGGATATAAACCAACACCAGGGTAAAATCTAAAATATATAAGTAAGATGGGTCTGTGTGTATGTGTTTGGTGTATGTAGTGACAATATTTAGGATCACCAGAAGGTGGCGTTGCCATGCAACTAATCCATTTAGTCTCACTCTTACTCATTTATTTATGCTCCACACTGTGACAACACATGACAAGAACGAGACACAATATCTGTAATTCAAGGTAAATAATAAAACAATTCTTACGTTGTGGAAGATCCCAAAATATGTCTTTCCACAAGTCTGTGATAATGTAAGTTCATAAAGACAAATGCGATTTCCTGTTCCTTCTGGAAAACAACAAAAATGCAATGAAAATATGCCAAAGATACTTTAACAATGTGTTGAAGGGTCGCAGCAGCGGACCAACAGATCTGCACACAACTTGGCACTGGTTTTACGACAGATGCCCTTCCTGACACAACCCTCCCATTTTATCCGGGCTTGGGCATCCGGCACTGCATCCAGTGGCTGGGGTTTGGGCATTGGGTGGGTATTGATGTATCCACATGGCAGACGAGAAACCTACCACTAAGTCGCTAATGCCCTTTAGTGTAGTACAATAGAAATGGAAAGACAAAAATTATCCACAAGAAAACAAGTCATGCTATAACACCTGCTGCCAAAGGTTTTCCTGTTAAAATTTCACTTGCCTACATAACACAAGCTAATAAAATTGAACATTGATTTAAAAAATCACATCACAGTTATTAATGCATGTAGACAACCATAAACTTAACAGAAAAATTCAATAAGTGAGTACTCAGAAGCTCAGACTTCTCATAGTTCTGAACAATATCTCTGATTTCGTATATTGTGCAGTTTGTGGTTGTGTTGTATGCCGTTGGTCGCTTTGCAAGACGATCTTTAATTTTAAATGCAGCGTGGCAGTTTGTGTCATGGTTTTTCCTCTGGTTGTCTCGTTTTGGTCTTTGTGGGACTTTTCAGTCCACACTGTCTGATTAACAACTTAGCTCTGAATTGCTATTCCCAGAACTCTGTTCTGATTACAGATACATGTCCTTACCCAGTAACCATCTAATTAAGCACTCACTCCACACCAGGAACTTAGTAAAGTAAATGCTCCAACTTTCCTAAACCTCATTTTTACTGATATTCTGGCCTTTTGACTCTTTTGTTAAGTTTTCTGCATGTCTTGAACTCTGTATTGGATTGTCTGCACTTGCTATTGCTCAGTAAATATTTTAACCGCTTTTGCATCCTGCTTAACCTTGTTTTGCACTGGCATATATTTTTATTAGTGCCTTCATGCAAAAGTGTTTTCTTGATTCTGATCAAAGCTGAGAAACCTCTAAAGTTAAAATAACCACTATTAGAATATAAGACTCAGATTTAAGGGATTGGTAGTGTGTGTTCAAGGTACATTCATTTAAAGACCATTTGTTTTGCATAAGACTTGAAGGTGTAGACTGTTTTATCTGGTTTGAATAGACAAGAACATGTGCAAGGTACTGTAAATGCGAGGGGTGAGACTCTTAGCTGCAATAAAACATTGAATGGTGCAAATGTTTTAAAAATGGCCATGAATGATGATCTCAGCGGGTGGTTTAGACTGCACTTTACACATTCCCATGAACAGTCAGTGAGTGGAACTGATCCTTGAAAATTGCCAGATAATATGTCACCATTTTGCGGAAGTGGAAACTGTACACACAATCATTCATGGACTCCACTTGCACATTACAGGAACTTGGATGGGCGTTTTTCCACATCTCCTGTAAAGTCCTGACCTCGCTCCAAGCCTTTTTCACATATTTGGGCCATTAAAGGAGTTTCTGGGAGGTCAGCGTTACAGACATGAAGCAGGCAGTCTGATCATGGCTCCTGCAAACTGAGAAAACTTTGAGGTAGAAAACTACCTTGATGGTATCCAAGCAGAAATGCTGGGATAAGTGCATTAGCATGCATTAGAATATGTAGAGAAAGAACGATAGTGTCTTCTCTCATAACTGTTTTTTTTTTTAATTAAATTTTATCAGCACAATCAAAACAAGTCCCGGTTTGAATTGAATTCCCCTCATACAAAAAACACCCATCGTCAAATTTGTTAAACTGATTTTCAGTCCATAAAACAAACTTTGGCTGTAGAAATACGGCTCAGTAAGAGGTCAAAGGTCATACATGAACATACCTGCCAAACCCCTAAAGTGACACCATTGTCATAGTTCAGCAAAGAGATGAGCCTGTCTGAACCACACAATTTCCCACCATTCTTCTTCACCACCACTTTACCTAAGAGGGATTTCCAACCTGGTCTGCAACAACAATACTCATCATCATAATCATCATCATCATAATCATCACAATCATCATCCTGAAGGATTAGAGTATACACTGTCACCCTCATCAACAAAAAACATTGTGTGCCTCAATAACACCATGTTTACATAAAAAAAATATAATAATATATATATATATGGCGGCGCGGTGGTGTAGTGGTTAGCACTGTCGCCTTGCACCTCCAGGGTCCGGGTTCGATTCCCCGGCCAGGCTCGATTCCCGTCTCTGTGTGCATGGAGTTTGCATGTTCTCCCCGTGCTTGGTGGGTTTCCTCCGGGTCCTCCGGTTTCCTCCCACAGTCCAAAGATATGCAGGTTAGGCTAATTGGCGTTCCTAAATTGCCCGTAGTGTGTGATTGCGTGTGTGTGTGCCCTGCGATGGATTGGCACCCTGTCCAGGGTGTACCCCGCCTAGTGCCCGAAGTCTCCTGGGATAGGCTCCAGGCCCCCCGCGACCCTGAACACAGGATTAAGCAGTATAGAAAATGAATGAATGAATGAATGAATGAATATATATATATATATATATATATATATATATATATATATATACACATACACAGTGGTGTGAAAAACTATTTGCCCCCTTCCTGATTTCAAATTCTTTTGCATGTTTGTCACACTTAAATGTTTCTGCTCATCAAAAACCATTAACTATTAGTCAAGGATAACATAATTGAACACAAAATGACTAGAGTGTGACTCTAGGAGCCTGTGGCAGGGACTAAGGACAATAACAGACTATAAAGCACCAACATCCGGTATGACGAACGCGGACGCGACTCTGGCAGACGAGCTCAACACCTTCTATGCTCGCTTCGAGGCTGCTGACGACACCGTCGTGGTCGGACTGATCAACAATGATGAGTCGGACTACCTAGAGGAGATTGGAAATCTGGAGAACTGGTGCCAGAGGAACAATCTCCTCCTGAACGTCAGTAAGACAAAGGAGCTGATAGTGGACTTTAGTACAAAGCAGGAGAGGAACTACCAGACCCCCGTCATCAACAGGATCCCAGTGGAGAGCGTGGACAGCTTCAGATACCTCGGTGTTCACATCACGCAGGACCTGTCATGGTCCTGTCACATCAACACCGTGGTGAAAAAAGCCCGGCAGCGTCTCTACCACCTCAGACGCTTGAGAGACTTTAGACTGCCCTCCAGGGCGCTCAGGAACTTCTACTCCTGCACCATAGAGAGCATCCTGACGGGAAACATCACGCCCTGGTTCGGGAACAGCACCATGCAGGACAGATGAGCTCTACAGAGGGTGGTGCGATCAGCCGAGCGCATCATCCGCACTGGGCTCCCTGACCTGCACTCGATCTACAGCAAGCGGTGCTGAACTAAGGCCAGGAAGATCATGAAGGACCTCAGTCACCCCAGTAATGGACTGTTCTCTTTGTTGCGGTCTGGGAAGCGAGTTCGCTCCCTAAAGGCCAACACAGAGAGGCTGAGGAGGAGCTTCTTCCCGCAGGCGATAAGGTCTCTCAATCACACCTCCACACAGGACTAATAACATCTTTTTAAGCTCACAACACTGACTGGACAATCATGGACACATTCACACACTTGCACTAAATATTTATACATCTTGACAATTGCACATGTCACTTTCATTAGTCACCTTTCATGCATATTTGCACAACCACTGACACTTTAAATTCTATATACATATACCCTATATTTCTATATTTTGCAATATTTTATTATGCCCTTATTGTACAGTTAATTTTACTAGTTAAATTTCTTTAGTATTTCCTTTTTATTGATTATTTATTTTACGTACAAGCTTTTATTTTCTTTTTTAAGGTCACTGGCGGTCGTGTAAGCATTTCACTGCATATTATACTGTGTATGACTGTGTATGTGACAAATAAAATTTGAATTTGAAAAGGCGGTTCATGCTAGAAAACCCTCAAATAAAGCTGAATTACAACAATTCTGCAAAGATGAGTGGGCCCAAATTCCTCCAGAGCACTGTAAAAGACTCGTTGCACGTTATCGCAAACGCTTGATTACAGTTATTGCTGCTAAGGGTGGCCCAACCAGTTATTAGGTTCCGGGGGCAATTACTTTTTCACACAGGGCCATGTAGGTTTGGATTTTTTTTATCCCTAAATAATAAAACTCCTCATTTAAAAACTGCATTTTGTGTTTACTTGGGTTATCTTTGACTAATAGTTAAATGTGTTTGATGATCAGAAACATTTTGTGTGACAAACACGCAAAATAAGAAATCAGGAGGGGGGCAAATAGTTTTTCACACCACTGTGTATATATACATACATATATATATGTATATGTATATATGAATATATATGAATGAATACTTTTATAATACTAGTATATATAAATACTTTTGCAAGCCACTATACAGGTGTATATATATATATATATATATATATATATATATATTTATTCGGCCCCCTTGAACTTTTCCACATTTTGTCACATTACAGCCAAACATGAATAAATTTTATTGGAATTACACGTGAAAGACCAATACAAAGTGGTGTACACGTGAGAAGTGGAACAAAAATTATACATGATTCCAAATATTTTTTACAAATAAATAACTGAAAAGTGGGGTGTGCGTAATTATTCAGCCCCCTTTGGTCTGAGTGCAGTCAGTTGCCAATAAACATTGTAATTCAAGATTCAAGATTCAAGATTCAAAGAACTTTATTAATCCCAAAGGGAAATTGCTTATGCTCGGTTACAGGTGCTCACAGTTGTTAACTAAGGAAGGTAATAAATAATAATTAAAAAAAAAAAAAAAATGGGTAAGTATTAGTGTCCTGTTGTATACCAGTCAGTGAAAAAATCCACATACATGTGTGTATGAGTTACAGAGAAGAGTTGTAAAGTTTTATGGCCGTTGGGAGAAAGGATCTCCTGTGACGCTCAGTGGAACACTTGATAGTAATCAGTCTCTGGCTGAAACTGCTCCTCTGTTCAGCCAAAACACTGTATAGCGGGTGAGAAGGATTGTTCACAATGGATTGTACTTTGGACAGAATCCTCCTCTTTGCTACTACATCCACCGAGTCAAGCTCCATGCCTAGCACAGATCCGGCCTTTTTAATTGACTTGTCCAGTTTGTTCTTATCAGACACCTTAATGTTACCACCCCAACAGACCACAGCGTAAAAAATGACACTCGCCACAACGGTCTCATAGAACATCTGTAGAATGGTATTACAGACGTTAAAAGACCTGAGCCTTCGAAGAAAGTACAATCGACTCTGACCTTTCTTGTAGAGTGCCGTTGTGTTGAGTGACCAGTCAAGTTTGTTGTCCAGATAAACTCCCAGATATTTGTAATTGGAGACAATGTCCACTATCTTCCCCTTGACAGATATAGGAGTCACAGGGGTCTTGCTTCTCCTAAAGTCTACCACCATCTCCTTTGTTTTCCTGATGTTGAGTTGTAGGTGATTACGCTCACACCAGGAAACGAAGTCATCCACAACAGACTGGTACTCCGAGGTGTCACCCTCCTCTATACACCCAACAACCACAGAGTCGTCAGAGAACTTCTGCAGGTGGCATGACTCTGAGTTATATCTAAAGTCGGATGTATAGAGGGTGAAAAGAAACGGAGACAGTACCGTCCCCTGGGGAGCTCCAGTGCTGCAGATCAAAGTCTCTGACACACAGTTCTTTAGTCGGACCATAATTGTAATCTAATGTCAGTACGAATACAGCTGCTCTGTGACGGCCTCAGAGGTTGTCTAAGAGAATATTGGGAGCAACAACACCATGAAGTCCAAAGAACACACCAGACAGGTCAGGGATAAAGTTATTGAGAAATTTAAAGCAGGCTTAGGCTACAAAAAGATTTCCAAAGCCTTGAACATCCCACGGAGCACTGTTCAAGCGATCATTCAGAAATGGAAGGAGTATGGCACAACTGTAAACCTACCAAGACAAGGCCGTCCACGTAAACTCACAGGCCGAACAAGAATAGCGCTGATCAGAAATGCAGCCAAGAGGCCCATGGTGAGACTGGACGAGCTGCAGAGATCTACAGCTCAGGTGGGGGAATCTGTCCATAGGACAACTATTAGTCGTGCACTACACAAAGTTTGCCACAAGCCATGTGGGGGACACAGCAAACATGTGGAAGAAGGTGCTCTGGTCAGATGAGACCAAAATGGAACTTTATGGCCGAAATGCAAAACGCTATATGTGGCGGAAAACTAACACTGCACATCACTCTGAACACACCATCCCCACTGTCAGGGACAGGGAAGCTGGTCAGAGTTGATGGGAAGATGGATGGAGCCAAACACAGGACAATCTTGGAAGAAAACCTCTTGGAGTCTGCAAAAGACTTGAGACTGGGGAGGAGGTTCACCTTCCAGCAGGACAACGACCCTAAACATAAAGTCAGGGCAACAATGGAATGGTTTAAAACAAAACATATCCATGTGTTAGAATGGCCCAGTCAAAGTCCAGATCTAAATTCAATCAAGAATCTGTGGCAAGATCTGAAAACTGCTGTCCATCTAATCTGACTGAGCTGGAGCTGTTTTGCAAAGAAGAATGGGCAAGGATTTCAGTCTCTAGATGTGCAAAGCTGGTAGAGACATACCCTAAAAGACTGGCAGCTGTAATTGCAGCTAAAGGTGTTTCTACAAAGTATTGACTCAGGGGGTTGAATAATTATGCACACCCCACTTTGCAGTTATTTATTTGTAAAAAATGTTTGGAATCAAGTATGATTTTCGTTCCACTTCTCACGTGTACACCACTTTGTATTGGTCTTTCATGAGGAATTCCAATAAAATTGATTCATGTTTGTGGCTGTAATGTGACAAAATGTGGAAAAGTTCAAGGGGGCTGAATACTTTTGCATGCCACTGTACAGTATACAGTATATATATGTTACAATAAAAATGACTGTGGAAGCAAGAGAATGTTCTGTGAAGCAGAGAATAAGTGATTGTCTCAACCTACTTAATGTATGAGCTCTCACTGTATATAACATAAATTCTGAAAAGGCAACTTGAACTTGGCCTAAGCAACTACAAAAAGTTCTGTTCAATTTTGTTTTTGGTCTATTTTTATTAATTACATAGGGGAAATGCTAAAAAGTGACTGAAGTTGCTTTTGTTGTTTTTCCTGTTAAGTGGCTGCCACAGCAGACAAGTCAATCTGCACATTTATTTTGGCACATGTTTTATGTCAGATGCCCTTCCTAACTTTACCTTTCCATTTTTATCTGGGTTAAGACAAGCACTAAGGATGCCCTGCACCCAGTGGCTAGGTTAGGGGCATTGACTGGGAATCCACCCAAGATCTTCCAAAAGACATAAAAAGCCATGAAAAAAAATATTCAGTTAATCTGCAAATTTCAGTTACAAAGCATGACTTATCTATTCAAGAACAAACTTGTGCATATTTCATTTTTGGACTTTTTTCTTTCTTTAAAAGGTCTTACCTGCATGTGATTGGACACTTAATGGGCACAAGCCTCACTCCAAGTACCTCTAGTGTAACAGGTTTATAAAGATTTGGCCAGTTTCCTGAGTTCCACCGAACCACCATAGATGCTTCACCAAAAAACACGTTGGTAGAATGAATCCTGTTCTCACGTCCATTTGGTTCCTTCACTGTGATCTCCCATGTAACATCAAAACCCCTGATGACAGCATGGAAAATAAATACACCCAGAACCAGCGTAATCATAAACAGAAACAGAAATCTCATAGAGGAAAATGTGCTGTTACTGTAGTTTAGAAATGTACAAAATGTGTCTTGGCTACTTGACTAAAAACTGAATAAATAAAGAAATGATGCATATTCAATAGTTTGCTTAAAACAAAACTATTTTTTCAATAATCTCACCATCATTCTTTTCTATAGTATATTAAGCAAATTAAGACCACTTCCAAAGAAAGCCACTTGCTGAGGTCTAAATCGAGGCATGAAGTTGAGGAAATAGCTAATGTGATGCAGTGGCACCCGATGACATCAATCAGAGTGAAAGAAACGAAGGCAGAAGTGCTGAATCCCATAGAGGTTTAATAGCTGTTGTTTGTGTCTCGGAGAGAGTGGAGACTATTATTACGGAGCTAAATCTCATCCTTCTGTACCTCTGTAAACCCAGCAAGCCGACAGGGATTTGTCTGGGCACGAGGACAGAGCCAAGCAATTTATTTCCACGATTTGACAAAACCTTCGTAGTGGTAGAACAATTACTTTCACTCCCTCTGCTCTGCACAAGACCTCAGGGTGGAGAAATCGAGTGACTCGGCAGCTCTAATCAGAGGTTAAAACAGCGGCAATGATCGTCAGGTGTGCTTTGGTTCCTTGCTTTCCCAAATGGGTGGAGGAAGGAGCTGAGATGTGGCCTTTAAAGGAACAATGAATAAGTCTGAAGACATCAGGCGTTCTTATGGATCTTATTGCATGACACATTATACATTACATATTGCACTGTACACTGTGAAGTGTTGTCTCTGCAGTAAGATACAGTACATACCTATATTCTTTATTGGCTATAGATCTGGATTAATGCATTAGATTTAATTATTGTTAAATGTTAAAAGACTAAATTTGTGGTAAATTCTTCATAAACAGATAAAAATCCAGGTGAAATTGTCTATGAGAAGATTATTTAGCATTTTTGGAATGAAAAAGTTCATTTTTGAAAGAGTCAGAGGTACATCTCTTCCTTGATATTTCTTTGAAGGAAAAAAATCCTTTGATGTGATAAGATTATCATTCATCTGACATAATTTATTGCCACATAACGTGCCCGAGCCTAGACCTAACCAACTGAAGCAACCCCAGATCATAACACTATGCATGATGAGTTTGTTCGTTTCCCTTCTTACACTGGTGCGCCCATCGCTTTGGAATAGAGTCAAGATGAACTCAGATCATATGACCGTTTTTAAGTCAAACCTTTATACTTCCCAGCAATCTAAAGTTTTTCTCCTGATCAGGCTCACTACAAACGGGTTTGCTTATGGCCATGCAGCTCTTTAGTCCCGATCCTGAGGGTTCTTATCGCATTGTGCATGTGGAAATGCTTTTACTTACACTATTAATCATACAGTAGCTGTGATTTCTGCTGTTTTTTTATCAATCCCTCTATCCATTTCTATGCTTCACAGATATTACTCTCTGATACAAAACTAAAACAAGACAGCAAACACATCTACTGTGGATCTGCTCTGTCAGGATGAGGATCTTGATACTTCACAAACACACAAATCTTACACTAATTAGCAGAGAGACGAAACCACAGTCTGAACCTCAGAGACTTTTAACATGGCTCGGGTTTTTGGAGAAGCGGCATTTTTGCTGTCAGAAAACAAAACAGAGTCGACCATGTGTGAGCCACATGATCGCTCCTGAGATTTATTCTAATTAGACTGAGCCAATTAGCAAATGTGCTGGATGACTCTGGCATGTTTGGCTAACATCTCAACCCTTCAGCGTTCACTACTTACAGCAGCAATGCCTTGCGGGATTGCTTGTGGTATCCTTTAAGATTCTGTAGTAATATAACTGATGTTGATATGATTAGATATCCTACATACAGAATCTATCTTGCTTATCAGTATAAGAGTGTGATTGAAACAAAGTTGTAGAGTCTCTGTCTCTGTCACCTTTCATTTTCACTTTTACATCAGCTGTTTTAATTTTATCATCTTGCTCTCAACATAAAGGAATCTCTGGAATATTTTAAAATGATGACACTGAAGCTATTAAATGGGTAGCTCTGACCCGATCTGAACATAAGGCCATAACAGAGGACAAATCTAATTTTAGTGCAACTGGGGGGCTGGGAGGGACACAGAACAAACAAGCAAAAAATAAGTTCATGACGAATGTCTATTTTCATTGCTCACCTGAGGACTTCAGCTGTTCGAATTGGCAGTCCAGTGTAAGAATGATTGGCTTTTAGTTTTCTCTCCCAGCTTTCATTATGACGGGTCAGTTCTTTAAAGAAAACTCTCCTCCAGTATCCCCCAGGCTTTTCCCGAATGCTGGCCATGTCCACTCCATCTGTCACATCCTTTATTAGCCTGGATGTCTTCGTTTTTGCTCGCTGCCAGGTGTAAAAGTGATACCACATGGCGCTGGGGATAGACAGTTCATTATTAGGAGTGACAGATAATTGGGTTTAAAAGCTCCTTTGTGTGTCGAAAATTGGCATGCATTTACTTATCCCTTTCTGATCTACACTTAATGAATGGTTAGGGATAAAATCACATTAATATAATGTTCTCTTTATTCCAAATCCCGTTCAGTTAGCCAAGGCAGGTTTGATATCAAAATCCGTTTAGTTCTGACTTTTACCTCCAATAGCGTTATGAAGAAATAGAAGTCTATCTCGCCCCAAAATATTTTTCTTTATCTGCTTTAACCTACAGTACATCTGGATCTTTAGCGAGGTCATACACAGATTAGCTATGTGGTTCGGGAGACAGTATGACTATCAGTAATATACAATGGCAGCCAATTAGAAAAAAAAAATTTTTGCAAGATTTATCACCATCTCCCACGCCCGTCTTTCCAAATTTTAAAGGGCTAAAAGTAGTGTATATGATATAGTGTATATGTAATTTATATGATATGATGTAGTGTACATGTACAGTATGTAATGTTTGTCGCAGCCTTTAAAATCTAGTTGAATGTCAATGTTACAAAATTTTATTAAACAACCAAAAAGTTTTGGTCAACATTAGGACATTCGATTTTTAACAAGTTAAATTTACAAGACCATATGTACACTGATCAGCCATAACATTGAAACTATTAAAATTTAAACCACCTAGGTTTCAGGTTGCCCTTTTTCCACTGGGTTAGGTCCGGCCCCTTAGAGCATGGTTAGGCAGGGCCTCTGGTGTGTGCATGTGGTGGTGCATCCATGGATTGGCCATGGGTGATCTACAGTATCAGATCTATCGGAGGGCTGTGGTGCACTGGGTGTTCTGGTGACTGTCTATCGTGGCCAGCATTGACATTTTTTTATCTGCTTTGTGCTGCATTGGCTTTTCTCTGGGATTAAACTGGATGAGCTGTATTTTGGATCTTGCAGGCATTCGTGAGCATTGGGTGTCCGTGATCTTTTCATCAGTTGCTGGTGTATAGGTCACCTGTCAATGCTCATAATGTTATGTCTGTTTCGGGTAACTGTATGCATATTCATACAAAACAAACAAACAAAAAGAAAAAATAACAAAAATATAATTCCATGCAATGATGAGTGTGCCCAAACACCTGTGCCATTGCCACCCAGATGCACTACACAACCTGTGTGCCCTTTGAGCACGTTTAGACCTCTAAAAAAACCTGGGCGCATCGGCACATTTTTTTGGTGTGTGGTGTGTGCGGTGTGTGTACATAGTGTCTGTGTTTGGGGTCAAATTCCTTTGTTTTTATTTAGTGATTTATTTTCTACATTCTACAACAATACTGGTGATTTCAAAACTATAAAATAACACATATGGAATTAGGTAATTACGTAACAACAACAAAAACAACAGTTAGTTGTTATTTTAAGACACAGAGGTCAGCCTTTCTGTAATAGTTCTTGGAAGAATAGTATTGTCAAGTGCATTTGCAAAATCCGTCAAGCACCATAATGAAACTGGCTCTCATGAAGGCCGTCCCAGGAGGCTGAGACCAAAATCTACCTCTGCTGCAGACGAGAAGGTCATTTAGAGTTATCAGCCTGAAAAATGACCAATTAACAGCACCTCAGATTAGAGGCGTTATGAAGTCTTTACAGAGCAGAAGTAGCAGAAACATCTCAATATCAAATGTTCAAAGGAGATTAATGCATTTTTGTACGCCTTCAGCATTCCTTTATAATGTAGAAAGAAATAAAAATCAGGAACGATCATCAAGTTAGAAAGTGATCTAAAACTTTTGAACGATAGTGTACATACAGTGGTGTGAAAAACTATTTGCCCCCTTCCTGATTTCTTATTCTTTTGCATGTTTGTCACACTTAAATTTTTCTGCTCATCAAAAACCGTTAAATATTAATCAAAGAGAACATAATTGAACACAAAATGCAGTTTTTAAATGAAGGTTTACGTTATTAAGGGAGAAAAAAAACTCCTAATCTACATGGCCCTGTGTGAAAAAGTGATTGCCCCCCTTGTTAAAAAATAACTTAACTGTGGTTTATCACACCCGAGTTCAATTTCTGTAGTCACCCCCAGGCCTGATTACTGCCACACCTGTTTCAATCAAGAAATCACTTAAATAGGAGCTACCTGACACAGAGAAGTAGACCAAAAGCACCTCAAAAGCTAGACATCATGCCAAGATCCAAAGAAATTCAGGAACAAATGAGAACAAAAGTAATTGAGATCTATCAGTCTGGTAAAGGTTAGAAAGCCATTTCTAAAGCTTTGGGACTCCAGCGAACCACAGTGAGAGCCATTATCCACAAATGGCAAAAACATGGAACAGTGGTGAACCTTCCCAGGAGTGGCCGGCCGACCAAAATTACCCCAAGAGCGCAGAGACAACTCATCCGAGAGGCCACAAAAGACCCCAGGACAACAGCTAAAGAACTGCAGGCCTCACTTGCCTCAATTAAGGTCAGTGTTCACGACTCCACCATAAGAAAGAGACTGGGCAAAAACGGCATGCATGGCAGATTTCCAAGGCGCAAACCACTTTTAAGCAAAAAGAACATTAAGGCTTGTCTCAATTTTGCTAAAAAAACATCTCAATGATTGCCAAGACTTTTGGGAAAATACCTTGTGGACCGACGAGACAAAAGTTGAACTTTTTGGAAGGTGCGTGTCCCGTTACATCTGGCGTAAAAGTAACACAGCATTTCAGAAAAAGAACATCATACCAACAGTAAAATATGGTGGTGGTGGTAGTGTGATAGTCTGGGGTTGTTTTGCTGCATCAGGACCTGGAAGGCTTGCTGTGATAGATGGAACCATGAATTCTACTGTCTACCAAAAAATCCTTAAGGAGAATGTCTGGCCATCTGTTCGTCAACTCAAGCTGAAGCGATCTTGGGTGCTGCAGCAGGACAATGACCCAAAACACACCAGCAAATCCACCTCTGAATGGCTGAAGAAAAACAAAATGAAGACTTTGGAGTGGCCTAGTCAAAGTCCTGACCTGAATCCTATTGAGATGTTGTGGCATGACCTTAAAAAGGCGGTTCATGCTAGAAAACCCTCAAATAAAGCTGAATTACAACAATTCTGCAAAGATGAGTGGGCCAAAATTCCTCCAGAGCGCTGTAAAAGACTCGTTGCAAGTTATCGTAAACGCTTGATTGCAGTTATTGCTGCTAAGGGTGGCCCAACCAGTTATTAGGTTCAGGGGGCAATTACTTTTTCACACAGGGCCATGTAGGTTTGGATTTTTTTTCTCCCTAAATAAAAAACCCCCTCATTTAAAAACTGCATTTTGTGTTTACTTGTGTTATCTTTGACTAATAGTTAAATGTGTTTGATGATCAGAAACATTTTGTGTGAGAAACATGCAAAAGAATAAGAAATCAGGAGGGGGGCAAATAGTTTTTCATACCACTGTAGGTATATACATGCATGGTTGTATAAGCTACTGTATGCAGCAAAATCTCCTGTGAAGAGTCACAGTTCAATTCAATTCAATTCAATTTTATTTATATAGCGCTTTTAACAATGGTCATTGTCTCAAAGCAGCTTCACAAAAATTAAAGAAATTTAACAAATCATAATAATAATAATAAATAAATAAATAAAATAATAATAATAATAGAAAATAAATAAATAAAAACAAATAATAATAATAATTATAGAAAGTTGCCACAGGTGTCTTAATGGCAGCAGAATACAACCTGTGTGCCGATTTCCATGAGTTTTTTCAGCATGTTAAGACCACCATACATCAGCACTATTAAAACAGTATTATCAGAGCGATGGCGATGACATTATAATCATGTTGATTGTGAAACAATGGAGATGATCGTGGACTTCAGGAGAAACCCACCTGCACTTCCCCCACTCACCATCATGAACAGCACTGTGACGGCAGTGGAGTCATTCCGGTTCCTGGGCACGACCATCTCTCAGGATCTGAAGTGGGACATTCACATTGACTCCATTGTTAAAAAGGCCCACCAGAGGTTGTATTTCCTTCGCCAGCTGAAGAAATTCAACCTGCCACAGGAGCTGCTCACACAGTTCTACTCAGCCATCATTGAATCCGTCCTGTGCACTTCAATAACTGTCTGGTTTGGCTCAGCTACGAAAGCAGACATCAGAAGACTACAAAGGACGGTTCGGACTGCTGAAAGAATTATTGGCACTCCCCTGCGCACACTGCAAGAACTGTATATACAGTACCCAGTGTGAAGAAAGGGCACGGAATATCACTTTGGACCCCTCACACCCAAGCCACCTTCTTTTTGAACTTTTGCCGTCGGGTCGACGCTACAGAGCACCGAATACCAGAACAGTCAGGCATAAGAACAGTTTTTTCCCCCAGGCAATCTACCTCCTTAACAGTTAAACATCATTCTAATGGTCAATAAATATATGTGCAATATTGTGTACAATACCACTGTGCAATATACTGTATAATACCACAGATTTCAGATATTTATGTAACTTATTTAAAAGTATGTCACACCGTACTCCATTTGATGTCAACCATTTAAAAATTATTATTATTTTTTTTTTTTGTGTCATGTTGTTTTTGTCTTGTCATTTGTAATTTTTGTTCTGAAAGCTCCGTCACTAAAACAAATTCCTTGTACGTGCAAGCGTACTTGGCAATAAATCTCTTTCTGATTCTGATGTTGTCATCGTGCTGATTTCATACTGCTTGGCCCCTAATAATGATAATCCTTAAAAGAACAAGACAGCCTTCGCACATTACGTCAACTGCACTAAAAAAACAGCATTATCAGAGTGATGGTGATGAAGTCATATCAATGTCATCATCATGCTGATGTCATAGTGCTTGGGCCTAAATAATAATAATCCCTAGAAGAACAAGATCTCCTTCGAACATTAAAATATTAGCACTATTCAAACAGCATTATCAGGATGATTGCAATGATGTCATCGCCATGTCATCATTGTGCTGATGTCAGAGCTTCGGCCCAAAAGATCTAAATTGGGGATAGGACACAATATGTTCTGTAGGGTTGACATGAGGAATTTACTGGAAGCAGTTGACAGCAGTGTTCACTTTATTCTGACATACCTAATTGCATACACTCACTCACTCTTCGTCTAAACCGCTTTAACCTATATTCAGGGTTACTATGGACCTGGAGCCTATACTAGGAGCACGAGGGCACGAGGCAGGGTACACCCCGAACAGGTGAATGTGTCAGATCACAGGGCACACACACAAACACGCACTACGGGCAATTTGGAAACGCCAGTTAGCCTCATCTGGAGGTCTTTGGACTGTGAGAGGAAACCGGAGTACCCAGAGGAAACCCACCAAGCATTGTGAGAACATGCAAATGCTCTATATGCACATAGAGATGGGAATCGTACCCATACTCTGGTGGTTCAAGGTGATAGTGCTAACCATTACATGACCATGCTGCCTAATTTGCATATATTTTATCTATTTTAAAATCGCTTCTATTATAGCTCTGCACCATGTCATAAAACCTTTTTTGTTCGTTTTCTTAGTGTTGGTGCAGGATATCAATACTACCACATCAAAGCTAAAGCTAATGATCTCCACATTTGTCGACTTAGGGTAGAACTTAAACTTACTTGTTTTCAGCCAGCTCATGGAACTGCTTGTTAACGAAGCCAAGGCAGAAGAGTGATCCTGGATCCAAATATGAAATGATCTTCTCAGTGACCTCTGGTGGCATCCTAATCCCATTCAAATTAAAATAAAGTCATATATTTGCTTATCTTAATGCTATATTATATACATTTTTATATATCTTTGTTTGTTTGTTTTTTAAACCAAACTATTGATTTTAGATGGAAGGACTAATATCTGTCAGTAGCATTTTAAAATGACCTGGTGGAATAAAGTTATCTATACTGTACCTTATAGATACATACAATACCTAAGCCACTGCTATGTAGTTTACACCTTTGACTTACTTCTCTAAATAGTTTTCAGACCTTCTGACTGATTTGGCTGGATGTTTATGATTCGCTGATGATCGCTGGACCATAACCAGATTCAGTCTGTAAAAAGAAGGCATACTGTAAATAGTTTCAGCAAATATATTTAAAGAGTAAATGTCTTTAATTAACGGGATGGTTATAATGCTTCATACTGAACAAAAAGACGTGTGAACATTTAATTTTAACCTTATAAACCATGTCCTATTTACAACAAAAAGACGTGTGAACATTTAATTTTAACCTTATAAACCATGTCCTATTTACATACTCTAGGAGTAATACATGCAACCTTTAAAGTATTAATTAAACTTTTTTTGTTTACATTTTTTTTTACAAACATGGTAGGGCTACTTTAACACTGTATAGACTAATGTAGCACTGTGGGTTACAAGTACAGTAATATAACACTATCTAGGTTAAAGTAACACTGTATGGGATAATGCAACACTTTGTATTTAATCTAACATGCATATAGTGTATATGTACTATTGTATACAGTAGGTTTATTTAACACTATTCACTGATCACCCATAGAACAACTGTACAGGTCGTTTCCGGGTTAACTGTTAGTTTAAACAAATGCTATTTGTAAAAAAAATAATTAAAAAAAAACGTATTTGTCCAGCGTACCTCTGTGAGCTCATATCGGTCCTTCTGTTGTAGACTGAGCTAGCTTCGCTTTAGCACTTAAAAAATAACAATAATTAAATAAAACACCCGTTAATCTACGTGAATTTGTTAACAGGAAAGCGTGGTCGCGTCCGGTAACTATGGCAACACCATGACCCGGAACGCAGTTCATTCGGCCGACGAGGCTCCATCGGCAGTATTTCATTAGAGCGCGACGCCAAAACTTCCGCCATGTTGGATAGGTCCACACTCAACCGCAGGTCTATGGATATGTGTGAGTCTACTAGCAGTAATAATTTTATATTCAGTTTATTTCTATTTCCTTTAAAATGAATACGATAGACATTTTAAAATGTCGCAAGAATCGTCTACTAGAAACTATTCAGATCCACTTGCTCTGCAGTGAATACTGAAGGTGACGTCACATGCAATAATTGCTTTAATTGCTCGTGTCTGTGTCCTGAGGAGCTATGAAGAGGCTGCATCTTTTTCTTTTTCATTCCCCTCTGGATGGCAGGACCATCCACTCTATGTTCACTGATGATAATCTTATTTATTCTAAAGAGGTTCTTTAAAAACATTCTTTTTGCCTATTAATGCCTGGAAAGCATGTTATAATTTCACACAAAAGTGCATCTTGAGAGTTTGATATATTTATAGTAATAACCAAGGGCGTAGATTTGCTCTGGTCATTGGTGGGGGCATACCCCCCTCCCCCATCCCCTGCCCCATCCCCTGCCCCACCCCAAGTCCCTCCACGGAATGCATGTTTTTTTAATATGCTGCAAAATCACTTTATATTATACAATTAGTCATACTGTAAGACTGACTATGATGATACATATAAGTGACTTTTTGAGAACATTCATTCATTCATTCATCTTCTATACCGCTTTATCCTGTATTTAGGGTCGCGGGGACCTGGAGCCTATCCCAGGAGACTCTGGACATGAGGCAGGGTACACCATGCCAATCCATCGCAGAGCACACACACACACTCATTCACACACTATGGTCAAGTTGGGAACGCCAATTAGCCTAATCTGCATGTCTTTGGACTGTGGGAGGAAACCCACCAAGCACGGGGAGAACATGCAAACTTCATGCACACAGAGACGGGAATCGAGCCTGGCCGGGGAATCGAACCCGGACCCTGGAGGTGCAAGGCGACAGTGCTAACCACTACACCACCGTGCCACCTTTTTTGAAAACACACTCATTTTATTTAGATAACATTTTTTATCCCCAGATTAAAACCATGATTATGTGCTTAAATGAACAGTTCACGCAAAAAATGAAAATTCTGTCATCATAAGAAGGAAGACATGTCAGTTCAAAACTTTCGCCAAAAACACTAATGAATCACTTACATCCTCAGCCTATCACTTCTCATAATGCTAAATATCAGTATAATCAACATGTATAATACACACACACACATATTATATGTTATACTGTATATAATCTACATTCAGATTCACCTCCTGTGACCATGCCTCTTCACCTGAACTACAACATGGCTGATCTTTTCCTGTCCCCTAATTAAAAATTCTGAGCATTGACAGAGAATTCCTCAGCCGATAATTGGTAACAATGTTAAATCTCAGGACAACTAGGTATAATAATATCAAGTCATCGTTCAGCATCACCTGTGACCCCTTCTCTCTCCATCGCTGTCTGATATACAATACAGCACAGTTGTTTACGTTCTGTCACCTGACAAAACAGGATAAACACACGCACAACGCAACCCCCCCCCCCCCACCCCGTCGCATGATCAGAATGCGAGACCTTAAAGCTTTTGTCGCCCTCACGCTACTTTTACTTTTATACTTTAAGTAGTTTTGAAACAAGTACTTTTAAACTTTTACTTAAGTAAAAAGCTTGGGTTGATACTTCAACTTTTTTAAAATTTGAATTTGAACTTCTAAAGAAGTATTTTTGAACCCTAGTATCTATACTTCTACTCAAGTAATGAATGTGAATACTTTTGACATCACTGGTATGTAGCTTATCAATTTCTTTCACAAGACTGATTTCTGACAAACAGTCATCATTAGATAAGGAGACTGACAGGGATCATATTTATACTTTTACATTTAGCTGTTTAATATGCTGTTAGTTTTAAGTTTGTATTCACAGACTATAGCCTGCCCTGCTATAATAAATGTCAGTCAAAGCGGTAAAAAAAAAATTAACGTTAACTGTTGTCGTTACTTTGATGGATTCACTAGCGAACTTGAAGTGACTTACACTTTTGTTAAAAATTAAAAAAAAAAGCTCCTTATGTCCAGCTTCTTTTTTTTTTTTTTTTGCTGCCGCCATCCTCACATTTACGTATGTCACCCAGCACACCTTCTTGCACGGGAAAAAAAAAATCCACTGCATTTGGCGCTGCTTGTATCTGAACGCATCCATAGCCTCTCACATGATAGCAGGGAAAGGCACAGCCAATCAAAATGTTCAAATGTGTTTTGGGGGTGGGAGGACTCAAGGAGAGAACGTGATTTATCTCTTTCTGCGTGTCTACGTTAATGTTGACAGGACGATTTTTTAAAAGTGGATTAAATTATTGGTGGGGAACATTTCAATGGTCGGAGGATATTGGTGGGGACACATCCCCTCCGTCCACCCTAAACCTACGCCCCTGGTAGTAACCATGTTTTTTTTTTTTTAATGAATTGATGGTCTTGATTTAATCTTGACTTGAAGTAATGACCCAAAACCATGAACGTTAACAACGATCATTTAAAAATTGTATTTAAATAGGTTTCTCAGTTAAATACATTAAATACTTTATGTCCAAAAAGAGAGAGATACATAGATAGATAGACTTTTCCACTTTCTCTGAGTCGGCACATCAGATCATTCCATCGTCAGGTTTTAAACTTGTTTGTCCAACGCATCCAATGGTTACTTTATTCGACTGGGGTCTATTTGGAAGCCAGGTCTGTGGCCTTGTGCTATTTACCTGCTGGGCTTTATGTGTGGTGGTCTATAGTGACAGTGATTTATTTTGGAGAGTTTGTGCTGCGCTACCTTTTCTGACCGGATGGACTGGCCTTTGGTCCGGGTCCTCATGAGTGAGCCTTGGGTGCCCATGATCATGTCACCACTCTTTGTTGTATAGTTGTTGATCACTGTTGTTCATGTCACCTTTTTATGGCTGATTGGCGGAATCATCATTACACGAAAGGTACCCCAAATTATAGCATGACTCGTATAACAGTCACTCCTTCAGCTCTTTCCCATTCTTTCTCTCTCTCTGTCTCACACACACACACACACACACACACACACACACACACACACACACACACACACACACACACACACACACACACACACAAATAAATTCAGGGACGATCGCCAGTCCCCACACTGGCATGTTTTTGGGAGGTGGCAGAAAACTAAAAGCCATAGATCCATCCATACTGTGAGAAAATTGTGGCACATTTTTTACTGTTCTCTTATCCAGTAAATAACTTATTGTGCCTTTATTTAGACTGTGGAGAAACAGACGGCTGAAAACATGGTGAAGGTTAAAGATGATGCTGTTTGTTGAAGTGAATTGTTACAGACAGTAGTGCATGACGTTTATTTCACATGGCTTAAGATCTGCGGTGCAGTAAGATGCCCCAAGGTTTGTGAATGCGAGTCCCTGTGCCCTCTCAGCGTGACATTTTCATGTTCTCTGATGTTTTCTCGGCGTTCTCCAAGCTGTGGGTGAGTGAGTGCTCTCAGGGCTTTAATGTCAGTTTCTGCATCGCTTGTCACTACACGCTGCGTGATGGCTGTCAGAAAGGTAGCCAAGGCCCATAGAGACTGCAGCTACAGCTCCACAAGTGAGAATTTATCTGTTTATAGGCCAGACCAAAGTTGTTGTTTAACTACAGATATGATGTGTGCGCCATTTTAGAAAGATGGTTGACATATAAACTTACATTCCTTATACCTGGGTGGGATGAATATTAATGCTTCAAAAGCATGAATACAGATGGACTGTAGAGAGATGATGGTTTACATGTAAAAAGTCATCTGGTTGGGAAACATTTTAATAATGGACTCAGTAAAATGAAATAGAACCTACAATATCTCTACTGACACATAAAAATCAGTTTAATATATTGTTATCAGTGGTGTCAAAAGTATTCACATTCATTACTTGAGTAGAAGTATAGATACTAGGGTTCAAAAATACTTCTTTAGAAGTTGAAGTATCAACACAAGCTTTTAACTTAAGTAAAAGTTTAAAAGTACTGGTTTCAAAACTACTTAAAGTATAAAAGTAAAAGTACCGTGAGGGGTGACAAAAGCTCTCGCTTTCTGATCATGCGACCGGGGGGGGGGGGGATTGGGGGGAGGGGGGTGGTCGTTGTGCGCGTTCTAATCATAAAAAAAGAGTAATTTTTAAAATGTAAGGAGTAGAAAGTACAGATAATTGCTTAAAAATGTAATAAGTAGAAGTAAAAAGTCGGCTGAAAAATAATTACTCCAGTAAAGTATAGATACCCAAAATTTCTACTTAAGTAAGGTAACGAAGTATTTGTACTTCGTTACTTGACACCTCTGATTGTTATACACTGCCTCGCCAAAAAAGTCACCATTTCAGAAGGGTAAAATTATTTGACAGCATTGAAAAAGGAAATAACTAAGGAGTTTTGAAATTACTGTAACTGGGATATGACCCTTTCAACACATAAAAACCTGGAAGGATAGTGCCGAACCACCAGCTTTGTGGAAAAATAAACATGGTCAGAAAAAATCAAACAATTATTGCATGGTAAAAAAAATAATAAAAATCAGCAGTAAAAACCAGAACTATGTTTAATAGTGAAAGTAAGAACATTTCCATATACACACAATGTGAGGAGAACTTACAGCACTTAAACCACTTGTTGGCGAGACTAATCAGAAAAAAATGCTTGAATTGGCTAGAGAGCACAATAATTGGACTTTGAAACGATAAAAAAAATTGTCATGTGATCCGATAAGTTTTTTGATTTCAGAGCAATGGGAGTTTCAGGGTCAAAAGAGAAGCTCACGCACTGATGCACCCATTATACCTAGTGGCCACTGTACAGTGCTATGGTCTGGGGTTGCTTCAGTCAGGTCTAGGCTCAGCAACATTATGTATGTACTGTATGTATGTATGCATGAATATAATGATGACCTGAATGTCCAGGTTGTCACGTCATTGGAGCATTTATTTTTAACTTTTTTGGGAATATTCCAGGGAATATTCCAGTCTCGGTCAAAGTTGTATACTTCTTACATTGTGGAAGAGTGATTAAGATGTTTAAATGAAATCTTAAAGTGTGCAACTTTTTTTTTCTCCTTCCAGTAAAGTATATATTATTTTCCTCTGGAGCACAAGGTTGTCTATATTAAAATGTTTCATTTGAAAACTGATACGACTCCTTCTTTTGGAAGCATTGACTTTTTACTGTACTTTTTAAGCAAATCTCGGCATGAACCAGGTCACATAGCAAAAGATGACACATCTTGAAAAGCCACTACTGTTGCTGGACAATATAGCAGCTGCCGTGACTGGACTCTGCTTTTTTTTTATGTATTTTTTTTTTAAAGCAAGAAAAAGCATGTTTATGCTGTCTTGTCACTGCCATTACCACAGCATTCATGAACTACAGGTAGTCCGCAATACATTCTGTGAAATAGGACAGTATATGAATTGCAGGTTGTGTGAACACCACATGATATTTGTAACAAAGCTCTGTGGGATACGTACAGTGTAACCTTCAGTTTTTGCTTCCAAACCAATATTTCCATTTTTTTCCTGTTTGCTGCATTTGTAAACATTTACATTTAGGCATTTGGCAGAAGCTCTTATCCAGAGCGACTTACATTCTTATCTCATTACACATCTGAGCAATTGAGGGTTAAGGGCCTTGCTCAAGGGCAACTTCGTGGTTGTGGGATTTGAACCTGGGATCTTCCGGCACCATAGTCCAATGCCTTAACCACTGAGCTACCTCTGGCATTTGTAAACCATGATGCACTTACAGTAATAATAGTAAAATAATGTTACAGGAGAATTCAAGATAAGCACAAGCACCTGTGTATGTATAGTGTATATTGTATACAGTATGCAGTTGGATGAAACCAAAACTGGTAGAAGTGGAGGCTGAACCTGTATTGTAATCTTTTGTTATAGGGCAAAAAATAAATAAATTGGTTGTCATAATGCCCTTGCTGTATATGTTTTGTGTTAATCCTCAAATTGTAATACAGTACACAGATTTTACCTACTGTTTAATTTAGAAGTTTTTATACTTTACCTAACTTTTCTTTTTTGTGCATCTTACACTATTAATTTAAAGATTGCATTGGGAAATTGATCATACAGTTTATTTCTTCTGCTATTAGTACATGTCAAGCATTCATAGCATTCATAACAGCTACTGAAATGTTTACAGTTGCGATATCAGATACATTTCAGTGCTTAAATATTAATAATTATTTTATGGATATGAATTAGACTTTCAAACTGATATGGTTTTGTTTTGTAGTAACATTTAAATTACCATTTTTAACCAGTCATCTAGTTTTTAAATAGAGAAATCTATTTTGGGCTTGAAGTGGAGAAGCACAAACGTCTCTGACCAACTATTATCAACTTTTATTTAACAAGCCATAATGTCACCTTCCTGATCAGACTAAAAAAAAAAAAAAAAATATATATATATATATATATATATATATATATATATATATATTTTTTTTTTTTTTTTTTAAGATTTTTTTTAAAGAAAAAAAATCTGCTTTGAGATGCCAACATAAATCACATAAATGCATATAATTGGCTGCAACAAGCCACAACTGACATGTCCTTACTGACTGGCATGTCCCTACAAAAGGAGCGGGAAGTGTTTGGGTTGTAAAATTACATTTCAGTTAAATTCATGGTTTTACTGTCAAAAACTTTTTAAATGTTCTAGAAAGTTTCTTATTCTGTTTTATCCTTGTCTTTAACTCAGTCCCTAAGTGACATCTAATGAACATTCTGATGTGACAATCTGTGTATCCATGACATCATTTTCTAATAATTTAATAACATCTAATATTTTACATTTAACCTGTTCTGGCTGTTCAATTTAAGAAAATACAGCTGTGATAGATGTCACAAGGCTTTTAACTCTAAAACTGGCAGTGAAAATACAATGTGATGTCTTTCAACATGCATTCCATGTGGTCTATTTGGTATGTGTAATTTGGTCTATAATTTCCCTTAAGAGAAAAGGACACAGAGAAGTGGGTCTGGGCTCATATGAGTTAAGCAACAATGTCACATTTCAGTTCATGTAGTAATAAAATATTAATCAAAACTTAAAGAGTTGAGAATTCAACAATGCTCTGATACAGGCTTTACTGCTGCTTTAAGTCAGTAGGTGTTCTCATTAGCAAGGAATTCTGGAACCTTGTTTGAGAAACATAATTACCCAAAAAGCACTTTCACTGATACACAGATGAACGTGGCAGAGGAAGAAATTATATAGCATGAGCAGGTCAGCAATTAAAAGAATAGTTTAAAGATACTTGACCTCCCCCCACTTGCTTCTACAATGAGTCATAGTTATGTGACATAGGTTATATAATATTGCCAATTAGTAACTTCAGAGTGACAGTTAATTAAAGAGGTTAAGTGGCGGTTCAGCAGTCTTAACACACTCTGTCAAACTGAAAATCACATTCTTTAAAACTTTTGGCCCAGCCTTTTTAAAATGCCATAATATAACACAAGGAGGTCAAGGCACTTACAATAAGTTTGTCAACTCTCATTAATTAGTGATCTTACATGGTCAAGTATGTCTGCATGGGTTATTTTAATTAACACTTTTCTCAGTTAATGCCTGTAATTTTAAGATTACAGTTCCTTGTGTTGTATTATCACACTGCATCACGTACTGTAACACATTCATAATTCATGTGACTGTAAGTACTGTAAGTTTTAATAAATTACAGTACTTAGTGAAACTCACATTACCTACAGTATGCAGCCATTCCTACTTTTTTACACTCACTAGTCACATACAAACATCCTGAATTAGTCTTGTGTTTTCAAAATCTAATACTTATTGTTTCTGTTTTTATAGTTATTGAGTTGTTGGGTTCTTCAGAAAAAAAACAGTTCTAAATAAGGAAAACTTCAGAGAATTAAAGAAATTTAACATATTGTTTGATCTATCTGTCTGGTTGGTGGTACTTTAATAAAATATGTTTCCCTAAAGAATCTTAGAATACGTACAGTAGTTCAAAGAACCTGTCTAGGTGTCAGAAGGGATTTAACTGATGTTTAGTTTTCCTAATAATTGTACACATGACACTTAAAGCTTCACCCAATAGAGTGCCACATAGCACATCTATACAATATACATCCATCCATCCCCTCCCTCCATCCATCCAGGATCCTTAGTTTTCTGCATTCTTAGAAACAGGGTGTTCTTCAAGTGTTTTCAAAACGATTAATTCAATCAAAGGTTCATAGATTTTCTAATGGGTTCTACTCAGAACATTTTCTTATAGAGAAACAAGCTGACATAGGATCTATACATAGAACCATTAACAACCCCCAAGCTTCTTTTGATAATAAAGATTTTATATTAAAAGTATTGTGTATACAATGTTTCCTCTTCAAGATAACTGAAGAACAACTGAACAACCCTCTTTGAAAAGATGTTTCAAAGGTCTCTAACACCCCACCCTATTTGTCTGTATGCCCTCCAAGGAATGAAAAATGTTTCTTCTGGGTTCTCAAGCTGGTTAACAGTTGTAGCTTTTTAAAGACAATCTACCTGGGGCATTTTTTAAGTACAGTAGTAAAGAAGTAGTAGTAGAAGAACTCCTAAGGGCTTCCACAATGTTACAAATTATTTTATCATCTAATGTGGAAACCCCCAGGACAAAAGAGAAAAACCCTGCCTATTCTGATCCCCAATTCAGTTAAAACTGCATGTCATAAATACTTGAAAGTGAAAAATTTAAAGAGTAAGAAAGCTGGTTAATGGCTCCATCAATGAAAGCTGAACACCACATTCCATTCCACTGGATGGAGCTAAAGCACCTTTAATGGTCTGGTCTTTAAAATACAGAAGCATGAGAACACTCTTGACAAGCACACAACATGAATTCCTCCTTGTTTTGTGCTGTAATTAATTTACACATTATCATATTGATCACCTTTGTTTTGCCTCGTCGGTCTCTAAACTCTTCATTTATTATTATTATTATTTATTTATTTTTTGCACATTTGCTATAAGATTTCTAGAGTGCATTATATTTCATTGACTTGGAGAGTTATGAAAAATAGGAAGGAAAGAAGAAGATGATTTATTTATTCATGAATTTGGGTGACTGGGTGATTTAATGTCAAGGAAGTCTACAGAAACCCAGCGTTCCGGCACTCTGTGTGTGTGTGCGTGTATGTGTGTGTATAATCCTGAAACTGGGCGGGAATTGTCCTTATAAAGGAATGAAGGGGAGGACGACTTCTCTCCATTCTGCTCTCTGCCTGAGAAGGACGCAGATGTCCCACACAGCAATGGATTTAACAGGTAAAAAAAGACTCTTAAAAAGGAGAACATACAGCTAGAGAAAGCATTTTTTGTGGATTGTAAATGTGCAAGGGAATTTGCATGTAATGATATTTTAATGACTTCATATCATGCTGGATTTACGGCTATAGTTACCTATAATACTATTTATAGTGCAGTCAATGGGATAAAGTTGATGTTCTATGAAACATACAAGTGATGGTGAAGTGAACCTGGTTGAAGTGTCAAATTAATTAAATGTTTGAAAGTTGCTTGAACGACTATTTGTAAATTTGAGATGCTTTGCAAACTTTATGAGAACAGACCTGCATGGAAGACAGACCTAGTGCTTTGTAGAGGTTTTGGTCTTTTTGAACTTAATCTGTACTGTGCTTTTTTTTGTTTTTTCCTGCAGAATATATCAAACAAGTCCTCTGAAGATTTCAATATCAGTCGAGAAGGACAAGGGAAAGGCAAGCATCAGTTAGAAATAGAAAAAGAAGGAAAGAAAAAAAGACAAGCAAAAGAGATAACGGAGGAGGCGATTAGCGCCATAAGAATTCCTCAAAGGAGTTGGATTTAACAGATTGGTAACCTTCCCTCTGTGATTATGATGGGACGCTGCGTCGCACAGATGTTGGTGCTAATCTTTGCTCTTCTCATGGTGCTTGGTGTCGGTGTTTCTTTGGGTCAGAACGACACTGAACCTGTGGTCCTAGAGGGGAAATGCCTGGTGGTGTGCGACTCGAACCCGTCCTCAGACGGCGGTGTGACGTCAGCGCTTGGCATCTCGGTGCGCTCGGGGAGTGCCAGGGTTGCATTTTCGGCCATCAGGGGCACCAATCACGAGCCGTCTGACATGAGCAACACCTCCACCACCATCTACTTTGACCAGGTCTATAACTTCTTTTATGCTTATGGATTTTAGGAATTACTATACACTACACCTGCAGTGGTAAATAACGTACAAGGTCTTGCTTTCTGACTGCGCCAAGCATATAAGCTCTTTTAATGTTTTTATTGTGAAACAATCATAAAATCATTTTGGAAAGCTTAAAAATGAGATTGAATGTTAAATTAACACCTATACCGGTCAGGTTCTGTAATTCTATAATATTAAAATTAGCACTTACGGTGTTGAACTACATTTTTCCAATAACAGGCTGACTTATATTTCAGATTGTAGGCATCTCTTGTGAATTATATATTTACTATTTATGCTGAAATACCACGTATATTGCTAAATTAACCCCATTTGCCTAAATTAAATTTTTTATTAATAATAAATGATCAGCGTATAGTGGACTAACAGAAGTGTTAGAGCATGAGTTGAATTGTATTTTGGCATACAGTATTTTGGCATGCAGTTCTGTTCATGTTGCCTTTTATTCGCTTGCATTATTGATAAAGGATGAAAAAATCTTAATACTATAAATAAATCCACCCACAGTGTACTTACAGATAATACAAAGCACAATCCTTCTCTAACAATGTTGAATGTCCTGTCCTCATCAGTTTAACTTGTACATTGCTGTTTAAACTCTTGAGTTAGATGAATATATGCAAAATTCTATTGTCTAAATGATGCTTATTTTCCATGAGGACCTCTAAATGTATAAACATATACACAAAAGGTGAATGACAATATGGACAAAAATAGCATATTGAATTGCATATCTTGGTATACATTTTTGGTGAAATCATGCCATGTGTACTGATTTGACCAAATGTCCTTTAAAAAAACAAACGTACACTGGATTAATTGCAAGTATGAAATTAATTTACAGTTAATTAAATATTACAAAAGTTAATACATTATATGTTCATTTGACAATTTCTGTGTTTATAGTGTACAGACAGATTGTTTTTAGTGTCAAACTTTTTAAAGTCCTCTATAATACACTCTTTAGAGCAAATTAAGATTTATTGTTGTGCTGCAATGCTTTTTGTTCTTCACTAAAATTCAAAATTATGTGCTCAAAATTATCAAAGCGTGGGATTAAAAAAAATTACATAAGTTTTGATGTACTGTAATTACCAAAGTAATGTGGGATCACTTATGATAAACAGGGGAAGCTCCATTTTAGTTTGTTATGCCCTGGTAATTCAGAAATTGCACAGGGTAATTTAAATGCAAATAATTTGTTAATCATCAGAAAAAAATCTGAGGGAAAATAAAATATTTATGACCTATGTGTAAAAAAATAAAATAAAAAATTAAACATGAAAAGGAATTAGTTGAGTAAGGTGTCAGTAAAACATGTTGTTTTATGTTAGATGTGAAGGGGGAAAAAAAACATTAAAAAACGAAACCATGTTTTATTTTATGTTTTTGATGTAAAAAATGTGTATAATGTGAAACATCTGTCAAAGTTTGTATAACCATTCTGTAAAGAATATAAAAAGACATTTAAAATGTAAATATATATAAAACATAAATTAATAAGAGGTATTGCAGTCAATTACTGTAGAACTTATAACCATGATCTAAAAGTCAGTCAAATGAAACCAGACTATAAGTGAAGAGTTTTACATGAAGAGTTTAAAACGTCCATGTGCTGCTTTTGTCAGGTTTTAGTGAACATCGGCAACCATTTTGACTTGAAGGCCAGCGTGTTCACTGCACCGCGGAGGGGAATTTACAGTTTCAGCTTCCATGTGGTGAAAGTCTACAACAGACAAACCATTCAGGTGAGAATATTAAATATTAATGATTTAAGGTGATAGGGCTCATCTGACATTGAACAATTGTATTCTTCACCCTGCTTTGTGTTAGAGAGTAACCTACATAGAAAGTATGGTTTAAATGAACCTATAAAGGAATGTATGGATTGAAAATTGCAACCTACACAATTGAATTCTCTTTTTAAAGAAGCACCGATTAACCTGGTTTGGTTTGTATGCCTGGTGTGAATAATAACCAAGCTTTCAAAGGATTTGAGATATTTAGTGCATGTGGGAAAGCAGATTTAGATTTTTTTTTTTTTGTGGATTTTTTGCTTTATTGTTTAATTTAGAACAGAAGCACAGATGAACATGCATCTGTGGTACAGTATACACAATAAAAGCTCCATGCTGAATTAAATCTTAGTGTGTAAATTCTCTCTTATGAATGTTCTCTAAATTGATAGAATATTAGAAGTGTTCGTTTTTGCTTTGTCGGCTTCCCTGGCACTAAATGTCCCCTTAAAGAAAATGTGCGAGTGAAGTTATTAAGACCAGTAGAGACTGTTTACAGCCCCAATGTTTATTTGTGGAGATATGAGGTTTCTGTAGAACATCAGCAGTTTTTTTTTTTGGTTAGTTTCACACCAGGGTCCCTTTAGCATCATGGTGCCCAATATGTGCAGTTTTCTCTGTTATTTAGGGATTAAGTTGCCTTTAATAGGATTTACTGTATATACAGTACAGACAAATTTAAAGAAAAAAGCAAGAAAAAATGTCCTAGGAAGGTGTTGTACTACTGTAAGCCGTCAGAACAGCTTTACATGTCTCTGTACCAGAAGGGTGAGACATTAAATATTTATGTGGTTTGTATGCAAATTTAATTCTGAACAACTACATTTCTTTAAAAAGATCCTCTCAAGTCACTCCATACAGTATATTAGCTTTAAACGTAGAAAAGATAAATTTCCAGAAAAATGTCACATTTGTGTGTCTACATGATATTTTTTTTTTCTCTTTAGGTGAACCTGATGCACAATGAATACCCCATCATATCTGCGTTCGCCGGAGACCAGGACGTCACGAGGGAGGCGGCGAGTAACGGAGTGCTACTGATGGTGGAGAGGGAGGACCGGGTTTATCTCAAACTAGAGCGAGGAAATCTCATGGGCGGATGGAAATACTCCACCTTCTCTGGATTTTTAGTTTTTCCCCTCTAATTGCTCTAAACAGCTGCAGACTCTTTTTTTTAAAGAGCTTGGAGGTATTCATAATATGCTGAATATGGACCCTGGAGTTTGTGTATTAATCTTATATAACCAGAGCAAGAGGAACCCGTTTGGATTTTATTGTTGGGGGAAATATATATATATATATCTTTCACCTGAGCATGAAAGTGGACAACTATTTAAAAAGAACGAAGATGGAGAACTTGGATTCTGGACTGCGTATATTTATATTGACCAATGCTTTTTGTTGTGTTTGTAGAGCCTTAAAGATTGCTGTGAGGTTGATTGTGGAGCTGCGGAACATCCTGATTCCAGCAACGCGTTACTAAAGCAAATTTGTTTTTGCACGAATGGAAGATCTTGTTTGTCTGTGGTGTTCATGGTGTTTCCTTTGGACGCTGAACATAGTCAACATAATGCCACACATAGGCTGCCTAATATACAGTGATTATAAAAACAGAAAAATATATATATAATATAACCAGCCAATGGAGACAACATAAAAACTGAAGGGTTATCAGTTTATAAAGTACATATTATTCACATGGTGTGTTCTACATTCCAGATCTGCGTTAACTTTAACTGATTTGCTGTTCCGTGATCCTGCTCACAAATGTGCATTGTGGAAAAAAAAATCCCTATATGATGTCCCGCCTAATAAAATATTGTATTGTATGTGTACTTATTCACTCTTTTTTAATTATTAATGATACAGTGAACCAAAAAAAAACCCATTCATCATGGAAGGACATATTATCAGAATAATGATACAGTGATTGGTTATTGATCTGATATCGGATGTTGTATTTAACCACATTTTCCTGAAAGAAGGAGGCAAGCAGGAAAACACATAGAATTTACCTAAGTGTAACCATCCAAATTATGGTACAAAACACCACTTGAGTAGAAATGCTAAAATGGAAATCCATGCGTATAGTTGTTTTAAATTGGGTACATCATCGTAGATCAAACACACATGGGGTCAAGTTGTAATTTTACCTCAGAACCTGGGCGCTAAGATGCTAAAACAGGCTAATGATAATGTCTGTGTGTTAACTAATTTTAGTGTAATGGGACACATCAGTTGAAAATCTTGTGTTAGAATGCTTTAGCTAAGTTTACTGCCTGCTCAAGCTAGCTTGATCTTAGCAAACAACTTAACCCTGATTATTCTGGTATATACAAAACTGAACTTTTTTTTCCGATAATGTAATATTTGGAAACTTAGTTTTCAAATAAGTAACTTGCTTAATTCAATTCTATTCTATTCAATTCAATTTTATTTGTATAGCGCTTTTAACAATTGACATTGTCTCAAAGCAGCTTTACAGTACAGCTTACTATTCCAACATTACCTGCAGTATGTTATATTTTTAGTAAGCTACAGTAGTTAATGTTGGCAGTATGTTACAGCTAGCAGTATATCAAATAACATATCATGAGTGAGTTTTCTTTTGCTACACATTCTCTAAGACATTTTACAGGCACATTAAAACATGAATTTCACATCATTGTGTGGACCAAATGTCTCCACAGGGATAGGCATATCTGAACTTTTTGACCATGTGGGAAAAGCTAGCCATGGGACCATGAGGACCAAGTCTCAGAGCTCTCCAAAGAGTGTCTGTTAATGCTCTGGCTAAAACAATCTTCATACAGTATAAAAACACTGTTCCAATTTCTACATAAATGAGTCACAGCCCACCTTAGAACAGCAAAGCTGAGCAACCAGTTGGGAGAGGATATCTTCTTATAGGAGGTCACAAAAGAAAAATATACAAAAAAATCTAATTGGCTTGTTTAAGCCCCAGCCAACAGAAAAATGTAAGAATTTATGTGTGTGTGTGTGTGTGTGTGTGTGTGTGTGTGTGTGTGTGTAGACATGCACTTGACATAATCACAGGAGTATGTGTCACAGAAGGAAGATATGTGAACATGCTACATGCTATCATTAGCTATTAGATCAGAAAAAGGATGCCTACCTATGCAGAGTTTTGGGTGAAAAAAAATGTAAGTGAGTAAAAACTGAAACTGGGGCACATCTAGGTATGTGAGCCTTTAATTTTTTTAACAAGAGCACTATCTCAATTTCAAGTGTTGCTTAAAATGTCGTTGTCAAGCCGCTAAAAAAAAAATAAATATTGCACTATTTCCATGCGCTACAAATAGTGTGCAGGGAATTTTGTTAAACCTGAATTTGAGCACAGGAAACAATTCTAATGTAATATAATTTACCAATCGGCACTACAGTAGCATCCACTTTAAATACATAATTTTCTTTTTTTGACAATAATAATTTGTTGTTACACCTAATTGATGACCTCTTACAAAGTGAGTTTCTTGAATATTTTAATTATGGTACAATTCTACAAGGTATTCAACTAGGGTTGTTCCGATTCCGATACTGGTATCGGAAATGCTACTGATACCACAAAAAAATCTGACATCGTAATCGGCGAGTATTTGAGTCCACGTACCGATCCGATACCATTTTCCTGAACATAACCTATTTATGCCCGCTAGTTTTGCTAGCTTAGCTTACTTACAGAGTGTCACGGCGTGCGCCTGTGCTGGGCGTGCGTCCAAATTGATATTGCTCCTCGCTCACTAGTTAGGCGGCCTCCCCCCCCTTTAGGTATGTGAACCAGCAGGGCCGCAGAATCAGGCAACGGCCCATGAGCTATCGCCGCTAATGATCCCGGCGCTATAAAACACAGCGGGGAGTGTAGCTCGGGGTCTGACTGTTGGGAAGCTGGACTTTGTGACGCGATGGATTTTATGAGAGACAGTGGCACAAGAGCGGGGCGATGTGATGCGCCCCAGAGACTTTAAAAAGGTGGGCGAATTTGATCTCCACGAGAAGAGCGCGTGAATGAGCTGCGCGAGCTCCCGCGGCACCTTCACTTCCGCGTAGAGCCCGCCTTCGCATCCCTGCCACCGAAGTGGAAAAGGACGCAGAGAGCCTTTAACCCTTTCCTTCCCCATTTTTCGAAATAAATTACCCTTTTCCCTGTAAGGCCTCGCCTCGTGTCCGTGTTTCATGGTGTCGCCCGTGCATTTAGGGTCGAACCTGTTACACAGGGCTAGTAGTATTTTACTTAAAAAAATATATACTGTACAGATACACACCCAGGTATCGGATCAGTACTCGGTATCGGCCGATACCCTGAGCCCAAGTATTGGAATCGGTATCGGGAGGGGAAAAATGGTATCGGAACATCTCTATCTTCAACTTAAATAGATTCTTCAACCAATCAAGAAAATGTATGATTATTTATCTCAATGTACACCGGCTAATACGAGAATAGTATTACTTCTTTTTAAACCAAAGATTAGCATGCACAGATTGGCAGTATCAATTTATCATTGATCATGATTTTTATTAAAAAATAAATAAATAATATTTAATGTTAAAGTTAGCAGATCAAAATGGTTAATGTTTTTTATAACCAAATATCATCATACGTATTAATGTATACATATACATACTGTAAACATTGCCCCAATAATATGACATATTTATTAGTTTTTCCAGCTTAAAGGATTAATTCACACAGAGTGCAATTTTTATTATTGTAAGGATTCTTAAATTTAATGTATTATATACCAATTTATTTATTTTAAGGAAGTAGTTTATCCTGGTCAGGGTTGAGGTAAATACAGGACACACACAACTATTTATACCTACAGGTAAATCAGGGTATGTGAGTAAGTGGAGAACATGGACAACATCTAGATGGGGACAACCGGCAAAACTCTAGACAGAGAGATAGCCGATCTCAAGATGAAACCTAGTAAGTAGGAAGTAAGAACGCTAAGCTACAAATACATACTGTATAAAATATTTAAAAAATGCATTTGAATGAAAGAATAATGACAAACAAAAGGGGCAGTGATCGCTCTCGGGTTGCTGGCCAGAGGGTCATGTCAGGTTACCACTTTTGGGTCCTTGGGTAAGACCCTCATTCAAATAAGGTTTAAATGAGGCAAATATAATAATTTTATTCTGAATATGTACTGTACAGGAAAATTAATCATCCAGATAGGAAAAAAAATCAGTGCTTGTTTTAGAAATGATTAAGGGCTTAAGTTCAAAATGATCCACACTTCCAGCGGCACTGTTTGCACTATAAAACAGCACTGTGTTAGAAAAGAAGTTATACACTCTCCATTAAAAACCCTGAACCGTAAAACCCACATAGGTGTCATAAATCTATGTTCTCAGCGACACTTTTATGAGTGCACAGATGGCTGAATACTGTGTGTTTTTAATTATGAAAAAGTAGCAACATCCAAGAAACACTTCCCGCATTAATGTGCTTTTTCTCACTCTCCTGAAAGACAATACTCTTGTTAAACTCCCATCGCGGGCTAATTTGAGCGGGCGGGTTTTTCTCTCAGCAGGATCATCCACCTCCCTGCGACTTCCCAGCGAGACGTGCTGTAATGCTTCACGTATTTGCAGCTGAAATTGCATATTAATGGCACGTGTGGGGTTTGAATGCTGGGTTTTTCAGGGTTCCAGCACTGGTGTCAGTTGCGGTTAGTCATTAATCTGTGCACGCCTCCCTGATGAGAGCTGCAGCTGTAATTCTGACTCATCCAGGCTTGAAACAAAGATGCTCACACACACACACACACAAAAAAAAATGCAAGCACACACAGACACGTTGCACAAGCACTGGGGGCAGACAGCTAATGGGTTTAAAGTGATCAGAAATTAATTTTGCACCAGAGCTAGCAATTACATTGTCTAACATAGTCGCCTAATAAACAGTTCAGTCATGATTTAGTTTTTTCGTCTTCTCGAGGCGGTACGATTGCAATATGTTTGTGATGATATTACAAACTCTTTAATAATGAATGCAGGCTGTTGGAATTGTTGAGCATTATTGATTTTATTCCACAATTATTTTGCAACATTGCATGTATTTCTTTCTATATGTTTTTGAACTGCTGGAGAATGGTAGTATAGCAGTTTTCTGTATACAGAGGTGGGTAGTACCAAGTTACATTTACTTGAGTAATTTTTTTTTTATGTACTTCTATGAGTAGTTTTACTGCACCATACTTTTTACTTTTACGTGAGTAGATTAGTGATGAAGAAACACTACTCTTACTCTGCTACATTCCGCTACACATGACTCGTTACTTTTCTAAGTAACATTTATTCTACACATGCAGCCAGTGGATCTACCACCTGACTGTGTATAATCTTGTACAGAATGCTTCTTTCATGTTTGTGTGATTATATGTTAACTTTAATTGTATATATAATGTTACTTTAACAGTTTATGAATATACAGTATAAGTATATTTCAGTACAGAATTAATCGCCAACACACATGGAAAAAAAATATGATGCATCTCCGGCATCTCTCTAAATCTAAAATTGGAGGCACATAGGATTAGCATAGGATTTGCACACAATTGGCATAGGTAATGCCCTAATTATTATATAAGGGCAGGTGGATGTTGTGCCATGTGCAAATGGGTGAAGCAATTGGAGAGAAGAAGAAGAAGAAGAAGAAAAGGAGCAAAATCAAAGTACTTTGACATAACCCTAAGCAAAGCAAACATGCGATCTTCCATAGTATGAGCACTGTTGTTACAAGTAAATCAATCTTGGCACAATGTCAAAAGATCTGTGAAGCTGTGAATGCTGTGTCAACTGAGAGATGCACAGTTAAAGAAAAAAAGTGGTTTGATGACATATTGAGTGAGGGCATAATCTCCTTCCCCTATGTTAGAGTTTTATAAAGGTTATTTTCTATTTTTGTATTTTTAAAAATATTTTCTATAACAGTTTTCATAATTATGTGTTCCTGAGTGCTCGTAGATTTCTAAAATGGCTCAGCAACCATTCATCCATCTGCGATCTCTAAAAACGTGCTCTCTGTGTAAGACCTGTATGGTCAAAACGTCTAACAGAAATCTGTAAGCCATTCAAAAGCAGAGCACGCAAGCATCTATCTTTCTAAGATTCAAAATTATATTTTGTTGCATCTGACAAATAATTTGCAGACTGTGAAAATGCTATTTTTTCTTGGAAAGAGTAATCTTGATCACTTGTATTTGTTTTTTCTAATTTAAGAAAAGAGCAAAAATAAGAAAACATTGGCGAATCCCAGAAATGAATGAGTATGAATGAAATAATAATAATAATAATAATAATAATAATAATAATAATAATGTGGCGGCGCGGTGGTGTAGTGGTTAGCACTGTCGCCTTGCACCTCCAGGGTCTGGGTTCGATTCCCCGGCCAGGCTCGATTCCCATCTCTGTGTGCATGGAGTTTGCATGTTCTCCCCGTGCTTGGTGGGTTTCCTCCGGGTACTCCGGTTTCCTCCCACAGTCCAAAGATATGCAGGTTAGGCTAATTGGCGTTCCCAAATTGCCCGTAGTGTGTGATTGGGTGTGTGAGTGTGTGTATGTGTGTGTGTGCCCTGCGATGGATTGGCACCCTGTCCAGGGTGTACCCCGCCTAGTGCCCGAAGTCTCCTGGGATAGGCTCCAGGTCCCCGCGACCCTGAACACAGGATTAAGCGGTATAGAAAATGAATGAATGAATGAATGAATAATAATAATAATAATAAATAAGATATTTTTTTCATATACAGGTATTGCTTCTTGTATGAGGCCCAATATTTAAGCGTCATGCAAGAAGCAATATATAAACAAATTTAGTACCTTGACTGGTAGCTATACCATGTTTCATCTTTGTACTTGTGTTTGTCTTTAAATTTTTTTAAATATTTTTATTATTTCAGCAGACAGTTTCGTTTCCAAATATTCCATCTATCTATTTCTCTGTGATCACACAAGATAAATCAATAGCTGCGGATTTTATACCAAAATGCAACGTGTTTCTGCATATTCTCTACTCACTCACTCTCCTTCTATACCGCTTAATCCTGTATTCAGGGTCATGGGGACTTGGAGCCTATGCCAGGAGACTTAGGGCACAAGACAGGGTACACTGGACAGGGTACCAATCCATCGCAGGGCACACACATACACTCACAGACTCTGGTCAATTTGGGAATGCCAATTAGCCTAATCTACATGTCTGGATTGTGGGAGGAAACCGGAGTACCTGGAGGAAACCCAGAAAGCACGGGGAGAACATGCACACAGAGATGGGAATCGAGCCTGGCCGGGAATCGAACCCGGATCCTGGAGGTGCAAGGCAAAATAACATTATTATTATTATTATTTATTTATTTATTTAATTTACTTTAGTTCCATCATGGTATCATGCTTAATACTTCTTGTTTTGGGCGCCTATACATGGTTGGGTACGTACATGCCGCTCGTCACTGGTTATGACATATACACTGTTGTGAATGCACTGCATGACGTGCCTCAGTTTGTATTTTGTGTTAGACTGTATTGCTTTGACATTGCTAATGAGAAAAAATAAAATTTTTAGCCAATTATTATGAATCTAAATTAAACAACTGCTGAATTTGTGATTTTACTGGCGCACAGCAGATAAATACTGGAGCACATTAAATGTGTGATTGAGTGTGTAACTGTGTGTGACTGTGTGTGATAATGTAGCGTGCCATATGTCATAAGTTCTCTGGATGGCTCTAGCCCCCCCATCACCCTACACAGGTTAAGCAGATAATGGATGGATGGTGCCTTTGGCACATTAGGATTCTTTGGCAGAAATAGCTTACTACTAAAAACACATGATAATAATAATAAAAATAATAATAATAATAATAAAAGGTTTTTCATAAGGCCTTGCATTTCATTTTATCATACATTTTTTTTGCAAGTGAAAAGGTTCGCCTACTTTGTTCACATTAGGAGCCAATTGGTTACATACTCAGTGTTTCTTAAAACAAATTGGAAGATTCCAGAAATTATCATAATGATTTTAGAATTCTCTGTTTAGCTAGTTATCAAGATTAGCAGTATAGTGCCTATATTTGGAGAAGCTGCCATTTTCCTCATGATAGAATGGGAAAAACGTAACTCAACTACAACGTTAAACATATATGTTCAATAGCTCCTTAAAAAATAGACACCTGACTGAAGTTTGTCCGTAAAAAACTAACCTGTAGAAAAATGTTTTCTGGTCATATCAACTGAAAATGTAGCTGCTTGGCCATAATTATCAGCATTATGGAGGTGGTAGCACCATGTTATGGGGGCGTTTGCTGGAAAAGGGAATGGTGCATTCAGAAACCTGATGGCATCATGATGAGGGAGAGTTATCTAAAAACAAAAAGATTTAAACAAAACCTCAAGACACCAGCAAGCACATTAAAAATTGATCATGCCTGAATCTTGAAGCAGGACAATTCTTGACGATTCCAATGGCTTACTCACTCACTCATCGCTTATATACGGCTTTATCATGTGTACACGGTCACGGGTGGCCTGGAGCCTATCCAGAAGACTTAGGGCTCAAAGCAGGGTACACCTTGGATGGGGTACCAATCTATCGCAGGGCCCACACATATATACATACACACTCACACTCATTCATGCACCATGTCTTTGAACTGTGAGAGTAAAAACTGGAGTACGTGGAGGAAACCCACAAAACACACAGTAAGCATGTAAACTCATTGCACACAAACCTGAGGGGGGAATCAAACTTGGACTCTGGTGCTGCCCAAAATGGCCTAAAGATGACAAAATTAAAATATTAAAGTGGCCGGAAAAAAGATATGGGCTAAACATTAACAAAACAATCAAAAAGTTAAAAACTTACATAGTGAAAATAAAATTTTGAACCACTGGAAAACTGATATAGTAAATAAAAACTGAAATAACGCTGATATATATACTGTATAGTGTTGGTCCCAAGTCCAGATAAAATGGGAGGGTTGTGTCAGGAAGGGCATCCGGCATAAAACCTGTACCAAACTCTGTGCTGTAGTGACCCCTTGACAGGAGCAGTGAAGGACCAAGGACAACTGAAATTATCTTTAAATCAGTCAGTCAGTCATTTTCTATACCCACTATATCCTTATAGTCAGGGTCACGGGGGACCTGGAGCCTATCCCAGGAAACTCAGGGCACAAGGCGGGATACACCCTGGAGAGGGTGCCAATCCATCGCAGGGCACACATACACACACTCATTCACACACTACGGGCAATTTGGAACGCCAATTAACCTAACCTGCATGTCTTTGGAATGTGGGAGGAAACCGGAGTACCCGGAGGAAACCCACCAAGCACGGGGAGAACATGCAAACCCCATGCACACAGAGACGGGAATTGAGCCTGCAAATTATCTTTAATTTAAATATACAGTAATAGATACCCTAATTCAGTTAACATAGGAGATGTTCAATGTGCTGCCCATTGGGTTGGATTGTCAATGCAACCCTCTTCTCCCAGTGTGTGAAGAGTGGGAGAAGAGGGTTGCATTGACAATCCAACACAATGGGCAGCACATTGAACACATTTTATAACTTATTTATAACATTTTATAACTTAATTAATAAACTTGTAAATAACTCATGAAAGAATAAAGTTACGTTAAAACCAAGCACACCATTGTTTTTCTTGTGAAATTCCCAATGAGTTTGATGTGTCACATGACCCTCTTCCTATTGAAAAAACTAAAGTTGGATCCAAAATGGCCACCATGGTCACCACCCATCTTGAAAAGTTTTCCCCCTCACATATACTAATGTGCCACAAACAGGAAGTTAATATCACCCACCATTCCCATTTTATTAAGGTGTACCCATATAAATGGCCCACCCTGTATATATATCCTACATCACACAGCTTCAAACCTTATAGCCTTGATATATAAAACTGATCATGGCTTGAATCTGAAGTTATTGATGGAAATTGTAGGGTCTATAATTAAATCACTAAGTGCTCCAATGTTTCTTCTACTAAGTGGATAAGTAAATGGAGTGTTAATAACATTTAAGTGCTATCCAACAACTTTCTTGTCACAATATCCAAAAATAATGTCTGTCGTCAAAATCCTGTCACATCACAACTCTGAACAAGCTGTAATTTTTAAGATGCTGTCTATTGCAACTTCTTTGCACCTCCAGACATTAATTAAACTCCTCCTGCTTCAGAGGTTTAAAGGGAACTTCGAAAGCCAATCTAGCACAGGAAATGACTTAAGCCGGATGAAAACACCGCATCACAGATTGGTCAGGATGATCAAAATGGCAGAAGGAATTTAAAATAGAGTTAACTTTCTCTTCAGTTTCTTACTCTGCAACACAAGAGTTTAATCAAAGCAGAGTGCAGATAGCATTGTTTTTTTTTTTGTAGTAGTAGTAGCGAAAAATGCAGAGAAAAACAGCACATGCAAACCTTTTGCACTTAAATACAATTGCTGCTCACTTTATTAGGAACATCTGGAGATTTAGATAATCATGCAATTATCCATCAATAAAAAAAAATACAGGTTTGGATCATTAGTTAATGTCCATCAGACCATCATAATGAAGAAAAGTTGTGTGTGTTGAAACCAGGGTTTCTGGTGCCAAATTGGCTATCTTGAGTGTTTTGCAAATATCCAGTATACATGTACAGTACAGCAGTCTATAGCATTTACACAAAATGGTGCAAAAAACTGTCAGTTATGTATGTGGAAATGCCTTGTTGTTTATCAAGGTCAGAAAGGAATGGCCAGTCTGGTTTAAACTGGTAGGAGGACTACAATAACACACAACTGCAGTGAGCAGAAATGCATCTCAGATTGCACAATAGTGACCTTGAGATGCATAGGCTACAACAGTGGAAGGCCACCCTTAATTCCATTCCAGTCAGCCAAGATCAGAGATCTGAGGCTTTCTGTGAATACGTCATGTGTAAAAGTTGGTCTCCCTCTTTTAATTCCATGTAGGTTTCTCTGTGTGTCTGTGTGTGTGTGTGGGGGGGGGGGGGGGAGATGGTGTGTAAAAACATAATAAAAATCATAGTCATTGATCAAAATGACCGAAGCAAGCTTTAGTATTAGGCAAATAATACAACTCAGTTGAATAACAACATAGAACTTTTTTTTACCTTGCAAATTTTCTTTTTCATATATTTCTTTCTTTGAGGTTCATTTTTGATGAACCAATAATGCCAAGGTGAAAAACATGTTATATGTTAATTTTATATATAAAAAAAACAGAATTAAAAAGGGGGTACTAACTTTTACTGTACGCATAATTGTACATGCAATTTACAGTATGTGTAACGGTTCTATCCTTAAACAAGTGGAAAACTGGGATATTTAAAAAGGTTCGTTTGGTCATTGAAGCTCCACCATCCTTGAGATACTTTCAGTGGAAAAGGAAGTAAATGTATATTATAGGATCATCAGAATGTTAGCAAATTTATTGAGGAAAAATTATAAGAACATGTGGCAAAGAGTCAAGCAGAGTTACTGTAAATACCATACATCAGAACAGAGAGCAGCATAGAGAGTGCATACGTTATACTCTACATCCATACTTTATTTTTTTTTAATTATTGATATTTTATAATTTAATGTTTGTTTTTATTTTTCAAATTTTCAAATTTTATGTCTTATTTTGTTTTTGTATTTTTATTGCCATTTCTTTGGTCATTTTTCAGTTTAAACAAAACTTAAGACACACTTATTTAAAATGGCTTTTGCTATTTTTTATTTTATGTTTTTAATAATTTAATAATTTCATGTTTTATTTCTTTTTTTTTATTGCTATTCTATTGCTGTCAGGTGCTATCTAAATAAATGTTAATTGATCAATGCCATATAGTATTACAATAGATAGGTGTTTTGTCAGAAAAACAACATGGCCAAGTTGGCAAATGGCTTGTCAGAAGATGTTTTACCCTTGGAATTGGAAGAATCTATCTGACTTTTTATTTTTGTCAGAATTTATTTAGTCACATTTTTTATTCTACGACCATGCATTAACATAACATAAAGTTTTTATTATTATTACTAATTTTTCTTTTTTTTTTGGAAAATAATAAGGGACAGGGCAGGAATGCCAAAACCATGAAGCTCAAGATCAGAAATAAATGCTCAGAATGCAACTATAACCTTGGATCGCAGGGAATGGGACGTGAGCAGGTAGCATGGACCAGTTAGGAATGACATAGCAAGACATATAAAAACAGAACCAACAAAATGCAAATCTGTTAGAGAGATAACAATATATATAAATTATTACTTTGTAATAATTGTCTAGGTGTACTGTACATAATTTGTATTTGTAGTATCAAGCTCGGCGCCACGGTGGCCTAGTCATTATCACTATCGCCTTGCACCTCCAGGGTCTGGGTTCAATTCCCATCTCCGGTCAGTATGCATGGAGTTTGCATGTTCTCCTTGCTGTTGGGTACTCCAGTTACAGTACCTTCCACAGTCCAAAGACATGCAGATTTGGTTAACTGGTGTTCCCAAATTGCCCTTAGTGTGTAAATGAGTGCCCCATGTTAGTTGGGCAGTACTATGTCATCACAAAAATGTATATATTTTTCAAAGATTCAAAGAAAATAGATGTGTGACTTTGTACTGTGATAAAGATTTTAAACACACACAGTTTTAAAAACACACCCTAGACAAGGAAAAAAATATAGAATTAGCACATGCAAGAAATGGCTAAACTTTGCAATGGTCAAACAAATGCTTGTTTCTTACTGTAATTATCCTAGAGTTTGTGCTAATACTCCGGTGACCATAACATCTTATGGCAGGAAGGGAAAGTGTTCTAAGCTAACTTTTATCACATCATTTAAAGTAAAGCAACCCATGTAAACCATTCCTAATATTATACACCAGAGAAGCAAAATAAATTCTCGTCACGTGACAATATTGGACTACTGTATTATACCATTTGGAGTTGCTATGCTACCAGAATGATCCATCTGTTTTTGTTCTTCTCAGTTGTGAATAAGGCTCCACCTTCACTGTTTTAAATAGCACGCTCCCAACAGAATATCCATATTGCCCTTCTATCCTGCAGGACATAAACTATTTAGCAATTTAAGATGGATGTACATAATAGTGCATAGCGTCCTGTTCATGGTAAGCTACTTTCACTGACTTTTCAGTTTGTGGGTTAAACCAGGGGCCACTTTGATTTCCTTTTGAAAATAGCTCTCATGCTGGTTCTTATGCAATATTTTTAGCAATTGTAATGAGCATGAGTGAATTATTTGTCTTTGATATTAATGAAGTTCCTGAAAACAAAAAACCTCACCCTGAACTCAACTTAATATTGTAGTTGGCTTGTCTGAATTCATACCAATTTAAAATAGCATGGCCAAGTCTGAATATTTGTCTTGAGTTGAATGCCAATGTATATTAGTCTTCATATCAGCCTGGTCCCCATAGAAAAGTGTGTTCTTCACAGACACACCACAGCTATAAACCTGACAAAACCTTCACTTATTTCAATAGTGTATTCCCAACAGAAGAGCCATATTGCAGTGCGAGCGTGTAGGCACATCTTCAAATCTCATGTGAACATCTTATCGATGTAAATATGGTGCATGATGCATATATTTGGCAGTGCTTATTTTGAATGGAGAGAAAGAAAAAAAATACTGTAGAGAAACAATTTTAAATGATGTAAAAAAGACAGTTGAAGATGAACTGCTTGTATTCACTTTTTAATTTGTAAGAAAACAAAACCCAGGATAGTCGTATTTCGTGGAATATGCTTCTCATAGAGCCAGAATTTCTCACAGGTGGGGATATATATATATATATATATATACTATACATATAATAATATACAAATATAATTGATATAAGTAAAGTTATAACTAACGCTAGAAGTAAGAACATCACACCATGCCCTTATACCCACCTTAAATATTTAGAACTTTACTTACCAGTGCGTTACTCACAAAATTACTCTATTGGTGTTAACTAGCCTTTAAAATAATAACCCTCCCACTTCCTACCCAAATCCTAAAAGGCTTCACCCAGGCTATAGACATGCAAAAATTCTGAATAATGTAGAAGACTAAAGGTAAATGTTTTAAGGCTGCTTTGGGAATTCTATTGAATGAAAATAATACGGATTTAATGTTGAAATTGCACACTGATATTTAGGTCTCAGATGGAACACAATTAAGTACTATGTAGAAGTTGTGCACATTACAGAATTACAGTTCTAGAATCAATGCTATGCTACTGTATGCTTTTTCCAAAATAAACTGTTGATGGCGTATATAAAGTTGGGTCCATCCATCCATCAATGAACTTCTGTATACCAAGTAGGCACCGTGGAGGCCAATGGTGATCACTGTATTTATTCCCATTTGTACAACTATGGTAGGATCTCCGCTCAACATTCACACACTACGGGCAATTTGGAAATGTCAATTAACATAATGTGCATGTTTTTGAACTGTCGGAGGAAACCGGAGAACACCCTTTAAGCAGAGGAAGAAATGCAAACTCCATGCACACAGACCCAATACAGGAGTCAAACGTACAACAGGGCCTGGTGGTGCAAGTTGACATTGCTATCCACTAAACCACCATGCCACCACACCTTGGGTACTTTTAAGTGAATCTTGATTAGTGTTTCTTTCAAGATTGAATTGGCTAGTCTAAATCTTAGTAGTCAGTCTTGAACAAATGGTCAGACATCACATCATAGAAATGTGCAGAAGAAATGCCTAAATTAGACCCGTTGCCACTAAAGTAATTTTTGCCTGCAGTGTTATAATAATCCTTAAGGAGTGCTTTAGGCATGTTTAAAGGCAAAAATACAAGAGGAAAACAAAACATTTATGTCAGTATAATGCACTTACAATAACTTTCCTGTGCTTGAGGATGATATTGATTTTTGGTTGTTAATGCCATTTCCTTCAGTGCATCCATCATGCCAAAGGGCAAACTTGTGAACTCTCAGAGTGCGGATTGATATAAAAGGTAATATTAGGACTATCATCCTAACATCCTCTTACTCTTGGATACATTTCATGTGCAGGATTGCACATGCTTAATAAATCAGCTGTTGAATCCTAATAAGTAAAGATCAGGAGTAGCCAGGGGCAATGTAATAACAGTGAGGTTGTGCAGGTCAGCCTAGACCTCAGTGCATCTTTGAACACTAATGAAATACTGCTGCATGCATTAATACAAACCATCGAGAAATCACAACCTGAGGCGTCACTCATATTCTCTCTATGCAATCTGTAAATTAGTTAATATTAAGTTTTAATATTTTTAGCTATGTCAGTGTACATTGATTTATGTCACAAATGTTGTCATGCCATTTTTTATTCAGATTTGTGGTACAAGTTATCCTTAGAATTCTTGCTGATGTAATAAAATTCTTGATATTTAGGGGCAAAGTTTCTCAAAAGCTGTTAAGAACAACACAAAATGGTCATCTTTGTCATTGATATGTACTGTATAACACTTTTACTCACTTTCTAATATTAACAAGTCCTTTTTTTCCTTTGAAATTTCCCCATAGAATTACAATAAAAATATTAAGATCTGTCAAAAAATCTTAAATTATCATCAATTATCTTAAATCATGTTAAAAACCAAAGTGTTCTGTTAATGACAAATAAATGGATTTAAAATGGATTTGGGGTTGGGAACTTTTAAACGTATTATTAAAAACCTGAGGGGGGTAGTGGTAAATGTGAAAGAAATGGGGTCAAACGTATCATGAACGCATGTCACTTGAACAACTGGGGAACATGCACTGTAAAAGATCAACTTGTGAAAGCATTTCCACATCCACAATGTAATAACAACTCAAATGACTGGCACTAAACAGCTATGTGGCCATAAGATACCTACTTGTTAGTGAGACTAATCAGAACAAAAGGCTTCAATTTTCTAGGGAGCATACGGATTCAAGTTTGTACATTTGTAAAAGGTGTAATATATGATCTGATGAGTCCAAATTGAGCCAATCCCAGAGTGATGCGTGTATCAGGATAATAAGGGAAGCACATAAACTGAAACATTTATCATTCATAGTGCTCAAAGTCTCAAGTCTCTGAAGTCGGTGTTATGATCTGGGGTTGCTTCAGTGCGTCAGGTCTAGACTCAGCAATGGTATGTGGCAATAAAATAAAGTCAACTGACGACCTACATGTAAATGTACTGAATGACTACTGTAGGTTATCACACCTATGCATTTTTTTTCTCCCCTGACGGCACTGCCATATTTCAGAAATCTAAGTGTGAAAGAATAATTGTGGAGGCGTTGGAAATCATTTTCTTGCATTAGCCATAACATTTTGCATTGTAATCAACACTAAAGGTGTGTGATGTCTGACTTTTTATTTAGTTTTATTTATTTATTCATTTATTTATGCTAAAATTGCACGTTAGCACAGGTTACGATTTAATTTATTATGTTATTTACAATACGTCACTTTATTTTTCAATGCGTTGGCTAGTGAATTGAAAAAAAATATTTCTAACTTGCAACATGATTTTACACTGTATATAACAAACTAATAGAGGTGGAAAGTAACGAATTACATTTACTCGCGTTACTGTAATTGAGTAGCTTTTTTGTGTATTTCTACTTTTTAAAGTAGTTTTAAAAATCTGTAATTTTACTTTTACTTAAGTACGTTTTGTTTGAAGTATTGTAATTCGCTACATTTTAAATCATATTCGCTACTGAGTAAAAAATAAATGAATGAAAATGATAAAATAATAAAAATGTTATGCTTTGTATAAATGCTCCGTTGCGCCGCGTGTGTGTATCATGTCCTGGTCGCGCGCTGCTCCAGACTCCACTCCAGGTTTTCTGACATCGGCATCTTCCTGACCTTCCACACGGTCGCTTCCGCCCTGAGTGACGTCATCGACTAGCGCGACTAATGATAAACCGGAGAGACGCGGGAAAGATGAAAGAGGTTGTGATTTTGGCGTTTTGATATTTGGTTGTGTATTCTGGTTTTAACTTCTTGCCTCCAATTGACTTTGATTATTGCTTTGTCCCTTTGGTTTGGTTAGTCTTTGTATATATTTGTAGATAATTTCACTGTTTTTGGTTTAGGGAGTCCGGGAAGGTACCTGTATTTTTGTTTGTGTGTGTGTTTTTTTTTTTTTTTTTTGCAGGTAATCTAGCTACTAAATATAAATACCATTTTGTTTATTATTTTGGCCTGGGTCCATCCTGAATCTGATCCTCCTCCTTCTGGTGTGTGTGTGTGTGTGTTTGTATATACAAACCTCATTATTTCATCAGTTAATGATTGGCTCTAGTTCTTTCTGCCATATACCACCATTTCCATACAGTTTAAAGTAGAACCCTGAACCAATCTTTTGCTGTTTGGCTCTAGACTGGGACGTAACACCATATTTAAGTGACCACTTTGATTTTCAAGCACAACAAAGACAACAGCTTTATTATGCAAAGGTGTTCCTTCAGTTAAAAACAACTAGTTTTGAGATATATATCTGCTCATCTTTTTTTAACTACGCTAGAATGCCTCATCCCACCCCGCTGTTAAAAAAATAAAAAAGTAACTCGGTAACTTTTACTCTGAGTACATTTTTTAATGAGCTACTTTTTACTTTTACTTGAGTAGATTTTTATAATGGTAACTTTACTTGTACTTAAGTAAAATTTTACTGAAGTAACAGTACTTGTACTTGAGTACAAAATTTTATTACTCTTTCCACCTCTGCAAACTAAGAAAAGTAGAAAGAAGTAATATGTTTTTATTTAAATCTGATGATGAAAAAAAAGCCAAGAAGTGTTCAGCATGTAAGCAATTTTGCCAACTGAAACACATCCCAGGTTGCTCTCTTACTGTATGTACCTGCTGAGAAGCACCAAGAGTGTGTGTAATGTCATCATGACCCTGACTGAGTTATTAAAATTGTAAAGTAGAATATGTTGTTGTGTTTTGCTATTCTATCATTTGCTATGTTGTGTTTAACATTCATATTGTTGAATGTTTACCAATTATTTATAAACTAATAAAAAGGAACAATTTAATTATGACAACTAGAACATAAAATAACTAGAGTATAATATAGTCCCCAGGAGGGACGGCGGTAAGGGATGCCATCAAGCTGAAGAAGGAGTCTTACCGGGCCTTTTTGGCTGGTGGCACTCCGGAGGCAGCTGATAGGTACCGGCAGGCCAAGCGGAACGCGGCTTCGGTGGTTGCTGAGGCAAAAACCCGGGCGTGGGAGGAGTTTGGGGAGGCCATGGAGAATGACTTCCAGACGGCTTCGAAGAGATTCTGGTCCACCATCCGGCGTCTCAGGAGGGGAAAGCAGTGCATGGTCAACACAGTGTATAGTGGGGATGGTGCGCTGCTGACCTCGACTCGGGACGTTGTGGGTCGGTGGGGAGAGTACTTCGAAGACCTCCTTAATTCCACCAACATGCCTTCCGATGAGGAAGCAGAGTCTGGGGACGTAGAGGTGGACTCTTTCATCTCTGGGGCCGAGGTCGCCGAGGTGGTCAAAAAGCTCCGTGGTGGCGGCGCCCCGGGGGTGGATGAGATCCGCCCTGAGTTCCTCAAGGCTCTGGATGTTGTAGGGCTGTCATGGTTGACACGTCTCTGCAACATTGCATGGACATCGGGGACAGTGCCTCTGGACTGGCAAACCGGGGTGGTGGTCCCCCTCTTCAAGAAGGGGGACCGGAGAGTGTGTTCCAACTACAGAGGGATCACACTTCTCAGCCTCCCCGGGAAAGTCTATTCAGGGGTCCTGGAAAGGAGGGTCCGTCGGATAGTCGAACCTCGGATTCAGGAGGAGCAGTGTGGTTTTCGTCCGGGTCGCGGAACAGTGGACCAGCTCTTCACCCTTAGCAGGGTCCTGGAGTGGGCATGGGAGTTCGCCCAACCAGTCTACATGTGCTTTGTGGACTTGGAGAAGGCATTCGACCGTGTCCCTCGGGGAGTCCTGTGGGGGGTACTCCGGGAGTATGGGATATCGGATTCCCTGTTAAGGGCTGTCCGGTCCCTGTACAACCGGTGTCGGAGCTTGGTCCGCATTGCCGGTAGTAAGTCTGACCTGTTTCCGGTGAGAGTAGGACTCCGACAGGGCTGCCCTTTGTCACCGATCCTGTTCATAATTTTTATGGACAGGATTTCTAGGCGCAGCCAGGGCGTTGAGGGGGTACAGTTTGGTGGGCTCAGGATTGGGTCACTGCTTTTTGCAGATGACGTTGTTCTGTTGGCCTCATCACCCTGTGACCTACAGCTCTCACTGGATAGGTTCGCAGCCGAGTGTGAAGCGGCTGGGATGAGAATCAGCACCTCCAAATCTGAGGCCATGGTCCTCAGCCGGAAAAGGGTGGAGTGCCCTCTCAGGGTTGGGAGTGAGATCCTGCCCCAAGTGGAGGAGTTTAAGTATCTCGGGATCTTGTTCACGAGTGAGGGTAAAATGGAGCGGGAGATTGACAGGCGGATTGGGTCAGCGTCTGCAGTGATGCGGGCTCTGTATCGGTCCGTCGTGGTGAAGAAGGAGCTGAGTCAAAAGGCAAAGCTCTCAATTTACCGGTCGATCTACGTTCCTACCCTCACCTATGGTCATGAGCTGTGGGTAGTGACCGAAAGAACAAGATCGCGAATACAAGCGGCCGAAATGGGTTTCCTCCGCAGGGTGTCTGGGCTCTCCCTTAGAGATAGGGTGAGAAGCTCAGTCATCCGGGAGGGGCTCAGAGTAGAGCCGCTGCTCCTCCGCATCGAGAGGAGCCAGATGAGGTGGCTTGGGCATCTATTTAGGATGCCCCCTGGACGCCTCCCTTGTGAGGTGTTCCGGACACGCCCCACCGGAAAGAGACCCCGGGGAAGACCCAGGACACGCTGGAGGGACTATGTCTCTCGGCTGGCCTGGGAACGCCTTGGGATCCCCCCGGAAGAGCTGGAAGAAGTGGCCAGGGAGAGGGAAGTCTGGGCATCCCTGCTGAAGCTGCTGCCCCCGCGACCCGACCTCGGATAAGCGGAAGAAGATGGATGGATGGATGGAGTATAATATAGTATAAAGTTCTAACTTATTTACCTCTTAAGTTCTTTTAGGTCACAAACTGAAAATATATTGCTCTCTTTTAGCTAATACAATAATTCATTTAACTTTTAGTACTGTAACTCGTAACCATGAAAAGTGGATAGGTTTGGTAGACCCAGTGTGTACTGTATCTTGGTGTAAGTCAGGAGAAAGATGAAAATACACCCAGGGGGCGCAATCCAGTGTCTTCTTGTGCAAGTCCCAAGTCTGGATAAATACAGAGGGTTGTGTCAGGAAGGGCATCTGACGTAAAACATTTGCCAAATCAATGATGCTAATCACAAATTTAATGCCCATACCGGATCGGTCGTGGCCCGGGCTAACAATGACCGCCACTGGTGCTGTTGAGCTACATAGTGCCGGTGGAAATTGGGCTACTGTTGGTCAAAGAAGGAGAGGAGGAAGGCATGTTCGAAAGCAGAGAGAGAAGAGGAAAGGGAAGAGTTTAGGAGTGATAGTAGGGACTTTGAATGTTGGGACCATGACAGGGAAGGGAAGAGAGTTGGTTGATACAGTAGGAAGGTGAAGGTGCAGAGAAGGAAGGTGGATATACTGTGTGTCCAGGAGACCAGGTGGAAAGGTAGCAAGGCCAGAAGCTTAGGAACCGGGTTCAAATTGTTTTACAATGGTGTGGATAGGAAAATTAATGGAGTAGAAGTTATTCTGAACGAGGAGTTTGTAAGGAATGATCTAGAGGTGAACAGAGTATCAGATAGGGTGATGAGTCTGAAGCTGGAAATTGAAGGGATAATGTTCAATGTTGTTAGTGGTTATGCCCCACAGGTAGGATGTGAGTTAGAAGAGAAGGAGAAATTCAGAAGTGAGTTAGATGAAGTGATGCAGAGCATCCCCAGAGGTGAGAGAGTGATGATTTGTGCAGACTTCAATGGACATGTTGGGGAAGTGAACAGAGGTGCTGAAAATGTGATGGGCAGGTTTGGTCTTCAGGACAGGAATGTAGAAGGACAGATGATGGTGGACTTTGCAAAGAGGATGGAAATGGCAGTAGTAAATACTTTCTTCCAGAAGAGGCAGGAACATAGAGAGTGGAGGCAGAAGCACTCAGGTGGACTACATCTTGTGTCAACGTTGTAATCTGAAAGAGATCAGTGACTGCAAAAATAACCCTGGTGGTGAGGAAGGTGAATAGGACAAAGGCAGAACTGAGGACAAAGTGGTGGAAGCTGAGAAAGGAAGAATGTTGTGTAGTCTTCAGGGTGCTTTCAGTTGACTGGACAACTACAGCCAATGTGATTAGGGAGACAGGTACTGTAGGAGCATACTTGGTGTATCATCAGGTAAGGGAAAAGTGGACAAGGAGACTTGGTGGTGGAATGCAGAAGACCCGGAGTGTATACAGGGAAAGCCACTAGCTAAGAAGAAGTGGGACACTGATAAGACTGAAGAGAGTAGACAGGAGTACAGGGAGATGCAGCATAAGGTGAAGATAGAGGTGGCAAAGGCCAAACAAAGAGCATATGAGGACTTGTATGTTATGGCTAGACAGTAAGGAGGGAGAGGTGGATATGTACAGGTTGGCGAGGCAGAGAGATAGAGATGGGAAGGATGTGCAGCAGGTTAGAGTGATTAAAGATAGAGATGGAAATGTACTGACAGATACCAGGAGGGTGGTTGGAAGGTGGAAGGAGTACTTTGAAGAGTTGATGAATGAGCAAAACAAAAGAGAACAAAGGGTACAAGAGGTGACTGTTGTGGAGCAGGACTTAGCAATTATTAATAATTAGTCATTATTACTTGTTTACCAAGAAAATAAAAGTTTTATATACAATTACCTCAGTCTAGCATGTGTCTTCAACATATCTCTGTCAGTTCTCACAGACCAAGATGCTTTTATTCACACAGCAGAGGCAGATCTCCCAGAAACCTCATCTACCCTCCAGTACTGTCTAATTTCAGTACATTTCAGTCTTCATTTCAATCTTCATTATAGATTCCAGCCTTTCACTTGAAGCTCATGTAGATAATATTACCAGGATATCATTCTTTCACCTCAGAAATATTGCCAAGATATGAAATATATTGTCGCTTAAAGATGCAGAAAAACTAGTTCATGCTTTTATCACCTCTAGGTTGGACTATTGTAATGCCTTACTGTCTGGTTGTTCAGTTAGGTGCATAAACAAGCTTCAGCTAGTCCAGAATGCAGCAGCGAGAGTCCTTACTAGAACCAGAAGATATGAGCACATCACCCCTATCTTATCTTCACTGCATTGGCTCCCTGTGAAATTTCGCATTGATTTTAAAATACTACTCTTGACATATAAAGCATTAAATGGTCTCGCGCCGCAGTATCTGAGCGAACTGCTAGTGTCTTACGATCCGCCACACCTACTTCGATCAAAGGATGCAGGCTGCTTGTCAGTACCGCGTATTATGAAAACTACAGCTGGGGGCAGAGCTTTTTCTTACAAAGCCCCAAAATTATGGAATAGTCTTCCAAATAGTGTTCGGGACTCAGACACAGTCTCAGTGTTTAAGTCTAGGCTAAAAACCTATTTATTTAGCCAAGCATTTTTATAAATAGATTTGCCTTAGGTAAAGGAGCAGATCTGGGGGACTCATGGACGTAGAGTATTATGGTGAACTGATATGTTTAGATGCTGTCTTCCTCACTCTCATTGATCACTCAGGTTTGTTGATGGTGAGGTGATTGTTTGCTTTACATCTCAGGGAGCCCTCATGTTTGTGTTTCCTTCTGGCTTTCCCTTTTAGTTATGCTGTCATAGTTAGTCCTGGCGGAATCTCTGCTTGCACTCTACAGTAAATATACATTCACATTATACATTATGTGACTTTGACCATACCTAACTGCCATCTCTCCTCTTCTTCTCTTTCTCCCCCTCTTTCTCTTTCCTCTCTCCCCCTGTCTCCCCCTTTCACTCTTTCTCTCTCTCTCTGTCAATCTACACATGTCATCCCTGAGCTGCCAGTGATCCAGACTCCCTCTGCCCTCCGGACCTGTCTGACCCATCCTGGTGCCCCGCTTCTGGTTGGAGATCTCGTCACATGGTTGCCCCGTGTGTCTCTTTGGGATGCGTCTGGTGTCTGGGGATGATTCTCTCTACTTGGAAGACGGTTCTGGCCTCGACTGGTGTTGGCAACTGTTTCTCTGGGGACTTGACAATTCGATAGTTCAGGACTGGAACTTTCTACAAGTCTACCTGAGTCTCCAATAACTACCTGGACTCCATTTTAACATCAACTATTATAGCTGAACTGCCTGCCACCTAACACACTGTATAAATGCAGATCATTTCCTGCTATCTGTTTCACCCAGATGAGGATGGGTTCCCTGTTGAGTCTGGTTCCTCTCAAGGTTTCTTCCTATTACCATCTCAGGGAGTTTTTCCTTGCCACTGTCACCCTCGGCTTGCTCACCAGGGACTATCTGACCATTTTGATTCATACACATTCACATTCCATACAACCTTAAATAATTCTTTTGATTGTGTAAAGCTGTTTTGAGACAATTGTTAAAAGCGCTATACAAATAAAATTTAATTGAAATTTCCCTGCACTGGTGGTAGGTGGGCTCTGGAACTGCCAATCTGCTGTAAAGAAAGCAGATTTTATATCTGCCCTAGCTACCCATTACTCTTTTGACTTTCTGGCACTAACTGAGACCTGGATATCTCCTCAGAACTCAGCTACACCGGCTGCCCTATCCTCTGCCTATGTATTCTCTCACTCTCCAAGAGAAACTGGAAGAGGTGGTAGTACGTGTCTCCTGTTGTCCAAGAGATGGTCCTTTTCGCCTATCCCCCTGTCTCATCACAGTTTTTCATCATTTGAATTTCATGCAGTTCAGGTAACCTCTCCAATTAACCTCCACATCTTAGTTATTTACCATCCTCTCCTCCTGGCTCTCTAAGAGACATTCTAAATGAAATGGACATGCTTCTTAGTATTTTTCCTTCTGCTAACACTCCTCTCACTGTTCTAGGAGACTTCAACCTTCTATCTGGCAAACTCCAATCCTCTTTCCTTCTCCCTCTCCGTAACTCCTTCTCTTTAACTCTAAACAGCTGCCCTCCCACACACAAGGCAGGGAATTCTCTATTATTACTATTATTACTCTATTACTATTCCTCTTCATAAATCTGATCATTACCTGGTATCCTTCACCATAACCCTTCCTATTCTACGCTAACCTAACCACTGAAATGTCTCTTTTACCCACAGAAACCTTCAGTCTGTCTCCCCTTCCTCTGTGTCTTCCTGCAACCTATCATCCCTCCCAGACCCAGACTCCTTCTCCTCTTTACCACTAGAGACTGCGACTGAAACTTTCCTCTCCTCTCTCTCCTCATCCATAGAGCTCCTTTGCCCGCTGTCATCTAAACCAAGGAAGACGCCTGCACATGAAGCCTCTGCCCATGATTCTGGCAAACTCCACAACATCTTCTCCTAACTACTCAACCCACCGACTCCTCCTGCCCCTTCCTCTCTGACTGTTGACGATTTTGCCACATTCTACGATGGGAAGATTGCAGCAATCCCCCAGTCCTTCTTTGACAAAGCTGGCCTAGATGTCACGGCTGAGCAACCCTGGCACACACATTCACATTCTCTCTCCCTCTGCTCACGCGCACACACACACATGCTTAACTCTTTTGCAATATTTTAATATGCCCTTACTGTACAGTTAATTTTACTAGTTAAATTTATTTCTTTAGTATTTCCTTTTTATTGATTATTTATTTTACGCACAAGCTTTTATTTTCTTTTTAAGGTCACTGGTGGTCGTGTAAGCATTTCACTGCATATTATACTGTGTATGACTGTGTATGTGACAAATAAAATTTGAATTTGAATTGTTCACTTGCCTCCCGCTGTTTCTGCCTGCTGTCGGCAGCGCGAGTGCAGACACGCTTCCGATAGCACATGGACGTAATGTACATTACCCCCTCTGTTGCGTGTTCATAATCCCGGACAATTAATGTGTTGTGTTATTTTGGTGTGCTGTTATGCTTTGTTTAAACAGGCATGCGACAGCCGGCACTCCGGTGTGCGATGTTGAATCGGCCAAACGGAGCGACCGGGCGGCGTACAGTTATGACGTCACTGACTGCACCGGCGCGGCGCACCGGAGTCCGGCCAAACCATTGTGCAATATCAGGAGGGGTGTCTGAATTTGTGACTGGGGAAAATTTACCTACTAAATACATTGTTTCAGTGAAGGATTGTTATTCTTACTTTGTTGTGTGGAAACATTTACAAAGTTGATGTTAAGTATGTCTTAATCATGTGACAGCAGTAAAGTAATGGTTTCTGTTTGAAAGTACTTACCGATTAATGAGAGAGTCCCAGAAAGGGGCGGAGTCTGGCCTATAAAAGAGGAGACCAGACTCCAACATGGTTGCTTGTTAACCAAGTCAGAGCGAGAGTGCAACTGTGGTGCCTTGAGCTATTTTGTTTCTAGTGTTAGATTGTGGATACATGCTGTTTTCTTTTTTTGGATTTATTTCCCCACCTTTATTTTTCTTTGGTACTTTGGGTTTCTTTTTGTTTTTCCCTCTCCCTTGTTTTTGTGTGATCAGCTGTAAATATCCTGCACCAGTGGACTGTACATTTCCTGAGCACTGTAAATAAATATCACTTTACATTGAAGTGCTATTGCGGGTGGAGCCATCATTTTTACCACCTTATACGAACATTTACCACGTCAGTTAGCGAGTGGTGGTTCTTGCTTTATCACACCTTCAGAACAGAGCAACCTTAATGATCCCAACCAATCTGGATTCAAAGTGGCACATTCTAAAGATGCTGCCCTTCTGTCAGTCACTGAGAAGCTCCATGATGCTATGTAGATCTGCTAAACTGTCATCTGTCCTCATCCTCTTCGACCTGTCAGCTGCATTTGACACGGTGAACCACAAGATTCTATTATCTACTCTTACAAGCCTTGGAATTTGTGGAACAGCGTGGCAATGGATTGCTTCTTACCTAGAAGATAGGTCATATGAGGTAACATAGGAGGGGATCTACATCTGCCCCACGTAGACTCTCTACTGGTGTCCCGCAGGGCTCAGTACTTGGTCCTCTTCTGTTCTCCCTCTATACCCGGTCTCTTGGTAAGGTCATATCATTGCATGGATTTTCATACCATTGATATGCAGATGACACCCAACTTACTCTCTCCTTTCCTCCCTCTGACACTCAGGTTTCCACCCAGATCTCAGCATGTCTGGCTGACATCTCATCCTGGATGCCTGCTCATCAGCTGAACCTCAATCTCAGGAAAAACGAACTGTTGTTTATCCCTTGTGACATCCCCATGTCAAGACCTTGTAATATCCCTGGACAACAACCAAATCACTCCTTCAGCCACCGCCTGCAATCTTGGGGTAACCGTGAGCAATCATCTGTCATTTACCCCCAACTCCGCTAACCTTACTCGCTCTTGTAGATTTCTTCTTTACAATATCAGAAGAATTCGCCCATTTCTTTCTTCACACGCTACTCAAGTGCTTGTTCAGTCCCTTGTTATTTCAAGACTGGACTACTGCAACTCACTCCTGGCAGGCCTCCCTCTGTCCACGATTCGTCCGCTGCAACTGATCCAGAATGCAGCAGCACATCACGTTTTTAACCTTCCCAAGTTCTCCCACACCACACCACTCCTCCGCTCCCTGCACTGGCGTCCTGTAGCTGCCCGCATCAAATTCAGAACGCTGATGCTTGCCTATAAAGCTAAAAATGGCCCAGCACCCACTTACCTCTCTGCTCTAATCATACCACGCACTGCACCACGTTCCCTCCGATCCTCCAGCACTGCTCGCCTCATCCCACCATCTCTCAGGGATTGAGGGCAGCATTTATCCAGGTTCTTTTCTGTTCTGGCACCTAGATAGTGGAATAAACTTCATCTAGATGCCCGTACAGCAGAGACTTTGACTATCTTTAAATGACGACTTAAGACGCATCTGTTTCTCCAGTACTTCGACTAACCCCCCCCCCCCAAAAAAAAAAAAAAACCCTCTTCCCAGTTGTGTTGGACTAATGGCACTTACTGTAGTTATTAACCTAGTTAACCCAATGTAGGTATGTATACAATGATATAAACTTTAAAGCACTTTTTGTAAGTCGTTCCGGATTAGAGCGTCTGCCAAATGCCTAAATGTAAATGTAAATTAGTAAAAGTGAGGTGAGAAGGGCGTTGAAGAGGATGAAGAGTGGAAAGGCTGTTGGTCCTGATGACATACCTGTGGAGGTGGGGAAGTGCTTAGGAGAGGTGGCAGTAGAATTTCTGACTAGTTTGTTTAACTAGATCTTAATCAGCGAGAGGATTCCAGAACAGGGCTGTGCAGAGACGTTTAAAGGGGCGGGTGCTCAAAGTAAAAATAAATAAAAAAGTTACGTTAAAAACGGATTACTGAGGGATCCACTGCCTTTAGCAGCCTCACACAGCTCCTTGTAGCTGTTTCTTCCTCCCCTCCTTACAAGGCATGTCTGGAATATTTATTATATTATTAGTAATAATTTAAAAAAATCTATACACATAAAACACACAAACATGCACATGCAGTGCTTATTAAATGTTTAAACTGTAGAGATACAATAATTTTACAGCTGTAAAATCAGCATTTCATCTAATTTGAAATATAAACCTAATATCATCTGTTACTTAATATATTTTCTTTATAAACAGTGTTTTTTTAATATCATAAATATAATAATCCATAATTATGTGGATATCAATATTAGATAGTTTTTAGTGAAATAAAAGGCCTCCAGAAAAGAAGGGAAAAGTCCTGTAACTTACTTTAAAACAAAAGATGTTCCCTAAAACGGTGGACAGAGCTACAGACCTCCCTGTAACACCCTTACCCAGCACTACTTGTGCAGTTCATAAAAGGACAGGTAATGTTTGTTGCGCTGTTGCACAAACAGCACGTTCATTTATTTAAATTCATTTGTTGTTATAGACTATAGTGTGCGTCGTACACCCTATTTACTGTTTTGCTGCAGTCTGCACCTTCCAATTAATTTGCCTGTTTCTCCTCCAACTCCGCACCAGCCTGCAGAAAATGTGTGTGCACTTTGCGAGCTCGTACCCGGCTCGTAACGAGCGCGTTCTGCCCTCAAGGGCGAGCATTGGTTAATGGCAGTCATGTGACTAATGCAAGCCAGATCCTTTTATTGAGCAAAATTAAGATATATAGTTATATTTTATTGTTGAGGGGCAAAGACAGGGTTCCATACTCACATACACATAAAAAAAATCAACAACTACAACGAAAGAAAAAAAAAAAAAAACAAGGAAAGGGCACTTGAGGCATCTTGAAGGAAAGGGGCGGGTGCTCAAGCACCCCCCCCCCCCCCCCCCCTGCACGTGCCTGTTCCAGAAGAATGGAGGAGAAGTGTATTGGTGCCGATTTTTAAGAACAAGGGAGATGTGCAATGCTGTGGCAGTTAAGGAGGTATAAAGCTAATGAGCCATACAATGTGGGAAAGAGTAGTGGAAGCTAGGTTAAGGGCAGAGGTGAGCATTTGTGAGCAGCAATATGCTTTTATGCCTAGAGAGAGTACATCAGATGCAGTATTTGCTTTGAGGATGCTGGTGGAGAAGTACAGAGAAGGTAATAAAGAGTTGCATTGTGTCTTTGTAGATTTAGAGAAAGCGTATGACAGGGTGCCGAGAGAGGAGCTGTGGTGTTGTATGAGGAAGTCTGGAGTGGCAGAGAAGTATGTTAGACTGGTACAGGACATGTATGAGAGCACTAAGACAGTGGTAAGATGTGCTGTAGGTGTGACAGAAGAGTTCAAGGTGAAAGTGGGTCTGCATCAAGGATGGGCTCTAAGCCCCTTTTTGTTTGGTCTGGTGATGGACAGGATGACAGATGAGGTAAGACAGGAGTCTCCATGGACTATGATGTTTGCAGATGACATTGTGCTTTGTAGCAAGAGCAGCGAACAGGTGGAAGAAAATTTGGAGAGGTGGAGGTACAGTATGCTCCAGAAAGCAGAGGAATGAAGGTTAGCCGCAGCAAGACGGAATACATGTGTGTGAATGATAGGGACCCAATAGGAACAGTGAGGCTACAGAGAGCAGAGGTAAAGAGAGTGCAGGATTTTAAGTACTTAGGGTCAACAGTCCAGAGCAACGGAGAGTGTTCAAATGAGGTGAAGAGGCGGGTACAGGCAGGTTAGAATGAGTGGAGAAAAGTGTCAGGTGTGTTGTGCGATAAAAGAGTACCAGCGAGAATGAAAGGAAAGGTGTACAGGACAGTGGTGAGACCAGCGATCAACAGTCAACAGTCCAGAGCAACAGAGAGTGTTCAAATGAGGTGAAGAGGCGGGTACAGGCAGGTTGGAATGAGTGGAGAAAAGTGTCAGGTATGTTGTGCGATAAAACAGTACCAGCGAGAATGAAAGGAAAGGTGTACAGGACAGTGGTGAGACCAGCGATGCTCTACGGCTTAGAGACAGTGGCACTGAAGAAAAGACAGGAGGCAGAGCTAGAGGTAGCAGAGATGAAGATGTTGAGGTTCTCTTTGGGAGTGACAAGGATGGATAGGATCAAGAATGAGTTCATCAGAGGGACAACCCATGTTAAATGTTTTAGAGATAAAGTCAGAGAGGCCAGATTGAGGTGGTTTGGACATGTTCAGAGAAGAGATTGTGAGCATATTTGTAGAAGGATGCTGAGGTTGGAACTGCCAGGCAGGAGGTCTAGAGGAAGACCAAAGAGGAGATTTATGCATGCAGTGAGAGAGGACAAAAAGTTAGTTGGTGTGAGAGAAGAAGATGCAGAGGATAGGGTTAGATGGAGGCAGATGATTCGCTGTTGCGACCCCTGAAAGGGAACAGCCGAAAGACAAATCATAATCCATTCTCTTCTTTTAAATTCTATGCATTCCAAAAAAAAAAAAAAAAAAGATTTTGGTAATTAAATAATTTATTGTCTGAATATTATTTATTTGTGCAGCTTTAAACTTTATTTCCTTAAGGTGTGAAGTTGGATGATAACATATGAATTATATAGGACAACCAATAGCCAACTAGGATACCAGCAGGGTACATAAAGTTAATGCTTACGCTTTGCAACTAGTATATACTGTACTGTACTGTATGTAACACGTATAACGTAAATGACGCAAACCACTATTTGTTCTATTAAGACAGTACATTGTCTTTGTGATTATGTGAAATGTACCCCATACTATAGAATGACTAAAATACAATTTGGTACATACAATACCATGCTGATGAACATACAGTACAGTATGCATTCATTTTTGGGCAATTTAGCTTCCACCCATACTGTATATAGTTTTGTTGATTAATAACCACTTTAAATTATATACTTTTAAGAAACTATTCAAGTTTCACTTAATTATGCCTTTTCTGTCTTTTAATATTTATCATATTTAATTACTTTTAGTTTGTTTTTCAATAATTTGGCAAGCAGATTTGGATTTTTCTAGCCATTTTAAAAATCTATTTTTCTACTATTTTTCTGTAAATAGTACCTCCTTGCTTGCAACGCCACTTGTTTCAGTCCTCTGTATATACACCTTATCTTTATTTCTGTATTTACTTTGTATTTTTTTACTTGTATACATGGCCATTCTTATCCATGTTATCATCACCCTGTTTTTTTATGTTTTCAATTCTGTTGTCTGAGGATATGACCTTTGCCTGCCAGTTTTTGGATTTTGATCATCAGATTGCCTTTGGTAACCTTGTTTGCCTGAGCTTTGACCTCTTGGATACTGACTATGCTTTTTACTGACAACACTAATAAAGGAGTTTACACTCTAAGCCTGCATTTCCACAGGCCTCCCGCAGGACCTGACGCAACAGCTTGTGGTGTGGGACTAATTTGGATGGTTGCAGGTGAAAGTGGGCAGTCAAGCAGTGCCTGTAGTTATGAGAGAGAAATAAAAGACTATGAAGAAATACAGCACAAATTGTGCAACAATAATAAATAATTGAAGCAATAATGCTTTTTTCTGACTCTCACCTAAAATTATTAGATGTAGGGGTACATAGAATAGTGTCCACTTACTGAACAGAGCTCAACTGAAGAACTCTACCAATAATAATGAAACTGCTGCTGAAGCTAATGCTGCTTGTATTTGTGGTCTATACAAAACAATAGAAATTAAGTAAGATCACTGTTATGGTAAAGCAGCAACATCATTAGATTTCATGTTTCAGGAACTATTGGAATGTTTTATATAACTAATTATAATAAATCCGTACTGCATTCATAAACATTAATTACCATCAGCATTAACAGTAATAGGAATAATTATTTGGATGATAAGACAATTTTCAGATTATTGCCTGTGTACATAACCACCATGGATTTGAAATGAAGTAATAAAAGATGTGATTGAAGTGTAGCCTTTCAGCTTTGATTTAAGGTGTCACAATAATAATTATCATAATAATAAATAAATAAATCTCATTGAAATGTAGCAATTACAGATATATTTAATGTCCTCCTGCCCAATAATTATTTGTTGACTAATAAGCAGTTTTGTGGTCAAGTGTGACCTGTTTTTTTCATTATTTTATGACAAATTAAGGAGATGAAAATTCTGTTGAATTTGCATTTAAATCTATTCATGAAAACTTGCAATGTGTGGTTCAAAGAGGTGTCATTGCAAATGAAGGAAGCAATCATAAGGCTGAAAAACATAAAAATCATCTTATGTTTGTGTTTCATCTTGGAAACTATGAGTGGCCAAATCAATAATTGGGCACATTCTTAAAAAGATGGAATGCACTGGTGAGCTCAGCAAAACCAAAAAAGCATCACAGAAGATCACAGAAGAATCAAAATCTATGTGAATTACAGTATATCCATAGTGAAAAAAAAGAAGGAAGGAATAAAACAAGAAAGAAAGAAAGAAAACAATTCCAGCATCTAGCCAAGTCAAGAACACTCTCAAGGTGGGAGGCATATTGCTGTTGTCGATGTCTACTATCAAGAGATGTTTGTATGGATTTAATTGGATTTAAATTGATGCAATTTTTTAAATTCAATTTAAAAGGCTTGCCAAGTTTCGAGATACAGTAGATTCTTTGGATAGATGAAACCAAGCTTGGACCAAAATTATGGAATGAGAAAAGTATTGAGATGGAAAGGAAAAGGTCATGATCCACAGCACACCTCATCATCTGTCAAGCATGGTGTAGTGTTATGCCATGAGCATATATGGCTGCCAGTGGAACTAGGTCACTGCTGTCTATGTACAGTATGATGTGACTGCTTAAGGAAGAAGCTGGATGAATTTTGAAGTGTATAGAGTTGTATTTTCAGTCTAGTGCTACAAAACTGATAGCACAACACTTTACAGTACAAATGAATAAAAATACAAACTATACATGAAAGAAAACCAGGAGCTTCTCAAGGCAAAAAAATAAAAAATAAAAATTTAATGGAAGTTCCCTCTTAGAGGCCTGAGCCAGTTATCTGACCTCAAACCAACTGAGCATTCTTTTTACCTAATGAAAACAAACCTGGAGGCAGAAAGGCCCACCAGTAAGCAGCAACTGAAAGCAGTTGAAATAAAGGCCTGGCAAAGCATCTAAAGGGAGAAAACTCAGCATTTGGTCATGTCCATGGATTCCAGACTCTATCCAATCTTTGACTCCAAATAATATTCATCCGTGTATTTAAAAAAAACAAAAAACACTTATGTCGATACTGTATATCAGTTTGTCAAATGAATTTTAAAGCTTACTGTAAAAAAAGACTATAATGACTCTAATTCTTATTTATTTATTTCTTCTTCTTCTTCTTCTTCTTATTATTATTATTATTATTATTATTATTATTGAATTAAAACTGAATGTTTACACTTCAATACCAATTTAATGGTTTTATGTCTTATCCAAAGTGGCTATACAGGCAAAATCACATCACTGCCCAACTACTTTTGGCTCTGATGCTATTAAAGAGTATATGCATACATTAATTTGCCTAACATTTTTATTTAATGACTGTTTAATGACATACATGATAAGAAAAAGTGACGTAAACGTACACATACATTTTTGCAACTATAAACCACACAAAGTTATGGCAATATCTCAAATCAGCTGGAATAAGTTATAAACATTATTAATTAAGGTAGTCACACATGCAGAATGTGTTACCTTCCATAAGTTTCATTAGCAGTAAGTTACTGTACAGTAACATCTGTTCTTTCTTTCCTTTTTTTTTTAGGTTTAAAGTGTGTCTTTTCCTGCAGGTTGTAGGGTTTATTTCATATAATTTTGACTGATGATTTCTATTTTTGTTAACCTGCCAATCAGTCTCGATGGATGTAATTAGATGATATCAAAGGTAAGTCAGAGCCATGGTTAATTAGTCATATTGAAACATATGGTGTGTTCATGGTCTCAAACCTAAAGCTCATTCAATAACTTTTTTGAGGTTTGTTAAATAAAACACCTAATTTCTTAATATCCTATGTTGACTGGCAAGATTTTGTGCACCTAAATGTACACTAAGTATAGAGGCTCTTAGGCTCAAAGCAGAGATCAGATGTGGTTAATGGTAGGGTAGGTAGTTCTGATTAACTTTATTTATACATCAGATAATCATTCAAATTTGAAAAGCATTAAATTGCTATAATGTTTTGTGGATTTTAGAGAATAAGCATTACCCACATAAGATAAGCATCACCTGAGGAGAATGAACATCACCTTTACAAAATAGGCATCACTTATAGAAGATAAGCATCCCCTATATAGGATAAACATCACTTATAGAAGATAAGCATCCCCTGTAGCAAAAAAACATAACCTATAGAAGATAAACATCAATTATAAAAGATAAGGATCACCTATAGAAGATAAGTTCCCTTTCAAAAGCTACACTCAATGCTGCGCTGAAACTCAATCGTTTCCCATAGTGCTTTCAGCGCAGCATCTTGTTCCCGCTTTTTCAGGGAACAGGGTTACAGAAAAGTAACCCGAGACGTTTCACTTATTAGAGATAAGCATCACTTACAGAAAATAAGCATCTCCTGTAGAAGACAAGCATCACTGATAGAAGATAAGCATCACATATCAATGATAAGCATCAGCTATAAAAAAAAATAAGCATCACCTATGATAAGCATCACCTAGAGGACAAGCATCAATTATGAAGGATAAGCATCATCTATAGATGACAGGCATCACCTATAGAAGATAAGCATCACATAAAAAAATAAGCATCACCTAGAGGACAAGCATCACTTATGATAGGCATCACCTATAGAAAATAAGCATCACCTACAAAAGATAAGCATCACCTATAAAAGATAAGCATCACATATCGAAAATAAGCATCACCTAGAGAATAAGCATCACCTATAGAAGATAAGCATCCCTTATAAAGGATAAGCATCATATATACTGTAGAAGGTAAGCATAAGCTGGCAGATCACTGCAAGCATCACTCATCAAATAAGACAGCCACATATAGAAAATAGGCATCACATATAGAAGATAGGCATCACTTGCAGAAGATAAGCATCACTTGTCATTTGGCAACAATGCTATTTGTTAGCTGACATTTAAATCCCTTTAATCTTGTTTTCTGTGTAAAGGTGTATTATTATGAAAGATATAGATATAACATATAGATATCAGATATCCTGTTGTTGTGCTATTCTTCACAGATTTTTCTTATTTATAACATGGCCAAGAATTGCCAATGCTGATATTACATCAATAAATAGAGACTTGAGATTTTGGTTCTCAGCGTCAACAATCCTAAAAGCATTAATCTCACATGAAAGTGATATACTTTGACCTATGTAAAGGAGATTCTAATCTGCAATAATAGACTACAAACACTGGTTCATGCTTCATTTTTATTTATTCTGGACTTATGTGTTTGCTTAATCAAAGTCCTTGTCACACAACTTAGCCTTATTTTTAAGGAGCTCCCCATCTGCTTTGACAATCTGTTTTGATGGAATTTTCTCTCTCTCTCTCACTCTCTCTCTCTCTCTCTCTCTCTCTCTCTCTCTTGCTCTCTTTTACACTTCACTCATATCTCAGCTGCTTTATGTTTCACCGCTCCCACTCCATGTGGTGCAATGAAAATGATAAGTTGAGAGCGATCACAGTGCTGAATATCAACACATCCGTAGCACCTCCAGAGGAATCGAGCTGCACAAGATCTCTGAATTTTATTTATTTATTTATGTATTTATTTATTTACCAAAGATAAAAAAAAATCTGATTATGTGACACTACTTCTGAAATGCATAAAAATAGAAAACCTGGAATACATTCTAAAATCTCCAATAATCTTTATCTATATTTTTAATGAATTGAACTGAAGTATCCTAGTTATGCACACAACATTATTTGCAACAATATGTGATAATCTCATAATTATGCATTAGAACTGATCTTTTCACAATTTCCCCAATTATGTAACTACACTGGTAATAAAGCTTTTGGTAATACTGTACTTTTGCTAATAAAGCTTTTGGGATTACACTAAAATGTTTGTTTTACAAATTGTTGAAACTCATAAACTAAATAGAAATATAAAGAAGTAAAACCAAAAAAGAAACCGTAAGGCGTGGAATTGAAAGCAGGAATGAGATGTCACGCTGAAATGAGAAGATTATCTGGGCTATTTAAAGGGGTTCGTGTGATTGGGAAAAGCTGTGCATGTGCATGTTCAGGGCACAGTGAATTTCAACATGAATTATGTGATGAATCAAATGATGTGGTCAGTTCTGAAATGGATAAGGATCATGGGAAACAGAGTTTGACTTAATAGAGAATAAAGGATACAAAAAATTTGCTCAGAATCCTGGAAAAAATTAAGCAAGATTGGCAAGCATGGTGATAAACATGATCACAATATCACATAGACTCACCGGTGGTTGGTGAGTACTATACTGTATATTACAGGGTGCAGACAACCACCAAAGAAACAATGCAAGAGAGCCAAAACATAGGAAACAAACAATAAAGTACTGCCTTATCTTTCTTACCTTTCAAACCACCAAGATAGTTAACTTGGATTTAGTGGAATATTGGAGAAAACAACTAACTAAATATGTAATGTCATGATAGGATGTGTCACTTAAAGTGTATGCAATGCCAGAATGTGTGCATACTTCTTTACCTGGACAGGAGTCACATGAGATTAGCAAGATGAGTAACAGAACACATCAAGATGTTTTTGGTAATCTCTTTGTCTGTTTGTTTGTGCACGCATCACGTAAAAACTCCTGAACTCATTTTAATGGGGTTTGCACAGCTGTATTTGGCCGAGTTTGAGGTAACATACTGTATACTGTAGGCTTTGTTCCATTGCAATCGGCCACAGGGAGAGAAGTTTGAAATTTAAATAGACAATGCCCTGATATCATAAAAAAATCGAACCTAATATAAATCATTAGTTTATCTCAAAATTTAACAGATGCCGCTGTACATTTGATGTATTGTGCAATTGAACTCTGTTTAATAAACACAATCACACCTTCATTGTGTGCACTTCACGATAACACGTAAAAATTTTAGTTCATTCCAAAATTCAAAAAGTACATGGCATTGTAAAATTTTTAAAACACGCTTATAAGTGTGCAATTAAATTCCACGTGAACAAAGTCACGGGCACAGCTGTCACTTCTTTGTGTCTGTCTCAACAACCACCTTATTAAAGATTGCTCAGAATCTAAACATTATGCATTTATTTGTGGCAAAACAATAAATTTCGCCCAATATGCTAAAACAAATTTTTTTTATTATTATTTTACTTCTACATGTCTCAGTCCCTGGCTGAATCTGACATGTGATCATTGCACCAGCACCATAGTCCTACTGTCTCCACATTCATTTCAAAAAGAGGAAAAAAGTTTTAAACCTCACAAATAGGCAGACATATTTTCTGAAATGTAATAATTAGAACAATAACGACTACATTATGACAAAATCTTTAGAACAAACAGACATTGGACATTAGACATTGTGACTCATTTTTGCCCATGTCTGGACTATACATAGCGAGACCAAAACCTACCTCTGCCGCAGACGAGAAGTTCATTTAGAGTTATCAGCCTGAAAAATGACCAATTACCAGCACCTCAGATTAGAGGCGTTATGAAGTCTGTACAGAGCAGAAGTAGCAGACAGATCTCAATATCAACTGTTCAAAGGAGATTAATGCATTTTTTGGTTGCCTTCAGCCAGGGGCGGACTGGCCATCGGGAGCACCGGGACATTTCCCGGTGGCCTGGCGGTCATTCTGGCCTGCCGGCTGCCGCTGTGCAGACGATCAGCCTGGCATGTGATAGGCTGGTGTGCAACTACGAATTAATTGACGGATCTCTCAATCTACGAATCAGGCAATGGAAAGGGAAGGGAAAATTAGAAGATCAGGAGGGAAAATTCCACTCCCACATGACCTCCCACATGACCCAACGTCAGCGACGCACTGCCTAATATCTGGCTATATCCAGAAACAGGGTATATCTGATTAAATCGTTAAAAAAATGGAGCGTAAACGCAAAGGAGGAGCAGAGAGAGAGAGCGTATAAAAAGGAAAAAAGCCCCGGCCGCAGACGCAGCAAGCTGTTGCAAAATCCCAGCCATGTTCGCCAGTAAGGGAACAGGTCGGTCAGGATTACATTTACATTATATTTATAATAATTTGGCAGACGAACACTTTCATCCAAATCACTTACAGTAGATAATCACAATAGATAAAATTAAACCAACAAACGAGCAACAATATGTAAGTGCTGCTGTGCTGTGTCAAGTCTCGTTTCGTCTACATGTAGCATATTTTTTATATAATAAATAAAAATGAATAAAAAGTAGACAGAATAGTGTGAGTGGGTCAAATTGTTTTAAATAATAAATAAATCAAGTAGATGGTATGGAAAAGAATACAGTATTAGTTATTTAGATTTTTCATTTCTAGTCTACAATATGCAGCCTACAATGTTTGTTTATTTATTTATTTAGTAAAGGTGAGGAAGGAAGCAGCAGTAGCACTAGTGCTGCAAATGCTCCTGCTGTTGAGCTACAGTAGAGGTGGTGGACAGTCCAGCGTTTGAGTCAGAGCAGGAACCTTCAGGTAAAGTTTAAGATAAGCAAAACTAAACATGCAGGCAGCAGCCTATACTTTTTAAACAACATGTGCTTTTTATGATTTATAAGATCAGTAGTAGGACTGTGATTTGGGGACATACAACTGATGTCTGCACAATTATAAATATAGATTATTGAACGCGCTTGTTTCATATGGCAGAGCAACTAGATGTGCAGAGTGAGAGAGAGAAGGATTCAGGGAAAGATGAAGGAGACAGTGAAAGCCGGTGCACTAGTAGTGCTAATTACTTACTGTTTACTCTTACTGGTCTGTTCCACATAATGCCATAATTGAGTAAACATTGTTATCTGTTACTTACGCTGTCATAGGTTTTGTTAAGTTTATTTGTGTTTGTGTTTCTGATACATTTGGTATACTAGAGTTGAGCACTGAAAATGCATAAAATGTAAAATTTCAACATGTGAATGTGTCTCTTATTATCTCTTTTAAAAAGCCAATTATCTATTTGTCATTGGTTTGGTAGTATAAATGGTGTATTCCTAGTGAGTTGTTAAGGGTTATTTTTTTTAAATCATTTATATTGCATCTGGTAGTCTACCTGTTACAATAATAGGGTTAGCCTACGAGTTTATCAGTCCAGTAGATTACATAGATTACATGAATAGGGTGGTGGTGACTGCAGCAGCAGAGGTGGCCTGGGAGTGGAGTCAAATTCCCAGCCTGAATTATTGTCCCAGTCCGCCACTGCCTTCAGCATTCCTTTACAATGTAGAAAGAAATAAAAATCAGGAACCATCGTGGAGTTAGAAAGTGACCCCAAACTTTTGAACTGTAGTGTATTTGCTGTATTTAAAGTAATTTACAAATGAAACTGACCTGCACGTAAAGCCCTGAATAGATCCAAAATTTTGCTACATTTCATTGCTTTTCCTTGAAGCACTTTTTTTTACATGCCCCTTCCCTTTCTGCTACACCTGGGCGCTTTCTCTACAGTACATCCTAGCATGTCTGTTTAATCCTCCCAGTGCTCTCAATGGCCAGTCCAGGCCTGGATGAAAGTAAAAAAATGTAAGTTAATAAAAGGTATTGATATCAACTTAGAACTGCATAGGTAATATTGCAATTGTTTCAGGAACACTTAAATGGGATGTATCATTACACAATTATTATTTGACACAGGATTACATTTAAACAGAAAAAACTTGTGCAAATGAGATATCGGCCACATTTAAAGCAAATAATAGCATATAACATTAAAGTAATCACGTTCAAACCAGGTCCTTAAGCAAAGGCTTTTCCAATGATTTAGTTCATTATTTGATAATGAAAGCCAGAGAAGGTGCACCATCTATAAAGCGCAGTAAAAAATAGTCCAATTTAGACTTTGAGTTTTAAAACATGAGCTCTTTCCAAAGAAGCAAAAACCACCCAACTGCAGTAACCATACATATGAAACAAACAAAAAAGGAAAGAAAATTATAAATTAAAATGGCACCAAAAACACCCCAACTAAACTAGCAAACAATTCAAAATGCACCAAACAAAACTCAAAGCCAAAACAGTAACACATTAATTTTATTGAACAACTAACGGCAATTTAAATAAATAAAATATAATGAGTACATTGGTGCCATTCACTTGAAAACCAAACCCATCCTTCTTTGCTTCTGAATGAAGATCAAGTGATCCTTACTTCAATATTTGCATCATGCACTTTTATTTCAGATCTTCATAAAATCTCACTTAAAACAGTCTCTAAAGTTTAACAAATTCAAAAAATAATTCAAATATTTTCCTCCTTCAACAATCTACTACTACCAAGCAGCTCACTAACTCCAAAAACCCTGTGTACCACAAGTTTGTTGTACCACACATTTCATTGTCTAATAAATAAAACTTGTACAGTATACTGTATCTATGGCATTTTAGTACACATGTCTTGGTAGTGATGATCTTCTTTGCATTGTACTATAGAATTAATAAATACACTGCCTGTATGAAAAAAAAATTGCACACTCTAAGATTTCATCTGACCACCTGCAGTTTTGTGAAAATGATTTATCATGCTCAATGAACATTTCTTTCACAATTTGAATCCTGAAATATGCCCATGCTATCAAGTAAGGAAATTCCATTGATTTGAATGACCGGGTCAATCAGTCCATTCAGCTCATCACCTGACTTTTTATTCCCACACAATGTTAAGCCTAGACCTGATTTAAGTAACCTTAGATCATAAAACTGCTTCCAGAGTTTTGTACAGTAAAAACTATGCATGATGAGTGCATCACTTCATGGCCTTCGCTTAATACCCTGATGAAACTATAACTCTGAAATAGGGTCAATCTGCATTCATCAAACCACATGACCTTTTTGATTGCTCCACGGTCCATTCTTTATGCTCCTTAGCAAACCGAAGCCTTTTTGTCTCATTAGTCTCACTACCAAGTAGTTTTCTTAAGGCCACACAGTTGTTTAGACCTAATCCTGCGAGTTCTTGTGACATTGTGTCATGTGGAAATACTTTTCTTCTCTTGATTAAACATAGCTGTGGTTTCTACAGAATTTAATAATGTGTTGGTTTTTAAACTAATTCCAGTTACTCCATATCTCCTTAGTTTTTCTTTTTTTTTTTGCTTGTTGCTGGTTAATAATTTGAGGATTCTAAAATGCCATTTTTTTAATGGTTAGGCAGGGTATAATTTCAGTGTCATGATGCTGACTCCTATGTAAAGTCCAACCCCAGGTCTCTTAGAGAAACAAGTGTAGCTGGTTGCATGTATTCTGTCAAAAACATGTGCTTTAGATGTTTCTGAAGAATCTTTACTCTCCACCATGCACCTCGCCCCCAGTGGAATGAGAAACAGAGAGATAGCAAGTTGTTTTGCTCTGGCATTTTTTAAATATTCTTTTGTTTTCAGTATGTGCAATTCCCTCTCTCTCTCTCTCTCTCTCTCTCTCTCTCTCTCTCTCTCGCTCTCTCTCTCTCTCCCTCTCTCTCTCTTTCTTTCCCCGACAAAGTTGCCGTGTGTTTTATTAAAATGCAAAGCTGGTGTAGTGTTGTGTGTATCTTCCTGCCCGCTGAGACAATGCTAGCATCCACACGCTCTTTGTGCTGCTCCTTCACTCAATGTGTGTTTTCACTTCCCCATCTTCCCTTTTCTCCTTCTGTTTGCATATATCATTTTTCTTCTGACTTTGCTTCAGAAAAGTTTAGGGCAAGTAGGGACACTTTCTTCACATTGCTCTGAACAGGAAGTGTGAGAGCTTCTTAAGCTTTTCAGGACTAAACCTGGCAAACACACAGGGTATTTTTTATTTTTTTTTTGTCATTGCACTCACTGCTACACCTGTCTTTAGCCTCCCCCAATACCCTGTCATTCATTGCTACACCCTGTCATTCATTGCTAAACATTGGACAGAAAACTGTAGGAGAAACTGTGTCAGTACAAGGCATATCCATTAGGAGACGACAACATTTTTGGGCCTGAATTACTAGGAACAGTAATAAGGAATAACTGCATATGTATTGCATGGATTTATTTACAATAACTTACAAAATAAAATGTCATCACATTCAACATACAGTAGGGAGAGATGCAATGCAATGTGAACATTAAGTGTTCCTTGACCAATACAGTCAAGATGTGTTCTTACATCTTTTGGGTCTACTCATTAAAAGCCAGAGCATCTGTTTAGTTTGGGTTCCAAGGGAGCAATAGTACCTGTTTTGCTAAAATACAATAAAATGGTGTTAACCCAACAGAGGAATGCGTTAGCAAATTTTAACATGGCATGACCCTAGCCTCATGACCACGATCTGCCTCGTGTTCAAGGCAATGACTACTAAAGGACTCTACTCTGTTTCTGATTGGTTCTCTCCACCTGGCTATTGAAGTTATTGAAGTGGATTATAACCTGATGTTACAGTACACTTCAGTTTGTTCAAATATCCATGGTAGACTATAGAGATTAAAAGATTAAGAGTCAGTAAACTTAAATTGTATTATCAAATATACTTAATGACCATTAATCACAATTTTAAAATACTTATTATTAATTTGCGTAAAAAAATACATTACAATGTCTAGATTAATGACATGATTTTGTAATATTGACAGCCCTAATTTATTACCAAGTATATAACCGAAAAACTAATGACAGGAGCATGGTCACCCGAGGCAAAAGGTAGCCTGTATAGTCTGAGCCCACAGAAAAGCCAATGCAGCACAAATCATGAAAAAAGTCATTGGTGATCACAATAGAAAGGCACCAGAGCATCCAACACTCCACAGCCTGTAATGCACAAAGCCCAGAAATATCTCACTGATTTATATTCTGATAAAGAGCATATGGGATGCACGGGTCAAACAAGCCCAATCCACAGAGGTCCTAATCAACAAACCCCAGCACTCAAAGGATCCACTGTCCACATCCTGGTGCCATACACCCCCAGATGTCTTGCCCTGAAAGGCCAGAGGTGCCCCAAAGGCACAAGGGGAAATTACACAATATGTTTTGCTTCGTATGTTATGGCTGCCCTTATGCACTGCCTTTCTTAGAACTCCCTTTTTCCAAAGACATATCTGTAACGACTTATGATTGTATTTAAGCCCCTATTATCTCTTGTTTCAAACTTTCTCATAAACTGAAAGCCTTCTTTTTTGTTCCTTAGCTGCTGTTGGTACGAAGTTGCCCCTCAGCCAATATGCTACTGTAGGTGCCAATTGATCTCAAATTTCTGAAAAAAATGGACTCAAAAGTCTCCTCCAAGCTAGGTGGTCCATGCCAGTGCTTCTGGCATTGCTGAGGGAGTTTTGGTTTGGCAGATCTGGTTTTGCAGATCTTCCTCAATCTGCTTGATCCGTGTTTTCTGCGATGTTGTTTGTTCGATTTTTCACTGTCCAGGTCGTTCTCTCCAGAGTGATTGGTACAAATGGTTCTCCTTCCTTCTTCAACTACACCTTTCCTGTGTGTTAGAACGACAATGGCCTTCTTCCATGCGCATAGGCGCCCTTGAGCTGAGTCCATACCAGATGGATTTCGCCATGTGCGCTCTTATTTGTGTGGATTCTGGAATAGACTATATCCCACTCTCAGGTTGTTTGACGTTGCAAGGGACAGAAGGTGCATTTGATTGTTGTAGATGTCTCCAAGAACAAATCGACCAATCACTGATTTCCATCCATTTCTGTCTACAGCAATATAGTCATCCAGCTAGGATGACCATCTCGGTCTGAAGGATTAAGTCAAAGTACTTGCTGAAATTGATTGTAGAAGTCATCCGTGGTCAAATCAGGACTAGTGTTGGTGATGATGTGGGTCTTAAAGCTACCCTTGATGGTGAGGATTGCTAAATGGTCAGATAAGGGCAGGAAAGAAATAACACTGTTGGCAGCTTGACTGTAAATCATAAATACAACACCGGCTTCACGCTTTTGTCCTCCAGAGTAAAATACCATTATTGTGTCATTGCTTGATGTCGGTCGGAGTGTTGTTGTCCCAGATCTAGTGATTTATACTTTACTGTAGATAAAGATGTAAACAATGTTATGCACCAGGATGGCTCGCATGCAATGATTTCCTTCTGCCCAACACAATGTCCTGTTCGAACATTCCGTGTTGCTATTTTTACTTCAGTTTGTGATGTGATCATTTTCTTTATTCGGCCAGTAGCTCATAGTGCTGTAGTGGATGCAGTTGCAAACACTATATAAACAGATTCAAGTAACCAGGTACAACTGTAGTAAACCAACTGTAAGAGATTACTTGGATCAAGTAGACATGGCAATGCAGACTAAATGTCAGGAGCACAAAAATGGAACCAAAACCGAAGAGACAAAACAGTAATGACAAATGGAGCTGCACAGCAGAAAACCTCACAATGTACAGTAAGTAGGAAAGATGTGCAGTATTTGTAATAGAACTAATGAAATATGTAAGCTAGAATATGGTCACATGACACATTGCAAAATCCAAGTGAAGTGAATTTTAGAATGAAAGCATTTCCTGGAGCCTTAGTAGGGCTGGGTAGAACTACAGTATACGTAACAATATGTACCATATTTTTTTTTTTTTTAAAGGCATGGGTGCTACAGTACATGTTGCCATTTATTTTACCAAGACATCCACATTTCTGTTTAAAATACCTCTACTCAATTTCTAATTATGTTTGTATGGTGAAATATTTGACAGACCTGTAATACCTTTTCCCTGTTGCCATCTGTCAGTACAACTGAGGCGAGAACACTGGTTAAACTTTAACAATTTTCTCCTTAAATATTAGTGCAGAATGGGGATGCCTCTGTCTGGTAATGCAACATTTATAACCCTTTCCAAGGTGTATGAATCTGTATTTTAGTGTGTTCTTGTGTGTGTTTGTGTGTGCATGTGAGAGAGAGAGAGAGAGACAGAGAGAGATACGTGAGGTTTCCCAGGTGTTCCATCACAGTGCTAATTAAATAATGTACAAGGCACAAAAACAGCAGGCTTCTCTCTGTTCCAATCAGCCTTGGGTTGCTGGAGTTTCACATCCATTACCAGTTGTTTTAATATGAAATGTAATCCTTATCCCCTTCCCTACTGGCCCTTTCTCACTAACAGCTCTCCCTGGTGGATCAAATCAGTTGACTACAAACATGCAAGCAGTCCAAATTGGCTTCCAGGGGTGCTAAAAATCAATCCAAACTAAACATTTGCGGGTAACCAAGCCTTAGGTGGGGAAAAAAAGCCAAGGCTGTTTTGAGTAACACTAGACACAACAAGTCACTGCACTCCTGACATAATGACTAGCTGCATTGCAAAATAAGGATAGATGGATATGATAAAGCAATAAGATAGCAGGTAATTGGTTTCCTAGTATGAAGTAACTTTCAAGTTCAAGGATGTGCCCAATATAAGATCTTATACCTTTTGATGATCTCCCATAGTTATTGGAACTGGGACATGCATTGATGCTTTCAGTGGGAATTTGTCCCAACAAATGGCTTAACAAAGTCAAATACATATATATATATATATATATATTTTTTTTTTACTGTACTGTATATACCTACTATAGAGAAAGGAGTTTAAATCAGTTAGATTTTCCTACTAATAGTAAAGAATACTGTTACTATTTTAATTAACGTTGCATCACAGCAATTAAAAAATATTGACAATGGGATATGATAAAATATATTTTTTATAAAACTTATAAAACTAAAACTTTTGGACCCTGCTGTGCCTTATTAAAATCTAAGTGGTCCCATCTGACAGTTATGGCTAAGGCATCTATAGTAAAATACATGACAAAGGCTTCATGACTGACACACTGAAGTTACACTTGTGAAAATGTCAAGCAGAAAAGACTTATTCTAACACAGGAGAAATTCAGTCTCAGCCAGGTGCTTTTCAGAACTGTTTTAAGGGATGGGGTATGGCATGGTGGTGGATCTGTTCAGGAGGTAGCACACATCATTAAGGGAAGTTCTGAAAAAGCCCTTTGCCTCTGGGGAGGAGATGTCAGTCCGTTCCTCCCATTGGAGTTACCTTCCTTTTAAAATATGGAAATCAAACAGTGCTTGGTGGAATTCAAATAAAAAAATGGTGAACTGCTTTTAAGCCATTTAAAAAAAAATGATGCATTCAGGATGAGTACACTATGGAGACCTGTTACTTTTCCATCACATTTGGTTGTTTTTATTTTACAAATATTATTCAAAAATATATTATTTCCCCCAGAGTGGCGCAGTGGTATTGAGCTACCAGTCCGAAGATTGCAAGTTTGAATCCTGGGTTATGCTGTAGCCTCCCGCAGCAGGGGAGCCTAGAGAAAGCTGATTGGCTGAGCTGTCTTAATGGGACATTTAGACAGGAATGGGCATAGCACTCTCACATCAATCATGGCAATGCTATTCAATCATGGGGTTTGCTATTCAATCATGCTCACACAAGCAAAAGTTGTGCATACTGTATCTTATGAGTGTGGTATGCCATCGGTGTAAGTGCAGTTGGTATCACATATCACAGAGGAAACACATGATAGCCTTCGCCCTCCCAGGTTGGTTATTGTGTCTTTGATGGGAAAGTGCCCTAGTGATGGTGGGAATTTGGGGTGGGGGTGATAAAAAAAATCAGAAAAATAATCAATAAAAAAAGAACATATGACTGAAAATCTTGAAGGATTTTGAGAACACACAATATGTACTTAGCTCTCTGTGTTAATTGCTGTAGTCTCTAAATGTTTAACACCTGAAATTGAGTGTGAAATATTTTGAGACAGAGAAGCTTTTCAGTCATAGACTGCGAGTCATGAGATTCAATATAGCTCCATACTTTGTTTAATAGCAAAACATTATTCTCTGGTACTGTACATATGTTTTACATGAATGTTTTACAGTGCTGGTCACTATTATTGGCACCCCTGGTTAATATGTGTTCTTAGGCTTCTAATAAATTATTATTTTATTTAAACAATATAAAACCACAATGCAAAAGGACAAAAAAAATCCAACCTTTAATTGAAGTACAATTATTCAGTGGAAAAAAATCCCACATCAAGATTTTTTATTTTTTTACTTGAAATCATGTGTGCCACAATTATTGGCAACCCTGATGTTAATACGTCATACAATCCCGAGATGGCACTTAATCTCCTGCTATAACATTTCACGAGATTGGAGAATACAGATAGAGGGATCTTTGACAATTCCTCTTTGCACAATCTTTCTAAATCATCCTCAGAGAACAATCAGTCCTCAGTCCTCTCTTATGCACCCTTTTCTTCAGCTCATCCCACAGACTTTCAATTGGTTGAGGCCCGGGGACTGCGAGGGACATGAGAGGAGCTTGATTTTGTGTCTGCTGAACCATTTTTGTGTAGATTTTGTCATTATCTTGCTGAAAGAACCAATTACGACCCATCTTCAGCTTTCTGACAGAGGCCACAAAGTTTTAATTTAAAATGTCTTGGTATTTCAGAGAGCTCAGTAGGCCATGCACCCTAACAAGGTTTCCAGGGCCTTTGGAAGAGAAACAGGCCCACAGCATCACAAAACCTCCACCATACTTCACACCATACTTTCATTCTGCCAATGTTGGGGGATGTTACTTTTAACTTATTACATTACAAAATTACTGTCATTAAAAAGAAATCAGTTACATTACAGCATTACTTTCTGACAAAAGTAACTACTGTACAGTAGTTAGAGTAGTTTTCCATTGCAGAAAATGAAAACTCCTTTTTGATTCCTCATGCATGTTGTAATTATAATATACCATCATCATTCAGCAAAGTTTGGGCCACAATCTACTACAAAACTATTAATACCCCTATCTCACCTATGCGGTTTCGCGCAGTGGCCATAAGTACGGTTCATCATGATTCGCCACGAGTTTTGGCGCTGTGATTACACAAACTAACGGATGGTTTACATGAATTGTCTGAATAACGGACGACATTTTTTTTTTAACTCTATAACTGAGTACCTAATTGGCGGACCTAATGCGTTAGATTACTCATTACATCAAAAAAGTAATCTAAGTATTCTAATGCGTTACTTTGTAATGCGTTACACCCAACACCGTCTTCCGCATACAGTAAAAACTCGGATTGCGAGTAACGCGTTTTGCGAATGTTCTGCAAGACGAGCAAAGACCCCTCCTACTTTTGCCTTCACAGACACACAGACACAAACCCTTTCTCTCTGCTCTTCACAGAAACACTGCTCTGTCGCGATTCTTTTCAAAGGTAAAGTGCAAGTTAATTTGTTTTATTTTTAACTTTAAAGCAGTGATTCCGTTTTTCTTGTTTCTTTTTCTTGAGAGATTTCTTGTTTATTTTTCCGATAAAACAGTGTTTGCGCTGTGTGCGCACGTGGGTGTGAAAACAGTAGAGGAAGGGTAGCTGTAAGACGAGAAGGGGGAGAGGGGAGCTTACTTTAGATTCACACACATAGTGCCTGCGCGCACAAACGGACACAAACATGTATTTCTTTTTTGGGCTGAGGAATGAATAATTTGAGTTTCCATTATTTCTTATGGGAAAATTTTATCTGGTTTACGAGTGTTTTGGAATATGAGCCTGTTTCCGGAACGAATTGTGCTCGTAAGCTACGGTTCCAGGGGTTGGACAATGAAACTGAAACGCCTGGTTTTAGACCACAATAATTCAGTAGTATGGTGTAGGGCCACCTTTTGCGGCCAATACAGCATCAATTCGTCTTGGGAATGACAGATACAGTACAAGTCCTGCACAGTGGCCAGAGTGATTTTGAGCCATTCTTCTTGCAGAATAGTGACCAGGTCACTACATGATGCTGGTGGAGGAAAATGTTTCCGGACACGCTCCTTCAAGACACCCCAAAGTGTCTCAATAATATTTACTGTAGATCAGGTGACTGTGCAGGCCATGGGTGATGTTCAACTTCACATTCATGTTCATCAAACCACTCTGTCAGCAGTCTTGCTGTGTGTATTGGTGCATTATCATCCTGATACATGGCACCGCCTCAGGAAACATTGTTTGCACAAGGATTGGGCCTAGGGAATGCCATGATATTGCAGCCCAAACCATCACTGATCCAACACCATGCTTCACTCTGGGCATGCAGCAGTCTGGGTGGTACGGGCCTTCTCCACACTGTAGCTCTCCCAGATGTGGGTAAGACAAAGGTTGACTCATCAGGGAACAATACAATTTTCACATTGTTCACAGCTCAAGATTTTCGCTGCTGGCACCATTGAAACTGACATTTGGCATTGGCACGAATGAGTAAAGGTTTGGCTATAGTAGCCCAGCCATGTACATTGACCCTGTGGAGCTCCTGATGAACAGTTTTGGTGGAAACAATAGTGTTGAGGTGCACTTTTAATTCTGCAGTGAGTTTTTTTGGATACAATCCAGGTTATCACCCGGACATCCCTTTCAAACAGCTTCCTCTTGCGTCCACAGTTACTCCTGTTGGATGTGCTTCTTGGTGGTATTCTGACATTACCCTGGATACAGTACTGTACCATGGCACTTGATATATCACAAAGACTTGCTATCTTGGTCACAGATGCGCCAGCGAGACCCACACCAACAATTTGGCCTCTTTTGAACTCTGATATGTTGCCCATAATGTTGTGTGCATTGCAATATTTTAAGCAAAACTGTGCTATTACTCCGCTAATTAAAACTTCACACTCTGCTTTTACTGGTGGGAATTGCAATCAATGAAGATTGGCCACAAGGCTGGTCAAATTTAGCCATGAAATCTACAACACTAATTTGGCCAGTGTTTCAGTTTTATTGTCCAACACCTGTATATACTGGATGTAAAAACCTTTTCATTCAAAAGCTGACATGTTCTAACAAGCTATTGCTTCTGTCTGTCAACTGTATGTAGAACAAATATCTATTTCACTTCCAAATAGATAAGTCTCATTTTTATACAGAGCAAATTACAGAAATGCTTTAAGGTTGCTATCACTAATTTTTTATTTTTTTTTTACCAAGAGAATCATCAGTCAAACCCCTAATATATAAGGAGAAGGTAGATCTGGTAAGATTGTCAATGAATTAGCTGTTTGGAACTCTATAGTAAGATTATTTTACCAGCTATCTCCCAGAACAGGCTTTCCTTGTACCTGTAGAAATCAGTTGAGCAGTGCAGGGTCTGATAAATGCTTTAAAGTAAGTTGGGCTTACCAATTTTCAAACTTGACAAAAAACAAGTGACTGGACCGAAGTAATGAGGTGGTGTGGGAAAAATTAAAAACAAGTCTTGCACCTGAATTCTGCATTCTGAATCTGAATTCTGGGGTTGAATGGCACACAGAGGCAGACCTGCTAGGAGCAAGTTGCAGTAATCCAGTCTCAAAATGACAAAAGACTGAACAAGTTCCTGAATAGTCTGAGGGGATAGAAATAGACAAATTCTTCTGATGTTGTACAGAAGAAATCAACATGATTGTGAGAGTTTGGCAATACAGTATGAGCAGAAAAAGATAACTGATTCTCCATGGTTACTTCAAGGTTGTGTGTAGTGAGATTAGAGAGTTGCCGTGGGAGATATTTATGAAGATCCTGATGAGGGGATAAATCACCTGGGAAGAACTGCAATTCTGTTATGCTGGGATTGAGGTTCAGCCAATGAGCTGCCATGCATGATGAGATGTTGGAAAGACATGTAGAGATCTTGGCGGAAGCATGAGTGTCTCAGGGAAGCAAAGGACAAGATGCATTGAGTATCATCCACATAACAGTGGTATGAAAACCCATGTGAGCATGTAACCTCACCAAGAGATCAAGATAAGAGAGCGAACAGAATAAAGCCAAGTACCAAGCCTTGTGAAACGCTAGTGAGGCAGGTGTGGATCCTCACCACATATCCTTGACTATGACCTTCTACTGTAGGTAGGAATTGAATCACTGCCATGCCGTGCTACAGTGTCCAAGTTTTGTGAGCATGGACAAGAGAATCTTAACTGTGCCAAACTCTGCTGAAGGGTCAGAAAGGATGAGGACAGAAGAAGCTTTGTCTGATTTAAAAGCTTTTTTGATAGCCATAAGGTCATGCTTTGTGGAATACACTGCTTTGAAGCCAGACTGCTTTGGATAAATTGTTCTGTAAGATACAGTACAATGAGATAGTTGCTTGTTGTAGACAGTGCATTCAAGGAAAGAAATTCAAATAGAAAGAAAGGGAAAAAGTATTATCAGTCTGTAATTGCTGATTCTGCTGGATCCTGAGTGGGTTTCATTAGCATGGGAGTAACTCTTGCTCCCTTGAATTTCTTGAACCTTTGATGATGGCTATGATGAAGAGGGTAAGGTCTTTTGAGATGGTCTGAACCAGTGGAGAGGTGGTATGATTTGAGGTTGAGTTGACTTCCTGGATCTCTTCAGCTGTTAGGCTAGAAAATCGGAATCCTGAGATTGTAGTTTAATGGTTGGGTATGGCAAAGGTCAGACAAATCTTTTTTTTAATCTTTCCATTAAAAAGGCAAAGTCTTCAGCAGTCTGGCAGTATTTTACTTTCTTGTGACAGTTCTTAAGTAATTCTCTTCAACTGTTACACAGCACATCTGATAGCCAAGGAGCAGGGCATAAAATCCTCTTGTGTCTGTAACATGGATGAGGAAAGTGAGAGGAGGTAAGTGGCTCTTCTAACTCTAATGGTCTTAGAGAGATGAGTGGTGATTTCTGCAAGCAAAAGATTGAAGAAACAAGTGAGTGGACCGAAGTAATGAGGAAGTAATGATAGATGACATGAGATGCATGTGCTATGTGTGGGAAGCTATTGGGTTAGCTGCATCAGCTTTTGTTTACTGCTCTTGTTCTGAATTAAGATTAACTACTGTATATTATAATCGTATGGGACCACAGGCACATGTGCAGTCCGGCAATGCATGAACAGACATTAAATGGTTCATATCTTTACTTGGATAATGTCAAATTCCAAAGTAAAACTAAACTTGTTAGTGGAAGGAGCTGGTGATGCTGTAAGCTGAATTTTCTTTTATTTGTTATACTGTTTCTCATGATCTTCAATTTTGTCACAATTTGTGCAAAAAACCTTCCTTGATGTAATTCATTGTAACTACTTTCTGGTTGAAAAAAAAACCCACAATCAAAGCTTTGCTGTATATTATTAAACCTAACCAACAAATTATTAATATTACATATATATGAACACAAACACAACTGCAGGCTAATTTATATATTTTGATAAACCTCTGGGCAATTGAGTTCTGGCTTTTTTATCTTATATATCTTATATACAGTACAGTAAGATAATTTTTGGCTTACAATTTTGCCATTTATACTTTTTAACTACTTTTTTTTTCATCATCTGAAAGAAAAAACATATTTTTTCTTAAAACTGCAATTGATTTCATTTTGCTGTCAAACTATTCACTTTCAAAGTCATAAAAAAATTCACACAGCTTAGGTTTTATAAAAATGTACGAAAGTTAGAGTTAGTTAGGTTAATGGTTTCACAACTCAAATTACTTGTAGTATATTCATTTTATATTGTAACCCAGCTGTACAACTGTATTTATATTTAACATGCTGTTTGTACCTAAAGAGTGTCTATAAAAATGTATCAATTTGGATTTTTTCTAAATGCAAAATTATATTGGAAATAAGTATATTATACAAGTCGTGTTCAAAAGTTAGTACTCCCTTTTAGGTTTTTGTGTAAAAACACAATAAAAACCATATGATTGTAGCAGGTATTAGCCAAATACAACCTCAGACGATCAACAACTTATAGAGTAGTATAACCTTTTTTCTTTACCATGCCATTTTTTATTTATTTTATTTAGATCCACCTAAGCAGCAATAACTAAAAGTAATTGTTTCAGTCCATAAGTGTTAATCATGATGAACTTTATTAGAAAAGCACAAACTTTAAGTTTACAGAGTCATCAGCCTCCTCCTTCTCTACCAGTTTAAATTTTTCTTTAATAATACTGTAGATGACAGGTCCGTACCATAGTACAGGGATGCACCAGATAATGTCTGTTCATGAAGCAACTGACTGCACATCAGTTAGTCATCTCCCTTGGAATATTGGTAGACATACTGTATGCAGACACAGGGAACACAAATCTTACAGCACACAATGCACGCATTTGTAGACAATTTACTTGTCCATCTTTTGATTGTAGTTAGCTCAATTTTTTTGGATGATTTTATTCTTTAAATATTATTGTAAATGCATATATGTTTATATAATGTTCTGACATCTAACTATTCAATTAAATTAAATTTTATTAGTATAGCGCTTTTAACAATTGACATTGTCTCAAAACAGCCTTACACAATCAAAAGAATTATTTAAGTTTGTATGGAATGTGAATGTGTATGAATCAAAATGGTCAGATAGTCCCTGGTGAGCAAGCCGAGGGCGACAGTGGGAAGGAAAAGCTCCCTGAGATGGTAATAGGAAGAAACCTGGAGAGGAACCAGACTCAACAGGGAACCCATCCTCATCTGGGTGAAACAGATAGCAGGAAATGATCTGCAATTATACAGTGTATTAGGTGGCAGGCAGTTCAGCTATAATAGTTGATGCTAATTGATGTTAAAATGGAGTCCAGGTAGTTATTGGAGACTCAGATAGACTTGTAGACAGTTCCAGTCCTGAACTATCGAATTGTCAAGTCCTCAGAGAAACAGCTGACAACACCAGTCGAGGCCAGAACCATCTACTAAGTAGATAGATTCATCCCCAGACACCAGACGCATCCCAAAATGTATCCATTGTAAAAGTCACTTCAGGAAATAAAGGCAGAATTGACACTATGATCTTCAGTTTATTAATTTATTTTCACATTTCTGTGAGTTCTAACTTGCTCTCACTTGCATACACATCTAAATTGCTGTGGTGGCTCAGCTCTGCCAACACAAAAGAGCACCAGTAAATGAACTTGATAATAAGCTACAGATGGAGACCTAAACATAAGTTGCCGGCTTCACCTACCTCTTTCCATCTGCAGGCAAGGCTGGACCACGCCCCCCAGTGCCACACACTTAGATTCTTGCACTTGCCTATTTTCCTGCTTACTGCCGAATACTTTGTCGAAGTCCTCGACAGGTGTTATTATAATGCATAATTAAAATGCAGAATGGTAGTAAACATCCTTTTATTATGTATTATTTCTATTTCAATAAAACATCTTTATTACAGATTACTGTACTGTATATTTTCAGCAGCAATTTGAGTAAAAACCAGAATCTTATATCAATTTAATGAAACACACTATATGACGTGTTGACTTTTGAAATTAGTTTTAATGTTTTTAAGAGTCTGTTTGTGTGTCTGTATATGACAAAAGATCCTGTGTAGACAACACACAAAGCCACCCACATGGGAACTGTTCTCACTGCTAACTGGTGCGTGGTGAAGTGGAATGGCACTTTCCACATACAACACTTGTTAAATGGAAAGACCGTGCTTAAAGGGCTGATTTTGTGTCGAGAAAAAAAATGAGAAAAAAAAGCGTGTAGATCCACCTAAACAGTAATAACTTATTGTATTGAAGTTTTGTTGCACATAAACCATTTTAATTACAAAATTTGTTGAAGATCATGACGAACTTCATAAGAAAAACACAAACTTTAAGTTTACAGAATCATCAGCCTTCTCCTCCTCTACCAGTTTTAATTTTTCTTTAATAAAAGATGACAGGTCTGTAGTAGAGGGATGCACCGGATAATGTTTGTTCGTGCAGCAACTGACTGCACATCAGTTAGTCACCTCCCTAAGGTTATTCCCTTGGAATAGTGGTTGACATATGCAGGCACAAGGAACACAAATCTTACAGCACACAATGTATGCATTTGTGTACCTGTGTATCTTTTGATTGTTGTTAGTTTTTTTTAGTTGATTTTATATTTTAAATATTATTATAAATGCACCAAGGTTCCCAGCAGACATCATAGGAGAAAGGGACATGCATTAACTGGGAAGTGAAGGGTGCACTACAAACAAATTTTTCCACAGATGGTTACACAACAATACTCCTCATATCTTTGTTGAGTACATAATATGGCGTTTGCACAACACTTCAAATTGCATAATGTTTTATCCGTTTTTCTGGATTCTTAGATTTGATTTGTTAATGGGAATTAATTGCTTGTCTTTAACAGCAGCTATACAGTATTTCTTTAATTTAATTTTAATTTATTTGATTTATTTATTTATTAAAAAAGATTATTAGAGGCGCTTTTTCTCAGAGGAGGTTATGAGATATTTACAGGCATCAAAGCAGGTATTTAACAAAAAGAAAACGGTAGTTTTGTAAAAATGCCTTATTTTGTATGTCTCCTGTGGTACACTACATTGTGAGACAATGGGACATTACATTTACGAACTGCGTTTTCTCTTTACAGACTCTTTCCAAATGCACTAGCGTCAAGTGTTTGTGGATGCATGGCTATTGCACCCATACTGTATGTGGGTTTTTCATGAACTGTGAACATGGAACCACAATTGTACAGAGTCTTTTTCCATGAGAAGCATTCAACAAGAACCAGGACTTGTGATGGAATTTCTCATGCATGAAGGAGTAACCCTGAATGACATTTACAGGAGACTTCAAGCAGAATATGTTGATGAGAAGTTCAATTGTGTAAATGTTTTAAAGAAGGCCACATGTCAATGAATGACGATCTTAGAGGACATGGCTCCGAGCTAACTGCAGTAGTTCCTGTGAACATTCAGCGAGTGGAATGCTTGATGCATGAAAATCAACGGATACCTTGTCGCCAACTTGTGGAAGAGACACATCTCTCAGTAGGAACTGTCCACAGTCATTCATGAACACAAACATTCCAAGCAACTTTCACATGTTTGGGTCACTAAAGGAGTTCCTTAAAGGACGGCATTTTAGATGTGAATCATCCAACATGTAGCATCCAACACTTCCCAGAAGAGCGGATGATATTATGATAGCTAAGGTGGCAGGCTAAGGTGAACTACATTTTGGAATGCAATTTTTGAGCAAATACTGTATGAGTGTGATAGTCAAGCATTCACAAACCTTTGGCTATAGTGTACTGTATAAGCACTAACCTGGTATTGGTGTGAATTAGCATCCAATGACACTATTCTATGTCTAGTTATCATAAATTCAGAAATGTAAATTTCTTACACTCTTTCAAAATGAATTATTTTACATTTCAACAATTAGGCTTACAGCTCAAATGCAACGTAAGGATTATCTTCACACAATATTTTTAATTTTAATTATTATTGTTTTTCGCTCAGTTAAAAAAATACAATGTTTTACTATTCTTATTTACAATACAATACAGAATAAATTAGATAAATTAAACTTTTAAAATAAAGTTAATGGCTATTAATGTGCTCAGAGTATGGAAATATGCAGCACACATGCCCACGTATGCTCATGTATAATCAATAATTCCTTAAAATAGTATTGCTGGTGATCTCTATTGTTATTAAAAGCCACGTAAACTCTAAAGTACTCATTACGAAATCTAATATAGGCATTACGAAATCTAAAATATAGGCTTTTACATAATTAGCACTCTAGAGTTATTTTTTCTCTTCTTCTAATTCCTTAGTTTGCTTTGTTTGGAATAAGAAAAGAGCAATTTATGTAATTTCCCAGGGGTTTAGCCTTGATGACTACAACATGCAAAGCTAAAACAAAACAATCCAACATGAAAGAATAATTGAAATATTGCGCAGCATTCATGGGCAGCTGTCATCTTGTCCAAGTCTTGTGATGTAGATTTACTCCCAGGAGACTGAGTGAAATGGGGAACATTATTAGAAAGTGCGTTTACAGCGACTCCCGCCATGTGCAGCACAAAACTGTGCATTAGTCCTTGCAATATTTTATGAGTTTTTGAAATATTTATTGCACATGAGTTTGGAATACAAAATCCTTTTCGTCTTGAGAGCTACAAATAAAAGTGGCCTTACTGCGACATATTCATAATACTAAAAATGCAATAGCACTCCCCTTTTGCTTGCTGTACACATACTGACAATTTATATGGACAGAGAAGACATTAAAATCAGCTGTAGTCCAGGGCTAGAACTTTAAATTTGCCCTTTGGCCTTACTGGAAATGTTTTACATTTCAGCTCAAAGTTTTGGACATGAAATCAAGGTTCTAAAATAAGCAATCATCAGAGGTGGAAAGTAACGAATTACATTTACTCGCGTTACTGTAATTGAGTAGCTTTTTTGTGTACTGTATTTCTACTTTTTAAAGTAGTTTTCAAAATCTGTAATTTTACTTTTACTTAAGTACGTTTTGTTTGAAGTATTGTAATTCGCTACATTTTAAATCATATTCGTTACTGAGTAAAAAAATAAATGAATGAAAATGATAAAATAATAATAAAAAAAATATTATGCTGTGTATAAATGCTCCGTTGCGCTCGCGTGTGTGTATCATGTCCTGGTCGCGCACCGCTCCAGACTCCACTCCAGGTTTTCTGACATCTGACATCTTCCTGACCTTCCACACGGTCGTTTCCGCCCTAAGAGTGACGTCATCGACTAGCGCGACTAATGATAAACCGGAGAGAGACGCGGGAAAGAGGAAAGAGGTTGTGATTTTGGCGTTTTGATATTTGGTTGTGTATTCCGGTTTTGACTTTTTGCCTCCAATTGACTTTGATTATTGCTTTGTCCCTTTGGTTTGGTTGGTCTTTGTATATATTTGTAGATAATTTCACTGTTTTTGGTTTAGGGAGTCTGGGAAGGTACCTGTATTATTTATTTATTTATTTGTTTATTTTTTGCAGGTAATCTAGCTACTAAATATAAATACCATTTTGGTTATTATTTTGTCCACCCTGAATCTGATCCTCCTCCTCCTCCTGTTGTGCGCGCGTGTGTGTGTGTGTGTGTGTGTGTGTGTGTGTGTATACAAGCATCATTATTTCATCAGTTAATGATTGGATCTAGTTCTTTCTGCCATATACCACCATTTCCATACAGTTTAAAATAGAACCCTGAACCATTCTTTTGCTGTATGACCCTAGACTGGGACGTAACATCATATTTAAGTGACCACTTTGATTTTCAAGCACGAGAAAGACAACAGCTTTATTATGCAAAGGTGTTCCTTCAGTTAAAAACAACTAGTTTGAGATTTATAACTGCTGATCTTTTTTGAACTACGCTAGAATGCCTCATCCCACCCCGCTGTTAAAAAAATAAAAAAGTAACTCTAACTTTTACTCTGAGTAAATTTTTTAATGAGCTACTTTTTACTTTTACTGGAGTAGATTTTTATAATGGTAACTTTACTTGTACTTAAGTAAAATTTCACTGAAGTAACAGTACTTGTACTTGAGTACAAAATTTTATTACTCTTTCCACCTCTGGCAATCATAGTGATGTGACCTTTTGCAACATGAGCTGTAAGGGCAAATTCATAACGATTACTTACTGTACATTCTATGGAATGTATAGAAATTCTGTATGGCTGGGATCAGGGTAAGGCACAGAAAACGTATTTACTGTACATCTTACAGTTTATATATACTGTGTGAGTAGAACCATAGTAAAATGGTGAGATTTGTAAGATTTAACCATTAGTGCAATATACTGTAGTAAAAAAAAAGTAATGAAAACCCCCACAATAAAATGGTGTTTTACTATTTATTTCAGTAAAATTTATGACCTAATAGTAATCTTTTTATACACATAAATTAACAATAAGGGCACAGTTTTCTGAAAAACATTACAAAATTTAAATTTTCCTAATGACTGTACATGTAATTTTCATTCTGCAAAATAAATAAATGAATAAATAAATAAATGTATAATAATAATAATAATAATAATAATAATAATAATGCTACAATGTTTTGGGGCACTTAATTTCACATCAACCCAACCTCAACCCTTGGGCATCTACCCAAAAAATAATCCCCTTTCGACATCCGATGTTTGTGAGTGAAAAAAGTAATTTTTCTTTTTTTCTTGGTCAACTGTACTGAGGATCAGCTATACTGTAGATGAAACATAAAAATGCAAGTTAAATATCACATTAACCCAATGTGGTCAAAGTCTTCAGTCAACCACGTTACATATGTATTGCAGCTCCTAAGACAAAATGCTTTTGAGTACCACTTACTAAATGTGAATTTAGAAAATACATCTGATAATGTTAGGTCATCATGTTCAGCAACAATTTTTCTGAATTGCCACTGAGCCATCCTTGATGTTTTGTTCAAGGCTAAAAGACGCTGCAAAGCTATGTAGCTTCTAACACAAGGCTGAATTCCAAACCCCTGATCAAAAGCACTACTTGGTGCATGTGGAACAAAGGATTTTTACTGTACTTACACCCTATGTAGCACAATAGCATTACATTTTATGCTACTTGAGATTCAACCCCAGAATCCTCGTAGTTAGCAAATATTCTAAAGTGGAATTAGCGGAAAAGTAAAGTAAATCTCATATGTTTCTCAGGATTGCCCACCACCACCATAGTTTATTCTTCTCACCGAGGAACAAAGGGAGCGAGAGGCACGACAAAGCTGCGAAGGCTGCAGGCTCGCCATCCGGCAGACGTCGTTTAAAGGTGATGCAGAGGGGGGAAACAGGATCCTTCGCACTGACAGAGAGGTACGGGCCGGGGAGGTTAGGTACGACGGTGGCGAGAGGGAACAGGAATCCCAGGAGGAGCGACAAAAGAGGGAGGAAGTAGCCAGGAACCTTTACGAGTTCTGGGCAGAGACTAATGAGGAGCACATTCAGTCTGCCGGAGCAGGCAAGACAGCTCCAAAACCTGCTTGTGCAGCTTCAGCTTCGCGAGAGCCACAGAATAGGCTTGGAGCTTCAGTAGAGCTACACAGCAGGCTTTGATCTTCATCCTCTTTCTCCGCCTCAGCCGGACACAGAGGACGACACGCTTCCTCTCCCTCCGCCTCTGCTCGACTGGGAGGACTACGCGCCGCCGCTGAACGGCGAGGACGACGCACTTCCTCTGCCTCATCGAAAGCGAAAGTGAAGTCAGGGCACATCATGGAGAGCATCGTTCTTCCTCCGCCTCCCGGCTTCGAGGACATCGTGCCCACTCCTCAGCCAAGCCCCGCGGACGTCGCTTCAGCGCCGCTGCCACCAAGCTCAGCGAGCATTGCTTCAGTGCTGCAGCCGCCGAGCTGCGCGGACATCGCATCAGCGTCGCTTCCTCACCAGTTCCTCAGCCACCAAGTGCCACGAACGTCGCATCATCCCCTCTGTCACAAAGCTCCACGAACGTCGTGCCAGCTGGACTGCGTAGCACTAAAGCCCCAAAGCCAGCCCCGTCACCCTGCTTAGAGGGAATAGGCCCAGTCGGTTCAGCCACCGCTGGGCTTTGGGGAGTATGGCAGGCAAGTCCTGGACCTTAACGTTTTTAAGGGGGGGGGGGTACTGTAAGGGTTAGTAACACATCCATGTTACTAACAGTAACTGTCGGGCTCAAAGCAACAATAGTTTTTCCAGTCATGGAAGGATACAGTATCTATTGCCATCATTTTCATGTACCAATCTCTGAACCCATACCTGAGGTGATAGTAGCATGTTAACCAGTCAACATTAGCTCTCAGTGCTGTTTGTGGAATCAGTTTGAAAGCTGTCTTTGAGACTCTGTGTGTCTTATAGGCATATTATCACTCATAATTTCTGAAACATTGAAGGTTGAAAGCGGGGGAAACGTCTTTGGTATGACAGTGTCTCTGAGTTAAGTCACACCGGAAATTTACGGGCAGTTCATCAGCATTAACACTTTCAGCCATGATGACATATCTGAGCTGGCGTTTGAAATTTCCTAGCAATTTACACCTGACAACTCCACTCTGATTGCTGTGAGTTGCTATTACTCACAGATGATCAGGAATGTCATATAATAAAGTAGATTTCCCTATATGAATAATATCATTTCTCATCCTACACCATTTTTGTGTATCATCATGGAAATCAATATGTACTGCATTTGTGTGAGAGAAATCCCTATTTAGTCCAAAAGGTACACCAGTAGTAACATTGGGAAAATTAGTGATATTCAGAATTGTCTTACACAAATGTTTAAGTTGATTTTCTGGGGTAGCACCTCTGAGGTTTCTAGATCTTTCTTCAGTAGTGGTCTCAAGTGGATTGCCTTGTATAATTATAGTTCCTATGCCAGTTAACAAGGTATTCCGTGGTTTTCAGTGCAGAAAGCAGACTAATTGTGTCTGAAAATGGGTTCAAACTGCTTTTTGACCCTCAGTCACTGAAGTCCTGAACAATATTGTAGCAATTCCACAGTTTTCCCTGATGAGCAAGAGGACGATGCCGACAGTGGCAACCAAAAACTCCCTGAGATGGCAATAGGGAGAAACCTTGAGAGGAACCAGACTCAACAAGAAACCCATCCTCATTTGGGTGATAACGGATAACAGGGATTGATCTGCAGTCATACTGTGTGTTAGGAGGCTGGAAGTCCAGTATAACAGGAGATGTGTTTAAGTTAATATGGAGTCCAGTTCATTATTGGAGGCTCAGGTAGACTGTAGGAATCTTGTCTGGTGCATTTCATGGGTGCTTGATTAGATTGAGTTATAGGAAATATGGAGGCTAAATCAACAACCTTGAACTATTTGCCTGCTAATATGGCCATATGTGAAAATTTTCTAATATCTTTCTACTTGTTTTTCTGCAATTTGTACTACAGCACATTGGCTTTTCTATGGGATTTGTTTCTCACAGACATGGATGAGCCTTGGGTGCCCCTGATCCTTTCACCAGTTGATAAGGGCAGTGGTGGCTCAGTCGGTTAAGGCTGTGGGTTACTGAGTTACTGATCGGAAGGTCGGGGGTTCGAACCCCAGCATCGCCAAGTTGCCACTGTTGAGCCCTTGAGCAAGGCCCTTAACCCTATCTGCTCCAGGGGCGCTGCTCCGTAAGCTGGCTGACCCTGCACTCTGACCCCAGTTTCCTAATTGGGATATGTGAAAAATTGAGCAATTTCCCTCTGGGATTAATAAAGTTCTATAAAATAAAAAAAAAATAAAAAAATAAAAATTTATGTTCACTTCACCTGGTGGTGATGTTCATGTTATGGCTGATCTTTGTCATCTGCAGAGCTCGAATCATTACATTGTAAAAAAAAAAATCCAACTAGATAAATGTTGAATGAATTAATATTGTATTGTTTGCCCAACTTCTTATGGTGGTATTTGTTGTGACAACAGGTAACATTGTGTTCTTGAAAACATTGGAGGCCCAGACTGAATAAATCTCTCTTTTTCCCCACTCTGCCCTGACTTTTCCCCAGCAACAGTGTCCTGCTCCAAACCAGAATACATGGTTGCGCAAGCGCTGAGCTAACGAAACTTGGAGAAAACCCAGAAGTGTTTAATGGTTAAGGAGTAGCAGCGGTCCAAAAAATGCATTAATCTCCTTTGAACAGTTGATATTGAGGTGTTTCTGCTACTTCTGCTCTGTAAAGACTTCATAACGCCTCTAATCTGAGGTGCTGTTAATTGATCATTTTTCAGGCTGATAACTCTAAATGATCTTCTCGTCTGCAGCAGAGGTAGGTTTTGGTCTCGAAGGATGGCCTTCATGAGAGCCAGTTTCATTATGATGCTTGACGGATTTTGCAAATGCACTTGACAATACTGTTCTTGCAAGAACTATTACAGAAAGGCTGACCTCTGTGTCTTAAAATAACAACTAACTGTTGTTTTTGTTGTTGTTATGTAAACACCTAATTCCATATGTTTTATTTTGTAGTTTTGAAATCCCCAGTATTATTGTAGAATGTAGAAAATAAATCACTAAACAAAAACAAAGAAATTTGCAAGTGACCCCAAATTTTGAACGGTAGTATATGTTACTTTTTATCATAACTAGATAGTGAATGAAATTTATCATCTTTGTCTTTACAAGACTGTAACCAGAGCTCTGCTGTGGAGGATTGGGATCAGAGGGGTGGCATGACTGTAACCTTTGATGGCCTGGGTGACATGCAGCAGCTTTCGGAGTGATGTTTGGTCAGGTCTGTGCACTAAACATTGAATTCCAAAAGGATTGGATGTACACCTATGATGCTATCCAAACGATTACTATTGGAGAGACACGTTCCCCTCAGATTCACATCCTGGGAAACATACTCTTGTTGCCATAGACTAATTTTTTGTGTCAAATCTTTGCTAGTTTTTAAAAATGGTTATTATGTTATAATGTAAAAGAATCAGCAAAAAAAATTATAAGCATCTGGAGGACTCCAGGTATTTTATTGACCTTTAAGCAAAATAGAATGTGTATTCTCCTGTTTTCTGCAGATCTCTATTTTAACTTTGACCAGTTTTGGAAAAATAAAGTTATTTCAAGTAATGGTTGTGTGTTTTAATTATTGGAGTATTGTTGGGCCAACCTGTTTTTATAGACAAACGATCACTTTAACAAATTACATCAATGAGAGACAACTAATCTTTTTATAGATTAAAAGTAGATGAAAAGTTGGTCAAACTTAGAGAAATATAATTAATTGAGCCCACAAACAATACTACTTGAGCTGACTTAAATATGTAAATTACAAGTTGAGTCAACTTACAGTAAGGTTTTGAACTGGGTTCACAATGTGTCTTCCAAACAGCAATGTAAAATGTTTTGTTTGGCCAGCAGATTTCTATAAAAATTTAATAAACTTAAAAAAGCTGTGCAACTTGTTACTAAACTTTGTTATGATCCACAATGATCTGCTGCTCTAAATGTTCTCTAAATACACACTGCCTGGCAAAAAAAGGGAAAAAAGAAAAAGAAAAAAACAATGTACACCCTAATTCAGTTACTTCTAGCTTTGATTACAGAGCACAATATGGGGGCCATTTGCAATCTTGAAATTGCAATCTTTCACAATTTCAGTCCTGGAATATGGGGAGGAAAAAAATAGAGGATAATCTGTTCATTTAGTATATTTAGGTCCTCAGCTGACGTCTTTTTACTGCCACATAATTTTACAGAACTTAGAATAAAAAACAACCCCAAATCTTAACATGTGTGCAGAGGCTTGTACGGTGGGCACTATGCATGATGGGTGCATTGTTTCATCTGCTTCCCTTCTTACCTTAATACAGTATGCCCGTTGTTTTGGAATAGGGTCAATCTGAGCTCATCAGACTGTAACCTTTTTCTATTGCTCCAAAGTCAAATATTTATGCTCATTAATAGATTTAAACTTTTTTTATTATTTCCACTAACAAGTGGTTTACGTGAGGTGACAGCTGTCACTGTTTATTTATTTTTTTACTATACAACTTATCAAACATCATCAAACAGCAACTTATCAATTATGCAAAAATGCAAAGTGTTTAAATGATCTCCATTCAATTCTTCCACAAATCTGATGGTTCAGTACTATACTTCAGTCCATGTTCGATTCCTGGCCAGGATCGATTCCTCTCTCTGTGTGCATGGAGTTTGCATGTTCTCTTCGTGCTTGGTGGGTTTCCTCCGGGCAGTCCACTTTCCTCCCACAGTCCAAAGACATGAAGGTTTGGTTAATTGGTGTTCTTAAATTGCCTGTAGTGTGTGACCAGCGTGTACCCCACCTCATGTCCTAAGTTTTCTGGGATAGGCTCCAGGCCCACCACGACCCAGAATACAGGATTAAGCAGTAATGACGATGAGTGAGAGAGCAAGTACTATACTTCAGGTTTTGATAATATGTTGAAGGGTTCTTAACCCGGTTCCATTCTAATCGAAAATGGTTGATTTCTTTGCTGGCTGAAGCCCAGTAATTTGACTATTCTGAAATATATCTAGAGCCCTCCACATATATTGAATAACCATATCTATCCCTAACCATAAACATTCAAAACACTACACATAAGCAACTTTTTTGTTATCTTTTTGTTCATAACAACTTGTCTTTTGTTTAATCATAATTCTTAGATGAGAAATCCAATAAACTGATGGTCTGAGTAAACTATCATGTCTGAGTAAACTACTACTGTGTTTGTGTAATCAGTTATGTGTGAAATAAAAAAAAAAAGAAAGGAAAATAAAAGATTATGCTGACCAGTGTCCCTTCTCCAACTCTATCTCCCAATCCCGCCATCTTCTATCCCATCACATCGTACTGCCAGAATACTAGCAGGAATTCAAAGCAGAGGAGAGGCATTGAACAATAAAGCACAAACGACAGGAGCAGATGGTCTTCTTTATTGTCCCCAGAAATGCAAACAGTGAATGTCTCTACTGGGGGGGCTTCGTCATTCGGCTTCCGCTGGTTATGGCATGATAACTGCAGCCACCTGGCATCGCAAATTAAATCCTGACAAACTAAGGGAGAATACAACGATAACAAAAAAGTTGTTGAGGACCACTGTTCCCTGACTACTGTAATGTGTGTTCACATTAATTAACACATAATTTAATGGTTATTGTTTGTGTTGAAATGACAACAGAAACGGAAATTGATTTACATGGCTTAGCATCAATTCTGGAATAAACTGTTAGTTCAAATCGTTACTGAAAAAAAAACATAAGAATAATTATGATTGTAATTCATTCTTATGTGCACGTGTAGCTCTTGAAAAACTTGTCACGAGCCAGTCATGAAAAACATGTGGTATGGGATGTTGTGCACAAATAATGTTACAAAGAATTTTTATTTATTTTTTTTTTTTACTGAAATGGAGCTTGGAGGAGCTAGGAAAAATGTCTCATTAACTGTCTAAAATTAACTATGTAGCTTCCCTCATTTTACTGTAGTAGTCTATATCATTAGATAAATGATTGACATGAAGTTGTAACCACAACCATGTGGGATTTAATAATAAATAAATAAATGTATTTTGTGTCCTGTGCATTTTTTCCCATTATTATTGCTTTAAAAATTGAGAAACTTGTCCAAAGTTTAATTGCAAAAATCTCAACAGGATGAACTACGTACTGTATAGGCTGCAGTGTATGTTGTTGTGCTTTGCACAGCCAGCACAGAACAGCCCTTAAATAGCAAAATATTTGCAAGCATGTGCAAAAGATGCCACACCTAAAAACAGATCTAAACAGCAAGATCAAAATGTCTATTGTGACTAGTCAACTACTTTTTACAGAAGCATTTTAGTGTTTTTCGTACTTCCTTCCTTCCTTTCTTTTTTATTTGCTTCTTGTTGGTCTTCTTTATCTGTAGATATCTGATTGTGAAATTAATTAGGTTCAAACGTTCACATGCCAATTATTTTTCTAATGAAGAGATTAAGCATTCTACCTGGATCTTTTAATTGGATATACATTGGATTCAGATTAACTCTAACTGGTCTAATTTATTCTCATTTAAGCATTAAAAAAAAGAGCTTTTTACCTACAGTATTAGGCTATCAGTCTTACAGTTACTGCGTTTGCAGGTTTTGAGGGCATAATATATGTATTCAATAAAACTGGCAGCTTAGTGCACACACTGACTCAGGAAAATATATAATATTTTTTTTATTTATTTTTAATTATCTTAGCTTTAAAAGGATGTAAACGATTCATGGTTAATAACCATGATAGTATAGCCGATATTATAAACTTGTATTGTGGATATTCCTAACTATTATATGCAAATGACAAAATGTTGGTGAACTGAAGGGACATGCTGGGATGTGTTGTTATTGCAAATTAAGCAACTTTACGGTGTTGGACTACAGTACATCACTTAACACCATTATTGATTATTTTCTCATAACATGATGCCTCATTGTGTTTTATTCTGTACATACTGTATATACTCAGGTTCCAATTGTTCATTGTCACACCAAATCATTCATGATTCTCTGATGATCCTATTTTTATTAGTGTTTTTCCTTTCCAGGAAGCGCAAAGAAGACTTGCCGGGATGCAGGCAATCTCTCAAGTTATCCACTCACCCTGCTATTTGTCACAGTCCTCCTTCTATTTAGCAACCTACAGGGTCTTCTCTCACTTTACACTCCTCCATTCCCGTTTCGTTTCGCCTTTGCAGCTCCACTTTGGGCTAATTCTGTGGTATTAACTGGCTGGAGTTATTACCCTTTATATGAGACGTCTATGTTGAGAGCGCTTTATGAGATTCTGCTCCCGGCGGACGAGATGATGGAGTTGAGGCAGGCTGTCATCCCGAGCTTTATAATAGTATCAGTTGGGAAATACACAATGCCATGGATTATTGATATACCCATATCTGCTATTCTACTGACAAATCTGAAGGCTGCACAGAAGGGGCACGTAATCTTGAAAAATATCTCAGCTAATATGCTCCTCCCGTGCACCCCGCACATTATTATGATAAATGATTTTGCATCTAACGACAGCAATGATGGTATGTTGGAAAAGACAAAACGGTCTTGACTGTCATGCATTCTTTAGGATGAGAAGATTTTGATCTCAGAAATGGCATGCATATTCTATATTTTGCATCCATCGTCCAAAAAATATATAATTTTAAAATGATTATTTATTTATTTATTTTTATTATTATACACCATTTAAGTTTGCTTCCTTCTTTTTAGGAAGTTAGACACAGCAATCAGATAAACGTTTTTATTAAAATGTCATATGCTGTCATTGTAAAATCAACATGTGACCAATGCGTGTTTACATATTATTTACATATATTTATTTATTTATTAGTGTGTTTTTTTGTGTCCCATTTAATCTGGACTATTCTATTGTATTTTTTCCTATGCTGTATTCTTTATATTACTATGCCTGGTGTTTACTTGTTTAGAGAACAATGTTTGCTAGAGGTATAGACATAAAATTATATTCATAGGTATGGAATATACAATATTTCTGTAAGGACATACATTATACATGGTCATAGACATAAGGAAGCAGCCCAAGTGCCGAATGAAGATATCACAGATGTGCTGATATTCAGTACAACAGCACATCCTATGGTGTGATATTGCTGTTATACAACAGTTCTACAAATGTTATTTATATCTACAGGTTATGATTTGTTTGTATCATTAATCAGGTATTTTTACTTTGCCAACACACATCCTACTGTAACAGGCAGAACAAACTATCTATGACTGGAGAAACTGGTTGTTAGTGTAATTATATACCAGTGAAGTAAATTACTACATATAATTCATTGTGAGAGTGCTGTTATACTCCATATTAGCACTCACGGAATTCCTCTTGTCCAACAAATTGCTTGGTCTGTGTTACTGTACCTGTCGCACAAATGTAGATTAATGATTATAAAACTATATACTGTACATTGTAATGTTAGTGATCTCCTAAAACATTTTTTTTTACAAATACTAATGACAAATACAGTAACAAGTAACACAAATACAAACAAATACAAATAAAATATGGTAATTTAATGCATTTAGTTAAGCATGCATGCATACTGTATATGAAACTCACAATACAAGCAAATACTTTCATTAATTCATTCTCAATAACTGTCTGGTCAAGACCACCATGGTTTAATTATTGAGGGTACTAGTGTGTTAAGATTTTTCTTGAGAAACTATTCCAAGTGAACAATAAAAATAATTAAAAAATAATAATAACTGCACTAGCTGGAAAAACAAAAACATTTTGACATGAGTCTCTAAAGACTAATGAGACTAATATTGAATTTGGCTGATGTACTGTAGCTGAAGAACTGTCAGAGGTAAAATTTGCACGCCAGATAGACAGCACTGGCATCATGTTGTTGTTGTTTACTATATTTTGGAAAATGCAGATCATGTGACAAGCTGTAATTGTATTAGTTTGTATAATGATCAGTTGGCTGACTTTGTCATTATGGTATAATTATCTAAAATAAACTAAATTCATCTTTTGAATAATTTAGAAATATGATATTATTATATTGATTTTTATAAATTATATAATTAAAATAATTAAATAGGATTTAGAATCTATGAAGATTATTTATATATTTATTTTTCTTCTTTTAAAAAGTGTCACCTTCTGGCTTTCAGAGATATTTAAACATATTTCAAAGCCTTCTACAACGTCAAAGTATCTGCTGAAAAATTACTAGCTGTCTCACTGTGTGACAATTAACGGTGTCTAAAAAATCTTTTAAAAATTCCGTCTGCCTCCATTTAGCTGTCATCTAAGCATGCAGTTTGGCAAGCGTCCAGAAGAGAGAACATAACGTCACCTATAATTTGTCTTATTTCGGTTGGACTATGAAAGTGGCAGCTGAAGCTTTGGTGATTCATCGATCCAGCTCATATATCTCCATCGTAAATTCTTATTAATCATGGAGAGTTCCAGTCAAGTTGTTTCCTCATAACATCCCTGAGTAAAAACACTCAGCATCTGCGAGGCTTCATTTCTTAATCTAGCAATTTGCGGTGTATGTATGTGGTGGTGGTGGTGGTGGGGTGCTCCTTGTAATCTGATTGTGCATTATTGCAGAAGTGGAATGGCTTCACATTCTCTCCTGTGAGCTATGAAAAGTGGAGTGTGTAAATGTACAAAGTGTGTATGCTGACAAGTTAAATGGCTCTTTTACAATAGCGGTTTGCTGGTTTTGTATGTAAGTGTAGGGTGCAAATGTAATGTGCAGCAAGAGAAGTGTGTGAGTATAGTAAGGATGGAAACAAAAGCATAGATTGTGCTGTGTGAAGGAATACTCTAAAGCTTACAAATTAAAATGCATATTATTATTAAAATGATAAATGCTCTTATTTATCTCTTTGGTCTTGATAATCAATTATGTACTGTAAGATTTAGCATCTAAGTCTAATATTGAAATGAAGTGTAAATGCAAAACAGTTTGTTTGGAGTGGAGCAGAAAATTCATGAAAATGACTTCACTTTTATAATATTACTATAATATAAATATCCCATTCCTCTTTGCACTCACTGCAATGAAACAGCACTGAAACATTACAAAACAGCAAAATTTCTCTCCCTGTGGTTTTGGTTTGTTCTGCAGCTTTTAAACAAATTGCAATACATTATTGCATTGATGTGACTGCATTCAATTGGTGTTGGTAACATAATGCGGTGTACATTCAATAACTCCTTTTGATGAATGGCAGTGAAATTGATTTCAGAATGACTAATTGAATGTTAAAACACATACTGTACAGTTGCTTGAGTGCTTATTGCTCATAAAAAAATGTCCTTAAGAGAATGTTCCTTTTATTTGATTCAGAAAATGTATATTTTCATAGTTCAGGATGATAAGCATACATTGTCAGTGCCACACAATAATACTAAGGAAAATAGATGAGGTTGCTGTCTATAGTAAAATAGATGAGGTTGCTGTCTATAGTAAAATATATGAGGTTGCTGCCTGTGAGTACTACCCCATACTGCATGTACTGTACCTCTTCTGCTTGGGATGCATGTGGTGACTGAAGATGGTTCCACTTGATAACCATGAAGGTGGTCTCGGACTCAGGTGATGACTTTCTTTGATGGCTTGTGAAATAGGACTGAAATTCCCAGTTTTATTCCCAAGCCTCCACTGCTGAAGGTGAACTTTGTATTGCCTTGGATGCCTTTCCAATTTGTGTTGAATGTTCAACCTTATGGAGCACAGATATAGCAGGAAGCTATTTATTATATCACACTATCTGCTATAATCAAAATGAGGCTGTTTTCTCTCAAGGTTTCTTACTATTGTCATCTCCGTGAGTTTTTTCTTCTTGCAACCATTGCATACAGCTTGGTCATCTGGGACAAACTGATAATTATATTTTTTCCCTTACATTTTCTATAATTTAAACAATTTTTTAAGTTTGTAAACCTGCTTTGTGGCAATGTCTACTGTTTAAAAGCACTATACAGAGTTATACTGTGTAAATATATGGTCTTATGTATTCTGAATTGCTTTTCTGCTCACCAGGATTGTATAGAATTATTTTTTTTAAGTGTCTGCGTAACTCCCTGCTGCTTGCTTGATGGTTTTTTTGTTTGATTTTCACAATGTTTCACAGTGAACTCTAAAGTTCAAAAACACATGGGATCTGTAGTTTGTAAAATTCTCCAACCAACTTGGTGAGCACCAACAACCATGCCATGATTAAACTTACCATGATCAAATTTTTCTTTGAAGCAAGGACATCACACTTACCCTATTCTGAGCTATGATGGTAACATTGTCCAGTGTCTGTACAGCATGTTTGCATGCATTGGGCTGCTAGAATACTATGTCTGGCTTTGAATAACTTTTTTTATAGAATAACTGCACGAGTGATCATCGGAACAGGTCTCCCAAAGTAAAATGTATGTGTATATGTAAAATACAGTATGTATATTTGTTTTATTTACTGTAAGTCTGTGTATCATGATGCCTAGCCTCCTACTGTGCAATGGTAAAGACACTCAGGTATTAGGTAATATCACAAACAACCAAACACAACACAGACACATTGAATGATTGTGGATGGACATCCTCATGGGTTTTAAAAACTGGCTGAGCTTTCAGCTTGTCAAGAGGAGCAGAGGCCTGAATCCAGATTTGGAGACAGAACTCGAGACACCCCAAACTCCCTACTGATAAAACACATCTTCCAAAATAGTGAGAGAAACGATTGCCCTAGAGTAGCTGCTAGAACAAAGACAGTCATCAAACACCTGTGATGAATTTGATGCGGTAGTCCAGTGTGTAAATACATGATGCAGCGTAAGGTATGTAAATGCGTATAATAATATTCTGTGCAATCTAGCTGTGATCATAATGTTCCAGTTTCCTCCTGAGAAGTGTTAAATCTTAATATGGGATGAATTTAAAACCAAATTACTCATAAGAACAGGAGAAGCACGCTCATGCTTGGTAATGTTGCAGTGTTGTTCCTTTTGTTCTTCTAAGCTTGGCCACACTTGGGGATATTGCTACAGCATCACAGTGCACACGGAACGCAATTAACATCGGTAAAGCAGCACCATGGGGGCAATTAAAAACAACAGCTACAGCAGCCTGTCATTGCAAATTGAATAAGGAAGTGAGGGGGAGGAGGTGTTAATTACAGAGAAAATGTGTGCTAAACAAGCATTAAAGCGAGGTTAGAAATTAAAGAATGACTATTTAGGCAAATCTGGCATAACAGATTCAACATGCATGACGCAAACAGTCTTAGCAATGGGGTCACTGTTGAAAGACTAATACAGTATACAATTAATATAGGAGATACCGTATGTATCTTTAAAGAAAGTATGTAAAGTAGTATAGCAGGATAAAATTGTTTAAGAGATCTGAATAATTCTTAGATACTTATTTTTTATACTATCATGTTTTTTATGAACAGGCTGGAATCTGCGCTAACCTACAGTTTCTAGAACCCAACACTAACTACAAACATGTCTATAGAGAAATCCAGTTCCCAGCATGCACCATCCTATTCACCTGACTCCTGATCTCCATCACCTGTCTGTAATTATATCTTCCAAAAGGCTCTTTATACTGTGTGGTTGGTTCATTCACTAATTGTAAACCAGCCATGTGTCATTTCATCAGTTCATTCCTAGCACTTATTCTTGTTATATTAGTTATATTGCTAAATTGACCCTGAACCTGTTCAATGATCATACATTGCTTTTCCACAGTGTTATTGTTCTCTAGTCACCTGGGGGGTGTTCTTCGTACGTCGCTAACTCAGTTAACTGGATTTGATTGTTGTGGATTTGTCCTGATCTTGGATTGTTTCGTTCTCCGATGCTCATCTCGCACTTGTTGTCATAGCAACATGTCCGTAAGCTTGAACCTGCTCGGTAGCAGGTTTATTTCATGTAAACAGGATTAAGGCTGCGCTCCTGTCGGGTTATGATTGGTTGAAATGGTGAGGTCACATCTGATTGGTTAAAGTGCACGACTGACGTGGACTGACTCACGTGGGGAAAGAAAAGTATCTTGCATGCATACAGTGGTGTCAAAAGTATTCACATTCATTACTTGAGTAGAAGTATAGATACTAGGGTTCAAAAATACTTCTTTAGTACTTTATATATACAGTGGTGTGAAAAACTATTTGCCCCCTTCCTGATTTCTTATTCTTTTGCATGTTTGTCACACTTAAATGTTTCTGCTCATCAAAAAACGTTAATTATTAGTCAAAGATAACATAATTGAACACAAAATGCAGTTTTTAAATGATGGTTTACGTTATTAAGGGAGCAAAAAAAATCCAAATCTACATGGCCCTGTGTGAAAAAGTGATTGCCCCCCTTGCTAAAAAATAACTTAACTGTGGTTTATCACACCTGAGTTCAATTTCTGTAGTCACCCCCAGGCCTGATTACTGCCACACCTGTTTCAATCAAGAAATCACTTAAATAGGAGCTACCTGACACAGAGAAGTAGACCAAAAGCACCTCAGAAGCTAGACATCATGCCAAGATCCAAAGAAATTCAGGAACAAATGAGAACAAAAGTAATTGAGATCTATCAGTCTGGTAAAGGTTATAAAGCCATTTCTAAAGCTTTGGGACTCCAGCGAACCACAGTGAGAGCCATTATCCACAAATGGAAAAAACATGGAACAGTGGTGAACCTTCCCAGGAGTGGCCGGCCGACCAAAATTACCCCAAGAGCGCAGAGACAACGCACCCGAGAGGCCACAAAAGACCCCAGGACAACATCTAAAGAACTGCAGGCCTCACTTGCCTCAATTAAGGTCAGTGTTCACGACTCCACCATAAGAAAGAGACTGGGCAAAAACGGCCTGCATGGCAGATTTCCAAGGCGCCAACACTTTTAAGCAAAAAGAACATTAAGGCTCGTCTCAATTTTGCTAAAAAACATCTCAATTATTGCCAAGACTTTTGGGAAAATACCTTGTGGACCGACGAGACAAAAGTTGAACTTTTTGGAAGGTGCGTGTCCCGTTACATCTGGCGTAAAAGTGACACAACATTTCAGAAAAAGAACATCATACCAACAGTAAAATATGGTGGTGGTAGTGTGATGGTCTGGGGTTGTTTTGCTGCTTCAGGACCTGGAAGGCTTGCTGTGATAGATGGAACCATGAATTCTACTGTCTACCAAAAAATCCTGAAGGAGAATGTCCGGCCATCTGTTCGTCAACTCAAGCTGAAGCGATCTTGGGTGCTGCAGCAGGACAATGACGCAAAACACACCAGCAAATCCACCTCTGAATGGCTGAAGAAAAACCAAATGAAGACTTTGGAGTGGCCTAGTCAAAGTCCTGACCTGAATCCTATTGAGATGTTGTGGCATGACCTTAAAAAGGCGGTTCCTGCTAGAAAACCCTCAAATAAAGCTGAATTACAACAATTCTGCAAAGATGAGTGGGCCAAAATTCCTCCAGAGCGCTGTAAAAGACTCGTTGCAAGTTATCGCAAACGCTTAATTGCAGTTATTGCTGCTAAGGGTGGCCCAACCAGTTATTAGGTTCAGGGGGCAATTACTTTTTCACACAAGGCCATGTAGGTTGGGATTTTTTTTCTCCCTAAATAATAAAACCCCTCATTTAAAAACTGCATTTTGTGTTTACTTGTGTTATCTTTGACTAATAGTTAAATGTGTTTGATGATCAGAAATATTTTGTGTGACAAACATGCAAAAGAATAAGAAATCAGGAGGGGGGCAAATAGTTTTTCACACCACTGTATATATATATATATATATATATATATATATATATATATATATATATATATTTTTTTTTTTAATTGCTATCAAATATTATATTAGAACATAAATTCATAGGTTTTTTTTATTATTATAATAAACTCTAGGCACGAGACAGCCCTCAAGACCATTAATTCAAATTCTTGTATAATGTTTATTTTGTAACACATTTATTTTTCAGGGGTTCGTCATGAATATATATATATATATATATATATATATATATATATATATATATATATATATATATATATATATATAATAAAAAAATTATAATGAAAAATTGGACAAAACTAATTTTATTATAAAATAAACAATATAAAAGTATACATGTTTTTGAAAAAAATATTCATATTTCTATTATTCCATATACATTTATTTTCATATTTCTTATTTTTTTTTTTTTCTCATGTAATTTGTAAACCATATGTCAATTGATCCCGGATGTTTCAAGCGACGTACGAAGAACACCCCCCTGTTGCAGCTTTTTCCAGCATTTTCTGCGTCTCTGTCACGCATGCGCTCCACACTCACTGAGTCTCGTAATTGTCTTAAAGGGGCAGCGTCCTTTTTTCATGCATTTCTTAATGCATAAAAAAGGCATTCAATTAACTAATGCAAGAAAAGGGGTTTTTCCTTTAGCTTTTGCATTACTGTCTAAACCACCTGGTTACACTTACTTTAGCTAACATTTTTAGCATGCATTTGCTTTGTTTGTCTGTGCTTTATAATAAAGGTTTATCGACCCGAACCTGCATCCCAACCCTGATCATTACCCAGATAGCAAGGTGACATTGATTCAATGTTGAAATTTCATCAGAATCATCATTTTGGTTGAGGTTGATTTTTCAATGCTAAATAATGTTGAATCAATGTTGATAATTCAATGCTTTTCTGTATTGAAAAGACAAACATTGAATCAATGTTGATTTTTGGTTGTGGAACCCATCCTCATTCAACAATGTAAGGAAAATTAAATTAACTAAGTGCATTTCTATAAAAATGTGTATGCATGTGTGTATGTGTTTAAAACAGGTTAAAAAATTGACTACAAGAGATTTGCCATGGTGCTTAAAAAAAATAAATATATATATATATATATATATATATATATATATATATATATATATATATATATATATATATATATATAGTTATTGAGGAAAAAAAATAATTTGACGGTAAGTTTTGTGTATTTACCTTGCTGTCTAGTTTACTCACTTGAGAGCTTAATTCCTGTTTGCCGTTCAAAAGTACTCAATTTTCGGCTCGCATTTAACATCGGAGGGTGTTTTTACACTGTCGCCATGTCATTATAATACACTCTACAGGCATGAGAATTCAATATGTTGTAGTCTGGAAGTTCCTGCCACTCACGGTGAAAGAATTTTGGCGATGCGACCTACGGTATTCTGTTGGGAAGCATTTGTTTGAGACCTTAGTTCCTGTTTCCCGTTGTCTGTGTCTGACCCAGAGCAGTGTGCGTGCCCCACATGGAAAGAACCTATATGAGGATATATGAGCATATATGAAACATATATGCAGTATATATGCGCATATAACCGCACCTATATGGGGCCAGGGGTAGCTCAGTGGTTAAGGCATTGGACTAAGGTTCAAACCCCACAACCACCAAGTTGCCACTGTTGGGCCCTTGAGCAAGGCCCTTAACCCTCAACTGCTCAGATGTATAATGAGATAAAAATGTAAGTCGCTCTGGATAAGAGCGTCTGCCAAATGCCTAAATGTAAATGTAAATATGAGGATATATGCGCATATATGAAACCTATATGCAGTATATATGCACATATATGATAATATATATGCTGCATATATGCGTATATATGCTGCATATATGCGTATATATGCCACATGTAGGCAACATTGAGGTGCATATATGTGCATATACAGGCCATATAGGTCTCCTGTATTGCTTCTTTATATCCACATATAAGCCCTACTGTATATGTACATACAAGATATGTCTCCTATGGCAGGATCTGGTCATTTTAGCTCATATCTCACTTTGGCAACTGTCATACATGATGCCTAGCTCATATTTTCTATTATCAAGACAATAACTAAGAACTAACAAAAAAAATGCAAAAAACTAATCCTAATTGGCCACATACTGTATATGAGGATATATGCACATATATGAAACCTCAGTCTCCGTGAAAATCTTTTTGAAACACGTCACTAAAATTAACTGAAATGAGAAATATATCTATATAAAGCTTAAAATGTCTACTTTTAAATGATGCAAGTCACATTGAAAACAAATATTCTCAGTTTATGTAATCCGTATGAAACCAAGGAGAGGCACAGAATTTCTGTCACACTTATATGCTAATAATCAGAGGCAGGACACGCCCACACGCCAATCACACTGAAATCAGTCAGGGTAATTTACATACTAGACCACGCCCCCGGACACCGGCATGAAAAACGCAGAGAGACAGGATTAAAAATACTCCGATTCAGTGAGTTTTCAGCACGTTTTGGAAGATGGCACGCGCTTACACATCCGAGGAAACTCTTCAGAATGTTCTGGAAAGTTTACATTTACCTCAGAAGAAGACTGTGTGACTCCGACGACGAACGGGAGCATTTTGAACAGAGAATAGACCCATGCTACACTGGGTAAGTTATTAAGTCTTATATAACTCGTATTCTGATAATATTAAACTAATATTAGTAAATATTTTCCTCACTACAGCTAGCTCTTGTCAGCTTGTGTGACACATTGGCTTTCAATGCCATTTATATAGTTTAGTTAAATCATGCTAACATGCTGCCTCATGTAACACAAACATGATATTTCCCGGTGGCTAAGCTAATGCCTTATGGAGTTTACAGATGTTTATATTCACCTTGTTTTGGATAGCTTTAGATTATGGTTGCTAATGTGTATTTGGCTCCATTTTGGTTAGCTTATAACACTGCTATCGGTAATGTTATTTAGCACAAACAAGCTAGTTCCAGGTGGCTAAAATACTGCCTTACGTAGCTAAGTGATGCTTATGAATATTTCTTTGGTGTAAATGTATATAATCCCTTTTGTTTAGCGTGTATTTACAAATACCTGATAAGATGTAATTGTTTAGAATGTGTTCAATATGTGTGTAATGTCCAGTGGATGGTGTTTTTTAAAACTCAAATTGAATTATGGCTGCAGTGTGTAGTATTATCTATCACCATCATTGATGCTGTCATGTGACCTACAGAAGAGAGGTGTATATTTTTCATGTTGAGGTGTGGATACATTTTTGGTCATCTCTGTACTGTATATATTGTGCATCCATATTAATTGCACATCCATTTACTCTGAACAGTATAGGTTAACATTTATTTATTTATTTGTTTTTAGGAATGTGTCTGCATCACCCTTGCCTTCACCAGCCCCTCACATCAGGACACGCAAGCTCCGTTCAGATGGACCTCTTGTATTTGTGAAGTGGATGGACACACGAGAAGTATCTACCTGTTCTACCATCCATTCTGCTTTACAGTAGACGCGGTGAAGATGAGGGTGAAATTACAAGGTACATGGACTACAAAGACATTTCCATGTCCTGTGACTGCGTACAACCAGCACATGGGGAGTTGATCACTCTGATCAGCTATTACAATACTATACTACACAGCACAAAACAATGAAGCCGTACAGAAATATTTCTCTACACTGCTTGGACATTGCTCCCACCAATGCTTACCCTGCATGTATGTTTTGTACAGTTTTTTTTTTTTTTTATCTTGCACTGTTTTACTCTGAATGTCCGTCTTTTTTCAGTTTTTATTTTGTACTGTTCCTGTTGCAGTTTTACCCTGCATGTAAACAAATGTCCAGAATGTCCAGATTATCATTAATCTGCATTCATACATAAAATCCTATTAACTATTGGGAAGCTAAACATAAGAATCAGTATGAAACATGAAAAGTTTCTAAAAGTTGCCAATAAATTAATATTGTGATGTGAAATAATTTTTCAAATTGAAGTTATAAAGGGCTCTGGGGTGTTTTGCCAGGCAGAAGTGTGGAGAGCAGCCCGCCTTGCCACCTCTGCTACTGCCATGGTACGGAATCTGCTGCTGGGCACCTTCGACTTGGAGACTGGACCAAATTAAAAAGGTAGCCATTATTGGTGAGTAAATGCATAATGCGTTGAGAAGGGAAAACAAAACATTTAAGACTTTATAAGTTCACAACTTTAACCATAACCTACTTGTATCAATGTTTATTACCCATCAATGGAGACTGCATAAGGTAGGGCACCCATTATTGTTACTGTATCTGCTTGGGACCTATAATACTAATTCATCACTTGCTCACTTCTTAATCCTACCTTTCCTCTTCTAAAGCCACATTATATTGCGCTGTAAGGTGTGTAGTCCTCTATTTTGTAGAACATATACTGTAGTGTTGCAAATAACCTCGTGGCACTAATTGTTGTCTGAAGTTTTAATAAATAATCATAATGCTGTCAAAAATAATGTCATAAATAGATTTTCTTTATCAATTAACTTCTATTAATTAAATAAAATTTTTAATGTAAATTTTTAAAGTTTAATGGAATGGCTGTGTGAAAGATGCTGAAGCTGACGTGCCAATGGTCTTTTATATTAATGTTGTTCGGAAGCCTGTGTAATGATGTAGTTTCGACATCTATCGACTGAACAGCGTTTTTTCGACTTGTTTTCATGTTATTGTTGTTCAGCAATGGCATGGACGTGATGTTTTGGCAAAAGAAGGGTGGGATGGTGGTTGATGGTGACTGAAATCGGTGACTGAGTAGATTGGACGTCACAGCAGCTCGTGAAATGGCAGAGCTACTTTATGCAAGCTGTGTGCATTCTACTGTGGATTGACTGTTTTGAAACTTATATGGTAGTTACATAGCCCCTACACCTCATTTACCATGAAAAAAGCCATGAAATTTCAGTTTTGACCATATGGGATCTTAAACAAGGACGTCATCTTTTTTTAATTATTGTTTGTTTGGCGAGGAATTATAGACCACAATGTCAGCATGATCTTGCGTTGTTTCCTTATCACTTCTTGTGTGCGTTTGGCTGTAGCTTGCACACCAGACAGAGTTGTTGGCGATTCTTCCTATTGTAAAGTCATGCAGTGTGTAATCTCCTGTCGCCAATTCATTGTGCAGTGTGAACACAGCAGCAACTAAATGCTACCACAGATAGTACAGTGTGAAAACAATGGTGATCCGATGACTTTGAAAATCATGCAGTGTGAGTTTGAGGAGAAGGTAAAAAGCAATGCAAAACAAATAATGTACAGTTTATGTTGTCATTACAGTACTTTGCTCTCAAACTAAATGCAATGTAATAATAGGCGTTATTTAATAATAACATTAACAGTGCAGCATGCATCTAACTCTGGGTAAAAAGCTTATAATAAAATCACCAAAATAAGTCTTCATGTTAAGAATAAATATGCAAACAGTACGGTATCTGAGCGTACGGATTGGAAATTTGTGCATACAGTTTGTTAATCCGTGGCCACAATTTGTTAAACTGAGGGAACAGTTTAAGTATTTGTGAGTGCGGGGGACAAATTGCAAAACCGTCGCCACGGATTGATTTTTTTTTTTTTTTTATTTATTTATTTTTTTGGTCCTACAGGTTTTTTTTTTTTTTTTTTTTGGACATAAAAGACTACATTGTTACATTAAGTATATTTGTTTTCATAGCATTGAATATGTACATTGTAGGACAACATTTGCAGATTGTGAAATAACACATACAGGTCCTTCTCAAAAAATTAGCATATTGTGATAAAGTTCATTATTTTCTGTAATGTACTGATAAACATTAGACTTTCATATATTTTAGATTCATTACACACAAACTGAAATAGTTCAAGCCTTTTATTGTTTTAATATTGATGCTTGTGGCATACAGCTCATGGAAACCCAAAATCCCTATCTCAAAAAATTAGCATATCATGAAAAGGTTCTCTAAATGAGCTATTAACCTAATCATCTGAATCAACTAATTATCTATAAACACCTACAAAAGATTCCTGAGGCTTTTAAAAGCTCCTAGCCTGGTTCATTACTCAAAACCGCAATCATGGGTAAGACTGCCGACCTGACTGCTGTCCAGAAGGCCATCATTGACACCCTCAAGCAAGAGGGTAAGACACAAAGACATTTCTGAACGAATAGGCTGTTCCCAGAGTGCTGTATCAAGGCACCTCAGTGGGAAGTCTGTGGGAAGGAAAAAGTGTGGCAGAAAACGCTGCACAACGAGAAGAGGTGACCGGGCCCTGAGGAAGATTGTGGAGAAGGACCGATTCCAGACCTTGGGGGACCTGCGGAAGCAGTGGACTGAGTCTGGAGTAGAAACATCCAGAGCCACCGTGTACAGGCGTGTGCAGGAAATGGGCTACAGGTTGCAAATTTTGCATGTCATTCGGAAATCAAGGTGCCAGCGTCTGGAGGAAGACTGGGGAGAGGGAAATGCCAAAATGCCTGAAGTCCAGTGTCAAGTACCCACAGTCAGTGATGGTCTGGGGTGCCATGTCAGCTGCTGGTGTTGGTCCACTGTGTTTTATCAAGGGCAGGGTCAATGCAGCTAGCTATCAGGAGATTTTGGAGCACTTCATGCTTCCATCTGCTGAAAAGCTTTATGGAGATGAAGATTTCATTTTTCAGCACGACCTGGCACCTGCTCACAGTGCCAAAACCACTGGTAAATGGTTTACTGACCATGGTATTACTGTGCTCAATTGGCCTGCCAACTCTCCTGACCTGAACCCCATAGAGAATCTGTGGGATATTGTGAAGAGAAAGTTGAGAGACACAAGAATCTGTAAAAGGATTCCCGACCAAGTATTGAGTGCAGAACTGAACATAATTATATGAAGGTTGACTATTGTTGTATTAAAAACACTTCTTTTATTGGTCGGATGAAATATGCAAATTTTTTGAGATAGGGATTTTGGGTTTTCATGAGCTGTATGCCACAATCATCAACATTAAAACAATAAAAGGCTTGAACTACTTCAGTTGTGTGTAATGAATCTAAAATATATGAAAGTCTAATGTTTATCAGTACATTACAGAAAATAATGAACTTTATCACAATATGCAAATTTTTTGAGAAGGACCTGTATATTAAAAAAAATCTAATGTGTGCATTTTGTATCTATGGAAGATTGTAGGACATTTCAAAACATATGTTGCATATCTGTACATTTGTAAAAGTCACATTTCCAAAAATTTAGGACCCACCTTCTGTCATTCATAAACAACTACCACTCCAAGTTTTTAGAGCATTGTATAGTTCTAACCTTTTGTTTGTTTTTCATTCTTTAGATGCACTACTACAACAACAGCTGAAAGCTGAAGAAAAGGAGGCCACAGAGTTTCTTTGCTTCAACAGTTCAGAAATGGCTTCGTTATGCCCCAGAACGGCTGGGGGGAATTGCTCGTGGTGGAAAACCATAAGTTCAGCTTTATGTCTTATTATCTGTTTTGCTGAGTAAATACATTTCAACTTACGAATAATGTTTCAGTCATCTGTTGTGTTTCTGACTTGGTTGTTTCTATTTGCATTTGACTGAATTTTGCTGAGGCAGGCTGCCATTTTTATATTATGGTTTTCCAGTCTCTTCTCTTGGCAGTTAGATTCTGTTTTATGAATTCAGAATTAACAATCTCTTCTAATAGTTCTCTTCTAAAAAGTCATATTGTCATCCAGTTTATAATAATTTGTATGTAAGTTGTAGTGTGTTTTATTATATAGTTGTTTTATTGTAATTGTGATGTTACTTCCTGTTTAAATGGGTATGGAGCATAAATAAATAAATATGTTTACATGTAAACTGAAGGATGTTGAGTTACTGACTTTTTGTTTAAAAAAAAAAAAAAAGCTTTTCAGCCCTACATGGTCTCTGATTTAAAGAAATAAATCAAAACGGACATGATTTACTGTCATAGAATCTTGCTGTTCATAAAGCAAGACTAAACTATAATTGTTTCAATGTTGATTCAATGTTGATTCAATGTAAAATAAGTGATTGAATTTACGTTGAACAAACATTGATTTTATGCCCATCTTGATCTATTTTTCATCATTGAAATAACATTATTTCAAGGTGCAAACCTGATGAAAAATCAACGTTTAACATTGAAATTTCAACATTGATTCAATGACAAGTTGGTTGATGCTTTAATGTTGATTCAACGATGATTCAATGTTGTTCTGCTATCTGGGAAACCACTGGGGCTGCAGATAGCTTAATGACTCTACACTTTTCTGCAAATATATTTCAATTAATTACTTAGCATATTAATAACTTACCGTGGTAAAATTCACATTAGCCGTGGTGAAATCTCTCTTCCTTTCCTCTGTGCGCGCCGCTTCAAACTTCGGAGCCAAAGCGGAAGTACGTCACGAGTCTGCGTGCACGTAGTCCATTACCTTGCCGAACTGAGTACATTTTACTTTAAGTTGTTCAGTTTTGGTGTGATTTGATTAGATGGCAAACACTAAGTAAATATTACTGAGGAGATTGTATTTAAATTTACATATGTATTTTAGAATAATAAATTACAAAGAAACTGCAAGTAATGTACTGAATTAAACATGACATTTTTAAGTAAAAAGACAAAATAGTATTTGTTTGTAAAACATACTTAAATAATGTTACCATTATTTACAAGGTCAAAAAATCACTTTTTACAGTGTACTTTGATGGACTTTGATGGATTCACTAGCGAACTTGAAGCTCCTTATGTCCAGTTTCTTTTCTTTTTTTTTTATTTTTGCTGCCGCCTCCTCACATGTCTGTCACCCAACACACCTTCTTGCACGGGAAAAAAAATCCACTGCATTTGGCGCTGCTTGTGTCTGAACGCAGCCAATAGCCTATCACATGATAGCAGGGAAAGGAACAGCCAATCAAAATGTTCATGTGTTTTGGGGGCGGGAGGGACTCAAGGAGAGAACGTGATTGCTATGAAAAGTTATGTGAAGGATTTAATAATAATCTACTTTAAAATAAATGACTTGCTCAATGTAAACAAACCTAAACCAATACATAGTAATTAAATCATTTTACTGGGATTAGTTCATATTTTCACAGCTGGAATAACAGTGCTGAAGTTATATCAGCACTGGAGGTGTTTTAAGAGAAAATTTAATACTGATCTGTTCTACTTTTTTGATTTCTTATCTGTGATTCATTCTCCAATTGCCGAACAGGGAGTGAAAGAAGTTCAAGATACTCAACCGTACAAAAATGTATTTCTTTGCATTAATAACTTGGAAAGTTCTGCTGTACAGATAGACAGGCATGTAGGCGGGCTTCAACCAGAAAGGTTTGTGTCTGTTAATCGGTTAATTGGTTAAAAGTTAATTGGTACTCCAGGGCCCTATTCACAAAGCTTCTTAAGCCTAAAAGTTGTTCCTAGTGACGAAATTCTAAGAAAATTCTTAGAATTATGACATTTTCTTCGAATTTTCTCTTAAATTTAGGACTAAATCTTAGTAAAGATAAAAATGATTCACGAAACATCTTATCCCTAAAAACAGCTCCTAAGGTAAAAATTGTTAAGAGTAGAGAGGAAGAATTTTAAGAGGCTTAAGAGTTTCTATAGCAGAGGACAAAATGGCGGAAAGAAGAATTATTCTCCAAATACTGAAAATAAAGCTAAAAGTAAACACTGCTGTTCTGTCTAATTAGATTTTCTTGTTGTTTTACTTCCTTCCATCTCTCTTGGATTGTTGGCTATATACCATTCAAATGTGCAACTTGAACAGACTGTCCTACAATCATGTAAATTGGTAAAAGGTGAGCCATTTTGCTCCTATAAAAATAAAATCAGTATGGTAAATAAATGTAAAAACTTGAATATACTAATTACTGTGTGGAAATTGGTTGCTTCAAAAGTATTTCAACATTTTCAACATTTAGCTGTTTTAATTTAAGATATCTCTTTAAGATATTTAGCCTATAACAGAAACTTTGGATAAAGTAGCCTGTAGTCATGATTATATATACAAACATTATGATTTCACTGTCTATTTTCACAAAGAGCGCATTTCAAGACCTTTACAGAGGTCAGAGACAATTTTTTATCAACCAATCATAATCCTTCAATTGCTGCATCATCCCTAGCAACGGGGTCAACCACAACTCCTCACTAAGATAAAGGTTTTTGTACTTTTCTTACTCAGAGTTGCTCTAGGAAGTTTTCTAAATCACTTTTAGTCTAAGAATCCCAGCTAGGACTTTTTAGGCTAAGATAGGAGCTCTCTGAGAGAATTCTAAGAAGCTTTATGAATACGAGCCCAGGAATACAGTACAACCCATTATTGCTTACCATGATGAAGCAAATAAAATTTGCAGTAAAATGAAAATAAATCTACAAGATTTCTAAATACAGTGGCTTGCAAAAGTATTCGGCCCCCTTGAACTTTTCCACATTGTCACATTACAGCTATGAAAATGAATCAATATTATTGGAATTCCACTTGAAAGACCAATACAAAGTGGTGTACACTTGAGAAGTGGAACTAAAATCATCCATGATTCCAAACATTTTTTTACAAATAAATAACTGAAAAGTGGGGTGTGCATAAATATCAATAGTCAATAATTTGTAGAGTCACCTTTTTGCTGCAACTACAGCTGCCAGTCTGTTAGGGTATGTCTCTACCAGCTTTGCACATCTAGAGACTGAAATCCTTGCCCATTCTTCTTTGCAAACAGCTCCAGCTCGGTCAGATTAGATGGACAGCGTTTGTGAACAGCAGTTTTCAAATCTTGCCACAGATTCTCGATTGGATTTAGATCTGGACTTTGACTGGGCCATTCTAACACATGGCTATGTTTTGTTCCCTTTCAAAGGCTTCTCTCGATGCTGCGTGAAAACGCTATGGGAACCATTTTGTCATGTTGCCGGTTATGAAGCATGTGTACAAACACAAAAATTTTTGGCTATATATAACCTTGGTCAGGTGACATCATCTGATTAGACGCAGCTGCAGGTTATAAATACTAGTGAGCCGGCGACAAACCTCAGATCATTTGTCTTCACCTTGTTGTTAGCGTGTTTGTGTTTAAACCAGCAGAATAAGAAGTGGTTAACTCTTGGGATGGGAGCCTCAACGACGCGCTCCCCCCCCCCCTAGCTTTCTCCATATGAGTTAACCCTTTCATGGAGTAAGCTGTATTAATCCCGTGTTTTCCTGCCATTGACGTATTTATTTCTTTAAACATAGTTAATGTGGAAGCGCAGAGTATATGATGTCGCCCAGATAGAAGAGACGCTTCAAAAGCTATCTCTCTCCTGGGACATCATCCTTCCTGAAAAGCTAATACTTCCTTTCAAGCTGTGTAGACTTTCATCTTCCCTGGAGGGAAAAGCTTTTCAGGCAGCAGGTCAGGTTGGTACTCCTTTGCACACCATGGCGGTTTTGAAGGCCTACCACGCTGACCTGCTGAGAGACTTGAGCACTGGCGGGGCTCTTCAGATAGGGCGTATTGGAATTACGCCGGGCCACAGACTTGTCTCTGCGTGCAACAAAAGCAGACGGATTGTGCTATCGGTGTTTCGGCCAACACCAGTCTCCAATAAACTGTTAGTTCTTCGGTTTTTCCTGCCATGTTTCAGGATGCCGAACATCTAACACCCCCCCCCCCCCCCCCCCCCCGTTTAACCGAGCCGCCGAAGCTTTGCCCCTTTCTGAGAAATTGGCAGCGTGGAAGCGACTGCCAAGTATATTTCCTTGGGTACTAAGTGCAACAGGATGAGCTATGGTCTCATCATGTCGGTTATATTTCTGTGGGTGCCTTATTTATGACAGTCTGTACTGTTATATACTGCCACACTCTTAGTTGGGGGACTTCCGGGTCACCTGGTTTGTGTTTGTGATTACTCCAGACGCTAGCCAATCTGCTTGCCTGTGAGCTGTTATAAAGGTAGCGGGAGAGCCGTTCATGTAGCGCGCCCGCCTCCTTTCAGTTGTGTACCTGACTTTTGGTCTTGCCACAGGTTTCATCTGGACTTGTTAACAGTGAGGTATTTCCCTACCAGCTCTGTAGAGTGCGCGCGCTGTTTTATGGTCGTCTGACTTTCACTTTCATATAAGTCATTTTCTGTGGACTCTCTTGTGCGTAGCGTGCACGTTGTTTCGCTGCGCGTCTGACTTCCACTTCCATCTCAGTTTTCCCCTAGACGGTTGGGTTCTTTAACATTGCCCGACTGGAGTCGTTAAGTGGCTCGTTCCCTGTACTTCCTGGTTGTACCAGGAGTGTTAGGGGTTGTTCATTCAGCATCCAGAACAGGTACTGTATGTACGTTTTATTAGTACATTTTATTGTTCTCCATGGTATGTACATGTTCAATTTGTTTCATTTTAATTAGGAGCTGTATTTCGAAGTGGGTGCTGTGGATAAATGCATGAACGCTGCTGTTTTGCCTTGCTTGAACGTTGCATGCCTGAACGCATGGTTTTCTTCGCCTTGAATGCTGCTTTGCTTTGCATGCCTGAACGCATGCTTTGCTTTGCCTAAATGTTGTTTTGGCCTGAATGCTGCTTTGCATGATTATTGATTCCTGTGTTTTATGTGTTTGCTATACCATCATTGGACACATATCTGCAATATAATTGCTTCACTGTTGTGTTGCATGGCTGACGCTTTATTGGCGGGGTGCTTTGCTGCTGTGTATGCATTCTGTCTTAGAATTTGTTTTTAAATTGTAATTCGTCTGTCTCTTTCTTATCTTTCTCTCCTTTTATTTTAATATGTCTCTATTTTGTAGAGCTGTTAGCTGAAGGTGGTGGCAGTGTGACGTGTTGGGGTTGGTTTCCTTCTTCGTGTGCGTGTTGGTCACTTCTGTGTCGATTGTCACAGTGAATAGTGCGTGGATGTGATTCACGTGTGTCTGGGGTGACTCTGGATGGGGATATTCATCCCCTCCCTGTCTTTCATAGTCTGCCACCCACTGTTTAGCTCCAGCTCTAAAATGATGGTATATTTTTAATTTTTATAGTTCTTAGCATTGCATATTCCTGATGTCAAATTAAAATTATTTATTATTGTTATACCTAATTGTTGAACTTTGACATTGTGTATTTTTGTGAGAGAATAAACATTTATGTACGAACTCCACGCCTCTTGCATGTTTGGTGAACATACCTGGGTGCCTCAGTTAATTTAATAATTAGGTTTTTTTTTATTTCCTTGGGTGCAGATTACTACAATCAGTATTCCTTGGTTCCCAGAGGAACGTGGGGCTGCGTCCAAATTTTTTGCTTTTGCGGGCTGTACCGCTATCTAAAATAAATAATACAGTTTCAAAATGTTAAATGTTCAAATGACTGTTAAAGTGATTGCTCTCAAATCCTACCAAGTGATTGATTTGTGACAATCGATTGAAGGACGCTTACTTTCATATACAGTGGGTGCACAAGCAGTATGTGACTTCTACTGTCGCCGGTGTATGGCGTCAGCATTTGGATTTGTGTGTTTGCTGGCTTTTACCGCTGAGTGGCGCTATATAACTATAGACTGACGCCTCAGGCATCAGTTTGTTCTCTCCAGGCTTAATGAGGCGCAGGTTGTCCACAGCTGCAGGTCGTTGCAAATAAAATAAAGTGAAACATTGTAATTAAATGAATTCATAATCACAGTAGTAACATTACAGTACAAATTTATAATTAAAATTAAATTCAGTTTTTTTAGGATCGAATTTAAGCAACGTTGTAGCGCGGCCACATAAAGGGACATTTTATATACAGGCAAATAATTGAAGAGCTAATGCTGCTCACCTGTAGACTGTGATGTGCCCTAGCGGTTTTATTATTTTCCCCTTTGACAGTGTTGGTCACCGGGCATGCTCCCACGCGCATGCGCGATCGCGACTCGAGGGACCCGGATGCAAACTGATCACGTGTGCCGGCATAAAGCCGGAACCGGCGACGTAGCCGGCACGGAGAGATTACCCCAGCGCGCTGTTTTGTTTTGAGAGAGAGTCAGTTTGTTGCTTCCACACGGATGATCAGTGTTTGGATTTATCTCGTTGGACACTCACTTTTCACCTCTCATTCCGTTACTCCCAGTGGTGACATCTGTCCTGGTGAGGCTGAGAATAATCTCTCCAATTCATATTTTCATACCCGCAATACACTACAGCCTGGACTTCCACTCATACACACACACACCCCCGCATACACCTTACACTTTGTTTATATCTGTATTATATTTGTATATATATTGGTTTCGGTGCACCGTGTTTGTTTGGTTATTGGTTTGTTTTTGTATAATACACTTTGGTTTATTTCACTACTTGCTCTTGTGTTGCGTCTTATATTGTCCCGCCGCGGTTGCGCAATACCGGAAGTGGTGTTTACCAGCTCATACCTAGATTCCCGAATCCGTATTTGTGTAACAAAAGGTTTAATAATAATCCAAGCATTACAACGTAAACGTTAACACACTGAACATTTTTATTATGTGTAATTAGAAAAGCTACACGTGTAGGGTCTTGTCATCTTATATTTTGTGTTCTTTAAATTTGTAGCTTTTATAAGACTCTACTTTTATTTAGGTGCACTCACAATGACGAAAAAACTTTATGATTTTGTTAAATAAATAAAGTAAACGGGGTTCTGTATTGATTTTGGTGAACTTGAGCGTGTCAGAAAATTAACCCAAACTCCGTGTATACTCGCCTCACAGATGTGAAAAATATATCCTTATAGAATGTGAAATATCTGCTTTTATATAAACTAATGAAAAAAAATTATTAGATTATGTAATGAGAAGTGAATTATAGGCGCGCTCCCTACTGCGGAGACGACGAGATGACATGATCACCATCAGCACAGTCACCAATTTATCAATGAATCAGTTTATCAATGAATTATTAAAATGGTCAGAATGAGTTTCCTGGCTGTTTTAACAAATATTTTAAGTAGATAACCGTAGCCCTCATTTATAAAAGCATTTTTATTTATATAAAACTATTAAAAAAATAATCCTGCATTTATTTTTAGGTGTGCCCGCTGCCACAGTTCTTCAGTAACAAACCTATAAAACAGGTACATCTGTATGAATAAATTGTTTAAATGTGATCAGTGATTTATGTAAATGACTCAGTTTGCTCCTTGCTGCGCTGTTTGGGGGGAGGGACGCGCTAATGACGATTTGGTCTGCTGTGTGGAGGCTCGCCCGTGAGAGGTAGAGTTAGTATATCATGACTGAAATAGACAGCGCTTATTTAACACCTATAATATGTGTTTGCTGTATTTCTGGGAAAAGAGAAATCTAATCTCTCATATCGGCGCGCGCATTCATCTGACTTTAGATCAATACTCTGAAAAGTTAAAGAGTGCACACGTCACGTTCTGCTATGATGTTGGACTGTGGGCTTGGTGTTGTGGCATAGATGCAGAGGGGATCCAATGAAACAGAAAGAGTCTTTAATAATAAAATCCAAACATGAACAAAACATGAACTAAGGAAGTTGGTGAACATGAACTAAAAACATGGAGCATGCTATCAAAAGGGAACTCAAAACACAAACACAGACTCGGGATTACACGATCTAATACAGTACAGACATGGGGATACAAACTGGACGAGACAAGACATATTAAACAGCCTAGAGGACTAAACACCAGGGACTATACATGCAAGGGATAAACAAACACAAGACAGGCTTGGCTAGGTCTACCACCTGTTCTGCACATTAGCTGCTAAGCTAGCTCATAGCTAATCAGACTAATGGCTCAACAGGCCCAGTAGCCTGAGACCCAAGAGAATGAACACAAGGTGCACAGCAGACTAGGTATGAAACAGACTAAGAACTCTGAAGGTTAGTGGCTAAAGATGTTAGTACCTAGACTAAGAGCTAATCAGACAATGAGACTAGACAGACATGAAGACTAGACATCTAAGATCTAAGATCTACACATGTTAGTATCACCCTCATTAGTATTGAAACAGACTAATAACTAAACAGGCAATGGGGGGTTACTTACACAAAAGGGTAAACACACAGTGCTAATTCTCCTAGAGGCTAATCCTGCTAGGAGACACAAAGACAAAGACATCTCAATATAAACCAACTTAACTTAAAGTGCTCCTGAAACCAAAAGGCCAACTATAATCAAAACAAAACAAAACCCACAGAACAGAAATTATATCACTTTAATGCTCGACCCAGTTTCCCAGAACAAACAGGTCTTTATAGCAATGCTAATGAGCCTCCTCAGTTCAGGTGAGCATCCACATCACCTGACTGAGGAGCCTTCTGGGAAACTGAGTCTAGGAACAAAACTACAAACTAAAAACACTGCCCTCTAGTGGGCAACCCTCACAGCACATGCGCGCAGCGGGATCACGCAAACATTTTACATTCACTAAAAGGTTTATTCACAACCACGTTTCAGCCATTCACACACATGCATTGTGCTGTTGTTTGTACACACTTTCAGTTTTCCCCTTCTACTCTCCTCTTTGATCAAAAATGCTCCCGATATGAGCCGACACGAGCAGCTTTAATTATTGATAATTAAATCATTATTAAATGGTGGACATAAACAGCAAAAAGAATAATATTATTCTTTTGATTATTATTATCATGTTCTTTTGCTGTTTGAGCGTCTGTGGATTCCAAACTTGACATTTTTACCGTTTTTTAATCACTGGAATGGAAGAGATAGAAAGTTTCCTCATCATAACGTGCCTTGTATTGTTTTTAATCGCTCGATACACGACCCATCATTTTTATGCTATTTTAAAAAGGGTAAATACACATGGAATAATTTTATTTGGTTTGTTTAATTATAAATAAAATCTAAAATTAAAACATTATAGAGTAATTAAAAACAGTGTAGAATGATTAAGAACACTATCATTCCAGAAAAATATCATTCCAGGGATTACAAACTGTAACAATGTCAATTTTAGAATTCAGAAGATTTTAAATTTACACAAATTTAAGAAGAGGCCTGAAGCAAGATCCAAGATCCTCCCCAGTTTGCTGAAACCATGAACAGTGGTGATTTTAGTTTCTCAGAGTGTATACTGTCGGTGAGAACAGCTATTCACACTTGGGGAGGTGTATTATTTGCATTTGTATTGTATGTGTCTGACATTGCAAAGCACACACAGTAAAACTGCAAGAACAACCACCCCGTAATTAGAAAAGCTACACGTGTAGGGTCTTGTGTCATCTTATATTTTGTGTTCTTTAAATTTGTAGTAGATTTATTAAATGAAATAAATTACACTAAACGGGGCTCTGTATTGTTTTCGGTGAACTTGAGCACGTCAGAAAATGAACCGATACTCCGTGTATACTCGCCTCACAGACGTGAAAAATATATACTTATAGAAAGCGAAATATCTGCTTTTATATGCTGCGGAGACGACGAGATGACATGATCACCATCAGCACAGCCGAAACCAAAGGAATCACTAATTTATCAATGAATTATTAAAATGGTCAGAGTGAGTTTCCTGGCTGTTTTAACAAATATTTGAAGTAGATAACAGTTGCCCTTTATTTATAAAAGCATTTTTATTCATATAAAACTATAAAAAAAAATAATCCTGCATTTATTTTTAGGTGTGCCCGCTGCTACAGTTCTTCAGTAACAAACCTGTAAAACCTGTTTAAATGTAAATGCTCCTTGCTGCGCTGTTTGGGGGGAGGGACGCGCTAATGACGATTTGGTCTGCTGTGTGGAGGCTTGCCCGTGAGAGGTTGCGCGGGCGCACTACACAGCAAAAATATGTTAGTATATCATGACTGAAATACAGATACAGAAAGCGAAATGTCTGCTTTTATATAAACTAATGGGGGGAAAATCAGCTTATGTAATTTGTATAAAACGTGGATTACTACAGCACATCCACTCACAGCCGAAACCAAAGACATCAACGTATCAATGAATTATTAAAATGGCCAGTCAGTTTCTCTGCTGTTTTCTTATCCCCACCCCTGTTAAAATGGCGTACTCTCTGCCTCTGCGCCTGTGAGAGGTTGTGCGCGCGGTCGACTACACAGTAAAAATAAGTGTGCTGAAAAACTGTTGTCACCAAAAATGTAACAGATGCGGACTCATGTCACTCATGTTAACATCAAAGACAAAAATAAAAAAAATTAAATGAACACCATAAATGACCAAATGACCATAAAATTCACGTTAGATGTTATACAGCAGCGCTTGTGTTTTTGTGTTATCAAGTACGGGCTAATGCTTAACATTTGCGCAATTATATTTCTATTCAGTAAAGAAAAACACTATTGTTATTATTTCAATAGATACTGTGCAGCTGTGAGAATTGTGGCAGGAATATAATGCCCTATGATTCACATTCATTTACAATATGTGCGTCAATGTCCAACTTAAACCAATCATGCGTTGCCACACTTGGATGCTCAGTAGTGTGCAATGCAGCAAGTGCAAGCCAAATGCGAACAAATAACGAAATAAGAGAGCTTGATTATACTGCATAAACATCATTCAGTACAACTGAATTGCAGAAAAAATCTACGGTTAACGAATTAAGATGGTTATACAGCTAAAATATTATTTAGTACAACGAAATCTCTGGATCCTTTATGAGACGGCATAAATATTTAATACAACAAATTAAATATTTTGGTTTATATTATATGGTTAATGTATTTTGGTTTATATTGCAAACGAATAACGAATCAAGAGCCTGTGATTATATTGCATAAATATTATTTTGTACAGACAAATGTCTGAAAAAAAAACTGATTTTTTTTTACCACTAATCTCTCAAAAATCGTAAGATGTATTTTGGTTTATACTGCAAACGAAAAACGAATCCAGAGCCTGTAATTATATTGCATAAATATTATTTTGTACAGACAAAATATTTGGAAAAAAAAGATTTTTTTTTACAACAAATCTCTCAAAAATAGTAAGATGTATTTTGGTTTTATACTGCAAACGAAAAACGAATCCAGAGCCTGTAATTATATTGCATAAATATTATTTTGCACAAATAAATCTCTGAAAAAAACAATGATATTTTATTCACAAATGTAAGACAATATATTTTGGTTCAGTGCCAGACGAAGTGCGAGCAAATAATGTAATGAGAGGCCCCGATTATACTGCATACTGTACATCTTTTTTATTGATTAATTTTTTTATTATCTATTCTGGAAGTTTGCTCTATTTGTTTTAGTTATTTCTATATTTAAATCTTGATGTCTTAAACTCTAACAACTGTAAGTATTCTCGAAATAAAAATTTTTAAAAAGCCCTAGTGCTGTTGTTTGTGCTGTTTTCTTTAATAATAACACTAAACAGATAAAAACAGAGAGTCTGTCTAAACAAAATAAAACCAATGTTTTCTAACTCATATTTTTTTATATTTATAGTTTTTCATGTTTGTTGGACACAGTACTTGGATGTGTAAATTATCATAATTGTAGTATTTCTTCGCTACAACATATTGTTATGACTTTATTATGACTTAAGCTCTAAATACTATATATTTAAAAACCGAGACGACGGTAAATGTCAATTTGCGCCACCTGTTAGTCATTTCACGAATTATTTTGAAATGCTACTGGTTTATTTTGGCCGCTGCCGCGTTTCCATGGCGGTGAGCGCGACAGTAATGAGCAGGCTGGTTGCCCACCTACTGTATAAATATTCCCACAACACAGGGAAAGACCTGAGGTTCGCTTTCGGGGGCCAAGCTTACCAGTATCGGGTCCTTTCATTTGGTCTAGCTTTCTCACCCGAACATATTAAAATGCATGGATGTAGTTCTGACTCTTACGACTACCAGGGCATCCATATTTGAATTACATAGACGACTGGCTGGCCCAGTCTCATTAGCCCAATCCATTATCAACACCCTCAAGGAAATCAAGCTAGACCAAGAAAGTGACCATCACTTTCAGAGATCTTAGCTCTCATGGCAGCCGTATCCACGGTGACCTTTGGGCCTTCTGCACATGAGAGCATTTCAGTTGTGGCTAAGATAGGGGAGTTCACTCTAGGGCCAATCCCCAATAAGGGTTACGCGCCAGGTGCTTCGTACCCTTCCTATGTGGTTCAGACCCCGGTTTCTGACTCTGGGTCCTACTCTAAGTTCGTCTTGTCGTTAGCATCTGCGACGACAAGACGAACTTAGAGTAGGACCCCTCAAGGGCGGGGGTGCGGTCTTAGGTGACCGTTCCAGCACAAGGGAGCTGGAGAGGCCTTCTTCTCGCACGGCACATCAATTGCCTTGAAATGATGGCTCTATTTCTGGCCCTAAAGCACTTCCTCCAGCAGTTGAGAGTGCCATGTCCCATTGCGGGTGGACAACACTATGGCAAGTCTCATATATTAATCGCCAGGGCGGACTGTGCTCGTGCCGCTGAATATCTAGCACACCAGGTTCCTGTCCCTCAGCGCGATTTACATTCCAGGGCATATGAATGTGAGAGCAGTTGTAACTGTCCAGTCAATCTCTTACACACGGGGAATGGAAACCCCACCCCGAAGTAGACAGTCAATCTGGGATTTGAGATTTCATACACGTAACTGCATCCTCACTGAGCTATCGGCCTAAGTCCATAAACAACGTCACCCTATTGTTTTGAAGCCTTCTGTCCTCCTTTACAGCTTCGGAGCAGGAGAGACTTCACTTACTGTGTCCAGTACATGTACATCAGATTTACGTCCACCGCATCAGCCAGTGGTGTAGGTCAGAGCAGCCTTTACACGTCTTGGGGCCGCGGGAGCGGCCGCCATTACACTGGGTGAGAGATGCATATTGCCCTCTCCTATGAGGCGCGTGGGTTCACTTCGCCTCTAGGAAGCAGGGCTCATTCAACCAGGGAGATCGCCTCCTTTTGCACCAGCAAGAGGTATTCCCCTGCAGCAATTGTGTGATACTGAGGGTTGGTCCTCCCCGCACACATTTGTTACATTATAATCTGGATGTTCATGCTACTCCGGGCTCATACAAAGCCCCGAGTTAGCTGCCCAGGCAAAGTTCTGAGACCTTCTCGGCTTTGTGCGCACACGCTACACAACCTTGGGGTCCAGACACTTGCAGTGCGGCGGCGTTGGTATTCTCGTTCCCATAGCGTTTTCACGCAGCATCGAGAGAAGCCTTTGAAAGGGAACGTCTCGGGTTACTTTGCTGTAACCCTGTTTCCTGAAAAGGCGGGAACGAGATGCTGTGTCCTAATGCCGCACTACCATGTGACCGGACGTCCATTCAGACAAATTAATCTGAGGTTTGTCGCCGGCTCACTAGTATTTATAACCTGCAGCTGCGTCTAATCAGATGACGTCACCTGACCAAGGTTATATATAGCCCAAAATTTGGCGTGTTTGCACACATGCTTCACAACCGGCAATATGACAAAATGGTTCCCATAGCGTTTTCACGCAGCATCTCGTTCCCGCCTTTTCAGGGAACAGGGTTACAGCACAGTAACTCGAGACGTTTTAAACCATTCCATTGTTGCCCTGGCTTTATGTTTAGGGTCGTTGTCCTGCTGGAAGGTGAACCTCCGCCCCAGTCTCAAGTCTTTTGCAGACTCCAAGAGGTTTTCTTCCAAGATTGCCCTGTATTTGGCTCCATCCATCTTACCATCAACTCTGACCAGCTTCCCTGTCCCTGCTGAAGAGAAGCACCCCAGAGCATGATGCTGCCACCACCATATTTGACAGTGGGGATGGTGTGTTCAGAGTGATGTGCAGCCTAAGCCTGCTTTAAATTTCTCAATAACTTTATCCCTGACCTGTCTGGTGTGTTCTTTGGACTTCATGTTGTTGTTGCTCCCACAGAGCAGCTGTATTTGTACTGACATTAGATTACACACAGGTGCACTCTATTTAATCATTAGCACTCATCAGGCAATGTCTATGGGCAACTGACTGCACTCAGACCAAAGGGGGCTGAATAATTACGCACGCCCCACTTTGCAATTATTTATTTGTAAAAAATGTTTGGAATCATGTATGATTTTCGTTCCACTTCTCACGTGTACACCACTTTATATTGGTCTTTCATGTGGAATTCCAATAAAATTGATTCATGTTTGTGGCTGTAATGTGACAAAATGTGGAAAAGTTCAAGGCTGCCGAATACTTTTGCAAGCCACTGTATTACTGATATTCCAATGAAATGGTGCAATTTTGCTTTTGGTTGAAAATGTTCCCAAATCAAACTGTAAAACGGGTGCACTTACCGGTCTTATAGTTAATTCCAATTTGTTTCTGAAATACATTTGTTCAGTGTTTATCGTACATGTTCTAAGGTTAGTACCCCTATATAATTCTATGCATTTAACTATCTAACTGATCTTAGTATTACGGTTTTTTAAACCTTCACCTTTACAGTGCCATTATTTATTTAACATTTTAATCTATCTAATTGTGATAATCAAATCAATCTCTGCAAATTCTGCTTAATTTGGAACACTGTCATGGTTTCCCTCTGATTTTCCTTTTTTTATTTTTATTTATTTTTTGTGTGGCTCTGTTCTGATTTTCAGACTTTTATGCTGACCAGACTTCAATTCCCAGCATGCCCTACACTTGCCTAGGTTACGTGAGCTTGATTGTTTCACCGGTTCCCTTTTACATTCCTATTGGTTGATCTATTTAAAGCTTGCGTTTCAGTTAGTTTTTTGTATCTGTTCAGTTCATGGTTCTTATTTTTTATAATCTGCTTTGTTTAGTTATTTGTTTATCCTCAGTTTTTATGCTAATACCATTCCCACATCCTAGCCCATGCTCCTGTTTTCATGCCAAGACTTGTCTTTCTTTTGTTTTTGATAACTTATTATGGTAATAGTCCTTGATCCAGCATGTTATTATTTGCCGTTTTTTATTTTTTATACCCATGACAATTACTTGTACATACTCACTAAGGTGGCTATCATGGATTTATAAAGTGTGTATAGGGTGTAGGCTATTTTATCACACATTTAATGGGATTCTCATTGTTTTTTAAATTTGATGTCTTTTTTTTATTAATTAATGGCAAATGTTTTTTACTTACGTTTCTGTAAAGAATATGTATTGATGGCTTGTTTATAAGTTTCTAACTCTAGATTAGAAGTCTTAGAATTAGATGCTACTGTACCTTTAGATTTTAGACCTTTTTAGATTTACCTGCTGCATTAATTTATAATAATAATAATAATAATACTAATAATAATAATAATTATTATTATTATTATCATCATTATTATTATTACTTCAACAATAATAATAATTATTATTATTGTTACATGACAATTTATTAATATGTGAATAGTGTTAAGTGTTATTTATTTATTTATTTATTTGTATGTGTTTGTGTTTAAGGCCCAAAACATTCATTTCAACATGACATATTGTTACATCAAATTGTCAGATAGCACTAGACCTAATATTACTCCTTGTGCAAGCAGACATTGCACAAGATAAAAGTCCAAGGTCAGAATCTCACATAACTGCTACATACACTGCCTAACAGAGAAAGTTGTGCTTTTATAAGGGCCGAATTATTGGCCTGCAGCAAGCAAAGAAAACAATAAAAGAGTTTTGAAATAACTGGAATAGAGTTTGGGTGGCACCTCCAGGGTGATGGGTTTGAGTCTGGCCTTTGGGTCTCCGTGCATGAAGTTTGCTTGGTGGGTTTTTTCATACCCTGGTTTCCTCCCACAGCCTAAAGACTAGATTAGGCTTGCTCACAGTGTTGGAGTGAGTGTGTGTGCTCATGCTTCACACCCCATTCAGTGATCACCCAGTGGACCAAGGCACCTGGGATAGGCTCCTGGTCCCATATTCACAAAGCTTTTTAAGCCTAAAAGTTGCTCCTAAAAATTGAAAAATCTTAGAATTATGGAATTTTCTTAGAATTTAGATTAAATCTTAGTAAAGATAAAAATGATTCACAAAACATCTTAGCCCTAAAAACAGCTCCTAAGGTAAAATTTGTTAAGAGTAGAGAGGAGGACTTTTAACAGGCTTAAGAGTTTATATAGCAGAGGACCATATGGCGGACAGAAGAAAGGTTCTTCAAACACTGAATGATCGTGAGTTAATTAAACGCTACAGATTGGATCATGATGTGATAATGTTTGTGGTCGAACTTATTAGAGATGCGTTCACATCTCCCACTCAACGTAGTAATGCCATAATGCCAGAAATGAAAGTGATTACAACAGAGGTATTTGGTGACTGGAAAAATGCAACAGTGCAGTAGTGATGACTTGTGTCTGTCACAGTCTTCCATCAGCAGAGTGATCACACAAACTATTGAAGCGCTTTCACAGTCTCATATAGTGATACAGTTCATTTCATTTCCACTGGACGTTCACACTCTGCAGGCTCACAAAAGGGCATTCATGGACATAGCGGGGTTTCCTGGTGTTGTCGGTGTAATTGATGGGACACACCTGCATAATCGCACCATCGGAAATTTAAGATGTTTTTGTCAACAGAAAGAGGTTCCACAGCATCAATACACAACTTGTTTTCAGTGCAGGTTACAAGATTTTAGACATTGTTGCAAAGTGGCCAGGCTCAACACATGATGCTGGGATACTGTCCGAGAGTGGCCTGAAACAGGATTTTGAAGGACATTTGATGTGCCAGTTAACTGTCATTTGTTGGCGGACAGTGGCTATCCATGCAAACCATGGCTCCTCACACCTTACCTCCACCCAGACCCAGGACCACAGCTACTAAACAGTAGACTAACAGTAAATCATTGTGTATGAAAAAGTGTAGTTACAAATGTGCTCGAATATACTAGAAACAAGAAAAGGCTCTTTAATCAAACATATCCACATTATCGTTGAGTACATTAGGCCACCTTAACTTATATCTTTTGATATTTTCTCTTTTAGAGCCGATAAGAAAATACGTTCAGTAGTTGAGCAGGGTATTGGCCAGCTGAAGAGGAGGTTTCATGTGTTGCATGGAGCAGTGCGTCTGTCACCAGCAAAGGTCTGCAAAGTCATTACAGCCTGTGCAGTGCTTCACAACATCTGCAAAGTACAACAAATCCCCGAACCTCTCGAAAGCAGCCATGGTAATGTTGATGAAGGTGATGGTAATGAATATGATGAAGGCATTCAGTTTACCCAGGGGAGAGACATGTCCCAAAGTGGGCTTCATCACAGAGCTCAATTTACAAATTTGCATTTCAGTTAAGTGACAGTAACTGCTGTCTGTAGCCCATTGAACAAATATTCCATACAACTATAGTTGAACACAAATGCTGTTATAAAGACCACATGACCATGATACACTTTATTTTTCATTCTTTTTATACTTTAGCAGCTCAATTTTTAGCTTATAATACTCCTCCGAGAACTTTTTTGTGCTGTGTGAGAGTATCAATTTTAATCTACAATTTTCTGTCCAGCAGGGATGGTGTTGAGGTGGCTGCAGCAGGCTGGCTTATCTTATACACTGGCCAAGGGTTGCACACCTGCATCGTTGATGGTCGCGGTTGTTCTAACGGTTCCATGCTGCAAAAAATGCAGAAAACACAGTCACACACTGTACGATATGCAGTGAAATGCTTATATGACTGCCCGTGACCTTAAAAATAAAAGCTTATTAATAGGAAATAAATATGAATAAAAAGACATAGAATAGAAATTTAATTTAGCTAGGATAAAAATATTCTGTACAATATAGAAAATATAGAAATTTTTAGTATAAATAAAAAAATTAAAATATCTATTTATTTGCCTATTGTATACTTTTAAAATTTTGTCCTACCTTTGTTGAATTCTCATTAGCTGGATCATTGAGCTGTCTGTGCCTTCCTTCAGCCCAATGACAGATATTTCTGAGTGTCCAAGTACATTAAATACAGTTTCCGCTACCTGAGACAGTTGTTTAGCGGGTGGTCCTCCACCTAAAAACACAGTAGCTTAGGTGTATTCTGTAGGCATATTCAATCAAGCCAGATATATTAACAAAAGATAGGAGAGAATTCTAAGAAGCTTTCTGAATATGGGCCCTGGTCTCCTGCATCACTGTATGGATTAACAGGAGAGAGAATGAGAAAAAGTAAAAAAAAGTTGAAGGTCACTTAAATGCTTGGTGAAGTTGCACTGTAAAAAGAAATGACATTTGGAACCACAACTATATTTAAAAACAGTAAATGTAAGTAAATGTAACAGTAAAGTAAGAACATTTCCACACACATACAGTATTGTGATAAGAACTCAAGGGATTGGGACTAATCAGCTGTGTGGCCATATTCAAATCCATATACAAATTCATGTAGTCTGATGAGTTTAGACTGTCCCTATTCCAGAGTAATGGATGCGTTAGTGTAAGATAGGAAGCACATCAAGTGATTTACCCATCATGCATAGTGGCCACTGCTCAAGCTTCTGGAGGCAGTGTTATGTTTTGAGGTTTTTATAGTTGGTCAGGTCTAGACTCAGCAGCATTATGTCACAATAAATTAAATCAGCTGTCTACCTGAATGTACTGAATAACCAGATTATCACATTTATGAATTTTTTCATTCATTCAGGTTCATTTTGGCCTGAAAAGGATATAAAAGTTGTTTAGGAAGCTTCCGACTCGTTTTTTTTGCGAGGCGTAGGAAAGGAAAGCATGCGAGGCACCAAGGAAAGCATATGACATCACTTTTTACAACACTGTGAGCTATAAAGTAGATAAAGTAGCTGCACATTTTAGATGTCTGACTTGGCTGCATGATGTTATCCTAATCAGTCTGCTCCAATCACAACTGTTTAAATGATCTATAATAGAGCTGTGTAGGACTGTCATAATCTGATTCAAATGATTTTGAAAAAAAAAGTGAAATTAAAGAGGGGATAAGAGCGTTGTGCTTGCAGAGGAGGTAGTAAAATGTAAAGAAATAATAAAAGTCTAATTCATCCCTATTCTTACCTCTAAAGATAAAGAGTGGATGGAAATTTGCGAAAGCATTAATGCCGCCTTTCAGCTGCACTTACCCACGAGGAGTGTGAAAAATGTGGGTACACTGTGTTAATGAAGTGATGAAGTGCTGCCTATAATGGAGAATTTAAAATAAAAAGTTGTGTACATTCAAATAATTAAACATAAAATCTAGCTTGTTTGTGTTGATTTCACACTGCCCTGCCACTGCCACACTGAATCTGTGGTGCTGCGGGAGCCGAGTTTAATTTATTATTTCCGTCACTTTCGACTGTGTCACTGTTTTAAAGCTGCATCTTTGCAGATTGAAGTGATTTCTTATTTTAAGAATGTTGATTAACTACTCTTATTCCTACTCTTAAAACTAGGACCAAAATTGTGTTACTTTGAGAATTGTTGGCCATCTAGGAGTGATTTCCTGCTCTAAGATGCTTAGTCACTTACGGCTCAGGAATCTGGTTCTGGGTGCAAGAGAAATAATTTTCATACATAAATTTGCCACTACATTGTGTGCTGTTAAAGCTACAGGTATAGGACAACACACAAAATTCTTAACTTTAATAAATTAAACAAGAAATAAGTAAATAAATAAATAAATCATATTGTCATATCTGCTTTTACAAGTAGAACAACCCTCCAAAAACTATAGACTACTAAGACTTATCACAGTAGGAACACTGCAGCGCATGAAGTGAACCTGTCACGAACTAACCCAATGACGACCAGAAAGACGTAGCTTTAGCAGTTAGCCCTGTAGCGTGAATGGTAAACCCAAACGTGGATTGACACGAGCGGGCAGGATAATCACGCGATTTGCTATAAGGACTCTTAAAGTGAATGAGCAAAGGAAAGACACAATCTAACCCGCGTACTATAAACACACACTCAGTCTGAGAGCAAACCCAAGAAAGTGAGTACTCACGTGAACACCAACGATACCTAGACAGCATGGGCAAAACTCAATGACAGAGCGATGTGCGGCGCCATCTTGTTTCCTTTTATGCTTTCAGGTTCGCGACCGTCTTACTTCCGGGTCCTAGTGCCGGTCGCGGCTGAGTGCGCATGACAGAACATGAGATTTAAAAATTATCCCAGTCACTAGTTTTTTTTATTTCCTTTAGCTTTTATTTTAGTGTTCTTCTGTTCTGTTTGTTTATCCCTGCCTTTTAATTATTATTATGAGCTTTCATTTTGTTGTCTGAATTAGTCTTTAATCTCTGTCCTGTCTGTCCTTGAATTTCATACTTTTTAAAAAATGATTTCTTTCTTTCTTGCCACTTTACTTGTTTCGGTTATACTGTAAATGTGCTAAGAAAAAAAATCTAGGGCTCTATGAATTGTTTTAAACTTAATTACTGATTAACCTTAGGTTCGAATGTTTGTAGCATTTCACGGAGATGCGCTTGTTGATATTCTAATATTCTGAAAACATCATGAAACCATCACGCACACACCCGCACACACCCATACACATTTCTTCAGTGTCCTGGATCTTTCCTGGAGGCAGTGTTGAAGCCTCAGGTTAGTCATGCTCACCAACATGGGAAATCACACGCATGTTTTACAGACACCTGCACACACACACACACACACACACACACAGTTCTCATTCGTCCCCGAGTACAGTGTGTGTGTGTGTGTGTGTGTGTGTGTTTGTGTGTGTGTGTGTGTGTGTGTGTGTGTGTGTGTGTGTGTGTGTGTGTGTGTGTGAACGATGTGCATGGTACTAAAGGCGAGCCCACGGCTAAGATCTGTCCATTTCATTTCGTAAGCTTGCTTTTCCTGACCTTTATTTTGAGGAAAACCTCTTGAGAAGGAAAAATCTGACACAACAAGACATGCAGCAAGAACACTAAAATGCTGCAGTTTGGGAGAGGGGATAACTACCTTGTGGAATCTTTTCCTCACACACACTTTCACACTCGCACATGAGAAAGTGCCTCTTGTGTAAGTGCCAGTACTTAATATTGAATGAAAATGTCAGCTATGAACGAAAAGCAATGATGAACAAGCAGATAATTAGTGATTCTCATCTGTGTGTGATTATCTCCAACCTATTTGTGTTCTTTCACTGTTTATGTGAGCCAGATTAGGAGAGAGACAGTGCTGACACGAACACAACACACTCATCTCCAACTTGGACTTGAGTGGTTTGGAGTTTTCGGTAGTTTAAATTTTCTGTGAAATATGCAAGGGGAACATGCTTGCAGGCGAAAGAAGGAGAAGAAAAACAAATGTCGACTGTTTCTTAGGTCCTTCCCATACACACACACACACACACACACACACACACACACACACTCCCACACATTTGTATATTAACTAAGGAATAACACATGACAAGGCATTTTCTTCCAAGAAACATTATCAATGCCAAAGTGATATTATTCTTGCCACCCAAAGTTGATTATTTTCCAATAATAGCATGTCCCAAAGTGTTTTATTCTTCTCATACAGTAGTTTTATTAAAAGTGCTGTGATGCCTCAACCTTTTAAACCATTTATAGTTCTAATCATCGTTGTGAAATTTAGTTTCTTTTATTACTTATAATAAATAGTTGTCTTTTCTCTTTCTCTCCCTTCTCTTTTTAGTTTCTTAAAACAAAAATCAGATTCTTATTTATTATGTAAGTATAAAAGTGTTGAAGAATCTTTTGTTACCCATTAAATGAATTGGATTAGTTGTAATGTATAGTGTGTATACACTGTTTTTAACTGTAGTGTATAAATGAATGTGCTTGCATCAGACACTCATTGGACAGTTAATTAGGTACACCTGTTGAACTGCTTTTTAATACAAATATCTAATCAGCCAACCACAATGAGTAGTAACTCAATGCCTTTAGGCATGTAGACATGCTCAGGACGATCTATTGAAGTTCAAACCGAGCATCAGAATGGGGAAGAAAGGTGCTTTTAAGTTACTTTGAACATGGTATGGTTCTTGGTGTCAGACGGGCTAGGCTGAGCATTTTTTAAACTGCATATCTACTGGGATTTTCACACACAACCATCTCTAGGGTTTATACAGAATAGTCTGAAAAAGGAAAAATATCCAGTGAGTTCTTAAAAACGCCTTGTAGATGCCAGAGGTCAGAAGAAAATTCAAGCCAATAGAAAGGCAAGAATAAATCAAATAGCATCTCGTTATACCAGTGATATGTCAAAAAGCATCTGAATGCAGTATGTGAAACCTTGAAGGAGATGAGCTACAGCAGCAGAAGACCTTCTATCAGGTATCACTTCTGTCAGCTAGGAACAGGAAACTGAAATTGCAATTTGCATGGGCTCACCAAAATTGGACAATAGAAGATTGGAAAATACATTGCCTGAGTCTCAATTTCTGATTAGAATTTGTCTTAGACTTCATGAAAGCATGGATCCATCCGATTTTGGCCTGTTGGTATTAGACTGGGGAATATTATCTTGGCACAGTTTGGGCCCATTAACATCAACTGAACATCATGTAAATGCCACACCATAGAAGTATAGGTGCTTTTCCATTCCTTTATGACCACAAAATAGCATGCCATGTCAAATCGTCGCAAACTGGTTTCCTGAACATGACAATGAGTTAACTATACTCAAATAGTATACAGGTCCTTCTCAAAAAATTAGCATATTGTGATAAAGTTCATTATTTTCTGTAATGCACTGATAAACACTAGACTTTCATATATTTTAGATTCATTACACACAAACTGGAGTAGTTCAAGCCTTTTATTGTTTTAATATTGATGATTGTGGCATACAGCTCATGAAAACCCAAAATTAGCATATTTCATCCGACCAATAAAAGAAAAGTGTTTTTAATACAAAAAAAGTCAACCTTCAAATAATTATGTTCAGTTATGCACTCAACACTTGGTCGGGAATCCTCTTGCAGATTCTTGTGTCTTGTGTCTCTCAACTTTCTCTTCACAATATCCCACAGATTCTCTATGGGGTTCAGGTCAGGAGAGTTGGCAGGCCAATTGAGCACAGTAATACCATGGTCAGTAAACCATTTACCAGTGGTTATGGCACTGTGAGTTGGTGCCAGGTCATGCTGAAAAATGAAATCTTCATCTCCATAAAGCTTTTCAGCAGATGGAAGCATGAAGTGCTCCAAAATCTCCTGATAGCTAGCTGCATTGACCCTGCCCTTGATAAAACACAGTGGACCAACACCAGCAGCTGACATGGCACCCCAGACCCTCACTGACTGTGGGTACTTCACACTGGACTTCAGGCATTTTGGCATTTCCCTCTCCCCAGTCTTCCTCCAGACTCTGGCACCTTGATTTCCGAATGACATCCAAAATTTTCAACCTGTAGCCCATTTCCTACATACGCCTGTACACGGTGGCTCTGGATGTTTCTACTCCAGACTCAGTCCACTGCTTCCGCAGGTCCCCCCATGGTCTGGAATCGGTCCTTCTCCACAATCTTCCTCAGGGCCCGGTCACCTCTTCTCGTTGTGCAGCGTTTTCTGCCACACTTTTTCCTTCCCACAGACTTCCCACTGAGGTGCCTTGATACAGCACTCTGGGAACACCGTATTCGTTCAGAAATTAGCTTGAGGCTGTCAATGATGGCCTTCTAGAGAACAGTCAGGTCGGCAGTCTTACCCATGATTGCGGTTTTGAGTAATGAACCAGGCTGGGAGTTTTTAAAAGCCTCAGGAATCTTTTGCAGGTGTTTAGAGTTAATTAGTTGATTCAGATGATTAGGTTAATAGCTCGTTTAGAGAACCTTTTCATGATATGCTAATTTTTTGAGATTTTGGCTTTTCATGAGCTGTATGCCACAATCATCAATATTAAAACAATAAAAGGCTTGAACTACTTCAGTTGTGTGTAATGGATCTAAAATATATGAAAGTCTAATATTTATAAGTGCATTACAGAAAATAATGAACTTTATCACAATATGCAAATTTTTTGAGAAGGACCTGTACACCATCGTACCCGTGCCCAAGAAGTCTTCTGTGTACTGTCTCAATGACTACCGGGATGCACTTACACCCACCATCATGAAGTGCTTCGAGCGGCTCGTCATGAGACACATCAAAACCCTGCTGCCCCCCTCACTGGACCCACTGCAATTTGCGTACTGTCCTAACCGCTCAACGGTCGATGGCATCTCCACTACACTCCATCTTGCCCTCACACACTTGGACAATAAGGACACATACATTCGAATGCTGTACATAGATTTCAGCTCAGCATTCAACACTATCATCCCCCAACAACTGATCGGGAAGCTGAACCTGTTGGGCCTGAACACCTCCCTTTGCAACTGGATCCTGGACTTTCTGACCGGAAGGCCTCAGTCAGTATGGACCGGGAACTGCACCTCCAGCACCACCACACTGAGCACTGGGGCCCCACAAGGCTGTGTGCTCAGTCCCCTGCTGTTCACACTGCTGACTCACGACTGTGTAGCAACACACAGTTCGAATCACATCATCAAGTTCGCTGATGACACGACCGTGGTGGGTCTCATTAGCAAGAACGATGAGTTAGCGTACAGAGAGGAAGTGCAGAGGATAACAGACTGGTGTAAAGACAACAACCTGTCTCTGAATGTTGACAAGACAAAGGAGATAGTTATTGACTTTAGGAGGACACGAGGCGACAAGCCTAACCCTAACCCTCTCCGCTGAGCATCGACGGCTCCTCTGTGGAGATTGTCGAAAGCACCAAATTCCTAGGCGTCCACCTGGAGAAGGACCTCAGCTGGTCCCTCAACACCAGCTCCCTGCACAAGAAAGCCCAACAGCGTCTCTTCTTTCTGAGAAGACTGAGGAAGGTCCAGGACCACCGATCCTGACGACCTTCAATAGAGGAACTATCGAGAGCATCCTGAGTGGCTGCATCACTGTCTGGTTCGGGAATTGTGCCATAACGCAAGACCCTACAGCAGATAGTGAGGACAGCAGAGAAGATCATCGGGGTCTCTCTCCCCTCTATTGAAGACATTTACACCACACGCTGCATCCGTAAAGCCATCGGACACACCCCTCAAACACACTCTTCACACTCCTGCCATCTGGAAAAAGGTACCATAGCATTCGGGCACACACATCCAGACTGTGCACCAGCTTTTTTCCACAAGCCATCCGTCTTCTCAACAGCAAGGGACTGGACTGACACACACACACACACACACACACACACAAACATTATCACTCAACTACCTCAAAACATTGAGACTGGACTGACTAATCAACACATGCGCAAACACACTGACCTACACTACCAAATCATTGTACACACCAACCTGTAAATGTTCTTTTTTGCACAATATTCATTACTGGATTACTTTTTGCACTAACTTTTAAATTCTTGCTGCTACTTTAAGGAACGTTTACAGGTTCTGCACTACCTCAACTCATCATCTCAACACCACAGAGTATTATGTTATGTTGTGTTGTGTTTGTCACACCGTCACTTTATTGCTCTTGTTTGCACATTTGCACGTGCACTGTATGTTGTCTGTTGTCTCTAGGTTAGCTAGTTAGTTTTTGTTAATTTATGTTGTAAATTTATATTGTTAAAATTTATGTTGTGCACGCACATTTTCTGCAGGCTGGTGCGGAGTTGGAGGAGAAACAGGCAAATTAATTGCAGACAATTAAGGTGCAGACTGCAACAAAACAGTCAATAGGGTGTACGGCGCACACTATAGTCTATAACAACAAATGAATTGAAATAAATGAGCGTGCTGTTTGTGCAACAGCGCAACAAACATTACCTGTCCTTTTATGAATTGCACAAGTAGTGCTGGTCATTAACTGCTAGCTAACTGGGTAAGGGTGTTACAGGGAGGTCTGTGTTTTAGGGAACATGCTTTGTTTTAAAGTAAGTTACAGGACTTTTCCCTTCTTTTCTGGAGGCCTTTTATTTCACTAAAAACTATATGGATATCCACATAATTATGGATTATTATATTTATGATATAAAAAAAACACTGTTTATAAAGAAAATTTATTAAGTAACAGATGATATTAGGTTTATATTTCAAATTAGATAAAATGCTGATTTTACAGCTGTAAAAAATATTGTATCTCTACAGTTTAAACATTTATTAAGCACTGCATGTGCATGTTTGTGTGTTTTATGTGTATAGATTTTTTTTTAATTATTACTAATAATATAATAAATATTCCAGACATGCCACGTAAGGAGAGGAGGAAGAAACAGCTACAGAAGGAGCTGTGTGAGGCTGCTAAAGGCAGTGGATCCCTCAGTAATCCATTTTTAACGTATCTTTTTTATTTTTTTTTACTTTGAGCACCCGCCCCTTTAAAAGTCTCTGCACGGCCCTGTTGAGAGTAGAGAGGAGGACTTAAGAGGCTTAAGAGTTTCTATAGCAGAGGACAAAATGGCGGAAAGAAGAAATGTTCTACAAACACTGAACATAAAGTAAACACTGCTCTCCTGTCCAATTTGGTTTTCTTATTCTCTTACTTTTTTCCATCTCTCTTGGATTGTTGACTACATACCATCCAAAATGTAACTTAAACAGGCTGTTTTGCAATCATGTAAATTAGTGAAATCTGAGCCATTTTGCTCCCATCAGTCTGAAATGGATTACAAGTACTGTAATAAAATCAGTATGGTAAATAAATGCAAGAATTTAAACTTAACTAAGTTTTAATTTAAATTTAATATACTACGTGAAAATTGATTTCTTCAAAAGTAGGCAAATTTTCAACATTTGTCTGTTTTAATTAACTTTAAGATATTTAGCCTATAAAAGAAATTTGCATAACGTAGCCTGTAGTCATGATTATACAATTTCTTTATATACACACACTATGATTGCACTGTCTATTCTAGTATAATATATTCTATTTTCACAAAGAGCACATTTCAAGACTTTTTCAGATTTTTTTATCAACCAGCTTGAATTGCTGCATCATTCCTTTCAACGAGGTCAACCACACCTCCTCACTAAGATGAAGGTTTTTTTTTTACTTTCCTAATTAACTTTTAGTTTAGAACTCCCAGATAGGACTTTTTAAGCTAAGATAGGACCTCTCTGAGAGAATTCTAAGAAGCTTTGTGAATACGGGCCCAGATCTCTATCCAGTAGAGCACCACTAGGATGTGGTGGAATAGAAGATTTGCATTATAGATGTGGAGCTGACAAATATGCAGCAATTCTATGATGCTGTAGATCAAACGTTCTAAAAAATATATTTCCAGCACCTTATTGTTTATATGCAATAAAATAATTAAAGCAGTTTTGAAGACAAAGGGGTCCAGCACAGTACCAGCAATGTGTACCTAATAAAGTAAAAAGGTGATATGTCATCTACACTGTAACAAATTGCTGTATTTTTTACAGCAAAATTATACAGAAACTTACCGTTTTGCCATTTTACAATTTATTGCTGTAATTTGCAATGCATTATGGGTTATACAGGGTTTTACAAGTGTTAACGGTATATTTCAGTTAGCTGTAATTAATTTACAGGTAGGAGGTGTTTTCACTGTATCTTTAATATTTTTACAAGAATTTCCTGTGCTGTTGCATTATGGGATTGCACAGGCTGATATGGTTTGAAATCTGCTGGACTGAAGCACAGCGACAACAGCTGAAGAAGTTCAATTAAATTTACTTCCATAAGTATTAATTATTTCTTTTAATGTAAAGTAATTCATATGGGGAATATCCTGATAAAACTTATATAACATTATATACGTTTTATCAGGATATTCCCTCTAAACTTTATATTTACGTAGCTACTTTGTAATGGGATGTTTAGTTAACTTTATTTATCTGTTGCTTCAGACGAGGAGGAGAAATACGATGCGCACCATTTCAGAAAGCAGCCTAAACTAAAAGGTAAATCGTTATCGTCATGTTAATGTTGATATATGCTGCAGTTTGTTAGCTTTATTTGCCTTTGCTTTCTAGAGAGTATTTGTAGTTTTGCAGGAACAGCATTGCTATGGAAGTGCGTGTGAGACAAAATTAACGCTACATGAAGTGCTCAGTTGTCTTTGCTGTTGAAAAATGTAAATATTAACATCGCTGGATGAGTTTCTCTGAAACCTGGAGAGTATTTTGTAAAGGAATATGTCGTTAATTTCTTTTTTTTTTTATTAATTGTTTTGTCAGGCAAGCTGAAACATAACGGAGCTAAAAGGTAAAATGTCATGCCGGTGTTGATGAATGCTGCTTTTTCTTACCGATTTATTCACTTTGCTCTCGATAGAGTATTTTTGAAATAATTGCATATAAACAGACACAACTGACCATCTTTATTTTTAGGCAAACAGTCCCTTCAACTTTTATTTAACTATTGCTTTATGCTTTAATCTTGAGTTGTTTGTAGTTGTTTTGTAACAGCTGATTTTTTATAAGTTTTTCTGTAGTTGAAGAAGTAAAATGATGTTACCAGTGACGGTGCTGAAGTGTTGTCAGGTGTCAGCGTTAATAAACTGTTTACTTACAACAGCTTTGAATTTGAGTGATTATTTTTCAAAATCTTTGTTTTAATGCATTTACATCAGTATAATAGTAAAGTACAGTTACAGGTTACAGCACAGTACAGGTCACAGGTAAAATAGTTATTTACAGGAATTTCATAGTAAAAATGTTACAGCTACATCTTGGCTTTTGTTGAATTCACAGGATTTTATTGGCAACTTTTGTTGCCAGGTAAGTGCTGTAATTTAGCGTAATTACAAAAAAAACCTGTAATGCCTTTTTACAAGTTTAATTTTCTAATCCTGTAAAAAATAAATAAAAAAATAAATACTGTATTCTGCAAACATCAATTTATTGTAAATTGCTAAGCAGTATTATACTGTAATCCATTTTACAGCAATTAACGGCTATTTAACAGGATTTTATTGGCAACTTTTTTGCCAGTAAATTATTGTAAATTCTACAGTAATTCTTTACAGTGTAATCATTGTACTGTAGATTTAAACCACATGGTTCAATGAACCTTTTAACCTTTAGACAAGTATAAAAACACAACGAGCAAATCCACTTCAGAGCTGCTCTTTTATAAAGGAGGGAAAAAAAGATTTACCAAAAAAAAAAAAAAAATCTTATTAGACTTCTGCCACTTTCTCCCCTGTTGTGTTGGAGCGTGTGTGAACTCTCACCAAGTTTCTCCGACTGTGAACAAGTCACTGACACCCAAAGAGTGTGAATTCAGTATTAAACACCTTGGCTAAGAATAAAAAAGGTATAATGTAAAATTAAGTTATGATTATTATCCAAATTACAGTAATCAATGAGTCCTAAACTGTGAAGATTCCAAGAACAAGAGGAACACAAACACTTAAATTCTTTTCTTAAATTATTATCTGTACAAATTACTTTACCCTGGTGTATTTATGCTTTTTTTTTATCTTTTACTCTCTTAATATTTAGTTCATGAATGCACATACATATATACATATACATATGTACATTCAAGTTTTCAATGTTTTTTTTTTATATAAAGTGAGTAATTGCAGTATGTAGCATGGAGCATAGTGTTCATTGTCAGCTGCTCTATAGGGGTAGTTGAGGAAGTGCTCTAATTGTTTACATTCACTGTCCACTTTATTGGGATGATCAATACCAAGCACATGTCAGTAGCATAATGACGAAAATTCAGAACTGCTGCCAATAAAAAAATAAACATTACATCACATCCAAACATAAGACTGTAGAAATGTGATCTCTGTGATTTGAACTGTCCTGGGATCTCCTGGGATTTTCACACACAACAGAATGTTTACACAGCACGGTGTGACAAGCAAAATACATTCAGTGAGCAAAAGTTCTGTGAGCTTGTTGATTAAAGACATCAGAAGAAAATGGACAGATTGGTTCCAGCCGCCACAACTGAGCTAAGCAGAAAAAGATTTTAGGTATACCAAACAATCAAAACTTGCAGTGGACTAAAGCAAAAGACCATATTGAGCTCCATTCCTGTCAATATATGATGCAAAATATGACGTTATGATGGGCACATACTTACAAAAGCTGAACAGAAAAATTTATTAATTAATAAATACATTTTAAAAAGTTATTAAAGTAAGTCCCTGACTTAGGAACGAATTTTGTTCCAGAGCACACACTTAAGTCGGGTTTGTTTGTAAATCTGACAAAATGAGTCTTATACACCTTTAATCCAAATATAAAGCATATAAAAAAACAAGCACACAGATCTGCTCATTTTGATCTGCATTATAATCTTGTTAGACTACACCTTTAACTGCTGCGTCACCAAGATTCCCTTCGCTATTTAAAGGGAATCTGGGAAGATGCTGGGCTATTTTGTCTTAGAGCTGTTTTGGACTGGGAACTCTCTGTCTCAATGAGGATTTTCTAAAATAAGGATTATTCACCATGAGGGCAGCTTCACATGACAGTCATTTTCTATCATTGTGATACCAGACTAATTAATTGAAACCGGTAAGGCCGATTCATATATTTATATATCTGTAAGGAAGTTACACTAAAAATCACTAGATAATTCATTCATTCATTCATCTTCTATACCGCTTAATCCTGTGTTCAGGGTCGCGGGGGACCTGGAGCCTATCCCAGGAGACTTCGGGCACTAGGCGGGGTACACCCTGGACAGGGTGCCAATCCATCGCAGGGCACACACACACTCACACACACAATCACACCCTACGGGCAATTTAGGAACGCCAATTAGCCTAACCTGCATATCTTTGGACTGTGGGAGGAAACCGGAGTACCCGGAGGAAACCCACCAAGCACGGGGAGAACATGCAAACTCCATGCACACAGAGACGGGAATCGAGCCTGGCCGGGGAATCGAACCCAGACCCTGGAGGTGCAAGGCGACAGTGCTAACCACTACACCACCATGCCGCCATCACTAGATAATAAAACTCCTTAATTTTGATTTGACGCTATATCATTACTAATGCCAACCTACTGTAGCACACCAAACTCAGGGCTACAAGCTGCTGCTAGTGTGCTGGCATGTGTACAGTGCTAAATATACATTGATCAGCCATAACATGACAATTATGCCCAATATTGTGTATGTTCTCCCATGCTTTCTGGGCAGTTTTCAGTCCCTTGGAGAATGACTCCATGAGACCTCTCAGTGTGTGCTGTGGTCTCTGGCACAGGGACATTGGCATTGGATGCTTTGGGTGTTGTGGTTGTGGGGTGAGGCCTCCATTGGTAATACTTGTTTTTTTTCTGTTGTATCTCATGGCTGCTCAACTGGATTAGGATCAGGGGAGTTTGGAGGCAGGGTTGGCAGCCTTAGGCTTATTGCCTGCTGGGCCTCATGCATGGCAGGCTGGTGGGTGTTTTGGTGCCCTTCTATAATGGACGGTATGGGATTTTTCTCAGAGATATGCTCTGCATTGGCTTTTCCGTGGAATCTGACTACACAGGCTGGCCTTTGATTCCTGTAGGCATGGGTGAGGCTTGGGTGTCCATGATCCTGTCATCACTTTGATGTTACTTTGATGTTATAGCTATTCAGTATATGCAAATGTAGTACTGTATATCAATTTAATTTATAAATATAACAAACACAGTGTGTCAATGTATGATTCATGCATATTGTGGAAACAATGTTTTCTATTTTAATATTAATATGCTTGTAAATAATATTAAATGTAGTGTGTAACTGTAGAATTCAACTATAAAACATTAATGTGCTTTGGAAAATATAAGTAGACAAATATGTATTAACTGATAAGATAAAGACATTTCTTGTTATTAGACCCAGGCTGCAAGTTAAAATAGCTTGGCAACATGCTCGGAAAATGGCTTTATTTGCCAAGTTCAGGGTGGGTGTAGTCACAGATGCCATCTATTAGTGCCAAGACTTTAGTGCCCACCTGAAACATTTGCTTTCAACGCTGCCATGGTTTTTATTCTCATCCTGTACCAATTGACTTTACGTCCTATTTAGGTCAACACCACCCATTTTAAACCTTGCTAAATGTGGAATAATACCCCCCAAAAAAGGATTCCATATGCTTAGAATATTTTCTCTAATTTTCTCTTCTCTTTCTTAACGATCATGACAAATGCATTTTTCCCATTTTGGTCACTGTGTCCAGCAGGCTCACTGTGCATAGGAAGAATATTTAGTGGTACAACAGTACTCCTTAAAGTCTAATTATGTACCATGTGATGCTCCTCTCGTTCCACACTTTAATATCCTTGATCAACACCTTTTAAAGCAGTTATTATCCAGTCACTGCTTGAATATTGAAAATGACAATATAGTTTATGCACTGAGGTATCACCTAAATTCTAGTGATGTTATGCTGACAGGTGCTCATGACAGTCTGAAATTAAATTATATAAAAATAGTCATCCTGATCTTGATTTAACCCACAGTGTTGGCTTTTTACATACTGTACTGTACTGTATGTTCATAATGCCTGTTGTCAGAATTTTTATTTTTGCCCTACATTTCCCTTAGATGATGTTTAATTTAAGCATGTCTTTTTTTGTTTTTCTTTTCTCTTATCCTAAATTTAATATTGTGAAATAGGTCAAAAAGTTAAATATTCTATATTAATTATGGGTAAAATAAAACATTTGAAGCCTTTTTTGTTTAAATGTTGATGATTATGGCTTACAGCTCATGAAAAATTTTAATCAGATATCTCAAAATACCACAAGAATATTGAATTGTAAGTATGTGCGACCACAATCATGGGTAAGACTGCAGACTCAGAAGTTGTCCAGAAGACTATTGAATCATTGACACCCTCCACAAGAAGGTAAGCCACAGGAGGTCATCTGTGGTAGGAAATGACAGACAAGCAAGAGGCCACAGTCTTAAGAAGATTGTGAAGAAAATCCAATTCAAGAACTTGCAAGAGCTTCACAAGGAGTGGAGTGCAGCTGGAGTTAGTGCATCAAGAGCCACCATGTACTTCAGGAAATGGGCTCAGACTGTTGAATTTTTAGAATCAAGCCACTCCTGAATGTCAGAGGTGTCTTACCTGGGCTACGGAGAAAAAGAAGGCAGTCAAGTCATTTTTGTTAAAGGAGCCCCAACCCAACACTGCTGTAAGTGCATAAATAAAAACACTTTTCAGAAGTTAGATGTTTGTGTACTTTTTTTTTTCAATCTTATGAAATATTCAAATATTTTGAGATGCTGGAATTTTGATTTTCATGAGCCGTTAGCCATAATGATCTAAATAAATAAAACAAAAAAATGCTTTCACAAATATTTCACTTAAAGGTAAATTTACAATCTAGAATGCATAAGAGGTTCACTTTATTAATAAAAATAAAATCCACAATGTGAAATTTTTTTGAGATGCAATAGTATATGGCAATAATTCCTATGTTTTTCCCCGCCTTGATTTCCACAAAACATGCAAAAGGCTATGTAGTAACAGATGGACATGACACCTGACACCTATGTACTTCGCAATCACTTAGGAAATGACGTACTGTAGGATTTCCAAGATGGCGCCGGTGAGGTCGGCTGCCGTCACGACTGCTCCGACCACCTTTTCTTTGTTTTTGTTTTTTAAGTTAGTTTTCTTTGTTTTAAAATCGGCAAAATCACCACCATTGAGTACATTAGGTACGATAGAGACACTCTTGTTTCTATTGGTATACAATGTACTCACAATTCAACGTTTTTAACTCTGGATCCGAGCTGGCCGAGTGAGATCCTGAGGGAGAACAATGGACGTGGCGCGAAGCAGCGGACCCGAGGGAAACGAGCTGGCACACCGCACACCTCTGCCTAGCATCCTGCTCGCCAACGTCCAGTCACTGGAAAACAAACTCGATGACCTCAGGGCCAGGATAAAGTTCCAGAGAGACATTCGGGACTGCAACCTTCTCTGCTTCACCGAGACATGGCTGAACCCAGCGGTGCCAGACCACGCCATACAACCAGACGAGTTCTTCTCGGTTCACCGCATGGACAGGACGCGGGACTCGGGGAAGTCAAGGGGAGGGGCGTGTGCTTAATGGTGAATAACAGCTGGTGCAACAGCGCGAGCGTTGTTCCTCTTACACGCTCCTGCACACCAAACCTGGAACTACTGTCCATCATGTGTCGTCCTTTTTATCTACCCCGGGAGTTCACATCGGTCATAATCAGCGCCGTTTACATTCCACCACAAGCAGCCACAGACATTGCCTTATGCGAGCTGCATGAGGCGCTCACACAGCACCAGACACAGCACCGGGACGCTGCGCTTATTGTGGTGGGGGACTTTAATAGTGCCAACCTCAAACGCGCAGCTCCGAACTTTTATCAGCACATCACCTGCCCCACCAGGGGCGAAAGGACACCGGACCATTGTTATACTACGGTCAAAGACGGTTACAAGGCACAATCTCGTCCAGCGTTTGGTAAATCCGACCACGCCGCCATCTTCCTCATGCCAAAATATAAACAAAGACTGAAACAGGAAGTTCCGGTTCAGAGGGAGGTCGCGCGCTGGACGGACCAATCGGTGGCCGCGTTACAGGACGCACTCGATGAAGCAGACTGGGACATGTTCAGAAACAGCTCAGATGATGACGTCAGCGTGTTTACGGAAGCGGTTGTGGGATTTATTGGGAAGCTAGTGGACGATACGGTGGAGAAAATGTTCCCAACCAGAAGCTGTGGGTGAATGAAACCATCCGCGACGCTCTGAGATCTCACACCGCTGCCTACAACACGGGACTTGCGTCGGGGGACATGGAACCATACAAGGCTGCGTCATACAACGTCCGGAAGGCGGTGAAAGAGGCGAAGCAGCGCTACGGGAGAAAACTAGAGTCACAGCTTCAACAGAGTGACTCTAGGAGCCTGTGGCAGGGATTAAGGACAATCACGGACTATAAAGCACCAACATCCGGTATGATGAACGCAGACGCGACTCTGGCAGACGAGCTGAACACCTTCTATGCTCGCTTCAATGCTGCAGCTAAAGACGCTAGCGATGCTAATGCTAACGGCGCTAATGCTAACGGCGCTAATGCTAACGGCGCTAATGCTAACGGCGCTAACAGCTGCAGACAGGAAGACACTGCCAGCACCGGGAACGCGCTCATCATCGTGAGGAGAGCCTTCAAGAGAGTGAACACCAGGAAAGCAGCAGGACCAGACGGCATCTCAGGCCGTATCCTCAGAGCCTGCGCAGACCAGCTAGCACCTGTGTTCACTGAGATATTCAACATCTCTTTATCACAGTCGGTGATCCCCACATGCTTCAAAGAGTCCATCATTGTTCCTGTTCCAAAGAAACCACATCCTGCTTCCCTCAATGACTATCGCCCTGTAGCCCTCACCTCAGTAGTGATGAAGTGCTTTGAACGCCTGGTCAGAGACTCTTCATCTCTTCACTACCGGACACACTCGACCGACTACAGTTTGCTTATCGTCCGAACCGTTCCACAGACGATGCAATCTCAAATCTCCTCCACACATCTCTCATCCACCTGGACACTAAGAGGGGGAATTATGTGAAAATGCTCTTTATCGACTACAGCTCTGCATTTAATACCATAATTCCCTCCACACTCACCACCAAGCTGGAGCACCTGGGACTCAGCTCACCCATGTGTCAGTGGATCTCCAACTTCCTAACTGGCAGACCACAGGCAGTAAGGATGGGCGGTCATGTCTCAGCCTCCCTCACACTCAGCACTGGAGCCCCCCAGGGTTGTGTTCTGAGCCCCCTGGTGTACTCTTTATACACCTACGACTGTGTGGCCACTACCAACTCCACCGCCGTCATCAAGTTTGCCTGATCACGAACAACGATGAGTCGGCCTACCTGGAGGAGATTGGAAATCTGGAGAACTGGTGCCAGAGGAACAATCTCCTCCTGAATGTCAGTAAGACAAAGGAGCTGATAGTGGACTTTAGTACAAAGCAGGAGAGGAACTACCAGACCCCCGTCATCAACAGGAGCCCAGTGGAGAGAGTGGACAGCTTCAGATACCTCGGTGTTCACATCACGCAGGACCTGTCATGGTCCTGTCACATCAACACCGTGGTGAAAAAGGCCCGGCAGCGTCTGTACCACCTCAGACGCTTGAGAGACTTCAGACTGCCCTCCAAGGTGCCCAGGAATTTCTACTCCTGCACCATAGAGAGCATCCTGAAGGGAAACATCATGACCTGGTTTGGAAACAGCACCATGCAGGACAGACGAGCTCTACAGAGGGTGGTGCGTTCAGCTGAGCGCATCATCCGCACCAAGCTCCCTGACCTGCACTCAATCTACACCAAGCGGTGCTGGACCAAGGCCAGGAAGATCGTGAAGGACCTCAGCCATCCCAACAATGGACTGTTCTCTCTGTTGCGGTCAGGAAAGCGCTTCCGCTCCCTGAAGGCCAACACAGAGAGACTGAGGAGGAGCTTCTTCCCGCAGGCGATAAGGTCTCTCAACCATACCACATTCACACCACAAACACAGAACTAATATAACCTGTTAACGTCAATGGACACTATGGACACTTTCATGCACATCTACACTTATATCGGAACTCATGTTTATGTTTACATTCTGGACCCTTATGTTTACATTCTGGACCCTTGCACAAAGACACTTTAATAAGGCAGCTTAAGACACGTTTCTATGCATACTTGCACACCATACTTCCTCCACCAAATTTCAATAAAAAAAAAAAAAAAAAAAGAAAACCTCTATTGTACAGTACATTTCTATTTTTATTTCTATTTCATGTACAGTATACTTTTATTTTTATTTCTATTTTTATTCTAGTTAAGTTAAAATTTTCCTATCGTATTTCTTTATTCATATTTATTTCTTACTATAAGATTTAATTCTCTTTTTAAGGTCACTGGCGGTCGTGTAAGCATTTCACTGCATATCGTACTGTGTATGACTGTGTTTGTGACGAATAAAATTAGAATTAGAATTTGATTTCTCCTGTGAATAAAATAGCGAGACTATGCGTATGTCTCTCTCTCTCTCTCTCTCTCTCTCACTCTCTCCTAACAATCTATGAATCCAGTGCAGTTTTTTCAATATAGACTTAATGGCTGTCGAATTGCATTTACAGATTTTAAAGAAAATACTACTTTAACCCTAGATGTAGCTACAAAATATTTGATGCTGTTTTAGTTTTACACTAGAGCTAACAGGGATGTAGGAAAGTTTATTGCCACCAGTTCAACCTGCATGCCTAAATCTTTAAAAACTCTGCTCCAGAGGCAGTGTAGAGTTGTTCAGTATCTCAAACAGACTTACTTATATGGTTTCTGACATTGTTTAGACGCACAGCTCTTAATAAAAATGAAATATTGTTGTTCCATGAGGTAAAAACAATCAAAGTGCACCCTCAGTGGTAAAGCCATACTCCTTAAAGTCTAATTATGTACCATGTGATGTTCCTCTAGTTCCACACTTTAATATCCTTTTTTCAAATAAAAGAGGATGAAGCAAGAATTTTATACAACGCTATTGCAGTATATATGCCATATTTACACACTACCATAAGAAATACATGTCCTTAATTGAATTATAGTCATTATTCCCAATCTACTGTATATATTCCACAACATCAATGGTTCATGGTCATGAAAACAAAAAAAATCCACTATTGGAGTACATTTAGTTTGACCACCTTTAGCCTTTTTTATGGCATATACAGTATACAGTACATGCAATGGCATTGTTTTGACAAACATTTAACATTACAACATTAATTTCTATCCAGAATAAGCCAAGCTCTTGTACAGTATTAATGGTGGAAGCATCAACCGACTCCATAAAGTTTTTCAATGGAGTTAAGATCAGGCCAATTCATGTTGGAAAATGATTTCTCATGTTTCCAACACCACTCTTTTACAGTTTGTGTCCAATTAATCTTGTGATTGTTCTCCTTAACCTTTACCAGCAATTGGTTTTCTTATGGCCACATACTGTAGCTGTTTAGTTTCAATTCTGTGAGTTATGCATGTGGAAATGCTGTGGTCTCTAATGTGAATTGTTTTACAATGCAGTTTCACCAACTGTTTAAGTACTCTTCGATCACAGGTCTTTTGTTTGATTTACAACAATCCTCCTGGATTTCAATAAAGGATAGGGCAGTTTTTAAACAAATTTCAGTCATTGTGGCAGTCTCCTTAGTTATTTTCTTTGCTTGATACAAGCTAATAATTTGACCCCTCTCAAACATCTGTTTCCACCAGTACAGGATACATCTTCTGACATGGCTGTTTAAGAAATGAAAAGCTACTCACTGCATCAGTTAGGGTTAAACTAATTGATGAAAGCTCACACATCCAATCAAAGTTTGTTAAGAATTTTTTTATTTATTTCAATCCTTTTTTTTTTTTTTACCAGGAAGTATACGGTAGTTGACATTTTTTCATGTTAATTGGTTTTCTCGCATGCACATGGGATACACAGAGTGGGTTTATTTGATTAAATTCAAGGTATTGAAAATATTCAAAGGAGCCATGAACTGTTCAGGAAGCATTTACAGTAATGTCATTTAACCTCACGGAGGGTTTAAAAAAAGAATGCGACGTAACAGCACTTTAACAGTTTAGTGTCTGGCAGATGCTCTTACAGAGTGACTTAGAAAAAAATGAAGTGAAATGTGCAATTATACAAATTACTGTACATGGAAAGTCTGTAAGGTTTTATAACCTGAGGAAACAGGATGGCAGAATGTCAGTTAGCAACATTGGCAAAATACAGTATGGAGTGGCATTGTCATGCCACTTTAATTTCTCTTTTGTTGCCATACTACAATATATAAAATATAAGATTTATCTTACAGTGTCTTATAAACAATTTAATTCACAACATTACATTATTTACCACAAGGCTACACATCACAGAAAAATTAATAAACGAAGAAGATAAATTTGAAGTAATAATGGGTAAAAATACAAACTCATGCATGGATCAAAAACATAGTAATAGAAGATGGAGATGAACAACTAGTACAGTACATACACATTATTTTCCTATAGAAATATAAAGTCTATATCACTTATCATGTGTAGGGCCGTGGTAGTCTTGGGGCTTATTCCAGGAACCGGATGCTAAACCATCAAACTTACAATCATATTATTACATTATTACATATTTACATTATAGGCAATTATGAAACACCAATCAGTCTACATTTCATTGCTTTGGATTGTGGAAAGAAACAGGATTGAGGAAACCAAGCATGGGGAGAAAATACAAATGTTATGCACAGACCATATTCAAACCTCCAAGCATGGTCTAAGGCAACAGTGCTTTGCCTCTGTGCCAACCTGAGTTTATAAAGTCATGGAATATTATTACTGTACATAAAAAAGTTTAATCTGAACTAATATAGCACTTAAAACTACTAAAGGATGATAAAGCATGGAGCATAAATTTATGTTTACTATAGCATTATATGCCTTTCCTTTACCTCTGGATGACATATTTATTTTTATTTGTTGAAGGAGTTGTTCAAATGCAATATAATTACAAGAAGAGACGCTGTTTCAAATAATGACCCTGTGTCTCCCCCTGAAGCCTGTATCATTACAGAGTAATTTAATTTAAATCATATCTGATAGCTAAATAATTACAGTTCCATTATAGTTTTAATAACACAGCCATTAACACAGATCACTGATAATAAAAAAGGGCAACAGAAATTTACCTCTATATTATACAGTGGTGTGAAAAACTATTTGCCCCCTTCCTGATTTCTTATTCTTTTGCATGTTTGTCACACTTAAATGTTTCTGCTCATCAAAAACCGTTAACTATTAGTCAAAGATAACATAATTGAACACAAAATGCAGTTTTTAAATGAAGGTTTACGTTATTAAGGGAGAAAAAAAACTCCAAATCTACATGGCCCTGTGTGAAAAAGTGATTGCCCCCCTTGTTAAAAAATAACTTAACTGTGGTTTATCACACCTGAGTTCAATTTCTGTAGTCACCCCCAGGCCTGATTACTGCCACACCTGTTTCAATCAAGAAATCACTTAAATAGGAGCTACCTGACACAGAGAAGTAGACCAAAAGCACCTCAAAAGCTAGACATCATGCCAAGATCCAAAGAAATTCAGGAACAAATGAGAACAAAAGTAATTGAGATCTATCAGTCTGGTAAAGGTTATAAAGCCATTTCTAAAGCTTTGGGACTCCAGCGAACCACAGTGAGAGCCATTATCCACAAATGGCAAAAACATGGAACAGTGGTGAACCTTCCCAGGAGTGGCCGGCCGACCAAAATTACCCCAAGAGCGCAGAGACGACTCATCCGAGAGGCCACAAAAGACCCCAGGACAACATCTAAAGAACTGCAGGCCTCACTTGCCTCAATTAAGGTCAGTGTTCACGACTCCACCATAAGAAAGAGACTGGGCAAAAACGGCCTGCATGGCAGATTTCCAAGGCGCAAACCACTTTTAAGCAAAATGAACATTAAGGCTCGTCTCAATTTTGCTAAAAAACATCTCAATGATTGCCAAGACTTTTGGGAAAATACCTTGTGGACCGACGAGACAAAAGTTGAACTTTTTGGAAGGTGCGTGTCCCGTTACATCTGGCGTAAAAGTAACACAGCATTTCAGAAAAAGAACATCATACCAACAGTAAAATATAGTGGTGGTAGTGTGATGGTCTGGGGTTGTTTTGCTGCTTCAGGACCTGGAAGGCTTGCTGTGATAGATGGAACCATGAATTCTACTGTCTACCAAAAAATCCTGAAGGAGAATGTCCGGCGATCTGTTCGTCAACTCAAGCTGAAGCGATCTTGGGTGCTGCAGCAGGACAATGACCCAAAACACACCAGCAAATCCACCTCTGAATGGCTGAAGAAAAACAAAATGAAGACTTTGGAGTGGCCTAGTCAAAGTCCTGACCTGAATCCTATTGAGATGTTGTGGCATGACCTTAAAAAGATGGTTCATGCTAGAAAACCCTCAAATAAAGCTGAATTACAACAATTCTGCAAAGATGAGTGGGCCAAAATTCCTCCAGAGCGCTGTAAAAGACTCGTTGCAAGTTATCGCAAACGCTTGATTGCAGTTATTGCTGCTAAGGGCGGCCCAACCAGTTATTAGGTTCAGGGGCAATTACTTTTTCACTCATGGCCATGTAGGTTTGGATTTTTTTTCTCCCTAAATAATAAAACCCCTCATTTAAAAACTGCATTTTGTGTTTACTTGTGTTATCTTTGACTAATAGTTAAATGTGTTTGATGATCAGAAACATTTTGTGTGACAAACATGCAAAAGAATAAGAAATCAGGAGGGGGGCAAATAGTTTTTCACACCACTGTATCTATTTGTCATCAGCTACATAGCTGATGTCTGTTGTTTACATAGAATATTAGAGATGCTAATAACTCTCTTTTTAAAAAAGAGTCATCTCAGATGTTGCTCTCTGAATATTTTTATTGCCGTTGTCGAGGATATGAAAGTCAGTGCCTTTTTTTTTTTTTTAATAGCCCGACTGCTGTATTCGCATCAATCACACACAAAGTCTTCTGGATTCGGCTCGAGCCTCAAAGCTAACCAAGTTACGGCACTCGGAAGAATAAGTTGAAGTTTGAAAATGTGATAAAAAGTAATTGAATTCTCCAAGTCTGAACCCGCATGGAGATGAATCAATGGCATTAATTACTGCATTTTTATTTATAGTTCGGTCAGAGTGAGCAGAATGATTGGCATACGCTGCATTATTTTCATTTTGTAACTAAAAATAAATAATGCATGGCATGTAATTTTATTACAAATTTTAACCTTGTTGAATTGGGACTATGGCTATATGTGTGGGATTTAAAGCATGTTTCCAGCATCATGAATATACTGTATGATCCTGCCCTAAAGGAAATACTACTGCAGTATCACAGATATACAGTACATAGAAAGAAAGAGAAAGATTTTTAAAATCTTTAAATCAGTTTTAATTTTAAAAAATCTATTTAATTTTAGACAATTTTAAGTTTAAGTGAAATAGATCAAAGTAGCAGTTTCAAGCTTGCTCTGATGGGATAGAGCAAAAATCCAGTGAATGTGACACATCTTGGAACACACTGATCAGCCATAATATTAATACCACAAAGCATTAGCACATGTTATATATCAATTATATACCAGTAAACGGCTGATAGGATCATCGGCTCATTTACTGTATGCCTGAAGGCTAAATGGTCCAACCCCACACAAAAGCCAGTGCAGGAAAAGTAAATGCTGGCCAGAATAGAAAGGCATGAGAGCATGCAGTACACCGCTACATGTATTATTACATATTGGCATAGGGTTAAGGACCGACACAGTGGTGTGATGTTTAGCACTGTCACCTTGCACCTCCAGAATCCAGGTTCGATTCCCGTCTCGAATTCTGTGTGCATGAAGTTTACCCATTCTCCCCCTGCTTGGTGGGTTTCCTCTGGGTACTCCGGTTTCTTCCTACAGTCCAAAGACATGCAGATTAGGCTAATTGGCATTCCCAAATTTCTGGTAGTGAGTGTGAATGTTGACAAGAGGTCTTACCATGGTTTTGAAATACAAACCGGATTCCAAAAAAGTTGGGACACTAAACATATTGTGAATAAAAACTGAATGCAATGATATGGAGATGGCAAATGTCAATATTTTATTCAGAATAGAACATAGATCACGGAACAAATGTTTAAACTGAGAAAATGTATCATTTTAAGGGAAAAATATGGTGAATCAAAATGTCATGGTGTCAACAAATCCCAAAAAAGTTGGGACAAGGCCATTTTCACCACTGTGTGGCATCTCCCCTTCTTCTTACAACACTCAACAGACGTCTGGGGACAGAGGAGACCAGTTTCTCAAGTTTAGAAATAGGAATGCTCTCCCATTCTTGTCTAATACAGGCCTCTAACTGTTCGATCATCTTGGGCCTTCTTTGTCGCACCTTCCTCTTTATGATGCGCCAAATGTTCTCTATAGGGGAAAGATCTGGACTGCAGACTGGCCATTTCAATACCCGGATCCTTCTCCTACGCAGCCATGATGTTGTGATTGATGCAGAATGTGGTCTGGCATTATCTTGTTGAAAAATGCAGGGTCTTCCCTGAAAGAGATGACGTCTGGATGTTGTTCTAGAACCTGAATATATTTTTCTGCATTGATGGTGCCTTTCCAGACATGCAAGCTGCCCATGCCACACGCACTCATGCAACCCCATACCATCAGAGATGCAGGCTTCTGAACTGAGCGTTGATAACAACTTGGGTTGTCCTTGTCCTCTTTGGTCCGGATGACATGGCGTCCCACATTTCCAACAAGAACTTCGAATCGTGACTCGTCTGACCACAGAACAGTCTTCCATTTTGCCACACTCCATTTTAAATGATCCCTGGCCCAATGAAAACACCTGTGCTTGTGGATCTTGCTTAGAAATGGCTTCTTCTTTGCACTGTAGAGTTTCAGCTGGCAACGGCGGATGGCACGGTGGATTGTGTTCACTGACGATGGTTTCTGGAAGTATTCCTGAGCCCATTCTGTGATTTCCTTTACAGTAGCATTCCTGTTTGTGGTGCAGTGTCGTTTAAGGGCCCGGAGATCACGGGCATCCAGTATGGTTTTACGCCCTTGACCCTTACGCACAGAGATTGTTCCAGATTCTCTGAATCTTCGGATGATATTATGCACAGTTGATGATGATAACTGCAAAGTCTTTGCAATTTTTCGCTGGGTAACACCTTTCTGATATTGCTCCACTATCTTTCTGTGCAACATTGTGGGAATTGGTGATCCTCTACCCATCTTGGCTTCTGAGAGACACTGCCACTCTGAGAAGCTCTTTTTATACCCAATCATGTTGCCAATTAACCTAATTACTGTTAATTGCTCTTCCAGCTCTTCGTTATGCTCAAGTTTACTTTTTCCAGCCTCTTATTGCTACTTGTCCCAACTTTTTTGGAATTTGTTGACACCGTGAAATTTGGAATCAACATATTTTCCCTTTAAAATTATAAATTTTCTCGGATTAAACTTTTGATCTGTCATCTATGTTCTATTCTGAATAAAATATTGACATTTGCCATCTCCACATCATTGCATTCAGTTTTTATTCACAATTTGTTTAGTGTCCCAACTTTTTTGGAATCCGGTTTGTAAATGCAATGGTCACCACTGGGCTCCACAGCCCATAGTTGGACTCCAGAGGTTCCTAAATGGAGATGGATGAATGGATATGGTTATGGGCCTTGTCCAAGACCAGACTATTTGATCAGCAAAACAGAGCCTGTTGAACCATGACTTGCTTAAGTTACCATGGCATGTATATGTATAAAATGTATCTCAACCTGGCACTTAAATTTAAGTAGGGACAGGATTGTTTTTTTACACCAATGTGACTGCTTCTTAATTATTAATTATATTTATAATTATATTAAAAAAGCTATAAATAAATATTTTCTGACTTTAACTTCTTTGAAAGACATTTTATTGTCAGTTATACATTAATGTATCATTACCTAAATCATCTTCTCTCACTGGATGTACTGGATGCACCTTTGCATCTGGAGTAAAAGTGTTTAATGAAATATAGAATTTTTGCCTCAGAGTTCTCCACATTAGGGAATTAAAAGGAGATGAGGTTGCAGTATGCATGGTAATTCAAAGGAAGTGCCGCAAAAGTCTTTATTCATAAATGTTGGTTGTAATAAAATTGCAACACACGCCACACTCCATCTCTCCATCCATCATCCTGTTTTAACTTAGGCTTGACAAATTGAAACACTCACAAGTCATTTGTGTAGCTCTTCTCCGTGCTTCCAAAATTTACAAACACTCATCACTTTGCATGCTCATCATTTTTAGACAGACCCAGGATACAAAATATCCTTAATCAGCTCAGTGCATCATATCCAGAGGCCATATTATAATCCAATCTCGAGATTTCGGTTTCTCAGTACACATTATTAATGTCAGAATTTCTGTTACACATACTGTGAAGCTCTCAGAAGTTTTGCCTTGAGGGGAAATAATGTTTTAGTATTCGATTAGCTTTGCAAGAGCATTAAAGATTCAAGATTTCTTTCAAAAATTCAAGGTCAAAACCACAGGAGCATTTGCATATGAGGGATAGCATGTAAAACACACCAGGATTTAGAGGCAATATGGTGTGTTCATATGAATGTGCACACACACACACACACACACACACACACACACACACACACACACACACATTCATATGAATGTGCGCGTGCACACACACACACACACGTGTGTGCACACATTCATTTTCAAAAATTAGTACTCCCTCTAAATGATAAGATGCATTTGATCATAGTGGGTCTCAGTATTAGGCAAATACACCTTAATACAAATAACAATATGTATACTGTATGTAGTGCCCTTGATCAGAGGTTATAGAAGGAGCTGGGATTCAGCCATGTATTAAAAGCTACAATAGTTACCTTTAAGGCTAACATTAGTTGTGAGCAGAACAGCATGGCCAATTTGGGACACCTTAGAAGCAGCTAGAACGAGGCAAAGTGTTGTTTAAAATGACATAATGTTATCAGATATGTTTTCTTGTTGAAAGTGATTTTGTGACTGGTTTTAAATGTAGTGTTAATTTGACTTGGCATATAAAAAAATAATATGCAGTAATCTTGCCTTGCTTAAAAAAGTAAGGGTGTCTGCAGTAACATGCATGCATATCCTTCATAAATTAGGCTCTTTGAACTGTAAATATAATAACACCTAGTTTGATTGTATTTTGTTATTGTTGTTGTTGTTGTTTTTCCACCAGCTGCTCAGGCCTTGAGTTATTACATTGAAAACAAAGTCATTATTTATTAAAAAATGCAACACCTAGATTTCCTGATGTTTCCTCTTTCCAGGAGTATTTTTCTGTTGTCATACTGTAGACTGCAGATAGGGTAAAGCAACAACCCAAGTACATTGTTTCTCACAAAGTACAGATCAGACTCACGGCAGCAAAGAGAAGGAAATAGCGCAGTGGATAGGCTGGATAGTTGTTCTACAGATGGTGAATAATAATAATAATAATAATAATAATAATAATAATAATAATAATAAATAAATAAATAAATAAATAAAATATTAAAAATATAAACCTAATGGACAAAATGTACCTCACTGAAAAGGTAAAATTCAAACAGAGACGGGGCATGGCTTGGACATATGGATTTAAAAAGGAGGAGTCACAACTTGTTATTTCAATGAACACAATATAAAACTGAGCAAATATTCATGAACCTAAAGCACAGGATTTATCCACACACTGCTCAATCAATCACAGCTCTTCTGGATGAGTATAAAAGAGAATGGGGAATCTCAAAAGAAAAACAAATAACTTATTGTACTGTATAAACACCAACAGTATAGATAATGGAAGCAAAATGTTTGCTGCTTTTCACTGTAGACGAGGACATCAGTTTTAAGGAGGACAATACTGAGGACAGCGACAAAAAGGAAAGAAAAGGAAGGGAAGGTTCAGCCTGTGAGTTGTTTGTCATTTATGTATACAACATATTAATTATTTTAGATATTAGCTATTTGACTAATTTGTAATATAAAATTGCATTTTCAGTGATTTGTGTGCGGTATAGAAAATGAATGAACGAATTAATGAAATATATATATATATATATATATATATATATATATATATATATACACACACAGTGGAACCTCGGATAACGAGTAACGCGGTTTACGAGTGTTCCGCAAGACGAGCAAAGATTTTTAATAAATTTTGACTTAACGAGAACGAGCGTCCGAGTATCATGTATCACTCATGCGCTTCTTGTTTTGACGCTGTGCGTCACGTCATCACAGCTGAGCCAACGGTTTTTCTCTCTCTTGCGCTGCGGAATTCAGGTAATCGTCTCCCCTGGTGAATACACACACACACACACACACACACACACATTAACGGAGAGACCGTTTATAAAACCGTTTAAAAATTAGCAAGAAACATCGCTAGTCACACTCTCGTGACTGCATACTAATAGAATCACTGCTGTAAAGTAAAACAACAACAACAAAAAAATAATTAATCAGCTCTTCACCTTTGAAAACAATCGCGACAGAGAAGAGTATTCCTCTGTGTTTGTAGCCGAGAGGAGGGGGAGCTGTAAAGCCAAGAGAGAGTGTGTGCGTTATTGTGTGTGTGTTGGTGTAAGTGAATGAGCACACACACACACACACACAAACACAAACACATGCTTTTACAGCCCCCCTCTCATGTTTCCAAACAAACACACACTCTCTCTGCCTTACGAACACACTCTCTCTTGGATTTACAGCTCCCCCTCCTCTCGGCTACATACATAGAGGAAAACTCTTCCCTGTCATTATGTCGTAAAACTCTTCTCTGTCATAATGTGCGTGCACACACACACACTTAATGTGCACACACACACACACACACACACACACACACACACACACACACACACACACACACACAGACACACACACAGAGCACCTGCGTGCACAAACGGAAACACTTATCTGTCGGGATTTATTTTTAAGTTTTTTTTAGTTAAAGTGCAGGTTAATTTGTTTTATTTTTACTGTAAACTATTAAGTAAATTAAGTATTTTTATGTATTTATTTTTTTGGGCTGTAGAACGAATAATTTGGGTTTCCATTATTTCCTATATATACATACTCAGCAAAAAAGAAACGTCCCTTTTTCAGGACTGTGTATTTCAACAATAATGTTGTAAAAATCCAAATAACTTTACAGATCTTCATTGTAAAGGGTTTAAACAATGTTTTCCATGCATGTTCAATTAACCATAATCAATTAATTAACATGCACCTGTGGAATGGCCGTTAAGACCGTAACAGCTTACAGAAAGTAGGCATTTGAGGTCACAGTTCTAAAAACGCAGGACACTAAAGAGACTTGTCTACCGACTGTGAAAAACACCCAAAGAAAGATGCCCAGGGTCCCTGCTCATCTGCGTGAACGTGCATTAGGCATGCTGCAGGGAGGCATGAGGACTGCTGATTTGGCTAGGGCAATAAATTGCCATGTCTGCACTGTGAGATGCCTAAGACAGCGCTACAGGGAGACAGGAAGGACAGCTGATCATCCTCGCAGTGGAAGACCACGTGTAACAACATCTGCACAGGATGGGTACATCCGAATATCACACCTGCATGACAGGTACAGGATGGCCACAACAACTGCCCGAGTCACACCAGGAACACACAATCCCTCCATCAGTGCTCAGACAAATCTGGTCCAGTCCATGAGGAGGAGATGCACTGCAGTACTTCAAGCAGCTGGTGGCCACACCAGATACTGACGGGTACTTTTGATTTTGAGCCTCCCTTCATTCAGGGACACATTGTGAAACATTTTTAGTTTATGTCTTATGGTGTTCATACAAATATTTACACATTAAGTTTACTGATAGTAAAAACAGATGAAAGTCAGAGGACGTTTCTTTTTTGCTGAGTGTATATACACAGAGGTTGGACAATGAAACTGAAATGCCTGGTTTTAGACCACAATAATTCATTAGTATGGTGTGAGGCCTACTTTTGTGGCCAATACAGCATCAATTTGTCTTGGGAATGACAGATACAAGTCATGCACAGTGGCCAGATGGATTTTGAGCCATTATTTTTCAGAATAGGTCACTACGTGATGCTGGTGGAGGAAAAGTTTCATGATTCGCTCCTCCAAAACACCTCAAAGTGGCTCAATAATATTTTGATCTGTGGACTGTGCAGGCCATGGGAGACTTCACTTTCATGTTCATCAACCACTCTGCCACCAGTCTTGTTGTGTGTATTGGTGCATTATCATCCTGATACACGGCACCGCCTTCAGGATACAATGTTTGAACCATTGGGTCACATTGTCCACAGCCCAAGGTTTTCACTGCTGGCACCATGGAAACCGACGTTTGGCATTGGAGTGACCAAAGCTTTGGCTATAGCAGCCCTGACTATGTACATTGACCATGTGGAGCTCCCAACAAACAGTTTTGATGGAAACAGGAGAGCTGTGGTTTGATGTTCTTTGGGTCCAATCCGGGTTAGCACCTGGACATCCCTTTCAAACAGCTTACTCTTGTGTCCACAGTTACTCCTGTTGTATGTGGTTCGTCCTTCTTGGTGGTACAGTATGCTAATATTACCCTGGATACCGTGGCTCTTGCTGTCTTGTTCACATGTGCGCCAGTGAGACGGCACCAACAATTTGTCTTCTTTTGAACTCTGCTATGTCATCCCTAATGTTGTGTGCATTGCAATATTTTAAGCAAAACTGTGCTATTACTCTGCTAATTAAACCTTCACACTCTGCTCTTACTGGCGGAATGTGCAGTCAATAAAGATTGGCCACAAGGCTGGTAAAATTTAGCCATGAAACCTCCAACACTAAATTGGCCAGTATTTCAGTTTCATTGTCCAACCCATGTACTTACTTGAGGATAAGTCAATTCAATTCAATTCAATTCAATTTTATTTATATAGCGCTTTTAAGAATGGTCATTGTCTCAAAGCAGCTTCACAAAAATTTAAGAAATTTAACAAAAAAAAAAAAAAAAAAAATTTATATATATATATATATATATATAGAATAATTATATATAAAGTAATAAATAAATAAATAAAATTATAATAGAAAATAAATAAATAAAAACAAATAATAATAATAATTATAGAAAAGAAAATAATTGGAAGTGTGGATGTGTGAGAAAAATGTGCAGATAATAATGAGATGAATGAATGAAATGTCTCTGATGAGCAAGCCAAGGGTGACGGCGACGGTGGCAAGGAAAAACTCCCTGAGATGGCATTAGGAAGAAACCTTGAGAGGAACCAGACTCAACAGGGAACCCATCCTCATTTGGGCGATAACAGATAGAAATGATATAACATCTTGTGTGTTGTGCAGGTGAAAATTCAATATGACAGAAATTATTTAAATTGTCATGAAGACCAGTTCAGCATAGGGACGAGTCAGTAGGTGCAGAGGGCAGATGAGGTCTGGATCACTGGAAGCACAGGAGCAGCATGTGTAGCTCCAACCATCATAAAGCTGAATCCAGTTGGAGCTGGTCCTTCTCTGGATGCCTCAGGAACCTCGCAGGGTCGGCCTTTGTCTACTGAAGCTGGCAAAATCTCTCGATGCCTCGGGATGGGTAGAGAAATACAGAACAGATGGGGAGAATTAGCGTAGTTGCCATTCGGTATAGGTGTACTGGAGTATGAGTACTGGGATGAGTTATGTGTATGCCAGATTAAAAAGATGCGTCTTGAGTCTACTTTTGAACTGAGAAACCGTGTCTGCTCCCCGAACACTGTCTGGAAGGCTATTCCAAAGCTTTGGAGCTAAATATGAAAAAGCCCTACCCCCTTTTGTAGATTTTGAAATTCTGGGAACTACCAGAAGTCCGGAGTTTTGTGATCTTAAGGCGCGTGGTGGATTGTAGCGTATCAGAAGACTGGTTAGGTATGTAGGAGCTAAACCATTTAAGGCCTTGTATGTAAGTAATACTATTTTGTAATTTATTCTAAACTGAACAGGTAGCCAGTGCAGGGATGATAATATTGGGGTTATATGATCATATTTTCTGGATCTAGTGAGAACCCTGGCAGCTGCATTTTGGATTAACTGAAGCTTGTTTATTGAGGATGCAGGACAACCACCTAGTAATGCATTACAATAGTCCAGTCTGGAGGTCATGAATGCATGAACTAGTTTTTCTGCATCAGGTACGGATAAGATGTTCCTAAGTTTAGCAATATTTCGAAGATGGAAAAAGGCTGTTTTTGTGATATTTGAAATGTGATTTTCAAAAGACAAGTTACTGTCTAATATTACTCCCAGATCTTTTACTGCTGAGCTGGTAATAACAGTACATCCTTCTAAGCGCAAGCTGAATTGTGAAAGCTGTTGTGTGCTGGTTTTTGGGCCAATAAGTAATATCTCTGTCTTATCTGAATTTAGTAAAAGAAAGTTATTGGTCATCCAATCTTTTATGTCCTGGACACACTCAGTTAATCTAGACAACTTAGGTATTTCGTCTGGTTTAGTTGAGATATATAATTGGGTATCATCAGCATAACAATGGAAACTAATCCCATGTCTTCTAATGATGTTACCCAAGGGAAGCATGTATATTGAGAACAACAGAGGTCCTAAAACTGACCCTTGTGGGACCCCATATTTCACTGGCATTATACCAGACGGTTCTCCATTTAGATCTACAAAATGGTAGCGATCAGACAGGTAAGATCTAAACCATTTTAGTGCCTGTCCCTGAATGCCTATATAATTTTGTAAGCGATCTATGAGAATATTATGATCTATAGTGTCGAATGCAGCACTAAGATCGAGCAGGACTAGCAATGAGATGCAGCCTTGGTCTGAAGCTAAAAACAAGTCATTTGTAATCTTAACTAGTGCAGTTTCTGTGCTATGATGGGGCCTGAAACCTGACTGAAATTCTTCAAGGATGTTGTTATCCTGCAAGAATGTGCAAATTTGAGCTGATACTACTTTTTCTAGTATTTTTGATATGAACGGGAGGTTTGAGATCGGTCTGTAATTTTTTATTTCATTCGCGTCCAAATTAGATTTTTTAAGAAGCGGCTTAATAACTGCTAACTTGAAAGGTTTAGGGACGTGACCTAGATGTAATGAAGAATTAATAATGTTTAGGAGTGGCTCTCCAACCGTAAGCATCACTTCTTTTAAAAATCTGGTTGGGATTGGGTCTAACAGGCACGTTGTTGATTTAGCCAAGGTGATGAGTTTATACAGCTCTTCCTGTCCTATACCTGTAAAGCAGTGAAAATCTAAATGTGAAGCTATAGGCTGAACTGGATCGTGAGATACTATTAGAGGTTGAACGTCCATTATTTTCTTCCTGATATTATTGATTTTTTCATTAAAGAAGTCCATAAAGTCTTCACTTCTAAACTGTGATGGGATACTCTCTGCGGGCATCTTAGGTTTTGTTAAGCGAGCCACTGTACTAAATAAGAACCTGGGATTGTTTTGGTTTCTTGCTATCAGTTGGCTAAGATGCTCGGTCCTAGCAGTTTTTAGAGCCTGTCTATAGCTGCACATACTGTCTTTATACGCAATTCGAAAAACTTCTAATTTAGTTTTCCTCCATTTTCGCTCGAGGTTACGGGTTGCTCTCTTTAGGGCGCGAGTATGACTGTTGTACCACGGTGCCAATGTTTTATCTCTGACTTTTTTTAATCTGATGGGAGCAACAGTGTCTAATGTACTGGTAAAAATAGTGCCCATGCTGCTAGTCACTTCATCTAGATCATCTGCATTTAGGGGTCTAATAAGAAATTGGGACAGATCCGGCAGATTACTTGTGAATCTGTCTTTAGTGGTGGGATTCATATTTCTAACAGATTGATAGCGTGGGGAGACACAGCTAATCTGTTCTACGGGTAGAGTATCTGTTCTACGGGTAGAGTATATGTCAGATAAAGTCAAAAGTCAAAAGTAAGTGTGTTTTCTCTTCAATGTTCCAGCACCTAGGAGAGGAACTCCTGTATTGGCCAGACCATTCAGCTTGTGGTCGTATGATTGAAAAAAGTAACGAAATACATATGAAAATTTATTTTCATTTAACTTTTAAAGCGGCTTGCTCACCAGGGACTATCTGACCATTTTGATTCATACACATTCACATTCCATACAAACTTAAATAATTCTTTTGATTGTGTAAAGCTGTTTTGAGACAATGTCAATTGTTAAAAGCGGTATACAAATAAAATTGAATTGAATTGAATGTAGCTGGTGATGCAGTTTTGCAAATCATCTGTTTCTGCAGAGCGGTTGCAGCAACAATGTAGACTCCTTATCAAAGATTGTCCAAACTGATGGTCCAGTTTCTATTTTATGATGGCTCATTTACTCAAAATGAAGGACTATCATACAGCAGTAACTGGCACCATTGGTTGGGACTGTCTGCACCCCAGTAAGTAGCAAAAGATGGCCAGTCTCCACTTGCAGAACGCACAGAGGTGCTTAAAAATGACACAAATTGTCTATCCCTTGTGCCTGCACTAAGATCCTTTAAGAGCCATCTGTCTGACTTTTCCCTAGCTTATGCCAAGAGCTACAGGGACATACAGAGCTACACTGGCACAGAAGATTAGTGCAAACATGGATTAACACTTTGGCTGTTTTCTTGATGTAACAGGAAACATGCTCTTTCCTCTTGCTGTAGTTACATGCTTTGTGACAACAGTGCATCAATCCAATTCAGTTCAATTTTATTTGTATAGCGCTTTTAACAATTGACATTGTCTCAAAACAGCTTTACACAATCAAAAGAATTATTTAAGTTGTATGGAATGTGAATGTGTATGAATCAAAATGGTCAGATAGTCCCTGGTGAGCAAGCCAAGGGCGACAGTGGCAAGGAAAAACTCCCTGAGATGGTAATAGGAAGAAACCTTGAGAGGAACCAGGGAACCCATCCTCATCTGGGTGAAACAGATAGCAGGAAATTATCTGCATTTATACAGTGTGTTAGGTGGCAGGCAGTTCAGCTATAATAGTTGATGTTAATTGATGTCAAAATGGAGTCCACGTAGTTACTGGAGACTCAGATAGACTTCTAGAAAGTTCCAGTCCTGAACTATCGAATTGTCCTCAGAGAAACAGCTGCTGACACCAGTCGAGGCCAGAACCATCTTCTAAGTAGAGAGAATCATCCCCAGACACCAGACGCATCCCAAAGACACACACGGGTCATCCATGCGACGAGACCTGCAACCAGAAGCGGGGCACCAGGATGGGTCAGACAGGTCTGGAGGGCAGAGGGAGTCTGGATCACTGGCACCTCAGGGATGACATGTGTAGCTCGACAGAGAGAGAGAGAAAGAGTGAAAGTGGGAGACAGGGGGAGAGAGGAAAGAGAAAAAGGGGGAGAAAGAGAAGAAGAGGAGAGATGGCAGTTAGGTATGGTCACAGTCACATAATGTGTAATGTGAATGTATATTTACTGTAGAGTGCAAGCAGGGACTCCGGCAGGACTAACTATGACAGCACAACTAAAAGGGAGAGCCAGAAGGAAACACAAGCATGAGGGCTCCCTGAGATGTAAAGCAAACAATCACCTCACCGTCAACAAACCTGAGTGATCAAATGAGACTGAGGAAGACAGCATCTAAACACACCAGTTCACCATAATACTCTATGTCCATGAGTCCCCCAGATCTGCTCCTTTACCTAAGGCAAATCTATTCATAAAAATGCTTGGCTAAATAAATAGGTTTTTAGCCTAGACTTAAACACTGAGACTGTGTCTGAGTCCCGAACACTATTTGGAAGACTATTCCATAATTTTGGGGCTTTGTAAGAAAAAGCTCTGCCCCCAGCTGTAGTTTTCATAATACGCGGTACTGACAAGCAGCCTGCATCCTTTGATTGAAGTAGGCGTGGCGGATCGTAAGACACTAGCAGTTCGCTCAGATACTGCGGTGCGAGTCCATTTAATGCTTTATATGTCAAGAGTAGTATTTTAAAAACAATGCGAAATTTCACAGGGAGCCAATGCAGTGAAGATAGGATAGGGGTGATGTGCTCATATCTTCTGGTTCTAGTGAGCACTCTCGCTGCTGCATTCTGGACTAGCTGAAGCTTGTTTATGCACCTACACTGTAACTGTAACAACCAGACAGTAAGGCATTACAATAGTCCAACCTAGAAGTGATAAAAGCATGAACTAGTTTTTCTGCATCGTTTAGCGACAATATATTTCTTATCTTGCCAATATTTCTGAGGTGAAAGAATGCTATCCTGGTGATATTATCTACATGAGCTTCAAATGAAAGGCTGGAATCTATAATCACGCCGAGGTCTTTTACTGTTGCACTTGATGGAAGGCCATCTAAAGTTACGGTGTGATCTAAGATTTTACTCCTAGCTGTATGCGGTCCTATGACTAGAACTTCTGTCTTATCCGGAATAAGCAGAAGGAAGTTAATTAGCATCCAATTTCTTATGTCATGCACACATTGCTCAACTTTAGTAAGCTGGTTTTTCTCATCAGGTTTTGCTGAGACATATAACTGTGTGTCGTCAGCATAACAATGAAAACTAATACCATGCTTACGATTTATGTTGCCCAGAGGAAGCATGTAAAGGGAAAAAAGCAGTGGACCTAAAACTGAACCCTGCGGAACGCCAAACTCCACTAGAGAACATGCAGAATTATCACCATTTAAGTCTACATACTGATAACGATCGGTCAAATAGGATCTGAGCCAGGAGAGGGCTGTACCCTTAATTCCTACTACATTTTCTAATCTGTGAAGAAGAATAGCATGATCAATGGTGTCAAAAGCTGCACTGAGGTCGAGTAATACAAGCATAGTTACACAACCCTGATCAGAGGCCAATAGGAGGTCATTTACTACTTTGACGAGTGCTGTTTCTGTGCTGTGATGAAGCCTAAATCCTGACTGATACAGTTCATGTATGTCTATGTAGATATGAGCATAGCTGCTCCGCTACTATCTTTTCCAGAATCTTAGAGATAAAGGGGAGGTTTGATATTGGCCTGTAATTGGACAGCTGACAGGGGTCGAGGTCAGGTTTCTTAATTATTGGTTTGATAACTGCTAATTTAAAAGATTTTGGAACATAACCAATGCTGAGTGAGGAATTAATTATTCTCAACAGCGGTTCTGTTATTACTGGTACTATCTGTTTAAGAAAATGTGTCGGTATAGGATCTAATATACAGGTTGATGAATTTGCAGAAGAGATGAGTGAAATTAGTTCATTCTCTTCAAGGGGAGTAAAGTATTCTAGGTTCCGATCTGACATGGCTAGGTTAACATCTGTATGAATTACATTGTTCGGTTTCAAAGCCTCAATTTTATGCCTGATATTTACAATTTTATCATTAAAGAAGTTCAAGAAGTCCTTACAATTGCATGATGTTGTTGTGGAGATTTCTGTAGTGGTCTTATTTCTGGTTAATTTGGCATCAGCAAAGGCCATTATTGAAAATGATGATGAGGACATTCAGAATTCTTAAGAAAAGCTAATAAAGAATACATTACTCAACAGTAAGTTGACTATTGAAGAAGAACTTGGAAAGAACATGTCTGCCAAAGCAGTGGTCACCTAATCGGAGCGTTCATTTTACCGTCGCGGCGCTCGGCGACAGCATTTCGGTTTGTGCGTTTGCTGGCTTTTACCACTGAGTGGCGCTATATAACTACAGACTGACGCCTCATACCTTAGTTCATTCTCTGCCGGATTAATGAGACGCACTCCTTTAGAACTGCACGTAGTAGTCGATAAAATCAAGTGAAACACTGTAGTTGAACGAATTCATAATCATAGTACTAAAATTACAGTACAAATGTAGAATTCAAATTAAATCAAATCTTATTAGGATTAATTGGGTGTGTGAGTGTGTGTATGTGTGTGTGCCCTGCGATGGATTGGCACCCTGTCCAGGGTGTACCCCGCCTAGTGCCCGAAGACTCCTGGGATAGGCTCCAGGTCCCCCGCGAACCTGAACACAGGATTAAGCGGTATAGAAAATGAATGAATGAATGAATGAATTATTAGGATTAAATTTAAGCACAATAAATGTTAACACAGTGAGCCTTTAGATTTTATCAAGTGTAATTAGAAAAGAAGAGTGTAGGGTTTTGTGTCATCTTATTTCTTGTGTTCTTAAAATTTATAGTAGATTTATTAACTGAAATAAATGACCATATTTCTGTCATTCCCCACTTAAGGGGGTGGGAGAATTTTCAAGCCCCACTTGTCAACAAAATTATAATGAAATCGGCCAAGTTTCTAAACCAATAAGATCAAATAACACCAATTTGAAAACAGATAAAATACACGTGCAATTATTACAACAGGCTTACTTCGCCACTTATCTAGAGCTTTCTTTCAAAGAAGTCGAGTGGCTTACTAACGTGACTGGGGCATGTTGTCTCTAAGTGTCCGAGTGGTGCAGCAGTTAAGGCGTCGCCCTTTCATGTGGGAGATGCGGGTTCGATCCCTGGGTGATGCTGTTTTAAAATTGTTTTATTTTAATTATAGCAAAATTAAAATAAAACAAAATACAATTTTTATTTTAATTTTGCACAGCATACTATAGAAAAAACAGCAAACTCGCAATGTAAATGTAATTTTTCAGTACCAACCATCCATCAAGGATGAAGAAAAGGGTTCTCCGATGATAACACTGAGGAATATGGGATGGATTTGTGGTCTGCTCTGAACTTAACTGTGTATCCACATCTGAAATATCTGGCATTGGATTTCCAGATGACAAGACTTCATGGTCCAGATCTTCAGTTTAAAACAAGGGACTTACAAGTTGTCACTGTGTCAGAGCAAGAGTCGCATTAGAAAGAAGTGCTTTACTTAACAAAGTCTGTAGTGATGGCCAGAGATTATTAAGTGTGCCTAGGCGCACTTATTACTCTTTATAAATACTCTTATAAATCCATTTATTATTCCTTCACCTAAAATTTTTGACCGTTTCACGGCCCGCAGCTTTGCGTCGACCCTCACGTATGTTACATCGTTATGTGCGGCTCGATCGGGAATGGTGTGCTATGATTTTGGTGGGGATTCGTCGCACAGTTTTCCCAAAGATCCCCGAAAACCGACCCAAAATGTCCCGTACACCAGGCTTTGAGACCAACATCAGCTATGACATCATAGTTCCGTCTATGTTGCCGCACACATTAGAAGTGACTTGGCCGTCGCATAGGCACTTTTATGTCCAAGTATCGCAGGAAACATACACTATTTTTTCACAATGTACCTTATCATTCTTGTTGTCTATTGTTTATCATTGACCTTTGGAGTCTAGTTTAAGATTGTTGGTCTGTTGTTTGTTGCACCAAAGAGAGTGTTGTGAGTTACCTGTTTGTTCGAAATAAAACATAAAATGAACATGTCCCATGTGTGGATATATATTTCTCCAATAATTACACCAAACACTCTTCTGTGCTGGTTACATTCTTAATGCATGGTTACATGTGTACACCAATCAGCCACAACACTAACAGGACTCAGGGGTAGCTCAATGGTTAAGGCATTGCACTATGGTTTGAAAGGTCCCAGGTTCAAACCCTGCAACCACCAAGTTGCCACTGTTTCTTGGGTGCTGATATAGAATATAACAGCACTGGGATGTTAACCTGTATGTACAGTATTTAGTTAGCCACCAATTTTGAAAGTTCTCCCACTTAAAAAGATGTAGGATTTTTAAAGAATTTATTAACAAATAATGGTGGAAAATAAGCATTTGGTCAATAACAAAATTTCATCTCAATACTTTCTTATATACCCTTTGTTGGCAATGACAGAGGTCAAACGTTTACTGTAAGTCTTCACAAGGTTTTCACACACTGTTGCTGGTATTTTGGCCCTTTCCTCCATGCGGATCTCCTCTAGAGCAGTGATGTCTTGGGGCTGTCGCTGGGGAACATGGACCTTCAATTCCCTCCAAAGATTTTCTATAGGGTTGAGATCTGGAGACTGACTTGGCCACTCCAGGACCTTGAAATGCTTCTTACAAAGCCACTATTTCATTGCTCTGGCAGTTAGTTTGCGATCATTGTCATTGCCCTTGCTGATGGAATGAGGTTTTCACTCAAAATCTCACGATACATGGCCCCATTCATTCTTTCCTTTACATGGATCAGTTGTCTTTGTCCCTTTGCAGAAAAACAGCCCCAAAGCATGATGTTTCCACCCCCATGCTTCACAGTAGGTATGGTGTTCTTTGAAGACAACTCATTCTTTCTCCTCCAAACACGAAGTTTTATTTTAATTTCATCTAACCATATGACATTTTCCCAATAGTGGAGTTTGTGTGTGACTGTTTGAGGTTGTGGACATGTGTCTTTTATACTGATAAAAGATGCCATTAATATAGGTAACGAGTGGAGGACAGAGGAGCCTCTTAAAGAAGAAGTTTGAGAGCTTTTTTTGTAGGTGACCAAATACCATAATTTGAAAATAAATTCTTTAAAAATCCTATAATGTGATTTACTTGATTTTTTTTCTTATTTTGTCTCTCATAGTTAAGGTATACTGTACCTATGATGAAAATTACAGGCCTCTCTCATCTTTTTAAGTGGGAGAACTTGCACAATTGGTGGCTGACTACATACTTCTTTGCCCCACTGTATCACTCCACATAACAGAAGTTTTACAACCATGCATATATCCAATACAACAGCAGTCCCTCTTTTCTGATATTGCTTACAGGATCATCAGCACCCAAGGCTTATCTACAGTCTGCCTGTGCGGACCAAAGGCCAGCCTATCCAGTCCAAACCCACAGAAAAGCTGTGCTGGCCATGATAGAAAGGCATCAGAACACCCAGTGCATCGCATGTTGTTAATCTGGCCTCCAAGATCTTAATCTGAGCATCCATGGAATGTACTGGACCAACAAGTCTGATCCACAAGACCCCACTCCACAACACACAGCACCCAGAAGATCCATGGCTAAAGACCAAAAACCGCTCCACTCTTGTGGAATCATGATGCAAATGACCAAAACATCTTGAGTGGCCAAGGGGACCCTACATAATGTTGGGTTTAAAGTTTTGAGTTTGAATGTTATGGCCAATCAGCATATCTCATTAGGTAATGTTAAAACAAATCTTGTGTAAGAGGAGTGAAATAAAGACTAAAAATCATGGTTTAGAACAGTTTTTAATTTTAAAAAATTTAACAAAATTAATGTTATTGTTTTTTTTTTTAAAATAGAATGAATTCTTGTTGACTAAAACTAGTCTAGGCTTTCTATTGACCAAAATAAAACTAACATGCCTTAAAGATATGGCTGACTATGACAAAAACAGTTAGGAAAATTAGACACAATACAATAATAACAATAACAATAATTGAAAGGGATTGCTATAAATATTGCATTGGGTGAGGTCAACTACATGCACACCAACAGAAGATTTTATTATAGCAAAGCATGACCACCCAGAATCTGACAGTGCCCAAGGAGATTGCTGGGGGAAAAAAAGAAAGAAAGATGGAATACTGAACACCAAAGTGCTGAGATGAGCTTTGGGAAACAGGTGGCTCACAATGTGCTGAACGGGGCCACCCAAATTAAATTAATGGCAGAGGGAAATCAAGTGAGTGAGTCCCCCAAATCAAATTGGCAATCCAGCACAAATGAGTTAGTTTAAAGTCAAAGTTGTAATTGATAGCGAAACACAGGACGAGGCGGCGGATCTGACAATATGATCTAGCACGCACGCTCACTAATTTCATTTGAGACTCTGTTGTCTTGATTAAATATTAAAGGAGTGCGAATAGGAAATTTCCCATTGGTGGCCATGTATTTATGGGGGCATGGAGGGGTGATGGGCAGTGAAGACATCAGCCGAATCTAAATGGCCTCTGAGAAGATGAATAAATCGTGTTTGAAGCTGTGGTTAATATTTAAGAAAACAAAAACACAACATTTGGAATGATGCTCAGAAGCAATATTTTAAATATCACTTCCAAAACGAAATACCTAAAGTATTTTCCATTGATGCAAAATCAATACACAAATAAATGCTATACAAGCTATGGCAACCCCCTCTAGGAGTGGACAGCTAAAAAAATTCAATTACTTAATATATTTTAGCTGTACCATCCCCTCAGCATGGCTTTTTTTTTTAAAGTTAAAGTCAATATGAATGGCTTCATGCAATATTCTGCAGTTATCTATACAATATTATAGTAGAAGAAATTGAATTTTAATTACATGGCTCAGCAGAAAGGAATTTTTCAAGGTTTCTGTGCTGACTGCATAAGAGATTTGGTTAACCCTGACCTTCATCACATTTTCAGAGCTAAAAAGCTCAAGGGTTTGTCTGTTTCTTTTATTCAGTCTATAAATATGCAATTTGATTAGACACAGACGATAATTAAAATGACTCTATAGCCCCTCATGGAATGTGTGTAGTATATAAATCCATCTTTACTATTAATAGATGATTACCTTAAATGATATGACATGAGCAAGAGTGTGGATATACTAAATCTGAAAATTATATTCAATGCGGATAATAATTAAATAAGTGGACTGAAACTAACTGTTGTATAATTCCACGGTATCTATCTACCCATTATCTACGTATAGCATTATCCTGTGTGGGGTCACAGACTGCCTGGAGCCTGTCTGAGTAAATGTAGAGCACCTGGATGTGGTGCCAACACATCACACAGCACAAGCACAACAATTACACAATATACTGTACAATATTTGCAATTGAGATTTGGTATAACTGTATAATTGTAACTGTGATACAAAAGGTCTACAAACAAGAAATTAATATCAAGAATGTGAAATGTCAGACACAATATGGGCAAATATTTTGTTCATTTTCAAGTTTAAGTTCAATTGTACAGTAGATTCCAGTTAAAGCTGTTTTCAGTTAATTCGGAAGTTAACATTTCTGAATTCCTGAAACTTTGTGACATTTCATATTATGCTAAGTTTCATGTCTCACAGATCAGAGTGCAGTAGATGAAATGTATCAAATCTGGAAAATTTTGTGGAAAATGAAAATATCTTCTTAGTTCTTGGTACTGTATATTACAGAATCCTCTTTTAAATATTCTCAAAACAAGACCTTACCAGAGATTTCTAAGGTGCCCCTTGTAAAAAATAAAAAATAAACTAACACTGGTTATATTTTATCACCCTGACATTATACAGCAATAAACTTGGTATTATAATGGGGCTTATAAACCAAGAATCTGAAAATGTTCATAATTCTAATAACAAAAAGTGACTTAGTGATTTGATGTTTACATTTTGTTTGCCTCTGTAGGAGCCATTTGAAACTACAAAGTAGTGTGATACACACATTGTAAAATACCAATGTACAGTAGTTATATTAAATACAAGCACTCTTGGATGGCCACTAAACCAAATACATTAGAATACTGGAGATAACTGTATATACTGGTGTCTAATTCTAACCTTTACAGTGTGTTGTGTTCTATTTATCTTGTTCTGCCACAGATTACTGATAAAAATCCCAGTCCAATTCAGTAAGAAAAAAAAAATTTTTTTAGGTAGCATTAAAAAAAAAAGATTTGTCTTTTACAAAGTCATTGGTGAACTGTTTAATTGTAAAAATAGATGTACAGTACATGGACAGTTGTGAGCAAAATCCCAGGAATTAAAAAAAAAATTAGCACAGTACATGAACCAATAGCCAATGTAGTCATTCAACACTGTGACTTAGTTGCGGAAAATCACAGATTTTACCGTGCCTTGGATCAAAACACAATTTCATTTATCCAAAGCTATCCTACTGGACTCGTGGCATAATGTCTGTTTCTCCAGAACACTGGACTACAGAAAATCCTCGCTTTACAAAATATTTGTAACACTTCAGGGGGATGTTCGGGAAATAAAGGGCTGGAAGAAGGCTTGGTGAGTCTAATGACTTTTTATTCTCTGCTGTTTTCTGCTTTTCAGCAGTCTACACACACACACACACACACACACACACACACACACACACACACACACACACACACACACACACACACAAACACACACACACTCTTTCACAGGTTACAATCACCTGCCTCTTTCTGTCTGTAGGTGAAGCTAAACCACACCCTTGCAGACATAGTGTTTAATATTATTATAATATAATTATGAACAGTTATGAATTATGAAGAGATTGATTTATGAGATTTTCACAAAATCTCTTCTCTCTCTCTTCAGAAGGGCAAGGAGGTGCAGTAGGGCACTTAGTTTTATATACATACTGTATTACTAACATTCAGTTCATGTGATATATAACAATGAAATTCTTCATGAGTTAAGGTATACAGATTAACTTTTACTTAAAACCTTAAGTAAAAATCCACTGTAGTTGCTTCAGTGTCTAATCCTGACCAAAAAGCTGTGACTAAATCAAGGCATCCGACATGATTATGAACTTGCTTAGTGTTTAAAAAAATTGCTTAGAATATTTACTTATTTTTCTTCTGTTATTAGTAATAGCTTTATAAGTGTATATGGAATTATTATTATTATTAGTAGTAGAAGTAGTAGAGGTAGCAGTAGTCATTAGCAATAAAAATACGAACCTTATTCATGTGCATTTTATACATAGTGCATTTTATTACATACAGTATCTACATGGTAACCACTAGCAGTGTCATAAGACTACCAATGAGAGAGAGAGAGAGAGAGAGAGAGAGAGAGAGAGAGAGATGACATTATGGAGTGAAGTTGTTCTTTTTTGAAGGTGGTTATTTCCCCAGTGCTGTCCAGCTGTGCGCAGTGTGCAAGTGTGTGCACTCTGTGTGAGTGTGCGCACTACACACACTTCAACTGACTCTTTGAAGTCTGTTTACCGCAGAGGAACCGTGCAGCGCACACAAGAATGCCAACCACTGACACCTGGCATGTAAGGATCTATAATAATTCTGTCTGCAAATGTCATCAAGATTTGTCCTTTCTTGTCTTAGTGAGCTGTCACAGTTCACTTTTTTTATTTTTATTTTTTTTCTTAAACAACCCTTTTGGTTTATCTGATATTATGAATTTGCACAGTCAGGAAAATAGGAGCACAAAGAATAATTACCTTGTTTGGTTGTTTACAAAAATCATCAAATTTATGTAACTTGTTAGTGTAAAAACAACTATTTTCACTCTCCACTATTTTATGAACTGATCCAAATCCCAGAATGCATTTGAGCAAAATTTGAACAAGTGTCATTTTCTCTAATCAAGGAATTCCCTTGGTTCGCAATGAATGTGTAATAGCTTTAAGACTTCAAAGCCGAATCAAAAAATTATTTATAGTTATTTATAGTTACAGTGGAACCTCAGATTGCAAGTAACTTGCTTTATGAGTGTTCCGTAAGAGGAGCAAACATTTTTAATACATTTTAACTTGGAAAACGAACAAGTCTTGTTTTACGAGTATCGAGTATCATCATGTATCATGCATGCGCTTCCTGTTCTACTGAGCCAACATTTTTTCTTTCTCTTGCGCTGCGGATGTGTGGGTAATTGTCTCCCCTGCTCAATCTTAGTGCTCGTCTCTCACTGGTATAATCAACATCCGTGCACATGTGTACTGTTTACTACAACACTGTGACCACATGTGTAGGACATATTTTATTTTGTTTCTGTATGCGTGCGTGTACAGCGCGCATGTAAAGCAAAAACAAGTCTCATTAGAGAGGTTAAAAATCTATTTCTCTCTCTGTACAAACACAGACCCCTCCTACTTTCGCCTTCACGGACACACACACTCTTTCTCTCTGCTCTACACAGAAATACTGCTCTGTCGCGATTCTTTTCAAAAGTATAGTGCAGATTAATTCATTTTATTCTTACTTTACAGCAGAGATTCCGTTACTGTGTCGCTCAATTGAGTGTCATTAGAGAGATTTCTTGTTTATTTTTCAGATAAAACAGTGTTTCTGTTGTGTGCGCACAGCGCTAGCACGCACAAACGGTAAAGGTAAAGTGTCGGTTAATTTGTTTTATTTTTACTTTCTATTTTGTGTTAATAATATAATTTTTATGTATTTATTTTTGTGGGCTGTGGAACAAATAATTTGAGTTTCCATTATTTCTTATGGGAAAATTAAATTTGTTTTACAAGTGTTTTGGAATACGAGCCCACTTCCGGAACGAATTACGCACGTAATCCGAGGTTCCACTGTACTGTAATGTTATTTATAGTGACATTTAATTTAAAAATACTTGTGGTGTTGGTGATCTGCATAGTTTAATCCCACACTGTTTACTTCGTTTAACAAAAAAGCACTGTGTCTAGCGATTTTCTTCTGTGTGCATGGAGTTTGCATGTTCTACCCAAGCTTAGTGGGTTTTCTTCTGGATTAGTCTAATTGGTGTTGCCAAATTGCATGGAGTGTGTGTGTGTGTGTGTGTGTGTGTGTGTGTGTGTGTGTGTGTGTGTGTGTGTGTGTGTGTGTGTGTGTGTGTGTTAGAGAGAGAAAGAGAGAGAGAGCGTCCTGCAATGGATTAGCACCCAGTCAAGGGGTTTCCTGCCTCAAGTTTTCTTTGATGTACTCCAGGCCCCTGTGACTCCCTACAGGATAAGTGATATAGAAGATGAATGAATTAATGAATAAATATGAATTAATGAATAAATAAATGAATGAAAATAGCATACATTAGTTCAATGGAACTTAGTTGCATTAACACTTAACTATTCCTTTTTGAAGCATGTATTTTAACTGAGGATCAAACCCAGCTAACTGGTGTTCTGCGACAGGCATACCATTGTATAATGTAATTAATTTACCATAATACTATGGGTTGTGAATTGCTCATGCTGAACATTTTCAATTCAATTTATTAATGATAAATGTATTTAAATTAAATTTAGGATGAGCATTGAAATCACATTTTGATGAGAAACATAATATCATTGTAAACTACAGTACTGTACAAAAGTCTTGAGCTACCCCTAATTTTTTCATATTAAATGAAATAAAAAGAAATTAATTTAATTAAAATTTAATTATGTACATAAAATTTTAAGAAATGGAAACAAATGTTTTACTTTGACTGGTCCATGCCCTTAGATAGACAGATAGCTTGATTGAGTCATAGGTCACTGTGTGGCTTAACAAACAAAAAACAATCCTCTAAAACTGCTCAGGTACAGGGACTTGACTAAAAATTTTAAATAAAAAGCTAAAAAAAACATTCTTCAAGAAGCCTGGATAATTATTCATCAAGACTGCAATAAAAATACAAGAAAGACTGGCTTTTTGTAAGCGAAATCTAAAGAAATGAAACGTTTCTCAAAACTGGCAATTTTTTTGCACAATAATTATGCTATTTTATGCTATTATTTAGCAATAAAAATTATATTTAAATCACCTTCTTAACTCTCTTAAACCTGCCAAGGTACAGCCTTCACACGCTGAAGGTGTGCTGTGGTATCTGTTGTTAGGATGTTAGCAACAGATCTGTTAAATCCTGTAAGTTAGATTGGATCAGTTTGTCCAGCACATCCGACTTTGAGTTGTGTCAAAGTACAATATGCTCTGACCCAGTTGTAGAAACATCACAAGTTGTCCCTCTTTCTAAATTGCTTATATCTGTAAATTGGTTATATCACCCCATTTTCTCTCTTTACAACAAGAACTGATTGTTTACTTGTAGTGTAACATCTCCCACCCCTTGAAATGCCACCATAAAAAGACAAGCAATCACCAGTGGTGTCAAAAGTATTCACATTCATTACATGAGTAGAAGTATACTGTAGATACCAGGGTTTAAAAAGACTTCTTTAGAAGTTGAAGTACTGTATCAACTCAAGCTTTTTACTTAAGTAAAAGTGTAAAAGTACTGATTTCAAAACTACTTAAAGTATAAAAGTAAAAGTAACATGAGAGGGGAAAAAGCGTTAACGTCACGCAATTTGATAATGCGACGGGGGGGGTGTACTTCGTTACTTGACACCTCTGGCAATCACATTATTCACATTACTTTTGTGTGGTTCCAATCGCTGATCTTTGGCTGTAAAAGCAGTTATGGAAGGAGTCTCCAGTGTCAATAAGTTTTCCACTACACAAACATCTTTGCGACTGAAAACTATAATTTCGTTGTTGTATTGGTTTCAGAGGTCCAAAACAACAGCCGTTTTGCTTTGCATAAATGTAAATAAATTGTCACTCAATTGTCTTTATAACTAACACCTGATTTTTACTTGGTCTATACATTTCTTCTTTTTTTCCCCTTTGGAATACACTTGAAAGATTCTACTAAAGAAATATAAGCCAGGTTTCCTAGCTACTAGTGCATCATTGTAAAGCTAAAATAAGTGAAATGATGGAGCTGAAGTCATTCGACAAGGATCAACTGTGACACGATCAGAATATGACATCACAGTATGCATCACCTCACTATGTGTCACCAATGGAGCAAAGGTACAGACTCAACATACACTCAACATATCATCTGTGACAGTTACTATGATGTAACAGTATAGGGTCTGTCTATATAAACACCTGAGCGTGAGCGACTGCAGTCGGTGACATGTGAGACAGGGAAGCGCATCGGCTGCTGGTCGTATCAGGGATACAGATGGTGTGATAATACCGCTCGTTACCGCTCGTACTTATATGAAGGACTGATCACTTGAATCTGGTGTACTTGATATTTGATTTAATTGCTATTGTGCTCAATACTAGAGTAACTTATGTTAAGGGTTTCCATGCATTCACAAAGAATGTAATATGATGTGTATTACATGTTTGCTAAATGTTAAATAATTTTGTTGTATTTGGTTACATTTTATTTAACTAATATTTCTTAGAACTAGTGATTTAACTATTATTTATTAGAAGTCATGATTTACCTATTACTTATCATAAATAGTGATGTACCTTTTTGTGTTTTTTCGTTTGAGGTTATCGACCACTTAGTTGAATTTACTTTGAATGATTGTTGTGTAACCTGTAAAGCTGTCAGACACAAGAATTAAAAGTGATTCCAGAGCTGATCCTTATGTCCCCTGTAGTTGGCTAATGGCTTTTTTTTTAGTTTGAAGCAGAAGCTGATGTGCAAATTCCCAGATAACTCGACAATCATTATCCTGCTGGATCCAGGTTTAGCATATTGTCTTCCTCCAAATGGGCCGTATATCCCCCAAACAATCGCTGATTTAAATTTGATTTGTAGTTTGTTGGCTGTGCCTCATTACCATATTATTTAGCTAACGTTCTGCTTGCTTTGAAATATAAGCTTTCATAAGTCACTGATAAAACAGTGTACACAGACATTTTGGGGTTTACAGTCACCAAGCATCCATCTGTTCTGTTCAGAGCTGGGTTTATGTTTCACCATCACTCTGCTCCTTCGGGTAATAAAGGCTTTCGTCATCTGGCAAATGGGCCTTATTCTCATGATTCCAACATAATGCAGCGTCTGCTTAGTTCAACATCATATTTGCAACAACTGGGAGGCAGACAGGTGTAGACTCTTATTAGGATTCTTCTAAAAATCACAGTCACAGTCCATAGCTTAATTCAAAACTCTGGCATTGTAAGTAGAGGAGTCGTTATCAAACAAACAGGGTAGATCCAAAAACAGTTACTGTAATTAGCAATAGCAACAGGACTAAGACAAGAATGAAAATGAAAAATAAAATGCAAAAGATGGAATATAGACTAAGCTTTACATACCATGTACACACTCCGTGGGATAAAAAATCATCCAAAGTAATTGAATAGCAGACAAATTTTTAAACATGCAAAGTTGACCACACCATCCATTTTTACATGTTTAATTTTTTCTGTCTTTTTGTTATATTTCCCCCTTCTATTTTATCTACCCAATTAATTCATTTGCCAATGTGCTAAAAGCCATAACAGGCTTACTGTAGATAACAGGTTTAACCAAATTTTGTATTTTGAATTTGGAATACTTGAACTTTGAGCACAGTGCCAAGGTGTAGTAACATAATACTACAAATATTGTTATGAGACATTTCTCTTGGGGTATGTTTAAAGATACTCACTTAAAAACTCACCTTTTCTTCACACAAACGAAACCAAGGCTGTGTTCCAACCGGCATAAATAATGCTTCTGTAGGGCACTTCGAAGGGAGAATAATTGCGATGGTACCGCTGTTATATCGTTTAAAGTGAATTTGTAATCAAAATAACCGAAAAATTAATAACCTAATATCTGAGCACCAAAACATTAAGTTTTCCAAATCGCGGTTGGGAATTTTTTTTAGAAACTAATAGGGCGTAGGGTCGTTAACTGTGAATAGAACACACCCATCCGCGGAAAGGAACTATGCTTCTAACCACAGGTCGAAGGCTGTAGTTCCAACCACGTAAGTTTTCGACGCTGTTTGCGAATGTTCGTTTGAACTATGGTTTCGGGAAACACCTAGTTGTTGAACTATGTTGGTAACGACGGAACTTGCAACCATAGTTGGCTAACAATGCTTTTGGGAAACGCACCCCTGTACAGTACAGATATGTGTATATATAAGAACTATCTAAAATCCATACCGACCAAGTTTCTAATTCACTGATGAAGTAGTTAAATATGCTTATACTGTAGATCCGTAAAAGTATAACCGCAAGTAAATTACAAACTGCATGTAATGTTGTAAAATATGAATAAAACAGTATTAGACACAAATATATGATATGGTAGTATATGCAATGAAGAAACGATGAAAATGAAAATGAGCGCTCAAATGTAAATCAAACACAATTATTAATTTATTCTGTATATTTAACTTCATTCAGTTGTTTAAGTTATATGAAAAATAACGTTCCTACCAGTTCACTATTATTTTCTGTTCAAATTTAAAGATGACCGCGCATATGTGCAAAAAGACGAAGTACAAAAAATACAAAAGTGAATAATCTTTAATAAAGTTAGCCTAATACACTATTGTTTCCAATGCTGAAGCAAACATGATTTTGTTTTAGTCTATTCGCTGAATACAACGTGACAGCGCACTCCGAGTTGAACACCCACAGAAGCCCAATTACTGTAATCCCTCTTCTCACCTTTCATTCACAATATAGGCGTGAAGTTATCAAACCGGTTACGCTGATAGGGGAATTTGCAGAATTGAGGGGTTTAAAACAAATTAACGAGACCGAGCAGACATCGCTGCCTAAAAAGTATTTCGCCAGCAAAACATGAACATAAATAGAAAAATAAGCATAAGTAGATATAAAATGTTTAGTATGTTTGGTTACAATTAAATCAGACATCATAGTTGGATTTGATACTTTGAGTGTAATTCATAATTTTACTGAATACATTCAGATTGTGTAAAATAACGAAACCTGTTTCCTTCCTAGACCTTTTGTACCACACTGTAAATAAACCCTAGTGCTCAAAGTTATTAAACATATGGAGTACTGTTAACTTAAATAATTAAATTTTGTTCAAATTAATTGACCATGGTGAGTATTTTATAAATTTTTTGAGTTTTGCCAACGTATTCGGGGTTACAGTGCATTAAACATTTTCTAAAATTATTTTAAAACCAGCGTGCTTAAACCCGTGGCTTGCACTTTCACTTTACGTTTAAGTTTAATCAAATAAACACAACATACAGCAAATATATAATCTCAAAGCTTTTATTTTACATAAATGCAGTGTTCGGTTACATTACAGTAGGGCTGCAACTAACGATTATTTTGATAATCGATTAGTTGGTGGCTTCACCCCCCCCCCAGGGTCGACTTGACTGCTGTCCAGAAGGCCATCATTGACACCCTCAAGCAAGAGGGTAAGACACAGAAAGAAATTTCTGAACGAATAGGCTGTTCCCAGAGTGCTGTATCAAGGCACCTCAGTGGGAAGTCTGTGGGAAGGAAAAAGTGTGGCAGAAAACGCTGCACAACGAGAAGAGGTGACCGGGCCCTGAGGAAGATTGTGGAGAAGGACCGATTCCAGACCTTGGGGGACCTGCGGAAGCAGTGGACTGAGTCTGGAGTAGAAACATCCAGAGCCACCGTGTACAGGCATGTGCAGGAAATGGGCTACAAGTTGCAAGTTTTGCATGTCAATCGGAAATCAAGGTGCCAGAGTCTGGAGGAAGACTGGGGAGAGAGAAATGCCTGAAGTCCAGTGTCAAGTACCCACAGTCATTGATGGTCTGTGGTGCCATGTCAGCTGCTGGTGTTGGTCCACTGTGTTTTATCAAGGGCAGGGTCAATGCAGCTAGCTATCAGGAGAAGTGCTCACTTCATGCTTCCATCTGCTGAAAAGCTTTATGGAGATGAAGATTTCATTTTTCAGCACGACCTGACACCTGCTCACAGTGCCAAAACCACTGGTAAATGGTTTACTGACCATGGTATTCCTGTGCTCAATTGGCCTGCCAACTCTCCTGACCTGAACCCCATAGAGAATCTGTGGGATATTGTGAAGAGAAAGTTGAGAGACACAAGACACAAGAATCTGCAAAAGGATTCCCGACCAAGTATTGAGTGCATAACTGAACGTAATTATTTGAAGGTTGACTTTTTTTGTATTAAAAACACTTTTCTTTTATTGGTCGGATGAAATATGCTAATTTTTTGAGATATGGATTTTGGGTTTTCATGAGCTGTATGCCACAATCATCAATATTAAAACAATAAAAGGCTTGAACTACTTCAGTTGTGTGTAATGAATCTAAAATATAAGAAAGTCTAATGTTTATCAGTACATTACAGAAAATAATGAACTTCATCACAATATGCAAATTTTTTGAGAAGGACCTGTATATATATATAAATACAGTACATACATATAAATACACTAACATTCAGTTGTTAAGAATGACCTCAATTTTAAATTCTCTTAAATTAATTAAACTTAATAAGAAGAATAATAGACTTCTAGATCATTATGCTATTATTTTTAATTGAAGTGTCTCTTGCTACTTCCTTTTCACGGTTTATACATTATTCCTCTCGCGCATGTTATCCTCTTTTTTTTTGTTGTCTCAATAAAAAGACCATTTTGCTATACTAGACGTAGGGAGAGAAAAAAAATCGCCGCTACTGGGTTCACTCTGTTTATTTTGGCCTTTTCCCGCATTTCCCTCTGTATAGCATGTAGGATCATGGGATATATCCGGTCCTCCGAAGTGTAAAATGAACGTGAAGAAAATGAACACTTGACAAATAAAAGCTTAACTTAAATGCTTAAATTAATTCAACCTCAATAAAAGTCAGTTCACTTCTCTGAAATCTAGAAAAATTCTTTAGATTTTGACAAGCTTGACAATGTGAGGGTTGCCCACTAGAGGGCAGTGTTTTGTAGTTTTTGTTTGTAGACTCAGTTTCCCAGAATGCACCTCGGCTCATGCTCAGCTGAACCTAGGAAGCTCATTAGCTTTATCATAAATACCTGTTTGTTCTGGGAAACTGGGTCAAGCATTAACGTGAGTTCTGTTAAGTGGGCCTTTTGGTTTCTGGAGCTGTAAGTTAAAGTTATATTTGTCTTAATTTAGTATGTCTCTTTGTCTCCTAGCAGGATTAGCCTCTAGGAGAATTAGTATTTTGTGTTTACCCTTATGTATGAGTAACCTCCTTTGCATGTGTAGTTCTTAGTCTGTATAAATACTAATGAGTGCACTACTAAACTGCTTAGATCTTAGTCTGTCTAGTCTCATTGTCTGTTTAGATCTTAGTCTGTTTAGGTACTAACCTGTTTAGCCACTAACCTTTAGAGTTCTTAGTCTGCTGTGTACCTAGTCTGTTCGCCCATTGGGTCTCTGGCTACTAGCCTGTTTAGCCATTAGTCTTATTAGCTACTAGCTAGCTTAGCAGCCATTATTGGGCCTAGCCAAGCCTGTCTTGTTTGTTTATCCCCTGCATGTATAGTGTTTAGTCCGCTAGTCTGTTTAGTATGTCGTGTCTTGTCTGGTTTGTATCCCCTGTCTGTATTGTATTAGTGTATAATCCCTAGTCTGTGTATGTTTAAGTGTTTTGAGTTGTGTTTGTAGTATGCTCCAATGTAAAGCCAACTTCCTTTGTTCATGTTTTGTTTGGTTCTATTATTAAAGACTTTCGTTGTACCTTATCCCCTCTGCGTCTATGCCTCACCTGCATGCCCACAGTCCAACACCTAGCAGTTCGTGACAGACAAGTTTTTGATTTTCATAGATGAATATCTAGGAAAAATGGGGAATCTTTTTAATATTTGCATTTCTATGTATTAAAAGGTGTATATATATTATATATTTGGAGTGTAAAAAAACAATGGGTGGTACTGTTCATTTTTAACTGTAAATAATAGCAGAACAGCATAACAAAAGGTCATAACATGAGATTTATCTAGCTAACTTGGGTAACTGAAATTAAGGTACACTCAAACCGCTGGGTTAAACAACCCAACCTTAACTCAGCCGTTGGGTCACTATTGGAAAAAACACACGCCGGGTTGTTTTGACGCAAGTCTATAGACCTGCTAGACAGGATTGTATTGAGGCACAGGTCTTTAACTAGGTATTTAACTCAGAATTCTGGGTTGTTCATCTGACCCAACCAGGGGGTAAATTGAACACTTGCTGGGTTGACACATTCCATTTTATTTACGAAACATTCACCCTTTTTCAAATTTGTAACAAACCCTAGATGAGTACGATATTTAAGTGATGAATTTACAATAAATATTTTATAAGGATAAAGGAAAATCTTGTTTTAAACTACAACTTGCAGATGAATAACAATGAGAAAAAAAACCTTAACCCACACCACAATAACAAAGCATTTAATTTGAACAAAATATGCTTGATCCTACAAGAAATTACTAAAAAAAAAAAATAATAAAATTACATTAACTTGCCATAAAATACTGAGTGGTCTGAGCGTGATCCCGTTAGAAATTAAGAATCAAGAAAGTTTGACAGAATGCACCAACTGCTAGATGAAAATAACACAACCATTTTTAACGGACAGAAACAGAAGACATACAGTATTAAGACTGCCATTAAACGTACCCTAATTTTAATATATAAAATATGCCAACAGACTTTCCATACACAGCTTCAGTGAAGATTACTAATTTACCCAAAATTACATTTAAGATTACATTTAGTAAATTTATTTTTTGTGCACTACAAACACATTTTCTCATAAAATACATTATAACCTACTATTGGCACAATATAAAACATGAACTCCCCACAGCCCCATATCAAAGTGCGACTTAAAAGGTGGAAAAGCAAATAAACATGGAAATTAGCTTGCTCCTAGCACAACTAGAACAGTCCAGAAAGTTCGCCATGCTGTGTCTCAATTCCAAGAACGCAAAGAGCTGACCTGACTAGGAAGTGTACACAAGGGTTTGCGGACAATGGGTATATTGCAAATGGAACGCAGAGTAAGGATTTCACACAGCTGCGATATATTATACCATGACCGTATTATACCAAAGATCTTCTTTTAGAAATGCACAAAGTGAAATAAATCCGCTGTTTTAACCACTACGGAGACATCACAGCCAGCGGTAGTTTTCAGAAGTTCTTTCCAAGGTGAGGCAGTGTTGGGCAGCTACTGTACATGAGCGCAGGGCACCTGTATTGCCTGCCTGGAGCTCAAATCTCCAAAATCGATGGGGAAATTTTTTAAATAGATGCTATCTTTAACAGATGGAGGTTTTGAGCTGCTCACATTCTGTACATTCTCAAACAACTCTTAAAACTACACTTTGTGACACAATAACAGTAATATTTCAAACATTTTGAGAAACCAGAGAATAAAGAATAAACCAGTTGTTGGGTCAAAATAAACCAACCAGGTGTTCATTTGTAAATGACTATATCTCATTTGACACAGCATTACCAAACCCAACAATGTGTTGAAAGTACCCAAAATAACCCAGAATTTTGACCCAGCATAAACAACCCAACAATGTATTTGTAGAGTGTACAGTACCTTTTATTCAATACTGCAAGTACTGTACCATACCGAGTCCTCTTATGTGTTACCCATTAGAATCTAAGTTTTTCAGTTTTTGATTGATACAGTATTTTAATTAAAGCCACATACTCCCAAATTTAAAGTCAGTTGAAGCTCAACTCTTGGTAAATACAGACTTTTGGACACTACTGTATATTTCTAGTTAAATCTGATCCTAGAGATAAATGATATTTAGTGTTAAGTAATACCAAAGCATTTTTTTAATAGTACACTTCTGAAGCCAGTCACGCATTAGCATTAGATTACATCCTACAACATCTGCCTCAGTCCATTTCATAAAACATGCAGTAACACATTTTATCTGCCATTTCTTAAAGTTTGCACTATTGAACTCATTTCTACTTTTATCAATCATTTGACTTTAGTTTTGCCTGTGTGCATTTAAAAACCTATTTTGATAACCTGCTATTACTTACTTTTGAAACTGAACTGTTGAGCACGCCGGGGGGAAAATGAATCAAACTTCCAGGCTGTAAATTTAAGTAATACATCAGTCATTTGCCACAAAAAGTAGCACTCACACTAACTCAAAGTGAAAATAGGCCCTTGTCCTACACCTAAAGAACATGAAAAGCAATAAAAAAAAAAAGAACAATCCTGATCAACTACAGCATATAATTATGTTTTAGGATGGATATTAAACTCACACTTTTACTGCTATGATTATAGAGAATTACTGTTCAGATGCAAATTTAGTTGAGCTCTTTAGTGCTTGTCCATCTCATTTGTGTCCTATATGTTTTTTATTTATATGCTTTTTGAAATCTTAGACAACTTTAGAAAGGTTTAACACAGATTAAAACTTAGAGAAACAAAAAACAAGAAAAAATATAATTTCTAATGAGAAATTCATATCCTGTCACATTCTCTGTCATTTTACATCAGACAATGAAATCTGCCGATTTTTTTTATTAAGTACTGTAACTGTTAAAATGCACCATATAGGGTAAAATGATAAAATGTACGATAGGGACATTTAGGGTAATCACTTTACATTTCTATCAATATACTGGCTTATAAAAAGTGTTATATAATGTAAAAAGAGAGCACATACACAAATCAGCCTTAACATTCACAGCACGTTCCGATGAATTTAATAACACTGATTATCAATTACAAACTGGTGACAAGATCATGAGCAGCCAAGGACCTTACAGTATATGCCTTTGGAGAAGTCTGATCCCATAGAAAAGACAATCCAGCACAAATTACTAAGATTAATGCTGACTTTAACAGAAAGGCACCAGAACACCCAGAACACCGCTTGTTGTATATAGGGCCTGGACGAGAAAGAATTGGAAGATGTTGATCCGGCCTCCAAATTTCCCAGATCGCAATCCGACAGAGCATCCATGGAATGAACCAGACAAGCAAATCCCATTGATGAAGAGCCACCTTTCAATTTTACAGCACGGTTGATGGGACATTTTGGTGACAGACACCACAGCACACCAGAGGTCTTTTGGAGTCATGGCTCGATGGGTCAGAGCTGTTTTGAGGCACAAGGGAAAACTACTGTACATGTTTTCGATTTTATGTTATAACACGTGAGAGTTGTGCAGATACAGTAGCAATTTAAAGTTCTTTCTGTAAATATGCAACAGATCTCTCTGCTAAGGTTTTTTTTGTGTATAACGGGAGCCCATTACTGCACATTTGTTAACTGCTTTGCAAATTTATTTTATCATTTAGTAATAAAAATAAATAAATAAATAAATAATCCTTTTTCCCCCCAACATGGTGGTGTAGTGGTTATCAATTTTGCCTTGCACCTCCAGGTACTGGGTTCAATTACCGCATCATGGCTCCGTGCATGAAGTTTGCATGTTCTCCCTGTGCTTGGTGGGTTTTCTTCCAGGTTCTCCAAATGCAAATTAAGCTAATTGGCGATCCCAAATTGCTCGCAGTGTGTGCATGTGAAGGTTGACCAGAATTCTTGGGAATGGGAATAAATACAATGGTCAACATTGGCCTCCATGGTCCCTAGTTGGACTACAGAAGTTCCTGGGTGGATGAATGGAACACTTTATCCCCAGCAGATGAAACTGCTGTCAAAGTTTTATTTATTTATTTATTTTCCCCTTACTCTGCTAACACAAACCCTGTACACACATTACACCGAGCAGCTGTTTCTTTCTGCTGCTGACTCGGCTCATTATCGTAATTAGCTAAGTATGCCTCAGTTCAAATTTACCCTGCTGTGGGAGTTGGCTTCTTATGAAGACCACGTCACTGCCCGGAATATTAGTTTGTGAAGTTATGAGCTAAGGAAGTGAATGGTTCAAGATATGTGTGCATATGAGATGGAAGCACAAAAGGAAGCGGAGAAAAGAAATTAATGAATAATAATAAAAAAAACAGAGTTCTTTTCTGTCTTAATGCATCTAGCCAATTAGTTAATGGCTAATACACTTTAAATGATATTAGAGAAGCCCTGAGGAAACAGTGCCCTTACTTTCAGACACTTTGCTCAGAAAAGTATTTAAATGTATATGTAAAGCAACTACTGTATATGTACCACACAAATTCCTTTATGAGCAGTGAGGTGTTAGGTACTTTGAATCTTTGCAAACATACGGCAATAAAGCCACTTTTTTTTTCTTTTGCAGTCTAGACAGTCCTTATGAAGTCGAACACATCAGATTAGCAATTCAAACTAAAATCATTCCTTCCATGAATCATTTTATCCTTAATAGCTGAGGATGTTACAGATGCTGTATAAATCATATTATTTCAATGAAAAGAAATGTCTGGGTGAATTAATAGAACTTATGTCTGCTACTGTACGTAAGATTTTATGGATTGCAGAGCAATAAGTAGTCAAATCTCCAAGCTTTCATCAGTGCTTACAAAGACTATTAGTTTACCAATCACAGTGTATAAAAAGATTCTGCAGATGCTGCATCTAGAAATTAAATCAAAGCAAACTGGCCGTGTTTAATTCGAAAGTACAAACTTCAAAAGTAAAGGGAAAAGCACTGGCTGCTGATTTATACTGCCGCCTTTCAATAATTATCACTTTTAATTTAAATTTATACTTAATTAATGCCGATAACAAGGTCGTAGGGTGATTTTACAATTACAGTACATTTATATTTACATAATTAAGCAGACAACCATCAAGTGTCATTTCAGAAATGCTTTAAATTTGTTAGACAAACCATTAGCATTATATTGTTATTGTTATTTACATTTATAGTTGGCATAGTGACTAAGAAGTTAGCATTGTCAACTCACATATCCAGGGTTGGGGGTTTAAATCCCATGTATGTGAAGTTTGCATGTTCTTTACTTATTCGGTTTCCTCCAAGTAGGTTCCTGCTAGAGTCCATAGACATGCATTATACTGTAGGTTGATTCCAAATTGACTGCAGTATGTGTTCAGATGTTTTAGTAGTAGCAGCTATTAATACAAATTCCTTAAACTTTTTGGCCCTATTTCAAGCTATTTTTGTTATTATATTGTTATTACATTTCTATAAAAAAGTTACATTTCTATAAAAAATTATTAAACACCAGGTTGATCGACTTGGACAGATCATCAGTGATTAATCCTGGATTATAAATAGTTTTGGGTCTTACTGTAGATCATTTAACACCCTCATCTGAATGATCCAGTCAACGGTGACCGGTCCCTTAATTTTGTCCAAGCTTGTGTCCAAATAGTAGTAAATCAACACAATGTTATAAATCAAGGCTTTATTTGTTGCATATACAGAGAGGCCTTGGCATAGGATTACCCTCTTTTACTAAATTGTTTCTTAAGAATTTAAATTCTGCAAGAAATTTGCATCAACATGCAAGCATTTTTGGCATACAAAAGAAAGAGCCAAACCGACTGCCTGTTAAAACACCCGGGAGCCATTCAAAACTTGTTTGCATTGTGGAAAGCGAAGCAAAGTGAATTTACAAATGTAGAAAAAAACTAAATTCCGTCATCGAAAGCGCCAACCCAAGATGCCAATGTTGCCTTCAGCAATCGTACAGAACAAATAAAATTTGTTTAAAGACAATGGAAGAACTAATAAAGATTTGGTAACAATGGCATTGACTACTGTATCTATCTATCTATCTATCTATCTATCTATCCATCTATCTATCCATCTATCTATCCATCCATCCATCCATCCATCCATCTAGTGCTTGCCATGCCATGTTAATGATATTCATGCAGTAAGTTATTAGCATGTCTGAATAGTGCATCCAACTCCTCACACCATTACTTCACGATGAAAAGCACTGAGATGTCACAGTATTTATACAAAACATTGGACACAATGTCAGTTTAATAAGAAGGTTATAAGTGCCTGGTAAGGGCGTGGTGCAATCTGATCGGACCTAGTAATAACTCAGATCAATCTCATTGGATGTGTTAAGTGAATGATTGTGTGTGTGTGATAGGAAATTAGTGACAACATGATAGATGCATAGATAACCTGACAAGGACATGGCTTGGGAGTAGCATAAGCTAATGTGTGCTTGATAGATGCACATTTTTGTTTCCAATTTTGACCCTATTCCCACTGTATTCTTATGATATTTTTAGGACGCAGTGGAAACTTCGTGGTCAGACTGTGACAGGAACATTACTCAAGGATTTCCATTTTAGGAAATAAAATAAAATAGAAATGACAAACAAATAGCAACAAAACAGTGAGTGAGGGCCAAAAAGAGGAAAGTGTGGAATACAAGAGATAAGGCTTGTAGAAAATGTAAAATACAGTAAGACAGAAACTATTTAATAGCTAATACAAAGCAGGTGGATACAATCAGCTAACACACCTGTGGCAGGACAGGAATGGAGACACGACCAAAACAAAAACACATGTTAATGCAAGAAAAATCAAATCATGCGACCGCCAAAGAAAATTACATGAAAACAGCACTTGTCGCAGAGGGAACTCGGCTGTGCGCTGAAACGGCAAATTCATAATAAACACTTTATAACTCTGCATTTAAATTTCTTATTAGAGATGGCATATGTGATTTTCTGTATTTCCCGGTCCTCATTTTGGAGAAGTTATTGGTTACACTTTCTGATTTTCCAGAATGACACTTGGTTTGAGACACATGAACAAAGCTTTTTGTATGTTTAACAAAAACCAATATAAACAGGAACATGGCAGTGGAGATGAATGCTAATTCCAGAAACACCCTGAGGGAGCTTTGGGAGTAGATTCGGCTTTACAGACTCATTATCAGCCATATAAAATGTGACTAATTTTAACTAATGAGACTGGGATTGGATGTAAGAAATATGTGTTCAATACGAAGCGCGGTTTCAAACCGAGCTGATGGAAGCGTTTGCATTTTAACAGTACTGAAAATGTAAAGACAAGCGTCTCTGAGGCCCTCTAGTTGCTGGATACAGAACAAGTTTTAACACTGCCAGTGAACCCGTTTCGAATGCACACAGTTTTTAAAGTTTTTGTTGTTGTTGTTGCTGGTCTGCTATAAACTGAATGTCAGTGGGGATTTACTGTATCTTGGTCTTATGTCAATATTAAATTATTGTTCTGTTATTATATTGTCAAAAAAGTGCACAGACATATTAATATTTTTGACCACATTTAGCTTTGATTATTAACACAATATGTCACAATGAAAGTGATTCAGCATGCTCTTAGGGCCTCTTTTTCCTAAAGTATGCCTGTGCCATCAGGAAAGAAAAACTGTATAGATGTGATGACCGGCTCATTCAGTACATTCAGGTCATCAGCTGACTTCATTTTAACACTGTTTCCAGTAGCTTGTACTGTGGCCACTATATGGACGCATCACTTCATGTGTTCAAATCATAGCCCTTTTTTCTGATTAGCCTGTGTGATGTCATTAGTTGAATGCGCACAGGTTGGTCTTCAACCTGCTGTTGATTACAAAGAAAGAAAATTAAAATCTTTAATATCCAGATAACTGAACAATGTCCACTAAAGCTAAGTTAACAGGGATTTTTTTTCTCATCACATTAGCTACTAAATACAAAGGCTACTTTATATCCTAAGAAATAGTGTTTGGAATGTGTTCCAGCAAGAAAGAAAGAAAGATTATATACTGTACAGTATTATAATATAGTAGAATAATAAATTACTTTATGTCAGTGCATTTAGCTCCATAACATCTAACACATAAATGAGGATTTATTTACGAGGTTTTTTGTTTGTTTGTTTTTTAATCAGACGTTTTCCAGTTTCAAACCTTATGTACATTTTACATTTTGGAAACAGTGGTAGTGCTCTAAACTTTTTTAGTGCTCACAGTACATCCTATAGGTACACAATTCCCATAATACCTGGTTCTATTTTTGGTATGTCTTTTACAATGTGTGATGATGTATCCTCATTAAGATACCAACTAATAATTGTCATGAATTCCCTAGTCAGTGAGTGGCACAGTTCATTGATGTGACTGAATTCGTGATGTGTTTATGGCAACTGATTTTGCTTACATTGTGTACCTTGTGCTTTTTTTTTTTTAATCTTTTATCTTTTTATCCTTTCTATCTTGTGTTGATTTCCCTAATGTGTTTCCTTGATCTGTGTTTCTCCTTTTTTCCCCCCTTCTACCCTGTTTTGTACAAAGTTATGCAATGCCTTTAATATTACGTCCAAGCCTAATTTTCTGTATCATCGTTATGTCTCCTTCTGTATTTTCATTATCATGCTATGGGTTTCAAATCTACATAAATTACAAATTAGACAGATAAGAGGATGGATAGTTTAACATTCATTCATTCATTCATTCATTTTCTATACCGCTTAATCCTGTCGCGGGGCACACACACATACCAATCACACACCCAATCACACACTATGGGCAATTTTTGGAACGCCAATTAGCGTAACCTGCATATCTTTGGACTGTGGGAGGAAAACGGAGTACCCGGAGGAAACCCACCAAGCACGGGGAGAACATGCAAACTCCATGCACACAGAGACAGGAATCGAGCCTGGCCGGGGAATCGAACCCTGGACATAGTTTAACATGATGTAAGATAATTTTATTTTCTTTCTACAACACTCCTACTTCAAACTTGGCAACTAACAAGTAAAAAAACAAGACATTTTTTTCTTTTTTCTTCTTTTCTTTTTTCTTTTACAAAAATGCATGATCAAATTCCCTTCTAGCATTTATGTTTTAACATCAGTGGTGTTAAGTCTCCCAATTAACAGTCTGTGTTAAAAGCCTTGCTTGAGATTTAATGAGCCTGTGCTTTTATCCCTGCCTTCAAGTGAGAATTTTAAACACCTGCAAAAGTGCAAACACGTCTCACAGCAGATCAACGTGGCAGATGATTCAATGTGCAAATATATTGTATATATTCACTTTTTGACATGTTTATATAAAAACAAAACCAGATCATAAATTAGCACCACTTGGCTTTTTCCTGTGTGGTCATGTGAAGTTTGTCGTCTCTTGGAATTTGCCTGGAACGATCACTGCACTAAAGGAAATCATCACTGCATGTAACAACATCAGTTCTGAAAAATTAGGAAATGTTTTTTTTCATTTACATGTATGTACCCAAGTGGCGTGAAGTCAAAGGCCATTGATTTGAGCATTTGCTATAATTTATACTTTTGAAAACATTTTTGAATATGGATCCAGGCTTCCATCCAACAACAAAGATATTATATGGATACCCTCTCAAGTTATCATTTAAAGCTCACACGTTTTGTACAGCAACTTTGACTTATGTTGCTGTAATCTGCACCAAATCTGTTTCATTTAATTCACATTGGCCTTTATTATTTCTCCTATTGGTCTGTAAATTGTCCTAATTTAACTCATACTCTACGCTAATTCCTATTTAGTGTGTTTCCTTTTTATTCCCTTTTAATTTTCCAGATGTATTCCTAATTATTCCTTCACTTTGGCACGCAACATCCCAACAATGTTCATTCATTCATCTTCTATACCGCTTTATCCTGTACTTTAGGGTCACGGGGACCTGGAGTCTATCCCAGGAGACTCTGGGCATGAGGTAGGGTACACCCTGGACAGCATGCCAATCCATCGGAGAGCCCACACACACGCACACACTCACAATTTGGGAACGCCAATTAGCCTAATCTGCATGTCTTTGGACTGTGGGAGGAAACCGGAGTACCCGGAGGAAACCCACCAAGCACGGGGAGAACATGCAAACTCCATGCACACAGAGATGGGAATCGAGCCTGGCCGGGAATCGAACCCGGACCCTGGAGGTGCAAGGCGACAGTGCTAACCACTACACCACCGTGCCACCCCAACAATGTTATTAATCTAATCTAATTCACAACATGCTCGTCCTTTATTTCCTATTATTTGTCCTAATTTGGCTTGTATTACCCCCTATTTTGCGTCATTCATCCGTCAAAAGCCAAGATCCTCTGCATTTGTCCGACTAACCTTTCCTAAGGTAAGAAGTGAAGAAATAATGATGAGGAGGAGGTTTTATTCTTAGTCTACATGAATACCAGATGGTCCTGCTGTCGTGCCCTTCCACGACGTCCTCTGCTAAAGGATATTCGCCTGTGTGTGCATGTGTGTGTGTGCATGCTCACGCATTGGTGTCAGTCATGGTGTTTATGAAGAGGCTGTATGACAGTTCCATCTCATTAAATTAAGTGTTTGTAAATGGTGTTAACCCTCTTATTACGTATGTGTACTATTTAGCCTTGCTCTGCCTCAACTGAACCTGCCTCATTTCGTTGTACAACAATGAACCTGTAACATTTGTTTAAAAATTCCTGAAAATCCCACTAAGAATAAATAATAACATTTCTGATAGACTTTTAACCTGAAGGTTTGTTCCATGCTCTGGGATCCTTTTGATGGAGGACGTGTGTACAAGTCGAAATAACAGATGAGGGATGGCCTGTGATTACAAGTATACAAAAATAAGCAACTTTGGCAAAAGTAAAATTGATCTAATCCATCACAGTAGTAAAATTGATGTAATGCATCAAATGATATTCATTCTCAACCTCTCATGTTCTTAGTAAATAGCCCAAAAATCAAACAAAGGTGATCACTCTTCCTTGTCTTGAAATTTATTTTCAGGTTGTTGTTTTTTTCACTTTAATTCAGAGAGTTTTTTTTTTTAACACCACATAAATAGATCAGGATTGACAGACAGGCTAAGCTGGCATATCTCGATCCAAGAAGACACTGGCTCTAATTCATTGCAAACACATTCCAATTAGGACACATCAGTATATCACAAGCTGAATGCCTAAAGCAGGTTACATAACTGATGATCAGAGCAGATGATAAAGAATATAAACAGGAACATTTAATATGGTGGAAATTTTTTGTCTAGTTTCCGTTACAGATAAACAGACTTTGGGAAACAGGGAAAGACACATCAAACAAACTGCTACATCAAACAGTATACAGTAAATATCTTGTAGACCATTTGGAATATATACAGTCAAATCAATCGCTTTTGTCAATATATTTTCACAAGATGTAGTGTGCATCCCAGGATGTCTGAAAGCACATGTTGAAGCTTGGTGATGAAGCTGGTACTGCTAAGAAATGCAAAGCAATAACAATGGAGGCAAAATTGAAAGTAATTGAGAGAATGAAGCATGGCAGACATTGTTTGTTCTTTTACCATAATTGCTCAACCATTGGCACAATTCCAAAGAACAAGATCATGAAACGTGTTCATTTTATACTGTGTATATCTAATTGTGTTGGTATCCTTGTACCTAAAGAATGTTTGTTGGACTTACAAACAAATGAGCTCTCAGAATACAATAGAAACCGTTCATATGTTGGGGGCATATTGGATATAGGGTTCACATTAATAATACAAAAGGGGAAGGAAAATTCTTTACACTGTAAGGCATTGCCCACATATACATGGTTATTTTTAAAAAGTGGGAGCCTTTTTATGCTATTCATGCATCAAGTGAGAGCCTTCTTTTTGTCAACACAAACTGTTTCAGTTCACTGTAAACAAACATTTTCAAACACTTCTCCCGGGGTGAAGATATTTTGGAATTCCATTTCAGTATGTGTGTAATTTAAAAATCTTTAAGTATTTGTTGCTTGGTTTTCTAATTAGGGTTATTTTGCTTTAACAGACACATGCATACACCGATCAGCCCTAATAATGCAAATCATTATGCCCAGTATTGTGTAGGTTTCCCTTGTGCCACTGGGGCTACTTTGGCCCCTCGGGCCAGACCAACACATACATGCATATATACTGTATTATTATCCCTAATTTGTCTCACTATGACTCCTAATTAATCTTAATTTTATAATAATTGGACTGACAATGGTCTCTTAACGTTCGACAGTGCTATGATAGAGCAACATCACAGAGATGAGGGAGCATATGCAAAACAAAAGCTTTAATAATTTTCTGCATGATCTTCAAATATACTGTACTTGTGTTCAAACTAATATTACGATATACTGTACATAGCACTGTTTATGATTAAATGTACAATTAAATAATTTCTTGATTATGAGCATATGATTATTATATTTTAACTTCAATATATATTGCAATTACTGAATTGAAGATTTATGGAAATAGAATTCTTATTACTATATTTGTAAACATTTTGATGATCATTGAAAGTGAATATAAAATGAAGATTATGATTTATTAGTCGAGATATCATTAAACCAATAGGTTGACTTATGGTGATATTTGGATAATTTAATTATAGGACAATAAAGACTTGATTTGGTGCTATTATAAATTAAAAGAATAATTAGGTGGGTCTGTTTTTCCTCCAGTGTGGTGCAGCACGCTATTTTGCAGCATGTATATTGCATTGTCACTGTTTTGAAATACATAAGAGACAATCTGCGTGCCATAGGAGAAACACCTGAGGCAGTGACTCTTATTAAAGTGTGAGTTTAAATTGCGAAAAGGGATCTTCACCATTAGCTTGTGAAACAGCAGCTTGAGGGACATGCTGTAAACTGTTATAATTCAGCAGTACAGTGGCTACAAAATGTAAACTAGAAACAGCCAGGGGCTAGGACTAAATTACAGACACTTGAGGAGCAGCAGTTGAATAGTGGTGAGTCATGGGCGGCTGGGTGAGTAGCTGTTAAAAACCAAAGGAGATGAACAAAAACAAAATGAATTGAAGCAGCAATACTGAAGTATCTGGATTCATTACGAATAGTAACCAATGAGCCTGGACAATTGGGGAGACTGCAAAATATAGTCTTTAGGAAATTGCTTGTCTTAATCATTAATTGCTAAGTTGGTCTCTAACTTTTAGGTTTAGCGATGTTTCCCAAGGGGCACAAACAGCTTTTTAAAGACATGTTTTAAAGACAAGATGATTGCAGTCGCAAATAGGACATGGGTTTTAGATTACGCCACAGTAAGAGTAACGTTCAGTAGCCAGGTCAAGGAGAACAGGGATGATTTGGGTTAAATGAACTAATAACATCAATTTTATGAGCCAAATGAAATCAGGCTTCATATTTCTCTGCTGAGCAATGATGGCTAGTTGTGATATCAGATGGGAGTGATAAAACATAACTATTAATAGCTTGTCAATGAAATGATTTAGGATGAGCGGTGCATTATGTCATAAGGTCTTTTTGATGGCATGTGGGGCAAACTGTTGTATAAATGCACACTGTTACGACCTTTGATAGAAATTTTGTCTAGGAATTTAAAAAGGAGTAACATTGAGATGATCAAGGGAAGAAGCTTAAGTATGTGGTAAGAGAAACAAGGGACACTCAAATTAGCACCGCAAAAGATTTATTGCTCCCAAACCATGAATATCTACAAACATTTAAGAAAACAAAAAACAATTAAATTGTATAACCAAGACAAACGGGAGAGGGAACTAGAAGTGGCGCTAGAAACTCAAAGAAAATAAATAACAAAAAGAACCCCCACTGTCTTCTCCCGGTCCTCTAAATAAGCAAACAAAAATATGAAAAGAAAAGTCTTCAGCGCAAATGCGCCCTGAACTTACTCTAACTAAAAAACACAAAAATACATAGTTCGCGCACTTCGCTATACTAGTGTATCTAATACATAAAACTCCTACGTGCAAGGTGTGTATGTCACGTGACTTACTAGGCTGTTCCGCGTCTCCGTTGTCTGAAAGACGGCAGTTAGTTTAAGTGGAGCTTAAGCGGGCTAATAGTGGCAAATGTACTCGTTCAACAAGAACACAGATGTCACCAGAGACAAACTTTACACAGATCATTCTAACAACTCTATCGGAAGTCTCACAAGCGGTTAAAGTAGTAGCAGAAAACGGACAACACAACCAGTAACATGCCAAGTCAAGCAGCCTCCATCTTCCCGTTGCCGCTTCCGTTTTAAGTGCATTGGAGCAGATCGCAATTGGCTGAGACCACACGACGTCACAAGTGACCAACGATGATTGACAGGCACATCCACCAATAGTGTCCTGAAAGTAGGCGGTACCTAGAAGCGCTAAACAGAAAATAGAACATACACAAGGAAAAATAGTGTACGGTTCGTAACACTCCCCCACTTAAGAATAACTCTTTTGGAAAAACAAAAAGTTTATACTCTTGAAAGAGCATCCGCTAAGACGTTTTCAACCCCCCTCTTGTGTCTTATATCTAAATTGTAACTCTGCAGAAAGAGTGATCAGCGCGTCAATCTCTAATTATGATTGTACAACTTTGAAAGAAATGTCAAAGGACTGTGATCCGAAAAAACTACCAACGGTTGCACACTAGATCCAACATAAACCTCAAAATGCTGTAATGCGAAAATTAGAGCAAGCGTCTCCTTTTCAATTACTGATCTTCCTAGAGAAATAACTTACTGGATGAGCTATACCCTGCTCATCATCCTGTAATAAGACAGCACCAGCCCCGACATTACTTGCATCCACCTCAAGCTTAAATGGACGTTCTAAATCAGGAGCTGCAAGAACAGGTGAACTACTTAATAGTGTTTTCACACTCTCAAATGCGTATTGGCATTCTGCATTCCACACAAAAGCAGTAGAAGGACTTAAAAGTGAAGTTAAAGGACTAACCGCCGACGAAAAGTTTCTGCCGAAGCTGCGGTAATATCCAGCCATTCCGAGAAATCTTCAGAGTTCACATCGAGTCATGGGAACTGGGAACTTCGATATAGCCTCAACTGGTCGAAATTGACCATGCCCTACCTCCTTTCCCAAATACATCACCTTAGCTTGACCAAACTCACACTTGGCCAAGTTAAGGGTCAAGGAAGCACTCGCAAAACGCTCAAATACAGCATAATGACTTCATGTGTTCATCCCAATCCCTGGAATAAACAACAACATCATCCAAATAAGCACTACAATTAGGAATGCCAGCTAAGACGGTGTTTACCAACCTCTGAAAGGTAGCAGGCGCGTTTTGAAGTCCGAACACCATGGCCGTATATTGTGCAAACGAATCTGGAGTGATAAAAGCAGCAATGTCAGAAGCTCTGGGTGTAAGTGGTACTTGCCAGTAACCTTTGAGCATATCTAATTTACTCACAAACTTTGCATATCCCACATTATCCACGCAATCCTCCATCCTAGGAAGTGGATAGTTATCAGGAACCGTAAGCGAATTTACTTTTCTAAAATCTGTGTAAAACCTAAAAGAACCATCTAGTTTCGGTACCAAAATACATGGGGAGCTCCATGGACTAGAGCTAGGCTTAGCAAGATTGTTCCTCAACAAGTACTCAACTTCTTGCCGCATAACTGAACGCTTAACCAAATTCACTCTGTATGCATGCTGTCGGATCGGTCTAGCATCTTTAACATCAATATCATGCTGAATGACATTAGTTAACACAGGTATGTCTTTGAACAATCACTCAAATTCAGAAATGAGCCTCACTAGATCACATTTCTGATCAATAGTCAAATTCGTTAAATGTGAATCAAGATCTTGCAATATTTCAGAATTGCACAACCTCACCGTCGTCTGAGAAATATTCTGAAACATTACCCCGTCTTCTTCAGCATCAGTAATGGACTTTTCTGTCACAACCGCAACAGAAATAACAGCAGTGTCTGTAACTCTGTCATTCACATCAGTTTGTGACCTCGAATGATAAAATTTCAGCATGTTTACATGACAAACGCGAGTTTTTCGTTTTCAATCAGGAGTACAGATAACATAATTAGTTTCATTCAATTTCTCTTTCACTACATAAGGGCCGAAAAATTGAGTCGACAGTGAAGAACCCAGAATAGGCAAGAAAACCAGAACTGAGTCACCAGGCTTAAAAGATCGCATAACAGCCTTTTTGTCAAATGTTCGTTTCATGCCTTTTTGCGCATTGGCAAGAGACTCTCTTGCGACTGAGCAAGCTGTATGCAAACGCTTCCGAAACTTCGTTACGTACTCCAGTACACTCGTTTTCAAACTGTCTTTTTCCAAAATTTGGTCTTTTAAAACTTTCAATGGACCACGTACCTGGTGTCCGAAAACTAGTTCAACTGGACTAAAACCCAGCGACTCTTGAACGCTTTCTCTGATAGCGAACATCAGCATGGGAATGCCATCATCCCACTCATTACCAGTCTGCATGCAATATTTTCGCAACATCGACTTTAACATTTGGTGAAAACGTTCCAGGGTGCCTTGGCTTTCTGGATGGAACGCAGTGGAAGTATGATGTGTAATTCCTAAAATCTGCATAACTTGATTAAAAAGCTTGGACGTAAAATTTGTGCCTTGGTCGCTTTGCACCACTTTAGGCAAACCAAATGTCGAGAAAAACTTAACTAGTGTCTTGACAACAACAGGTGCAGTGATTTTTCTTAAAGGAATTGCTTCAGGAAATCGGGTGGCTAGACACATCACTGTTAGTAGAAACTGATTACCACTTCTTGACTTTTTTAAAGGACCTACGCAGTCAATGAGGACATGTTCGAATGGTTCACCAAGAACAGGTATTGGATTTAATGGTGCTGGAGGAACAACCTGATTTGGCTTTCCCGCAATTTGACATACGTTACAAGATCGACAATAGAGCGTTACATCCGTTTTTAGTCCAGGCCAGAAGAAGTGCTTTAAAATCCGGTTGTAAGTTTTCCTTATGCCCAAATGACCCGACAGTGGATGATCATGTGCCAAGCACAACACATGTGGGCGTTATGGGACAGGAACCACAACCTGATAAAAAAACATCCCATTCGGCTTGGTCAGGTGATGAACACCACTTACGCATCAACAAGTCATTTTCTAAAATATAGGCACTTTGTTTCATCTTAGCCAAATCGTGCAGAATTACAGATTTAAAAACGTGTAGTCAAGGTTTCATTTTTTTTCTGTGCAGTGATTAATTCCTCCCGTGTGATTTTTAAAATCAACGAATTCGTGTCATTTAAATAAGAATTTTTCACCCTTTCTGGTTTCTTTTTCTCACAGTCCAAATTTTCCTCTCCGTCTATGACAGAAGTCAAGAAAGAGTCATTCAAAGCAATCTCTTTACGTGACTGTGCACGAGTGACAGCGCAGGCAGGAAAAACATGAGGATAAGCTTCACCAACCTCATCAGATGCACATTCTGTCGGTTTGTCCAGAAATTCCAATAATGGCATCACGTTCCCTCCGGCTAAATCATTGCCTAGGATTAAATCTATGCCTTTCATTGGCAGTGAAGTACAAACTGCAACACGGACAAATCCAAAACACCAAGTCAGTTTTCAAATGCAGATTATGCAGGGGCCTTTTTACACATCCCATTTCAATTCCTTGCACTAATACGCTGGAATGACATGAAGTCTTATCAGAAAATTTCATTGCACTTTCAACAATAAAACTTTGCATAGAATCTGTGTCACGAAGCATTGTGATCTCTTTTTGATCTTCATCACGACCAGTCAAAGAAATTAACCCCTTAAGAATAAAAGGACGCAATGTTTTATCCACATCCACTTTGGAGTGTACAGCTACAGTCTTTACAAAACCTACCAGTTTAGCTTGTGAGTTTTGTTTTCGTTTAAGTCGGGGACAATCCACAACAACGTGTCCTTTCTTGTGACAATAAAAACAGTCACGATCCTCACTAACTCTTGGTGCATTGTTTTTCGAGCGCAAGAATTGTGTGTTAGATAAAGAGGGAACAGCGGGTGCATTTTCCACACGTGAATGAACAAAGACATTTTTGTGGGTTAAAATGAATTCGCCAGCTAAAACAGCGGCCTGTGATAAAGAATTTACCTTTTGTTCGTTTAGGTAAACAACCACTTTCTCCGGTATGCAATTCTTAAATTCTTCCAGGAGAACCAGCTCACGCAACGAATTAAAATCTGCGACATTGTTAGCTACACACCACTTATCAAAAAGCGTGCCCTTCTCTCTAGCAAATTCCACAAAAGTTTGATTAGAAGTTTTTCTGAGCGACCTAAACTTCTGTCTGTACGCCTCCGGAACTAGTTCATATGCACGAAGTATCGCTGATTTGACTGAATCATACTTCAAACTTTCTTCAAGTGACAAAGTGGAGTACACCTCTAAAGCCTTCCCCACAAGTTTACTCTGCAGTAACAGAGACCAGAATTCGAGTGGCCAATGCAAAGAAGTCGCAATCCGTTCAAACGCGTTAAAATACAAATCAACTTCTGATTCTCTGAATTGTGGAACAAGAGCAATGTGCTTACGCATGTCAAAATTGGAATGAGGTGAAATCGACACCGAAGAAACATTTGAAGAAGAAACTGGATCTGGCTGATTAGCCTCCGCATCCTTCTTTGAAGCCTCCAATTCGAGCTGGCGCAGCCTCACTTGCGTCTCAGCCTCGATTTCAAGTTTGCGTATCTGCAAACGTAGGTCAAGTTCAGCCCGACTGGAGTGCTCTTGGGAATCATAATATAGACGTGCCAAATGAACTTTCAGCCGCGCATCGTCTCGTTAACCCACAGAAAGCGGAGAGAACGGTTGAAAAGGTTGAAAATACCAGCATCTGCAACGGCCTCCACCCTTGCATCAGCATCAGTTCTGCCACTACATACGTTCTTATCTCCTAATCCAAAAGAAGCAAACACCTCATCACCAGGGTTTAGACGATCAGCCGTCTCCTCCATTTCAATATTTGAGAAGTACATTAAGCTCAAGTAACTGGCCTGTTATCTTTTGCTTAATTTCAGCTTTACGATCCTGCTTGTTAATTATCAATTTAAAATGATCAGCCACCAAAACAAGTCCTGTTTCCGACAAACGTTAAGCAGCTCCAACGACGGACTCTTAACAAATTCCTCTAAACTGAACGTTTTAAATTAAAGTGTCACATGCTCAAAAGTGCTACAAAAACTGATACTGTACTTACTATGACACGCTACTAAACAGCCAACCAATTCTATTGCCACCACCGTAGCTATATCCTTGGTCATTTTTGTTTACCTCCCACGGGTTTAACAATCCATCCGGTAATATCTATCAAACTATCCCGGATGAGCCCCCATTAAATGTTAAGACCTTTGATGGAAATTTTGTCTAGGAATTTAAAAAGGAGTAACATTGAGATGATCAAGGGAAGAAGCTTAAGTATGTGGTAAGAGAAACAAGGGACAATCAAATTAGCACCGCAAAAGATTTATTGCTCCCAAACCATGAATATCTACAAACATTTAAGAAAACAAAAATAATAAACAACAATAAATTGTATAACCAAGACAAATGGGAGAGGGAACTAGAAGTGGCGCTAGAAACTCAAAGAAAATAAATATAACAAAAAGAACCCCCACTGTCTCCTCCTGGTCCTCTAAATAAGCAAACAAAAATATGAAAAGAAAAGTTTTCAGCGCAAATGCGCCCTGAACTTACTCTAACTAAAAAACACAAAAATACATAGTTCGCGCGCTTCGCTATACTAGTGTATCTAATACATAAAACTCCTACGTGCAAGGTGTGTATGTCACGTGACTTACTAGGCTGTTCCATGTCTCCGTTGTCTGAAAGACGGCAGTTAGTTTAAGTGGAGCTTAAGCGGGCTAATAGTGGCAAAGGTACTCGTTCAACAAGAACACAGATGTCACCAGAGACAAACTTTACACAGATCATTCTAACAACTCTCTCGGAAGTCTCACAAGCGGTTAAAGTAGTAGCAGAAAACGAACAAAACGGTGGGATTCGAACCCACGCCCCCGAAGAGACTGACACAAAAAAAAAAAAAAAAATATATATATATATATATATATATATATATATATATATATATATATATATATACACACACGCATTTATACATACACACTGACAGACTGTCAAAAAATTATTGTTTGATTGATCCTTCCAGGTCCTGTTGTCTGTCCTTCCATATAATTTGTACTTAGACATTATTACAATATACAGTATGAACAGTTAATATTCTTATAATAACAATTAATATTGATGAAATAGTACTGGTATAATATTGTAGTGCAGTATTAAAAGGCATTTCATGCAGATAAATAAACAAATATATAAATAAATGAATTCAAAAGAACGATAGAGTAAATGATTCACCTCCATCATGTGTTTTATGCCCAACACTGTATTTAATATGCACTCCATTAATGAACTGCTGATCATCAGTCTGTAGTGGAGAAAAAAGAGGTGAATAAACAATGAATCGTGTGATCAAGGCAAGGCGGTCCACAACATGCTGGGAAAATAAATTAGTAATATTTCTTTTAAAAAAGAAAAACATGAATTGAGGCTGAAGTTCACTGTCAAACAACAGCATGAAAGTGGAGTAAACATAGCTGAAGTTCATGAAGTTTATTAATCACTATTAAGAGCATAAAACAATCAAAGACGTACTGGTTTTTAACATCAGCCACCTTTCAAAAAACATGTATTTCAGTGAGAGGGGAAAAAAAGGTGAATCTTATCATGTCACTCTCCCACTTGTTAAGGTCTAGGGTAGTGCAGGAGCAATAACAATTTTATGATGTCAGGGTGACAGGATGAGGACAGACAGACGGTATAAGGTGTAGGTGAACTAAGGTGTTGGATCATATTAGTGACTCGGTTCTTTGAATCTCGTTCATCAAAATGAATGATTCTTTTTTTTTAGTCATTTAGTTCATTTTGTACTTTTGATCAGAAAGCCATATATATATATATAAATCTACAATAATATACAATACAATATAATAGTAATAGTATAACAATCAAAAATTCTATTAGACTGCATAGCATCTATGGGAATCATGTGACAAAAGAACGAATGATTGAATGAACGAATCATTTGTTCTTTTGTCAAGTGATTCCCACAGACGCTATGCAGTTCGTTACACGGGAAACAGAATTGAACAGTCCTTCTCTTTTGTTTCCTGTGTAATGCACTGCATAGCGTCCATGGGAATCACGTGACAAAAGAACAAATGATTCAGACCAGAAAACTCGAGAGGTAACTACTCATTTCTGTTTCCTGTACATTACCTACAGTATGGAGGTTTTGCGATGCTTTGTGAATGCACGCCCAGTATAAAATGAACAAATAACTCACTGAGACTACTCATTCTTCTGAGTCACATTAAAAACTTGTTCAAAAATAACGAATTGTTCTAATAAATATAATACAATATATACACGGTAAATGCTTGAGCACCTATATGGTGTAGGTTTACAATCTGAAACAGGGTAGCTCACATAACTGCAGGGTCAGTATAAAAGGTTAATGATGCACATCGATTCAAGTACACAATGATCCAATAACAAATAAATTAGGCAGAGCTAAAATGATTTATGACCACAGGCCACTAGTAGGCACAAGTATCAATGATCATCAGTATCAATGACCCATCACTACAAGATACAGGAACTAATCTCACCTATAGGAGAGGGAACAAGGACAGTGCCAAAGGAAATAACACAAAAGAAAATCAACTAAATTACACTGTATCAGAATCCACCTATAGAAAGAGGCACAGACAACAATGAAAATGTGGATAACTGATAAATCACTGATATGGAACATATTTACATTTACAGAATTTGGCAAGCACCCTTATCCAGAGGGACTTACATTTTATTCTCATTATACATCTGAGTAGTTGAAGTTTAAGGGTGTTTGAACCTGGAACCTTCCAAACTGTAGTCCAGCACTTTAACCACTGAGCTAACTCTGCCCACAGCATGTGACCCCACTTTAGCCTTTTCATTTCTGGTACCTGAATGCGATGTCATCCATTACACACTTATCTCACCCATGCAGTTTGACTCGCAGTGAGACACGATGATAGGCACCATTCCACAAAGTTTCGCAGGGACTGCGAGTTTCCATGAGGACTGGCAAAAAAATATAATGTATAATTTTTCGCATGGAAAGATTGGAAATATAATGACTATGCCGAACTTGTGGTGAATCGCAATGAACATTATTTATCCCATGTACTGTAAGTAAGATATGGTTTTTATCCCTTATTTTGGCCTCATCATTGTGTTGTGGATTTAAAGATAAAAGCCATTGAATAAAATATAAAAGTGTGTAAGACTTTTTTAAGGGTGGCCAGACATGAATCCCTCTAAAGTTGTGTGAATCTTGAGACATACTTTTAAGACACTTCACCAGTGCTTATCCATATAATAAACCCTGACAATTTTTGAAGGTTTAGACTGCATTAAGTGAACATGGGAAACTGGGTAGTTAGATTATTACTGCTTACATGTACAATCCTCTCTTGTTCGTTAGAAACAGTTTTTGTGGGTGAATTCGAATTACACAGTTATAAAATTCAAATATTTTATCCTTCATTTGGACAGAATCAAGTTCTGAGAACTGAGTTTTTATTTTGACATTGAGATAACTACAGCTTGGAACTGGTGTGATGCAATTGAAAAATGTTAAGGACACATGTTATGTCTCTAACCATGTATATGCACTCAAACTTTCTCCAGTGAAAGCTAATGAAAAATTAATCAAGTGTTTATGAATGCCTGGTTATTGCACGTCCGGCACAATTCCCAAAATAATTTTACCACATAACTGATAACTGAAGTGTGTAGTCTGAAGGTGTAAATTTGGTGAATAAGCCATGTTAACTGTTGTTGCCACTATAAATGCTTGAGCAGCTACAGTATATGGTGTAGGTTTACCATCTGAAACAGGGTAGCTCATGTAACTGCAGGGTGTCTATAAAATGTTAATGATGCACATCGATTCAAGTACACAATGATGCAATGACAAATAAATTAGACAGAGTTATAATGATTTATGACCACAGGCCACTAGTAGGCACAAGTACCAATGCCATAAATATACAGGAATGTATATATATTGTGAACAGCCACTAGAGCAATAGGCACATAAAATACAAATGACTAGTTCCATTTGTAATATAGATGATGATGTCCAGCCTTCTGGCACAACATTTCGAAAAGTAGGAAATAAATTGATGGAAACTCTTAATTCACAGTGTCTATCCACTGGTTTGTTCATTACAATTTATTATCAGAAGGTAATTCCCATAATGTTTTTTTCATCTCTTTCTATTTTTCTTCTTTTTTTTTTGTTCAATAAGCCCCAATACACTGAGCAAAAATTAATCAGGTTAGAACAAAAATGACACGATGTGGCGAGAACTGGGAAAGTAAACAGACCTCTTGATTTACTGATTTAAATCACTCTTTGGTCATCACACTTGAAGCATTTCATTTTTCGTGTCAAGGTTTGTAAGTGAATATGATTACTTGTATCAGTTTGTACTCGACTGTAATAAGTGCACTTGAGGGAAGTGCATGAAATATTCAGTGCTTTTCTTCACTGAGATATCCCTGAATCATTGCATTAAATAGTCAGCATTTGATCTCCTTGCCTTTGGGTTATAAATTGTAAGGTATAGGAGATAGAGGCAGGCTTTTAGAATTTGCTTTTGAAAAAATTTAATACTGAAATGCAAATCCAGCTGTTCAGGTGTCATAACAGCAAGCCATGTTTTCCACCAATAAATTTTATATACTGCATACATTGATGACAGTTTATTTGGCCCTCCTAACATTATTTATTGGCTAAATTGTTCAATTTATTCTATATAAACCTAGCAAGTAGGCCATCGTGCAAGTGCCTCAGTTAAACATAAGTGCTTGGGTTAGGACCATAGGCATGCTTCATAAAATAGGTTTGTGAAAATGTCCTATTAAAAAGCGTTGGCACGTTTATTAGACTGCCTTTCATGTATTGTTAAACATATGTTTAGCATTATGGGAAAACCCCCCTGTATTTAGCTGCCACACACAGCTGTGCTGTCAAAAATTCTTGAAGAAAAATTTATGAATGAATTAATTAATCCATTTCCGATAAGCAAACAAGCAAACAAATGACGTTTTATCCATAAATATCTTTTTATCCTATAGGTTATTTGATTCCTGGACACACAAATGTTAAACCAAAATGAAATGAAAATGGTTTTAATTACTTTAAAACTCATACTTCATGGCTTATGTAAGGATCTGTATCAATAAAACGGAAAATGACTTTTGATCTTGAAGTTGTTTATTATATCTCTGTCCCTCTCTTCTTTTCCTTTTTCATTCTTTTCTTTTTTTTAAATCAAATTAAAAGAAAACCCTCATAGAACCAGTTGATTAAAGGGCCACTAGAGTTGTATGAACATTTTCATCTCAGATTATATCAATAATAGTGTTGCTCAGATGAGCACTTCACCAGCCTCTGATCTATAGCACACAGAGCCATGCGCAAGTGGCACTTCTGACAGAAGAAAAAAAAGTTTTAATTTTGATTTATATTTGAGTATGCCCTTGTGCATTTAAAGGATGTTTAAGAATGTTTTGCCAAGCTTCACTTTCTCCGGAACAGATTTTAATGACGCCTTGGAGTATGCTTAAATATTTGTTAAACATCTTGACCATAATTTTCAAGAAAAAAAATAAATGCATATTGCTGTTAATTAGAAAACTGAGACGTTGTATTTAAGAAAATAAATGTAGTCCTGGGTTCAAATCTATGTTTTCCTCTGATTTAAGATGGAATTTAAAGAGATGTGATAAGCATCCGATTTCTAAACTAATCTATAAATACAAGTGCATGTGGTAAATGAAGTAAAAGTGTCCAAAGTGTATTCAAGGGCAGATAAGACCTCTCCAGTGCGGCCTTCTTTATTTTTACACTGTGTATAATGGCTCTGTCCTGTCCAAAAGCTGCAATGGGTTTTATGATGCAATCTTTCGTAAGAAGACATAATGGGCGGAGACACCATTTTAATACTCATTCAAGGACAATTCTAGAAATCCATCTCTCAAGTCTTCTCTTTGGGTTTGTGAGTTTTAACATCATGTCAACTACTTTACTGGATAGAGGATCCTCAAAGAGAATACAGTGTGCAACACTGTGGAGCAGAGAGCTTCAGATGCTGGCTTTCTGAATTTAGTAGTATGTAGTGTAGATGAAAGATGATCTTCAGAGACTGTGGTTTTCTTTTGCAGTTACTTTATACACAATCAGGCTCAAAGCTCTGAGTACACTAACATTTGTGACTTTGATATAAAAAAAATGTATCTGGGTAAAGAGATGTGTGGAGATCAGGGACATCAAAGTTTTTAACATTCAAAACACTGAGTACACAATGGATGGGGTGCCAATCTATTGCAGGGCACAAGCACAAAGGAAACCCACCAAGAATATGGTGTGAATATATAACATATATGATGATGTCATGTCATCTTAAACAACATTTTGTCTCCTTAGCAATTGCTTCAGTCATTACAAATGACAGTGTCAGTGTTTTTATGTTCATTGCTAATTAAATTAAATTAAATTAAATTTTATTTGTATAGCGCTTTTAACAATTGACATTGTCTCAAAACAGCTTTACACAATCAGAAGAATTATTTAAGTTTGTATGGAATGTGAATGTGTATGAATCAAAATGGTCAGATAGTCCCTGGTGAGCAAGCCGAGGGCGACAGTGGCGAGGAAAAACTCCCTGAGATGGAAATAGGAAGAAACCTTGAGAGGAATCAGACTCAACAGGGAACCCATCCTCATCTGGGTGAAACAGATAGCAGGAAATGATCTGCAATTATACATTATATGCCTGCCACCTAAGTGTGTTAGGTGGCAGGCAGTTCAGCAGTCAAGTCCTCAGAGAAACAGCTGCCAACACCAGTCGAGGGCAGAACCTTCTTGTAAGTAGAGAGAAACATCCCCAGACACCAGACGCATCCCAAAGAGACACACGGGGCATCCATGCGACGAGATCTCCAACCAGAAGCGGGGCACCAGGATGGGTCAGACAGGTCCGGAGGGCAGAGGGAGTCTGGATCACTGGCAGCTCAGGAATGACATGTGTAGCTCGACAGAGAGAGAGAAAGAGTGAAAGGGGGAGACAGGGGGAGAGAGGAAAGAGAAAGAGGGGTAGAAAGAGAAGAAGAGGAGAAATGGCAGTTAGGTATGGTCACAGTCACATAATGTATAATGTGAATGTATATTTACTGTAGAGTGCAAGCAGGGACTCCGGCAGGACTAACTATGACAGCATAACTAAAAGGGAGAGCCAGAAGGAAACACAAACATGAGGGCTCCCTGAGATGTAAAGCAAACAATCACCTCACCATCAACAAACCTGAGTGATCAAATGAGAGTGAGGAAGACAGCATCTAAACATACCAGTTCACCATAATACTCTACGTCCATGAGTCCCCCAGATCTGCTCCTTTACCTAAGGCAAATCTATTTATAAAAATACTTGGCTAAATAAATAGGTTTTTAGCCTAGACTTAAACACTGAGACTGTGTCTGAGTCCCGAACACTATTTGGAAGACTATTCCATAATTTTGGGGCTTTGTAAGAAAAAGCTCTGCTTTAGTTTTCATAATACGTGGTACTGACAAGCAGCCTGCATCCTTTGATCGAAGTAGTCGTGGCGGATCGTAAGACACTAGCAGTTCGCTCAGATACTGCGGCGCGAGACCATTTAATACTTTATATGTCAAGAGTAGTATTTTAAAATCAATGCGAAATTTCACAGGGAGCCAATGCAGTGAAGATAGGATAGGGGTGATGTGCTCATATCTTCTGGTTCTAGTGAGGACTCTCGCTACTGCATTCTGGACTAGCTGAAGCTTGTTTATCACCTAGCTGAACAACCAGACAGTAAGGCATTACAATAGTCCAACCTAGAGGTGATAAAAGCATGAACTAGTTTTTCTGCATCGTTTAGCGACAGTATATTTCTTATCTTGGCAATATTTCTGAGGTGAAAGAATGCTATCCTGGTGATATTATCTACATGAGCTTTAAATGAAAGGCTGGAATCTATAATCACGCCGAGGTCTTTTACTGTTGCACTTGATGGAACAGAAAGGCCATCTAAAGTTATGGTGTGATCTAAGATTTTACTCCTAGCTGTATGCGGTCCTATGACTAGAACTTCTGATTAAGCAGAAGGAAGTTAATTAGCATCCAATTTCTTATGTCCTGCACACATTGCTCAACTTTAGTAAGCTGTTTTTTCTCATCAGGTTTTGCTGAGACATATAACTGTGTGTCGTCAGCATAACAATGAAAACTAATACCATGCTTACGGATTATGTTCCCAGAGGAAGCATGTAAAGGGAAAAAAGCAGTGGGCCTAAAACTTAACCCTGCGGAACGCCAAACTCCAATAGAGAACATGCAGAATAATCACCATTTAAGTCTACATACTGATAATGATTGGTCAAATAGGATCTGAGCCAGGAGAGCCCTAGTAAAAAAAAAAAGTATGCTAAGTATATTCAGTTTCAGTTTCAGTTTTCAGTTTTATTTGTATAGCGCTTTTAACAATTGACATTGTCTCAAAACAGCTTTACAGTTCGTATGGAATGTGAATGTGTATGAATAAAATGATTAATATTATTAGTAAATTAGGATAAGGATTATATTAAATCCTAACATGCCAAAGCATACTTAAATGTACTTGCTCCAGACTAATGACTAGTATACTTGAAGTTTGCTATTTTGGAACACCTAATTTTGTACTAAGTGTATTTAAGTTGTAATTAAATTGTACAAAAGCACAATTTTAAAGTGTATTAAGTATACTTTTGAGTGCTAAAGTGAAACAACTTTAAGTATACTTTAGTACACTTAAAGTATATGGCTGTGTGTGTACTAACGTACATACCTGACAGTAATTAATACAATTTAAGTATATATTTAATGTATTATAAGTACATTACAGCTATTTTTACAAATACATGATTAATATACTACGAGTATATTCTTATTGCAGCAGTAGCTGTTATACTTCTGGACAATTACACATACTAAAAAAGTACAATTTATGGTTAATACAAATATACTTTATTGTATCAAACAGTACACACAACCTTCTATACTACTGTAGCGTTTTTCGACGCTAGCAGGGAACTTGGAGAACGAGTGAGTTTGGTGGCTACCCAATGTAATGAATGGGAGTAGTTTATTTAGCACGCGCAAACACACACAGACACACACACACCTATTCAGCTGTTAGCTGGAACTGGAGAACGGTAGCAGAATGCAGCACATACACACATAGAAATAGCACACATGTACACATACAGTACTCAAACTTGGCCGAAGCCACTAACCTAAACACACGTCACAAACAGGGTGAACATAAAAAGAACACCTCCCGCAAGGCACGACGGTCGCAAGCCGCCGCCCCGCCCACGCCACAATACTGTATTGCAAATGTGTTACCAATACATTAAGTGTTTAGGATAATTTACAAATGCTAAATGCATTTTCTACACTATAACATGTTTTTGAAAAGCATTACATCAGTAATTATGAGGCAGACTTTATTCATGAGTTCAACAGATTTAATTTGCACAAGGTTACAAAAAAGCACTACTATAGTTTATTTGTGGTCAACAAAACATCAGGTTGTCTTACAAACACACAAACTAAAATTTTAACTGTTGTGTGAACACAGACAGACATTAGTATTAGAATCTACAGGTACAGTATTAGTTTAAACCTGGTGTGTTGATTCTGTTACACAGAGACTGAAAACAGGCCGAGAGCTACGGAGCCATTATACCACAAGCAAAGTACAGAACACATTAACAACAACACATTAGACAATACAGACTATAGATTAAAGTATGTACTTAATTTAAAACCGTTAAATTCACCTAATGCCGATGAAAATAAAATAATAACGATACGGACTAACGCACGCGATGATGCAGCTTCAGCAGTTAATTCAAACTAGAAGTGGAGAACTGGGGAGCCAATCAGAGTACGGACAGTCCGAATCTGCCCGCCTCCAGCCTCTGATTGGCTGGTGGGGCGCCGTCTAGTCTCCGGTTGGCTGGAATAGTTGCAGAGTTCACAACGCTGATGCAGTTTGTGTAAGTGTCGCTTTATGACAGTGAGCGGACAGAAGAGTGAGAGAGTAAAAACATAAATTACCTTGAACGGTAAAAAGTGATTTTCAGCGCGCAGGAACGAGTTTGAGATCGCGCGCGCGAGGGAGAGGTTCAGCATGCAAAAACGAGTCTAAAAGCACACGCGCATGAGAGAGTAGTGCACTACATATAAGTACATATTAATAAGTACATTTACATTTAACTGATAATATACTGAGACTACCGTATATTAAAATTTGTATTCTAATGTATACTTTCTGTACATTTGTACAATGATTATTTAGAGCATATTTTTTTTAAAATATACCAAAAATATATTGAAAAACAAGTTTAAATAAGTATACTTTGGAAATTAGACCAGCCTTTCACTTAAAGAATATTTTCCAATAATATATTTTTGGAACGTGTACTATAATGCAATTATTTTTAAGTATATTTAAAGTTTAATTCCAAAATTTGGTAAAAGCAAACTGATGGTACAACTTTTTGTTAGTATATTTGCAGTGTATTATCGAGGATTTCAATATATTTGTAATACATTAAAGTGTATTTTTTTTTCACTGGGGAGGGCTGTACCCTTAATTCCTACTACAGTACATTTTCTAATCTGTTAAGAAGAATAGCATGATCAATGGTGTCAAAAGCTGCACTGAGGTCAAGTAATACAAGCATAGTTACACAACCCTGATCAGAGGCCAATAGGAGGTCATTTAACACTTTAACGAGTGCTGTTTCTGTGCTGTGATGAGGCCTAAATCCTGACTGATACAGTTCATGTATGCCATTTCTATGTAGATATGAGCATAGCTGCTCCGCTATTATCTTTTCCAGAATCTTAGAGATAAAGGGGAGGTTTGATATTGGCCTGTAATTGGACAGCTGACAGGGGTCGAGGCCAGGTTTCTTAATTATTGGTTTAATGGCTGCTAATTTAAAAGATTTTGGAACATAACCAATGCTGAGGAAGGAATTATTTATTCTCAACAGTGGTTCTGTTATTACTGGTACTATTTGTTTAAGAAAATGTGTCAGTATAGGATCTAATATACAGGTTGATGAATTTGCAGAAGAGATGAGTGAAATTAGTTCATTCTCTTCAAGGGGAGTAAAGTATTCTAGGTTTGAATCTGACATGGCTAGGTTAACATCTGTATCAATTACATTGTTCGGTTTCAAAGCCTCAATTTTATGCCTGATATTTACAATTTTATTATTTAAAAAGTTCATGAAGTCCTCACTATTGCATGATGTTGTTGTGGAGATTTCTGTAGTGGTCTTATTTCTGGTTAATTTGGATACGGTATTAAATAAAAATCTAGGATTATTTTTATTTTCTTCTATAAGAGTGGAGAGATACGTTGATCTAGCTACACTAAGAGCTTTCCTATAGTTCAGGATGCTCTCTTTCCATGCTATTTGAAATACTAACAATTTAGTTTGACGCCATTTATGCTGTAATTTCCGAGCGGTCTGTTTTAATGTGCGCATGTGATCGTTATACCAGGGAGCGAGTTTCTTATCTCTAATAATTTTTCTTTTAGCTGGAGCTACATTATCTAAGGTACAATGAAATGTCGACTCTAAATATTCAGTTCTGTGGGGTCAGACGGTGATCCAATCGAAGTTGGTAACTCTGGGAGATTACTGATAAAACTCTGTGTGGTAGTTGATGTGAATGTACGTTTAATACGGTTGTAACGCTTGGATTTAAAAAACCGCTTGGTTACAAAAATACGGATTCGGGAATCTAAACTGGGGCTTGAAAACAACACTTCCGGTATTGCGCAATCGCAGCTGGACAAAACAAGACGCGACACAAAACAATTATAATAAATTAAATCAAGTGTATTATACAGACGGAATAAAGAAATAAACAAACACGGTGCACCACAAACCAATATATACAAATATAATACAAATATAATACAAATAGAAAAAAGTGGGTGTGTGATGTATGCGGGTGTGTGAGTGAGTGTATGAAAGTCCAGTGTCTGAAATATGGCAAAAGTTATGAAAATGGTGAGTTGGAGAGATGGATCGATCTCACCAAATGACGATGGTAGGTCTGGGAGATCGATAAACGGAATGAGCTGGGTACTGAATGAAATTATGGAACAATAATCCGCAAGCAGTCTCACAGCCTCAAACAAAATGCAGCGCGCTGTCCTCATCTCTCCGTGCCGGCCTCAATGCCGGTTCCGGCTTTATGCCGGATCATGTGACCCACATCACTTCCGGGTTCCTTTGCATCGCGATCGCGCATGCGCGGGAACTTGCCCGGTGACCAAACCACTGTCAATGGGGAAACAGAAACCGCCAGGGCACGCCTTCGGCCACAGGTGAGCAGCATTAGCTCCACAACCAATTCCCTGCGTATGAAAACGCCCCTTTTGTGTGGCTGTGCTACACGGTAGCGCGGTGCTGTGCGTACATTATCACTGTGACACACTTGAATTGAGACAAGATAGTGATCTGAGATAATTTCAGACAGTGGAATTGTGAATACATTTCTTATACTTAATCCGAAGAATATTATTAAGTCTAAAGTGTGACCTGCTTTATGAGTGGGTCCTACTACACACTGATTTACGCCTACGGAGTCCAGTATGGACATAAATGCTGTTCTCAGAGGGTCTTCTGTATTCTCAAAATGAATGTTAAAATCTCCAGCAATTAACACTTTGTCTACAGAAACGACTAGGTTTGAGATGAAATCTGCAAATTCACTAAGAAATTCAGAATACGGCCCTGGAGGTCTGTAAATTATAATTAGTGGAATCGACTGAGCTGACTTAATATACTTAAATACACTTATGTTACTATGAAGAATTTCAAATGAGTTAAATTTGTGTCCGTGTTTTTGTACGATAGACAGATTATCATTGTAAATAACTGCGACACCTCCTCCTCTACCAGTTAACCGAGACTGGTGTATGTAGCTGTATCCAGGAGGACTAACTTCATTTAGACCTACATACTCATCCTGTTTAACCCATGTTTCAGTTAAACAGAGTATATCAAACGCCTGATCTGTGATAATTTCATTAACAATAACTGCTTTTGATGCGAGAAATCTAATATTTAACAGTCCTAGCTTCATATCAGAGGTGCCGGCTGCGCATTCAGTATGATCAGAGTTTGTGGTCTTTATGTTAATTAAATTATTAAAACAAACTTTCTGAGTCTTTCTACATTTTTGCTTAGATCGGGGAACAGACACAGTCTCAATATGATGAACCCCGAGTGACGACTCTATGCAGCTAGCAGATGGTTGGTTTAGCCTGTCTGTCCGCTCCCTGGCCTGGGCTCTGGATTGTCACCAATTAACTAGACCTCTACTGAGACTATGAGCTATACTAAAGGAAATGAGAGCAGCACCTTCCCGAGTGGGATGGACACTGTCCCGCCCTAACAGGCCAGCTTTGCCCTCAAAGGTCTTCCAATTGTCTATGAAGCCCACATTATTTTCGGAGCACCACCTGGACATCCAACGGTTCAGCGACCATAACCTGCTGTAAGCTATGTCGCCACATCTCATTGGGATGGGACCAGAGCATATTACTTCATCAGACATCGCCTTCGCTAGTTTAAACACCTCTGTAAAGTTATTCTTACTAACCTCTGACTGACGAAGGCGTATATCATTAGCTCCAGCATGTACCACTATCTTAGAGAACGTGTGTTGTCCTAGAGCCCGAAGATTACCTGCTACGTCCGGTGCTCTGGCTCCCGGGATACACCTAACCACTGCCACTGGTGCCCCTAAAGGTCTAGCTAATTTCACGTGCCTCAGTATAGAGTCTCCTATAACCAGAGCTCTTTCAGGTTTCTCAGCGGGTGCAGCACTGAGGAGAGCAAACCTGTTGGACACGTGAAGCGCAGAGGAGGTGTGCTCCGGTGGGCTAGCCTTAGCGTTAGCTTTGGCTGAACGAGTATGCCGCCGAGTCGTCACCCACTCGCCCCGCTGTGAGGGCTCTAATGCCGGAGTCGGGGGCTGACTATAGAAACTGTGTCTGTTCCCCGAATACTGAGAAAAAAGAATAAATTTGTTAAATTTGCCCGAAACAATCTGATAACCATAAAACCAGAAAAAGGCAAAATAAGTAGTCAAAATCCACCTCTAAAGTTTGGACTACTCAACATTAGATCCCTTGCGCCTAAAGCACTTATTGTTAATGAAATTATCTCCGATTATTGCCTTGACGCACTCTGTCTCACTGAAACCTGGCTTAAACCAAATGAATATTTTGGTCTGAATGAGTCTACTCCGTCAGGATATTTCTATAAGCACGAGCCCCGTCTAATTGGTCGCGGTGGTGGTGTCGCCACTATCTACAATGATGTACTCACTGTTACCCAGAAAATAAGGCCCAGGTTTAATTAATTTGAAGTGCTTATCATTAATGTTGCACTAAATGAAATACGTAATAAACCCTTGCTATACTTTACCCTGGCCACCGTGTACAGACCCCCGGGGCCATATGGCGATTTTCTTAAAGAATTTGGACATCTGCTATCAGACCTATTGGTTAACTCTGACAAAGTGTTGATAGTAGGAGACTTTAACATTCATGTAGATGATGCTAACGACGCTTTAGCACTCACATTTATGGATTTACTAAATTCCTTTGGGGTTAAGCAAAATATAATTGGAGCAACTCACCGCTTTAATCATACGCTAGATTTAATTATATCCCATGGTATAGATGTTCTAATATAGAGATCATACCTCAAAGTGATGATATCACAGATCATCACCTCCTGACATATACTCTACCCGTAGAACAGATTAGCTGTGTCTCCCCACGTTATCAATCTGTTAGAAATATGAATCCCACTACTAAAGACAGATTCACAAGTAATCTGCCGGATCTGTCCCAATTTCTTATTAGACCCCTAAATGCAGATGATCTAGATGAAGTGACTAGCAGCATGGGCACTATACTTACCAGTACATTAGACACTGTTGCTCCCATCAGATTAAAAAAAGTCAGAGATAAAACACTTGCACCTTGGTACAACAGTCATACTCGCGCCCTAAAGAGAGCAACCCGTAACCTCGAGCGAAAATGGAGGAAAACTAAATTAGAATTTTTTCGAATTGCGTATAAAGACAGTATGTGCAGCTATAGACAGGCTCTAAAAACTGCTAGGACCGAGCATCTTAGCCAACTGATAGCAAGAAACCAAAACAATCCCAGGTTCTTATTTAGTACAGTGGCTCGCCTAACAAAACCTAAGATGCCCGCAGAGAGTATCCCATCACAGTTTAGAAGTGAAGACTTTATGGACTTCTTTAATGAAAAAATCAATAATATCAGGAAGAAAATAATGGAGGTTCAACCTCTAATAGTATCTCACGATCCAGTTCAGCCTATAGCTTCACATTTAGATTTTCACTGCTTTACAGGTATAGGACAGGAAGAGCTGTATAAACTCATCACCTCGGCTAAATCAACAACGTGCCTGTTAGACCCAATCCCAACCAGATTTTTAAAAGAAGTGATGCTTACGGTTGGAGAGCCACTCCTAAACATTATTAATTCTTCATTACATCTAGGTCACGTCCCTAAACCTTTCAAGTTAGCAGTTATTAAGCCACTTCTTAAAAAATCTAATTTGGACGCGAATGAAATAACAAATTACAGACCGATTTCAAACCTCCCGTTCATATCAAAAATACTAGAAAAAGTAGTATCAACTCAAATTTGCACATTCTTGCAGGATAACAACCTCCTTGAAGAATTTCCGGCAAGGTTTCAGGCCCCATCATAGCACAGAAACTGCACTAGTTAAGATTACAAACGACTTGTTTTTAGCTTCAGACCAAGGCTGCATCTCATTGCTAGTCCTGCTTGATCTTAGTGCTGCATTCGACACTATAGATCATAATATTCTCATAGATCGCTTACAAAATTATATAGGTATTCAGGGACAGGCATTAAAATGGTTTAGATCTTACCTGTCTGATCGCTACCATTTTGTAGATCTAAATGGAGAACCGTCTGGTGTAATGCCAGTGAAATATGGGGTCCCACAAGGGTCAGTTTTAGGACCTCTGTTGTTCTCAATATACATGCTTCCCTTGGGTAACATCATTAGAAGACATGGGATTAGTTTCCATTGTTATGCTGATGATACCCAATTATATATCTCAACCAAACCAGACGAAATACCTAAGTTGTCTAGATTAACTGAGTGTGTCCAGGACATAAAAGATTGGATGACCAATAACTTTCTTTTATTAAATTCAGATAAGACAGAGATATTACTTATTGGCCCAAAAACCAGCACACAACAGCTTTCACAATTCAGCTTGCGCTTAGAAGGATGTACTGTTATTACCAGCTCAGCAGTAAAAGATCTGGGAGTAATATTAGACAGTAACTTGTCTTTTGAAAATCACATTTCAAATATCACAAAAACAGCCTTTTTCCATCTTCGAAATATTGCTAAACTTAGGAACATCTTATCCGTATCTGATGCAGAAAAACTAGTTCATGCATTCATGACCTCCAGACTGGACTATTGTAATGCATTACTAGGTGGTTGTCCTGCATCCTCAATAAACAAGCTTCAGTTAATCCAAAATGCAGCTGCCAGGGTTCTCACTAGATCCAGAAAATATGATCATATAACCCCAATATTATCATCCCTGCACTGGCTACCTGTTCAGTTTAGAATAAATTACAAAATAGTATTACTTACATACAAGGCCTTAAATGGTTTAGCTCCCACATACCTAACCAGTCTTCTGATGCGCTACAATCCACCACGCGCCTTAAGATCACAAAGCTCCGGACTTCTGGTAGTTCCCAGAATTTCAAAATCTACAAAAGGGGGTAGGGCTTTTTCATATTTAGCTCCAAAGCTTTGGAATAGCCTTCCAGACAGTGTTCGGGGAGCAGACACGGTTTCTCAGTTCAAAAGTAGACCCAAGACGCATCTTTTTAATCTGGCATACACATAACTCATCCTAGTACTCATACTCCAGTACACCTATACCGAATGGCAACTACGCTAATTCTCCCCATCTGTTCTGTATTTCTCTACCCATCCCGAGGCATCGGGAGATTTTGCCAGCTTCAGTAGACAAAGGCCGACCCTGCGAGGTTCCTGAGGCATCCAGAGAAGGACAAGCTCCAGCTGGATTCAGCTTTATGATGGTTGGAGCTACACATGCTGCTCCTGTGCTTCCAGTGATCCAGACCTCATCTGCCCTCTGCACCTACTGACTCATCCCTATGCTGAACTGGTCTTCATGTCAATTTAAATAATTTCTGTCATATTGAATTTTCACCTGCACAACACACAAGATGTTATATCATTTCTATCTGTTGTCGCCCAAATGAGGATGGGTTCCCTGTTGAGTCTGGTTCCTCTCAAGGTTTCTTCCTAATGCCATCTCAGGGAGTTTTTCCTTGCCACCGTCGCCATCACCCTTGGCTTGCTCATCAGAGAAATTTCATTCATTCGTCTCATTATCTGCACATTTTTCTCACACATCCACACTTCCAATTATTTTCTTTTCTATAATTATTATTATTATTAGTTTTTATTTATTTATTTTCTATTATTATTATTTTATTTATTTATTTATTCTTTCATTCATTTTCTATACCGCTTAATCCTGTGTTCAGGGTCGCGTGGGGCCTGGAGCCTATCCCAGGAGACTTGGGGCACTAGGCGGGGTACACCCTGGACAGGGTGCCAATCCATCGCAGGGCACACACACATACACACACTCACACACCCAATCACACACTACGGGCAATTTGGGAACGCCAATTAGCCTAACCTGCATATCTTTGGACTGTGGGAGGAAACCGGAGTACCCGGAGGAAACCCACCAAGCACGGGGAGAACATGCAAACTCCATGCACACAGAGACGGGAATCAAGCCTGGCCGGGGAATCGAATCCGGACCCTGGAGGTGCAAGGCGACAGTGCTAACCACTACACCACCGTGCCGCCTTATTTATTTATTATTATTATTATTATGATTTGTTAAATTTCTTTAATTTTTGTGAAGCTGCTTTGAGACAATGACCATTGTTAAAAGCGCTATTTAAATAAAATTTAATTGAATTGAATTGAATTATCTCCGCCTGCGGCACCCAGACTGTCCGCTACGGGAATAACGCTGCCCTCACACTCTCTAACCCTCTCTAAAGTCTGGCAAGCTGCAAAGGTAACTAGCTTCTAACAATAAAGCTGTACAGTAGGCTGAATCCCAAATACCTCTCTAATACTATTCTCATCTTTTGGCTGCATAGTATCAGTAAGAATAATTTTTTTTTTTTTTTTTTTTGTAATTACACTAACTGTTGGTCTGGGAGGCTAAAAGCAATTTTACACTCAAGGTCATGCTGTTGTACTAAATATTAGCACTGTGATGCCTTTGTAGAAATGCCTGCATCCTCATACTGTACCTATGATGCATATTCAGCACTTCCTTGCATGTGACATATCATGTGGTATACTGAAAACACCCCAAGACACCCACAGACCCCCTGCACTTTTTTACCATCTGCACTTTTCAATGTTCACTAATGTACATATCATTTGTTCCTTACTGTTTGTATTCCATTTTTATGCACCGTGAGGACTCTTATTGAATTAAATAGCACTGTACCATACTGTAAACATTCCACAAACATGTGAGTTTTGTGAGGTGGAAGGAAACTGAAGAAACTGTATGAAACCCATGTGAACATGTTACGAACACATGGAACTCTATCTAGACAGCACGACACGTGCACACTCTATTGCCTTAAATCTACGTAAAAAGCATCAACTTTTGATGTTACATATTTTATGCAGATGGCATTGCTGGTACCTTTTGTAAATGGATTTAGGCTACCGCTTTCAGCAAACAGAAAGACACAATTTGGACTAAAATAAGTAAATAATTATGTCCTTTGAGTCTTTAAATGCTTTAATTTGTCCAATTTTATGCCTGCTTACTTAGCTTTTTAAAAAGAATATATATATATATAAACAATAACATTAGCACTATTAAAAAAATATTTAGTGTCATATAAACACGTAGATATGAAAATGTTTCCTTTTTTTAACACTGTATCAAATGAGTCAGTCTAGACACTAAATAGAAATTAATGATGTATGTAGAGTCAATTACAGAGTTTTTGGTTAAAGACTTGAAAGGATAGAGCCAAGAGGCTGTCCCTTAAATGCTTATTATGCTCACTAATCATTGTATTTATCGTCTTACTTCATGCAACCTTTATTAATCTTGGTATGCTGATGAGAAGCTTAATTTAAGCAGATGAATACAGGCTAAGCGAAGCGTTGCACTCCAGTTACGTGGTGCTTTACCGCTTTGTAATTACAATGTGAGACGCTATGCGTAAATTGGGGACAATTACGCTGCAAGAAAGCTCACGTTGTTCCTTCATTCTCGATAAATCAGGAGCAAATGCCTCATGAAAGAGCACAGAGGGCCTGAGAGACATGGATTTGGATCAGAACCAAATCACAAGCACTAACAGATGTCGATGGCAAGAGCAGCCAACGTCTCAGTGGCTCAGTGAAACACAAACGCAGAAACGAATGACCGGAAAACTAAAATGGAAATCACGACTCTTGTAGGTGGAGAGGTGAAGAATATGGGAGTACCTCATTATTTATAACCAAGCGGGAGATGGTGGGCATGAACCACAATATCTTACTATCTTTATTAAAAAAAAGAAGGATAAAACTCAAATTCTACAATTTCTATCTGCACCATTACTATGTGTTTAATCTTTCATATCATCAATGGTAGACACTAAAGGTGGTGTATAAAAGATAATTTGTTTTTTAATGGGTTGAAAAACAATTTGTAAAAAAAATAATAAAATGCTATATTTAAATAACTCGAGTATGTAGTTATTAACTACAGCCTGCTCTGTCTACTTTAACATGATGTTGGCTGCTTTATTGTGGTCAGGAACAAACTGGATGGACCATATCCACAACACAGAGCATGAAGTGGAAATACTCCCTGAATTGCATAGACCTTCACACTTCAATCAAACTAGCATAGCCATTTCACTGATGTGCATGTTTGTGGAAGGATGGAAGTAAACAAAGAAAAACGTCTTTAAATCAAACCAAGGACCCTGAAACCTTGAGGTGGCAAAATCACCTTTTGTCTCAGATTTTTGCCAATGTTTGCATTTTTTAAAATTATTATTATTATTATTATTATTATTATTATTATTATTATTATTATTATTATTTCGGTTGGATTCCCAGCCAATGCCCAAACCCCAGTCACTGGATGCGGTGCTGCTCCCATGCCTGGATAAAATGAGAAGGTTGCATCAGGAAAGGCATCCGGCATAAAACCTGTGCCAAATTGTTGTGCAGATTGGATGGTCCACAGTTTCAACCCCTCGATGGGAGCAGCAGAAGGACTGACATAAATTTTATTATTACTTATAGGTTTACTCATGTACTCCTAATATTTGCTATTGTTATTAAAAATCTGCATAATGATTTTGATGATTGAACTATAAATATTTAGATTTAGTCATATGTGCTTATGGATGAGCATAAATCCTTGTACATGGAGTGCATGATAACTTAGTCATGCAGTTATTACAGTGTTAAAGTAGCAGCTATAAGGTTTACATTATTGTTAACAATAGCCATTTCATAGCTTAACTGCAAAACTAAAATTTAATTCATACAATTTTAAGCCTGCTTACTTAACTTTATAAAATATATAAAAACAATAATGAAAATAACATTAGCACTATAAAAGAATATTTAGTATCATATAAACACCTATATGTGAAAACTTTGCCTTTTTTAACATTGAAACAAATTAGAGTATACAAAATAGAGTCAGTCAAGACACTAAATAGAAATTAATAATGTTTGTAGAGTCAATTTCTGGTTAAAGACCACATAAAATACAAAAAATGTCAATGACAATTGGTTACATTTGGACTAAGGTGAACATTGTGTTGTCTTTAATGCCATACTGTATTATAATCTTTAGAAAATAAGAAGATTTGAATCTACTCTATGGTTGTCCAGCTATTAACAAAATATATTGTGCATATACTGTGTATATTAATAATAAAACACAAGTATGAAAACAAACACTGCAATTAGAAAGAACCCTACACTGATCAGGGATCAATGTAACGTGAAATATTTATGCATTAAATGCAGTGAGACACAGAAAGGCTAGTCATTTCCCGCTTAATTAGTTATTAGCACCAGTACACTTGCCAGGATGTTTGCAATGAATAATAGACAACATTTTGAAGGTCATTAAAAGGGAAACAGGGGGAAACGCTGTGTGTGTGGCGTGCCAAACGCTCGCAGATTAACAATGCCACACACTACAGGCAAGCTGAGGCTAATTTGTCAAATACTCCAGCAGGGCCATCTGTGGTACATACTGACAAATGTCCCCCTCTTTTGTCATAAGGACATGTGTCTTACCCATGCTGAATTAATGTCTCCTGTTTTGTATTTTGCAGCACATTTATTTGTCACCCAGGTATTTGTCTCAGATCACTCAAACTGTATTATAGAGGCTTGACAGGACAAGAGATGCTTTCAAGAAATGATGAGGAGAAGGAAAATGGGGTGGGGACAAAAGCAAGACATGTAAGGGTTTGAATTCACTTATAATGAAAACCTATTTATGAAACATTAACATCGTTTTAATCAATCATTAATCACTCCTCAATAATGATAATAATAATAATAATAATAATAATAATAAAAGATATAATAATAATAATAATAATAATAAAATTTTCTTTGCATCCCCCAAAATCTTAAAGGGAAATATTAAAAGAGTATATAGAAAACAAAAAAGAAACTAAGGACAAATTATATATGCGGACACAAAAGTGAGAACAAACAATACAGATGTAGCGAATAACGGGGCTCCAACAGAGAGAGCAATCAACGGATCACATTCCAGAGACCGTCTCCCCGCAAGCATTGTCGCCATCCCAATAATCTTATCTGGTCCATGATCAGAAAGGGGTGTCTGTGAAACTAAACTGCAAGAAACTTCACAAGACAAGATGCTTTGAAGTAGACCCCAAAACCAATGGTGTAAATTGGCGATCCGGGAAAGAAAACAGACAGTTTTACAGCTTCACCCCGAGCTGTGGGGAGAACAACCAAGTCACACCTAGACACTCTCTTGACCTCCGGAAGACATGCCTTTCAATGAACAAAGGCATACGGCATGGACACTATTTTAAACATCTTTAAAGTGTGCCAGTAGGGCAAAACATATTTACATATATTTACTCAGTGCCTTTTATTCCTGTGTATATGTTTGATAATTCTGCATAACTTTAAAAGTGTAATCAGCATTTACAAACCACTTTTATTAGATAAAGGAAGGAGTGAGTGGGTAAGATATGTAATGTTTGGTGTCAATCTCAAGCTGGCTTTATTGCAAGAATGTTGGTGAAAATGGGAAATTAGTAGCATGAACAGAGCACATGTAAAATTACTTTATAAAAAGTATTAAAAACTCCAATCGGATGGGTCAATCGTGACAGCCGAACCACCGGGCTAATTTATGCACATGTATTTTAAAGTATAAACATTTGCCCAGATCTTGCTACCTTGCTCATAATTGCTAAATACTACTGTAGATTTTGTGTTATCGTTGTTGGCCATGTGATAAGCAGAACTGGTAAGATACACTAAATTGTGCTAAACGCTGAACGGGTAGTCGATAAAGTGTACATTATAAATTTTCATTCAATTGATCAAACTAACCCGAATCGTTAAAGATGCGATACAACTCTGACCCAGAGCTAAACATTACATATTAAAGGTGAAGGATGCGTTGGCATTGTGTCCACATTAAAATGTCTACATTTACTGGCGATAGCCATTCATTGTCTTTATTATGTAAACCCTACACAGATGAACAAAAAGCTGATGCCAAACATAACCCGCAGATAAAATTATCAGGCCAAACAGCACCTAGAGACAAATTAATAAAGCCCAATATGAAAGGCAGACAAAAATAGCTATAGGGCAATACCAATACACAAATTAAGACCAAAACAATATGTAAAGCAAACTAAAAAGACCAGAAACGCCCATAGTAAAAAATAAATAAATCAAGCTGGGCCCGGTTTCTCGAAAGCTTCTTATCGCTAAGTAGTTCTTAAGTTGTACCTTAACCTCTCTCTTAGCGTAGTTTCAGCTTAAGACGCTAGTCGCCGCCACTGAGCAGCAGTGTATAAATCAGCGGTGTATGGAAGCACATTACGGCACGTTATCAAAGTCGTATGAATAATGGAATATACTGTAGGCCTGTTTAAGAATTTTATTTTAGTTGATATCAGAACTAATAGAGTGATTTTTAATAGGCCTAGTTCATAATGTGACTAAGGCATTAAAATTGGCAGTCACTTTTAATATTAAACAGATGGCAAACAATTTGGCAGCGATACAGCGTGTCATTGTGCTAAACTGAAGACGGTGCCGTCCGCGGAGCCGTGTGGGTCATGTAAATTTTTCCTTTAGACAAAACTTCAGCCATTTTCATATTTTTCCTGAGGTCGCTATTTAAAAAAAAAAAAAAAGGTTTTGCCTTCCAAGGCAACAGATTATGGAGCTTCTTGACCTGCTCAGACCTGCGCGTGCCAGGCCAACGCGTCATACTTACGCTCTACGTCCTGATGTCCAGCTGCTCACTGCTTTTTGTTTAAAATATTTTCATTGATCATTAGCCATTATCTAAAACTTTATGGGCTTTTCTTTTGACACGTTATATTTTTATGAAATTTGATTTAGTTAAATGAGAAAATAACCATGGGAGTTTCAAACCCCGCATCCATTAATTTTTCTGAGTGATTGTAATGCTTTATACCCCTATCTCACCTAAATACGTTTCATTATGATTCACTGCGAGTTTTTGGCGTTGTGAATACGTTTCCATCTTTCCGCGCGAAAAATGTAACATTAACAAAAAAATTTTGGCGGGCCTCGCGGAAGTTTGTGGAAATCACAAGATACCTACAAATAAAATACTTATAGAAAGAAATCAGGCTAAAAATGTCTATTGCAAACATTGACAATATTGATATAACATTAAGACACAGGTACTTTACATTTGGTGGATTAAAAATGTAAAAAAAAAAAAAAAGAAAGAAAGAACAAATAAAAAAAGAAATTGTAAATAAGAAAAAAAATAACTGGGCCTATGCAAATAATTATATCCTTCTTATTAACATTGCCTTTGACAGATAATACAGTTTGTAAAATGTTTAGTATACTTTAGCTGGGTTAGGGTTTCAATAGGGACTTTCTGTTCATGTTTATTTAACCCACTTTTTCTACGGTAGTTTGCTCTTGTTTTTAGTTTTGAGATATTCTTGATACATTCAAGATCTTGCCATTTTACATGTATGCATGTTTAAAATCTACTGATAGATTTTCAATAATGCTCCAAAAGCTTGCTGTATTTTACAGTTGAGTTTGTCTTGGCCCTTTGCTTTGCTGAAAAATGCAAGGTTTCGTGACTATAAATATCACATCTGCTTTCAGAATTTGTTGCTTCTTGACACTAAGAGATATAATTTGTTAATGACATTTCAGACAGTGGAATTGAAAGCTGGGAGCCATGGTAATTATATTTGATTTCATATATATACAGTATATACTTTGGTTTTTATAGCCTTTCTCCACAAACAGAAATGTAAATATATGGACATACAGTACTGTATACAGCCGCAACAATGGCTACGTTTACACTGTCAGGTAAATGTGACCCAATTCCGATTTTTTGCTCATATGTGACACATATCGGATCTATTATATGTCCGTGTAAACAGGAAAAAAATATTTTTGAGAGGCCTCCTTCATACAGTATGTGGAAATAAATTGGATATAAATCAGATATGTGCTAATGTGATTGTCGTGTAAACAGACAGATCGGATTTCCTGAGTCATTGGCTACGTTTACACTGCAGGTCTCGATGCTTAATTCCGATTTGTTGCCTATATCTGATTTTTTTGACCATCTGTTTACACGTTATTTCCACTATGACTCATATCCGATTCACGTGTTTACACTCGCCATACCATCTGAAACATCGCGCATACTTAAAGGGAGGTTCTTGCGCTACAACCTAGCCAAGATAGAAGAAGGTGAAATATGCTTAATGCTCTGCGATATATCTAAAGTTCGCAAAACGTTACCATGGTTTTAAATCGGAGTGGGAGAAAAAAAACGGCATAATTGCAGCCTGCACATATGCTTTATTCATCAAATACTGATTTAATGTTATTTAGCCCAAATAAGCATTAACACAAGGCGTGTGTGTTGGAGGGGGGGGTTGTTCTTTTCCTTTCCCATGTCACCTGCGATGTTGTAATTCAACACGCGCTTCCACCGGAGAATAACATTACGTCATTAAACCGTGAAGAAGTCGCAGTTTTAATGATGTACAGAACACAATGCCTCACGAAATCCGATCTGTCTGTTTACACGACAATCACATTAGCACATATCTGATTTATATCTGATTTATATCCACATATGAAGGAGGCCTGAAACCGATCTCGAAATATCGGAATGCATGCGTTTTTTTCCTGTTTACACGGACATAGAACATATCCGATATGTGTCATATATGAGCAAAAAATCGGAATTGGGTCACATTTACCTGGCAGTGTAAACGTAGCCATTGTGTTGTTCGCGGTTCGACTTCGTCGCGGTTTAATCACGTAATGTTATTCTCCGGTGGAAGCGCATGTGGAATTATAACATCGCAGGTGACGTGGAAGAGGAAAAGACCCCCCACCACCACCACACACACGCCTTGTGTTAATGCTTATTTGGGCTAAATAACATTAAGAAATCAGTATTTGGTGAGTGAAGCATATGCACAGGCTGCAATTATGCATTTTTTTCTCCTCCTCCGTTTTATAACCATGCAGACATTTCACGAACTTTGCATATATCGCAGAGATAGCGTTAAGCATATTTCACCTTCGTCTATCTTGACTAGTGTGCAGCGCAAGAACCTCCCTTTAAGTATGCGCAATGTTTCAGATGGTATGGCAAGTGTAAACACGTGAATCGGATATGAGTCATAGTTAAAAGTACGTGTAAACAGACGGTCAGAAAAATCAGATATAGGCAACAAATCAGAATTAGGCATCGAGACCTGCAGTGTAAATGTAGCCATTATGACAGAAACAGGGAATAGCCTAGTGAAAAAAAAGACAAAAGCATTGGCACAAAAGAATTGATATGGAGCAATGAAAGAAGGTGTCTGATAAACCACATTTTCTTTAACATCATGTGAAAGGCTGAATGCATGTGTCGCATACTTGGGGAAGCGATGGCACCAGGATGCATAGGAAAACCAAGCTGGTGGAGTCATTGTGAGGGTTTGTGCAATGTTCTGTGGGGAAACCCTGTGTCCTGCCATTCAACTGAATTTTACTTTGACACAGTAAGTCCTCCTGAACATTGTTGCTGTCCAAGTTACACCCGTATTGGGAGACAGTGTTCCCTGATAGTAATAGTTTCTTTCAGCCAAACATACTGTACCCTATAACGCACTGCAAAAATTATTCAATAATTGTTTGAGGACCACAACAATGAGTTTAAGGACTTTAAATTTTCCAGATCTTAATTCAATCATGAAACTTTTGGATGTGCTGGGAAAAAAAGTCTGATCAATGGCGGCGCCACCTCGCAGCGTGGATCTGATGGCTTTGTGCCAGATCCTGGTCCAGCCAGGTCAGGGCTGTTTTCAAAGTAAAATGGAGACCTACTCAATATTATCCAGGTGGTCATTACATACATAATTACCCATTCACATTGTTTAGCTATGGCTAAACAATATGAGTGGGTAATTATGTATGTAAATAAGTATGTATTGGAGATTCATATATGTATATCATTTCCATGTGTAAATCATCCTGGTTTGTAGGCCTCAGTTCAGCTTCATTTTAAGATTCACAGTCATCTTCCTAAAAAAGCCCATTGCAGGTGACTATTATCAAAATAATTGAAAAGTAAAAAAAAAATATTTTAGTTTTAAATTGTTACTCCTAATGATGATTTCTAACCAACTACTGTAATTAAGGCCTAATGAGTTATTAAAATACAAGGACATTACAGATGCAAATAGGTACAGTAATACTCTAATACAGTAGAGATACCAAAAAGTTTGCATGCAACTACAGCATATATCACTATGTATATTAATGATACAATAATACAGCACAGAAAAAAGAGATAAAAAACAATAATAAAAAAAACACATTTCCAGCAAATGCATATTCTTTGGCACAAAGTTGTCTATAACAAAACATCTAACTTATATCCTTGTATAACCTTTTGTAAGGATCGTCATGACAAGCCGATCATACAGTATGACTTCTTTTTGTCATGTAATCAGTGAACAGAACACACTGTGCAACACAGTGGGTGCTGGGGGTGGCTTAAAGGTGGTCGAAGGGGGTTTGGAGATTGTTTAAGCCAAGAAAGGGCATTTATACTCTTTTGTCTTTTTTTACCACCTTGGCAGCAGTAGTAAATGACAGGATTATATCCATGATACATATGTTCAGTAAAAAATTATGTAATGTGTATGTTATTCCAACACTGTTATATACTGAACTGCAAAACTATGTTGTATACTGTAAGCACTGTGGAAAGTGAAGCAGAGAAATAATGTGAAACTAAATCTGGTTCAGAAGAAGGCTGATTATGCTGTAAACTGAAGTTTTGTATTGTTTATAATGATTCTTATGAACTTCAAAAATCGTTGTAATTAAAAAGGTTTTGTGTGCAACAAACACAGCATTATTTCCTTGATCTAATTTGCTGATATTACTGCTTTCTGAATCATCACAAATTACATCAAAATTTACATCAAAAGCATGAGTTTGTTATATTTTGCATTAAAACTCAACCAACATAGTAATGATACTGTAGCACAGCCACAAAAAAAGGGGCGTTTTCATACGCAGGGAATTGGTTGTGGAGCTAATGCTGCTCACCTGTGGCCGAAGGCGTGCCCTAGCGGTTTCCTTTTCCCCATTGACAGTGGTTTGGTCACCGGGCAAGTTCCCGCGCATGCGCGATCGCAACGCATGGGAACCCGGAAGTGACGTGGGTCACATGGTCTGGCATAAAGCCGGAACCGGCATTGAGGCCGGCACGGAGAGATGATGACAGCGCGCTGCATGGTTTTTGAGACTGAGAGCCTGTTTGAGGATTACCATTTGTTAATTTCATTCAGTACCCAGCTCATTCCGTTTATCGATCTCCCAGAACTTCCATCTTCATCTGGTGAGATCGATCCATCTCTCCAACCATTTCACCCCAATTGCCGTTTTTTCAGACTCTGGACTATCATACACTCACTCACACACCCGCATACATCACACACTCACTCGTTATATTTGATTATATTTGTATATATTGGTTTGTGGTGCACCTTGTTTGTTTATTTGTTTATGTCGCTTGTAGAATACACTTGGTTTAATTTATTACAATTGTTTTGTGTCGCGTCGTGTTTTGTCCAGCTGCGGTTGCGCAATACCGGAAGTGTTGTTTTCAAACCCCTGTTTAGATTCCCGAATCCGTTTTTTTGTAACCAAGCGGTTTTATAAATCCAAGCGTTACATAGTGGTGCCCCGTACGGGGAATCTGTATTTAGGGATATTTTCCGGTTTTGTGTAAAAAGGCTGAACAAAATGGACGCTAATGTTAACATCGCTAATGCTAGTGCTAAAGCTAATGCTAATGCTAATGATAGTAGTGCTGCTAAGGCCGACTGTGTAGTGGCTAATAACATGCTGGGTGATGTAAAGGATGCTTTTAATACGCGCTGTAACCCTACAGCTGAATTATCTGCATTGATTAATTCTTTATATATATCAGATAGCCATGATAATGACAATAATGAAAATGATGATTTTATTGTTCATGGGACTGATATAGAGGTAGTGCACTCATTACGTACGGAACTTAATCAATGCAAGATGGACATGGTGGCGCTTACTGATAAAGTGAGCTCCATGGAGCTGGATTATAGACAATCCATAGACAGCAGTCTCAACAGGGAAAGCAGTCTTCGTGACGCAGTGGACGCGAGCTTGGAAGGGCTGCAGCGCTACTGCCAGGAGGCTCTCGAAAAAATGGAGAGAGCCATCGTTAACTGTTTTCTACGCCGTGATGTCATCTGGGAAAACCGGATGAAGAGTCTGCGTCTCACTGGTACGCCCACCACACACAGGTTACAGGCCTGCACCCCTGCATCCCCTCCAGCTCCTGCTCAACATCTGCCCAGCACTCCAACCACTACATCCACGGCCAAGGTAAATCCACCAAGCACTACTAATGGCAACGACGTTCCTCCTGGTGTTCCAGCACACTCCTCAGCTCTGCTCTCCTCCCCACTTTCTTCTTCTTCTTCTCTTAATGCTCATCCATCCATCTGTGTGGAGTTCCCAGCCTTCTGCGACGCGTCAGAGACAGCTGAGGTGAGGAACTTCATCGAACAAGCGGAGAAGTACATGGAGATCAGACCCCTGACCCGACCAGAGCTGCTGGGAACCCTCGGCACAGTTCTCCGAGGGCCAGCTCTCAGTTGGTGGAAGACGGAGAAAGGCAAGGTAAAGGACTGGCAATCTTTAAAACAGGCGTTCACGGCAGCATTCATACTGGATGATGACCTCGACGAAGAGGAAGACAACCTGAGGTCTCCGGTACAGCGGCCACAGCAACGCCTGGGAGACTCCGCCAATGATCACCCCGCCCTCTGTCTCATGGGGAACCCTGATATCTTAGAGGAAGAACCAGTGAGACGAACCAGGGAGAACAGCAACACGAGAGTGGCGGTAAGAGGAGCGGCGAGCACCGTGGAAAAGCCGGGGGAGATTGACGCTAGGGGAGAGAATGTTCGCGAGGACCACTTTAATCCGGGTCCAGACGCCATACCCCGAGCACCCCCGCCGCTGAAAGGAGCTGACACCCCACGTCTACCCACCACGTCCACTAAAGAGGCCTCCAACTTTCCGAGCGACCTGAGCGAGATCATCAAAGCCCAACAGAACGACCCAACTATCACGAAGCTGCTCTCCAAAGATCACCCAAGAGGCACACAAGATCAAAGGGTCACCTTCGAAGGTCGTCAGGGCGTGCTATATCGGTACCGGTAAGGAAAGGAGAGAAATTTCAGCTCGTTGTCCCCCAGTCTCTAATAAAGATTTTTCTTCATTATTATCACGACAATCCTCTGGGAGGACACTGGGGACAACTGAAAACCCTGCTGAGGTTACTAGAGGTGGCGTGGTGGCCGACGGTGCGGAAGGACGTGTGGCGTTATACTAGAGCCTGCAGCATTTGCCACCGACACAAGACAGGACATCCATCACCACCCCGACAAAGACTGATCATGGAGGAGGGCAAACCAAGAGCAGAACAACATAGATCAGAACAAAGAGCAGAACAACATAGATCCAGACAAGCCAGATGTCACAATACCCGGGGGGAAGCAGCACACTTCAAACCGGGAGAACTGGTTTGGGTCAAAACTCGACCTCTCTCCTCCACAGCCAAGAGAGATTCTGCAAGGCGAGTGCCCAAGTGGGAGGGTCCAGCAGAAGTACAAAGAAGACCGAAAAGATACACAAGGTCTTGGGGATACCCACAAAAAGCCGATCGGTACGGTGTGGCGAATTTAAAGTGCTTGTGCGGACATTCTCCTCAGACACCGGAGGCTTGGGGGGGGGGTCTATGTAGCACAGCCACACAAAAGGGGCGTTTTCATACGCAGGGAATTGGTTGTGGAGCTAATGCTGCTCACCTGTGGCCGAAGGCGTGCCCTAGCGGTTTCCTTTTCCCCATTGACAGTGGTTTGGTCACCGGGCAAGTTCCCGCGCATGCGCGATCGCAACGCATGGGAACCCCCCAGAAGTGACGTGGGTCACATGGTCTGGCATAAAGCCGGAACCGGCATTGAGGCCGGCACGGAGAGATGATGACAGCGCGCTGCATGGTTTTTGAGACTGAGAGCCTGTTTGAGGATTACCATTTGTTAATTTCATTCAGTACCCAGCTCATTCCGTTTATCGATCTCCCAGAACTTCCATCTTCATCTGGTGAGATCGATCCATCTCTCCAACTCACCATTTCACCCCAATTGCCATTTTTTCAGACTCTGGACTATCATACACTCACTCACACACCCGCATACATCACACACTCACTCGTTATATTTGTATTATATTTGTATATATTGGTTTGTGGTGCACCTTGTTTGTTTATTTGTTTATGTCGCTTGTAGAATACACTTGGTTTAATTTATTACAATTGTTTTGTGTCGCGTCGTGTTTTGTCCAGCTGCGGTTGCGCAATACCGGAAGTGTTGTTTTCAAACCCCTGTTTAGATTCCCGAATCCGTTTTTTTGTAACCAAGCGGTTTTATAAATCCAAGCGTTACAATACTACACTGCATATTTAAATAACAATTATTACAAAAGATTTTTGGCATTTGTGCTTTTTAACGCTCTTGTGACTCAAAGAAAACATGCATGAAAACATGCTCTCTTAGTTTGCAATACATTTTTGCTTAATTTGGAAAAAAAAATCTTTCAAAATTTTTCTGTCAAATCATTCACATGCAGTGTAGGTAAAATGCTGTGGTTTGCTACAAATTAAATAAAAATAGAAAAGAAAATAATAGGATGGTTAAAAAAGATTTAAAGACAAGCAATACTGTACATATGTAAAAAGACAATTTTAAAACAACCCTTGTGGGTGACCAACTCTCTTCTCTCCAGTCTTAGTGTAAATGTAATGCTATAGCACATTGTCTCAATTTTGTCTAAGCCAATATGGCACTTTCACTCTATGCTCCACTCACAATCTGATTCATGTTTCAGATAAAAGAAAAGGCAGTAATTTTTTTTAACAGGCCCCACTTTTTTCCTATGACAAGGATACATAATTATGTTAGAATAAATTTGACCCCAAGTATGTGTACATGTGTTTCCCCTGACACTTGTAATATTATTGTTTTATCTCTACATCATGCACATTATGTATGATTAAATATATCACTAGGTCGCCATGCTTCTAGAAAACAAAATTCTGATGGCCTAGCAATCCAAAACCATGTTTCCCGAAATGATCCCAAAATAGAAAATCTTGTGTGTATCCGGTTGAAATAAATTATAAATATTCTGCAAAGGGGGAAAGAGTGGAAAGCAATCTTTATACAGAGTGTGGGAACCTAATCAGAAATGTAATATTGTTGCGATCCTGTGTGTCGTACAGAGGTTGTTTACAGGTTTGGGCCATCGTCCAATAGCTCTTCATTTTATTAGCATTTTCTCAATTTCTGATTAATTTATGGCTGCCTCATAATAAGTGAAACAAATTGCTTTATCACTTGAGTCAGTACATTTGATAAGATACCCATTCTATTTTCTGAGAATAAGATATTATTATACTATCGATATGCAATATGGCATAGAACCCAGTCCAGGGGGAATATTTATGACCTCTCTATTTTACCTCCAGTGTGATATCATTATATATACACTACCGTCCAAAAGTTTGGGGTCATTGCAAATTTTTTGTTTTTATTTCAAAATTATAAAATAACACGTATGGAATTAGGTAATTACGTAACAACAACAAAAACAACAGTTAGTTGTTATTTTAAGACACAGAGGTCAGCCTTTCTGTAATAGTTCCTGCAAGAACAGTATTGTCAAGTGCATTTACAAAATCCGTCAAGCACCATAATGAAACTGGCTCTCATGAAGACCATCCCAGGAGGGTGAGACCAAAACCTACCTCTGCTGCAGACGAGAAGTTCATTTAGAGTTATCAGCCTGAAAAATTAGAGGCGTTATGAAGTCTTTACAGAGCAGAAGTAGCAGACACATCTCAATGTCAACTGTTCAAAGGAGATGCATTTTTGGACACCTTCAGCATTCCTTTATTGTAAATATCCCACATCCTACATTGTGTAGAAAGAAATAAAAATCAGGAACCATCATGGAGTTAGAAAGTGACCCCAAACTTTTGAACGGTAGTATATATAAAGCATTTAAATACAAATATAAATGACAGTATTAAAAAATGCCTTTAAAATCTAAGCACTTATACTGTAGGTCCTTCTCAAAAAATTAGCATATTGTGATGAAGTTCATTATTTTCTGTAATGTACTGATAAACATTAGACTTTCATATATTTTAGATTCATTACACACAACTGAAGGGAGGCCAGGGGTAGCTCAGTGGTTAAGGCATAGGACTACGGTTCGGAAGATCCCAGGTTCAAACCCCACAACCACTAAGTTGCCACTGTTGGGTCCTTGAGCAAGGCCCTTAACCCTCAACTGCTCAGATGTATAATGAGATGCAAATGTAAGTCACTCTGGATAAGAGCGTCTGCCAAATGCCAAAATGTAAATGCAAAATGTAAGTAGTTCAAGCCTTTTATTGTTTTAATATCGATGATTGTGGCATACAGCTCATGAAAACCCAAAATCCCTATCTCAAAAAATTAGCATATCATGGAAAGGTTCTCTAAACGAGCTATTAACCTAATCATCTGAATCAACTAATTAACTCTAAACACCTGCAAAAGATTCCTGAGGCTTTTAAAAACTCCCAGCCTGGTTCATTACTCAAAACCGCTATCATGGGTAAGACTGTCAACCTGACTGCTGTCCAGAAGGCCATCATTGACACCCTCAAGCAAGAGGGTAAGACACAGAAAGAAATTTCTGAACGAATAGGCTGTTCCCAGAGTGCTGTATCAAGGCACCTCAGTGGGAAGTCTGTGGGAAGGAAAAAGTGTGGCAGAAAACGCTGCACAATGAGAAGAGGTGACCGGGCCCTGAGGAAGATTGTGGAGAAGGACCGATTCCAGACCTTGGGGGACCTGCGGGAGCCGTGGACTGAGTCTGGAGTAGAAACATCCAGAGCCACCGTGTACAGGCGTGTGCAGGAAATGGGCTACAGGTTGCAAATTTTGCATGTCAATCGGAAATCAAGGTGCCAGAGTCTGGAGGAAGACTGGGGAGAGAGAAATGCCAAAATGCCTGAAGTCCAGTGTCAAGTACCCACAGTCAGTGATGGTCTGGGGTGCCATGTCAGCTGCTGGTGTTTGTCCACTGTGTTTTATCAAGGGCAGGGTCAATGCAGCTAGCTATCAGGAGATTTTGGAGCACTTCATGCTTCCATCTGCTGAAAAGCTTTATGGAGATGAAGATTTCATTTTTCAGCACGACCTGACACCTACTCACAGTGCCAAAACCACTGGTAAATGGTTTACTGACCATGGTATTACTGTGCTCAATTGGCCTGCCAACTCTCCTGACCTGAACCCCATAGAGAACCTGTGGGATATTGTGAAGAGAAAGTTGAGAGACATAAGACACAAGGATCTGCAAAAGGATTCCCGACCAAGTATTGAGTGCATAACTGAACATAATTATTTGAAGGTTGACTTTTTTTTGTATTAAAAACAATTTTCTTTTATTGGTCGGATGAAATATGCTAATTTTTTGAGATAGGGATTTTGGGTTTTCATGAGCTGTATGCCACAATCATCAATATTAAAACAATAAAAGGCTTGAACTACTTCAGTTGTGTGTAATGAATCTAAAATATATGAAAGTCTAATGTTTATCAGTACATTACAGAAAATAATTAACTTCATCACAATATGCAAATTATTTGAGAAGGACCTGTATATGATACCAAATAATTTCGTTGGTTGTTTCCTTATATAATATTTTAGAATGTGTGATAAAATAAATATTTTTGTTTTGAATTAGTCAATAGGTTATATTCATAAACAAAAACAATTTACATAATCTTTAATTAAATGTAATTTAATTTTCTCTGTACTCATCTAAACTTCTACAGGGTCACAGGGAGGCCTGAATTCTATCCAAGGGTTTTTGAGACACCGTGAACGGTGTACAAATCTATTGCAGGGCACACAAGCACACACACTCACACTTCGTGGAATTTGTAAATGCTAGTAAGTCTGTATGTCTTTGGATTGTGGGAGGAAACCCACACCTGGAGTACCTGGAGAAAGCACACCAAGCATGGGAGAAAAAAATGCAAACCCCATACACACCCATACAGACCTGAGGCAGGAATAGAAACCTCAACGCTGGAGGTGCAAAGTCACAGTCCTATTACGCCACTGTACCACTTAAACAAAATCTAATTATGTTTGATTATTTTTGCAAAAAAAAAAAAACATTCTCAAGGGGAAACTAATGGAAACAACTTTCCAGGGCCTAATAGTGTTAGTGTTTTATCATGTTAATGCTCCACTCTGAAACTTTAGGGGACATTAGGGTGCTAACATCTAACTACTGTTTTTTTGCTCTGTTCACTTAAATACGGTTCATTCATTTCGGTTTTGTGTCCTTCATTTTTTTTTTTAATTGCTGTCAGTGAGTGTAGTTCATTTGTATTTTCACTTTCATTTGAAACTCAAAGTTTGTTTAGTTTTTTTCCCCTTAAAACCAGCTAACTCTAATATACCACTTAGTCACAGCGTGAGATGTTTGGAAATGTTACAATGATGATTTTCTACAGAGCAAACATTATAAAAACACCTGAAAACCCATCTGTGGCCCACTTCCTTCCCTCATCTCTTTTACACCATCACTACTCAATGCACAAAAACCCAAGGTGAGAAAAAGAAATGAAAAATCAATTGGATTTCATTTGATTGCACTTTATCTAAATCATTTGCTGAAGCCACTCTGGTGACTGTGACTGTTTTGGTTAAGAATTTTGTAGCAGTGTATATTACTGATTTATCGAAATGGCTGATCCGACAACGAAACAAATTTAAACCAGAGTGTGTCATCCATATGGAAAGACATTTTAAGTATCGGGCGTAATGTTAAAAGTGTGCAGCATGAGAATGTGACTTGAGTGCATGTGTCAGCACTGTTGATAATGGTAGTATTTGCATTATTGATGTTTCCAGGGATGTTTAAGTTAAACCAGGACTTTGATTGTTCAAAATAACAAAATAGTTTTGAAAGTAAAAACAACATGTATCCCTCTATATAATCCCCTGCTACACTACACTTACAGTATCACAGTGTGTCCTTGGATACCATCAATGTAGAAGGTTTTCTCAGTACACTGAAGCAATCATTTGAATGAAACTCTGGCTTCCCAGGAACTCCTTTAATGACCCAACATCCAAGTTGGCAACAAATTATCTGTCGATTTTCATGGTTCAGGTCTTCCGATTGCTGAATGTTAATGGAAACTCCTACAGTGGACTATAAACCACCTTGACTGAGATCGTAGAGCCTTCTTTATAATGTTTGCACTTTTCAAATGTTTCACTTCAGCTAAATGTCTCGCCACTGTACTGAATATGTCAGTGGGTTCTATGCCTTCATTCATGATAAATTTCATCACAAATGCCGGTTTCACTTGTACGCCCTTCATAGTTTCCATGATTTTGCCATTGTATTATATAATGTACGGTCATACTTTATTTAGATTGGCCTTTTTATGTTTTACGCAATTCCATTTGTGATGTGCATTTAAACTATCAGTCAAATTCTTTTCGGAATATTAATTTATTTTAACAATCAAATAATCCATTTCCATTTTTATGATGATTCATTCGTCCATAAGGAATTTATGACTTTATTATAGCACCCTGCTTGCACACTGTTTTTTTATTATTATTATTATTATTATTATTATTATTCATTCATTCATTCATTTTCTATACCGCTTAATCCTGTGTTCAGGGTCACGGGGGACCTGGAGCCTATCCCAGGAGACTTCGGGCACTAGGCGGGGTACACCCTGGACAGGGTGCCAATCCATCGCAGGGCACACACACATACACACACTCACACACCTATTATTATCATTATTATTATTATTATTATTATAAGGATTTAAACTACATTATTAAAAGTCAAAAAAGTGTGTGTGTGTGTGTGTGTGTGTGTGTGTGTGTGTGTGTGTGTGTGTGCCGGTTTGTACGCATACATCTGTGTGTTATGAAGATCCAGACAGACAGAAGCAGTATTTTCAATGACACATCTTGCCAGTGGTCTCTGTCCTTCATATTTAATTTTCCGCAGGACAGCAGTGAGTGTGTTAGGTCAGACTTCTGACATTTTCCACTCAGAACCTCCTGTAGAGTCAAAATGAACTGACTGGGTGTGCTCTGTGTGTGTGTACTGTGTGTGCTGTGTGTGTCATATGACCTGGAGACATAATAGTAAGTGTGTAAGCATTTGTGTGATCTTAGCATATAGGAGGAGCATGATGGTGCAGTGGTGTGACTGCACACTTGTGTTTGTATTTTAAAGAGAGACTTTATTGTTATGCATATTGCCATGCAGGAGATCATAGGAGCATGTACTGTATATGTTTTGTGGAGGTGGATGAGAGCTTTGTTTGTGTGTTCCTGTGTCCGTGTGTGTGTGTGTGTGTGTGTGTGTAGGTGTGTGTGTGTGTGTGTGTGTGTGTGTGTGTGTGTGCGTGCGTGTGTGCGCGTGTGTATCCAAAGCCAGGTCACCAAGTTGCCGGGAGAGGTGGCACAAACACCGGAGGACAACACAGGGTGAGCGATGACTCAATCAGCCCAAAGCACCTGTTCTCTCTCTCTCTCTCTCTCTCTCTCTCTTTCTCTCACACTCACACACACACACACACACACACACACACACACACACACACACACACACAGAAAACACACCAAGTGGCAAGCTTGTGCCACTCACTGTTGTACCTACATACGCAGCTTACTTGCTCTAGTCAAAACAGGCTGTCGTTTTCAAAGAACACATCCAGCCTTCTTCATTAATTGTGTGAACACGAGGTAGTAAATGTTCCCTAAATTAATTTCCAGCATTTTATAATTCTAGGTATTTGTTGGTACTCATTGCTTCACATTTTCACCCAGTTAATGAACAAGCCACGGATGATGAAATCCAATGTCACGGTGGTGATGGAAGCAGGTTACTAACCAAATTATCAATAATAATAATAATAATAATAATAATAATAATAATAATAATAATAAATGCTTGTTTCTTTCTGAATACATTGTGCTGTTTATTATTTTATTAGGTTACAATAAAAAAAATGAATGAATTATAATGATAAGCTAACATTAGTACTGTAAACAATAATCAGCCATAACATTAAAACCACATAACATTATCACATTGATTATTTATCATATACCAGTGGCAGGCACATGGGCACCCAAGGCTCATTATTTGCTAAAAATAGACATATGCACCGATCTGTCATAACTTTAAACATTACAAAACATTAAGTTAAATATTGTGTAAGTTTCCCTTTATCCACCTGGATACCTCTGGCCCCCCAGGGCGAAACTCCACAAGAACTCTGAGGTATTCTGTGGTGTCTGGCATTAGTGATAAATCATTTGGATGCCATGGGTTGTGGGATGTGGCCTCTTTAAAACAGGCTTGTTTGTCCACCAGATCCCATGGGTGCACAATTGGATTGGGATCTGAGGAATTTGAAGGTTGGGTTGGTGGGCCTTGAGTTCGTTGCCTGCTGGAACCTGTGCAAACATTGACTTTTTTTCTGCATTGGCTTTCCTGTGGGATTGGACTATTTAAGCTTTAGGTGCCCATGATCTTGTCACAAGTTTACAATGTTAATCAATTCACCTGGCAGTGGTGTTAATGTTGTGGCCAATCGGTGTTAAGTAGAGTTGCACAATGTTTCATAAGATTTTTAACTTTTCAATGCAGCAACTCAGTAACTTTCTAACAAACGTGTGTTAAAAGTCAGTGCATATGTGACTGTGTCTGCTTATGTGACTCACAGGCAAGGTTTAAAAATCTCATATCAACTTGTAGAAAATACAGGCTCAAAGAATGAGACTGGCACCCATAGTTAGCTTTTCTTCCTGTTATGACGTCAACTGACAGACACAAGCACAGAATTTCTTTTTTTTTCTTTTGCAAAGGTCTAGAAAATATTCACAAGTGTGAGATACAAAAATAGTCAGTTAATGGAAAACTAAATATGACTAAATCATGAAATGTGAATTAAAGTATAATCAAAACACCATTATATGTAAATCTGAAATTCCAAAAACTTTTTGGTTGAGGCATGATCAAAGTCATAGTAAAAGTGTTGATATTTTCTGGTGGCAGAAAGGAAACATGAAAATTCAATTTCCAATTCAATTCAGTTAAATTTTATTTGTATAGCGCTTTTAACAATTGTCATTGTTGCAAAGCAGCTTTACACAATCAAAAGAATTATTTAAGTTTGTATTTTGAATGTGTACGAATCAAAATGGTCAGATAGTCCCTGAAAACTGGTCTTAATGTTAATGTTTTATTGTTATGGCTGGCCAATATTAACAACAATAACAACAACAACAATATATAAGAATAACAGCAACATGAAAAACATAATTCAGTGAACAAAATTTAATCGGTTGAACAGCTTTTATAAATGTTGCAAAGGTTGCTGTGCAGTGGAGACACCACCTTCTTGGAATGTGTGAATTTACCAGCTACTCAAGAAACAACCTCACCTTGTTCTACTTACTATGTAGGGTTGATTTTGTTCAGGAGCATCATGAAGGCATTATATACAGAAACATCAATGAATTCATGGAAGATGACCAGAGGCAAGCTGGCAGTCATCTTCCTCTAGGTGTACTGTAAGTTCAACTTGTTCAGGTTGTCCACGCCTCCTTTGTTGTGGTGGTACTCCATGATGAAGGTTAACTTTCTGACCACACAATCATTAATTTCCGGCACCTTTTGCACTGTGCTCAAGAGGACGACATTCTTTAACTATTTGGTGGATAAGAAACGTATGTGATGGAAGGAGCAAGGACACATGTCCATGAGAAGTCCACTATCACCTTTTTTTGCAAGGAGTACGGGGTGGTGGGGGTGGATGATTTCTCTTTTTAATTGTCACACTTTTTAATTATGCCAATCATGTCGATCTGCCATTTCATAAGCAACTGGTTGGGTTCTAAACATGTGAACAAATTAACACACACAAGACTAGATGTAGCCCTCAGCCATGTATGGATTGGAACAAAGTTGGAAGTTTTCTGTAAATTTGTAGAGGATGGATGGATGGATGGATGGATGCATCATTACAGTAACAGAACATCATACTCATGCAAGCCAAGAGTTACAACCCTGTGTAAAAAATGGTGAGTTCAAACAAATCATGTATAGTAATAGCAAACACAGCACTTCTTTTTGTAGACAACAAAAAAATGTTTGGATGATAATAAATATTGAATTACAAACAAAGTAAAGCAGTCTCATATTAAATAACCCATATGTAGATCAACATTCTGTCTTAAACATGTATTTTGGCTCTGCCCCATTGTTGATACCCTGTGGTCTGTATTGCAAATAAATCTTAATCTGATGTTATGAGATGTTTCGCATCAAACCAAAACAATGTTAAAATGATGTATGTAAGCAAATAAATGATTATTATTTTGGACATAATAAGATATTTTATTTATAAAAAAAAATAAATGGTCTGTTATTGAACAGTTCAAGATAGGTGAGAAAGAATGAGAAAGCTGATTCAGACATATTCAATGTTTTGTCAGTTTAATCTTTTCATGGGACCTTTTCTTCATGTTGTAATAGAAATATACCCCTTATATTTTATTAGTTAATTTATTTCCATTCAAGCTTAGGAAGAGGGGTAGACTAGAGGTTGGTTCATTTGTTTATTTTTGCCAGGGAAAAAATTGTCATTTGTGAATAATATATTTTGTAATTTGTCTGATGCCCCTTGTCATTCAGACAACAGAACTGGAAAGTTGATCTGGACAAATATTGGAAAAATATTTCATGATCTGATGCATTTTGACAAATACATATATCAAATCTATCCATGTCTTCGTGCCATGTTCACGATCATGTATAACTTCAGTGATCCAGTAATGCACAATTGGGACACTCGAAGTGGAATTGTAGAACAGGAGAAGACAACATGAACCAGAATCTTAATAGATATATTTTGTGAAATGCTTAATAAAAAAAATAAGAGTGCATGATTATCCCTCCCAGTATTAGTATTGTTATTCTTAATAAAAATGGCCAATTTGTGTATTATAATTGAATGGTATATAACACATAGACAAAAAATACATGTTTAAATCATATGTACAGTACACTAGAAATGTTCACATTTTTTCTAATATTATTATAGTATGTTTCAACCTTGATAAAAGATTAAACAAATATTGGTATGTTGGAATAAATATTGGTATTAATATCAGCACATTTAAAATGAGCTCCTCAATCAGAATTTTCTGTTCATAACAGCTTCACACTCTACTGGCATTTAACAAGATGAAAATGCCAAGGTCGTTCCAAATGTTTTTTTTATCCCTCAAATCCTTTCCATTTCAATGGCATGTTGATACCATTTGCACCGTTTCATTAATAAACAGGAGTATTAATTACCAATTCAAAGATTCCACAGAAAGGAACAACTCCAAGCCATATTTACATAATAAAAAGCACTTGCATGAGATATGTCAAGTCGGTTCTATCAATGTATACAGTATCTTTGGAAATGCATTTTTATAATAACTATAACTCATGTAACATACTGCTCCAACCCCATTTAACAATTAATATCAGGCTAATTGGTGAACATTATAAACCCTTATTTTTAAAAAGAAATCATGCCTTATGCATTTAATGACGCGTTTATGGATCACTCATGCATTCACTCAGTCTGTACAGGGTCATGGGGGATTTAGAGCCGATCTCAGGGGACTAATCAATTACAGGGTATACAAGCATACACCCACCCACCCACACACACACTCACCCCCCCCCCCCCCACACACACACACATTATGGACAACTTGGAAACGCCAATTCACCTAATCTGTATGTTCTTGGACTGTGGGAGGAAACTGAAGCACCCTGAGGAAACAAACCAAGAACAAGAAGAACATGTTAACGGCAAGCACACAGAACCAAAGGTGGGACTTGAATTATGGAGGTGTGAGTCTACAGTGCTAAATACTAAGCCACTGTGCCATGCATTTAAGAATCACTTTTTTAAATGTCAAACATCTGGATTTTTCAGTAACCCAGCTTCAATTCAATTCTATGCATTTTTGCCTTATTGGTTTATCTTGCTGTCCATGGGATACATTATATTCTTCTTCTTCTTCTACCCCAGTTCAAATACATCAACTCTTCTCTTATCTTGTTTTTTAGTTGTCTCTAATGTATATCATTTGACCAAAATACTCTGTCAAAGCCGACATTCCCATTGCAATTCTTCAATCTATATGCAATAGAGTTGACAGCTGATGCTAGGAGGTTGAAGTTGTCGACCATTTTAATCTGTTCCCCATCAGTCTCAAATCTATCCACATTAGTTTTGTCGGTTGTCAATATCTTGGTCTTTTTTTACATTCAGCTGCAGTCCCATCTTTTGGCTTTCTTTTTTAACAGTTTTCAATAGTTTTTTTCATGCCTTCTGCACTGTCTTCAATCAGGGTTGTGACGCATATCTTAGGTTGTTTATATTTCATCCATCGACTTTTAAGCTTTTGCAGTTGTTAGCTAATCTGACTTCTCTAAAGATTTTTTTTGAATAAGCAGGGTGATAGAATGCAGCCTTGCCTGCCACCTCATTTAATCCTAAACCAACCTGTCACCATATTCTGTTCAGACTGCAGGTTCTTATTCAAGTTTTTGATCAGAGTTCTCAAAATTCAAACTATATCAGTTTCATTATTACAAGCCAAAGTTTTCTATGATCAACAAGGCTAAAGATTTAGTATAGTTTATAAAGTAAAGGTATACACATTGATGGTTTTACTTATTATAAAATGTTCCATAAATCATTTAATAAGAGCTGCATTACTGGAAAAATGTGACACCTGTGCCACCGCGGCCCGACGGAAAAAGATCTGGGTCTCCGGACTACTGAGCCGCCACTTTGTCCCCCCCTAGTGTGTCTGTGTCGGTAATGTCTTGTCTTGTTAATCACGAATCACGTACACCTGTGTTCTACCCTCATGTGTGATTATTTAAGCCAGCCGAACCCGTAGTGCTACGTCCGTTCACTGTTGTTCTATGTCATGAAGCATGTGCGAGTCTAAACCTCTCTGTCTGTGTGGATATTGACTGTCTCCTCCCCAGCCGTGAACTCAACCGAGTGGAGGAAAAGAACTAGGAAGCGAAACTAAGGCCTTGTTCACACGGGCGTTAAAATCGATCGTTTTTTTTCTGCCGTTCGTAGTGTCCGGTGAGCGCGGTTAAATCGCAGAGGGTTTTCTACACAAAGGAGTCAATGACGGTGTTCACACGGGATTTGGTGACGTGCGTTTGTCCGGCTGCACGTTTATACGGTGTTAAAAAACCGTTGCATGCAGCTTTTTCTTGGCGTTCAAATCCCAACGAACGCAAGGAAACCGCGTCTAGTTCGTTTTCTTTGCGTCCATTTTACGCTTTGGAGGACCGGATATATCCCATGATCCTATACGCTGCCAGCGGCACCAGGAGGAGGCCCAGTCAGAGTGTTTTGTGTTGTGTTTATTTGTGTTTTTTATTTACACATATTTTTTGCTGCGTCATTCCAAGACGCCATCATAAAAGAAGAGTAAATAAAAGCACGATTACGAATTCCTGCGTCTGTGTCCGCTTTCACATACCTCGCATCATGACAAAAAATGGTAAAAATGTCTTGTGACACTGTCCATATTTCCGCTTAATTGACTGTCCCTTTTGTCTTGGTATCCAGAAACCAATGTGACCAAATCACATTTCAATATGAGAACAGAACATTTCTTTTTCATTATTATTATTAATTTTAACAATTTAAAACTTGCTGCTAAATTATCTTTCTGCAATGCGTTGAAGTGTTTATACAGGGTGGGTGAAAATGAATTAGACAATATTTAATGGCTATAGAACATTGGCGTGTATGGTTAGACAATTATTTTCCAGGACATTGGATAGGATGACGTTGACCTCATGAATGATCTCCAAGAAGTCCAGAATTCAGGAGGTTCTCAGCAATATCTCCTACTACCTCGTTCAGAAGACTGTACTGACGCTTTGAGGAACTTAGTTGACGCCACCAATGCCTATGCTAAAATTTAAAGATTTGCTTTCATTTTCTTATATAATAAAATACATGTACAATTTGTTTCAATACATTTGTATTATCATTTGTAAGTCATATAAAAAGTATACAAAGACTTTGTATACAAAGTCATAAAGACGTAATGAACATGTGAGGAATCCAATCAGTGACACAACAATTACTGCGTGATTACTTTCTGCTTTCAAAAGGAATTAGGGAATTCCAATGCATTTGTGAACATACTACCTTTAGACTTGCAAATAATCTATCCTGTTCATTTACTGTACGAAACTGTGATCAACCATAGGTTATAGAGTATGTATGACTATACTGTATGTATATACAGTATATATGGATATATACAGTATAGTCATACATACTGCAATTAACTCTCTCTCTCTATATATATATATATATATATAGAGAGAGAGAGAGAGAGAGAGAGAGAGAGAGAGAGAGAAAGAGAGAGAGAGAGTTAATTGCATAATATATTGTATAAAAAATATCTTAACCATATTATTATCATTGCCACTTTTAAGTATCCATCACTACAGTGTTCCACTTGGGATGAGTGGGATGAGCCAGTGTTTTAAGACGGCATTTTAGTCCCTAGAGTGCTTCAATCCAGCAGCTATTCTTATTTTAAATAGTATCTCATGTACTGGTCAATTATTCAGAGCCCCTGGACAATTCTCTCACTCAGGCTTGCACAACTGCATAACAAATTAAGTGTTCCTGTTGATGAACAGTATCTACTAGACCTATCAGTTATATAACCTGCTTTAGGCAACCAAATTGTGATATACTGATGTGTCCTAATTGGACCAACTTCATAATGAACCAAAGCCAAAGTCTTTTTGGCTCAAGATACTGCAGAACTGCCGTTCCATCCAAATTTGTAATCAGGAGGCCAAGAATGTTAGTGTGGCAGGAAAAGGGAGAATTTGCTTAGCCAAACGGGAATATGATTAAGGGAAAGTATGTCTGAAAATGGCTGCATGTTGAGTGAGAGTGTGTTAAAATTTCACCGCTTTATGACTATTAAGACTATTAAGATCAGAAAAAAATCTACAGATGAAAATGGTTTTAATCTACAAACAATTAAATTGGTTGTTCTGCTGTTTCCATTGCATTCTTCAGAATGCTTTCATTATCCCTCTGTTTAAAATTCATAACGTTACATTATGGCCATTATTGTGTAGGTTCCCTTTTTGCTGCCTAGGCAGCTGTGGTCCCTGGGGAAAAACTCCACAAGACCTCTGGGAGGTGTACGCTGTGGTATCTGGCACCAGAGCACTGGCAGTGGTTCCTTTGGTTGCTGTGGGCTCTGGGGTGGAGCCTTTGAGGATCAAATTCATTTGCCAGGTAAATCCCATAGATGCTTCTTGGGCTCATAGGTCAGCATTCTTGGGCTCTTCGCATTGATGGGCTGCCCTGGTGCCCTGGGTGTTCTGGTGCCTTTCTGTCATAGCCAGCATGTTATAGTATGTGTAAGTATGTGTAAGCACAAAAATCTATTTTTGTTTCTTTGTATAAACATGCTGTTAAAATTTTTCATTTACGATGAAGATGTAGGATGGATGGATGGATGGATGGGTGGGTGGATGGATGGATGGATGGACGTAGCCATTTACTAAAGACCTTGCCCAGAAGTCAATCTTTTTATTTTGCTTACAATAGATTGTAGTGAACCACAGAACATCACAGCTTAAAGCATAAAGCACAGTCAGTGCTCTGTTGTTGGCTGTAAAAACAGCCCCAAACATGCTTTTTAAATCCCAACCTCTGAGAGAGTGAAGAACAGTGGGTAGCCATCATTTATTTATAGTGTAAATGTTCCGACAGGTATCCCTAAAGTTTTACTAGTATCTGTTGCTCATTTCATATCAGACTACTTTCTGAATGGGGGACAGGTCAAAGCTGGATTTACCATTTCAGGGATGCCCCTTGTCCTGCATTCCGACTGGCTAGAGGAAATTATTACTTCAGTACTATAATTACTGCAGTGATCAATATGGTTCAAGTTATTTAACCCTAACTGATGCAGTGAGTAGCTTCTCATATCTTAAACAACCATGTCAGAAGACATATCCAGTGGTCCAGTGTAGTATTGTAGTAGGAAAACCATATTTCAGTGAGGCTATTCAAGAACAGAATAGACTATGGAGCATCAGAAAAAGGTCATGTGGTCTGATGATTACTGATTTACCATGTTCCAGAGTGATGGGCACATCAGGGTAAGAAAAGAGATGGATGAAGTCATTTCTTGCCTTGGGTTGCTTTTGTTGGTCTGGTCTAGGTTCAGGAACTTTATGAGCATATTCCTGTCACGGCACACCAGGTCACGCCCACCTGTCAAACCAAGCCATGATCTCCCACAAATCCATTCCATACTCCAGTTCACAGTTTCAATTTTGCCACCTCATTAACCGGCTCCAGCACAGCTGTTCCTCATTTCAATCACAACCCTGCTCTATTTAACTTGCTCACAAACAACCACCCCTTGCCAGATTATTGTGTGCCTTAATGCCCAATTCTCCAGCGATTTCACCTGCCTTGCTACTCGGATCTCGACTCACGCTTTGTTTTACGGATCACGGCTTTGCTTCTTGTATTGGATTGTTGTTTGTTTGGATTTCTGGATAATGAACCCCACTCTCGCATCTCGACCACGAATTCGGATCACGGACCCTGTTTGTCTTCTCGGCTTTGACCCACGCATGCTCACCACCGCGACTCTTCTCCACGAAGCAAGCACAGCACCCCTGCTTTGCACCGCGGCCAACGCACCCCTCATCTTCACAAGGTAATCAGTGCATTTAACAACACGCGCCCTGCACTTGGATCCACCACGCCCGTCCGGACCGTAACAGTATAATCTGGCCAGTAATGGATCCAGCGGAGATTGCACGGCTGGGGGCGGCACTGCAGAGCCAAGGCGCCCTTCTAGGATCTCATCAGCAGGATATTCAGCAAATCATGACCACACTCCACACCGTCACGCAGATGCTGACCTCCATCACTGATCAGATCCAGCAACTGCACCTTATTACATCCCCTGCTTCTCAGCCACCACCGCCACCACTGGCACCCATTACCCGCCATGAACCACGCCTCCCTGCACCACCCACATACGATGGCGACCCACTTACCTGCCGTTCCTTCCTCTCTCAGTGTTCTCTCGTGCTTGAGCTCCAAGCCTCATCCTTCCCCACGGAACATTCAAAGGTAGCCTACGTCATTACTCTTCTTTCTGGCAGAGCAAGGGAATGGGGAACATCCCTATGGGATGCCCAAGTCGACTGCTGCGCCACCTTCATGACGTTCACCAACGAAATGAGGCGAGTGTTCGATCGTTCTTTTTCTGGACGACAGGCGGCGGGCCAACTTCTCAACTTATGTCAAGGAACTCGTTCAGTTCACAATTATGCCATTGATTTCAGGACTCTGGCACCCTCTTGTGGTTGGGATCGTCAAGCACTTTCCTTCATACGACACTTTCCTTCATGGACTGGCTGACTCCATCAAGGATGAACTGGCTGCTCGAGACCTCCCTTCCACTCTTCAAGAGCTCATGGATCTCGCTACCCGCATTGATGCCCGTAAGTGCGATCACCTTGCCAAAGCCCACCAGTTGCCCTTTACTCCGGCTTTTGCTCAAGTCACCATCCCAGACTTCACCAAGACTGAAATCCCACCTGAACCCATGCAAATTGGCCGTACACGACTTTCACCAAAGGAACGCCAACGCCGTCGTGATGAAGGTTCCTGCTTCTACTGCGGCCAGGCGGGCCACTTGGTGCAATCCTGCCCGTTAAAAGCCCGGGCCCCCAGGTAATTCTGGGAGTACAAGGGGGCCCCACGCTCAACCATCTCCCAGATGCGCGACCACTATTCTCGATAATCTTAACCTACAACAATCAGTCTCATGTCACGAAAGCCCTCATAGACTCTGGAGCCGACCAAAACTTAATAGCAGCATCCACCATCAGCCGCCTCAAAATCCAATCCTATTCACTCAGCCAGCCATTTCGCGTTCAGGCACTAGATGGGAGCAAACTTCCACCAATCACTCATCGATCTGCTCCACTCACCTTACAGCTCTCTGGTAATCATTCGGAAACCATCTCTCTCATGATTATCCAAAGCCCCCATGCACCAGTAGTTTTGGGTCTCCCATGGCTCAAGAAGCACAATCCCCATATCAACTGGACTAGGAACAGTATCCTTGAATGGAGCCCCGCCTGTCTGTCCTCTTGTCTTCAGTCCGCCCCCCTCAGGAGCAAACCCACCTCAGAAGAGGAGATTCCTTGTCTTTCTCAGGTTCCTGTTGAATACCACGACCTCAAGCAAGTATTCAGCAAATCACGTGCCATCTCTCTTCCTCCCCATCGCCCTTACGACTGCACCATCAACCTCCTTCCCGGCACCACCCCCCCACGAGGTCGTCTCTACTCATTGTCACGTCCTGAAAGGGAGGCCATGGAACAGTATATCTCTGAGTCCTTAGTCGCAGGGATCATCCGCCCCTCCTCCTCCCCAGCTGGTGCCGGATTTTTCTTTGTGGAGAAGAAGGACAAATCTCTTCGCCCATGCATAGATTATAGGGGGCTAAATGACATCACAGTCAAGAACCACTACCCACTTCCATTGATGTCGACAGCTTTCGAATTACTCCAGGATGCTAATGTTTTCACAAAACTCGACCTCAGAAACGCTTACCACCTAGTCAGGATAAGAGAAGGTGACGAATGGAAAACAGCCTTTAACACCCCCACTGGCCACTATGAGTACTTGGTGGTTCCATTCGGCCTAACCAATGCCCCAGCTGTGTTTCAGGCCCTCATGAATGATGTTCTCCGTGATTTTCTCAACACCTTTGTTTTCGCCTATCTTGACGATATCCTGATCTTCTCCCGCTCTCTGAAGGAACACAAGATCCACGTACGCCAAGTCTTGCAACGCTTAATGGAGAATAAACTCTATGTCAAAGCAGAAAAATGTCAGTTCCACCAAGAATCCACCTCCTTTCTGGGCTACCTCATCTCCCCGTCAGGAATCCAGATGGACCCAGCCAAGATAAAGGCAGTCACTGAATGGCCTACCCCATCGTCCAGACGTGAGCTCCAACGCTTCCTGGGCTTTGCCTATTTCTATCGACGTTTCATCAGAAACTACAGTTCTGTGGCTATGCCGCTCACCACTCTCACCTCCACCAAAATCCCCTTTCACTGGAACCCTCAAGCCCGGGAAGCATTCAACCAGCTTAAACACTTATTTACCACAGCACCGATTCTGGTGTTCCCCGTCTCTTCACTTCAGTTCATTGTTGAGGTGGACGCTTCCGAAACAGGCGTTGGAGCAGTCCTCTCCCAGAGATCTCCACAAGATAACAAACTTCACCCATGCTCGTTCTTCTCTCGCCGGCTGACACCCCCTGGACGTAATTATGACATCGGAGATCGTGAGCTCTTGGCAGTTAAGCTCGCTTTAGAAGAGTGGAGACACTGGCTGGAGGGAGCCGAACACCCCTTTCTCATCTGGACAGATCATAGAAACCTCGAATATCTCAAGTCGGCAAAGAGACTGAACGCACGTCAGGCACGCTGGTCGCTGTTCTTTTCCCGGTTTAATTTCACGTTGTCTTACCGTCCGGGCTCTAAGAACACTAAACCCGATGCCCTGTCTCGACAATTCACCACCCCTCGGGACAAACTGACTACAGAAACCATCCTATCGCCCCAATGCCTGGTGGCTGCTACTCGGCTAGAAGTAGAAAACCAAGTCCTGCAGTCACTAGAGCATGAGCCTGGTCCTAGTAACGTCCCTCTCGGGAAGCTCTTCGTCCCAGCCTCAGTCCGTCCCTCAGTATTAGGGTGGGGCCACAACTCAAAGTTAGCATGCCATCCAGGGGCTACCCGCACTCTTGCCCTACTAAAGCAACGATTCTGGTGGCCATCCATCACAGAAGATGTAAGAAACTTTGTGGCCGCATGCGACATATGCACCAGAAACAAAGCACCCAACCGTCCACCCGAGGGTCTACTCAAACCTCTCCCCATCCCCCACCGCCCATGGTCCCATATCGCTCTTGACTTTGTCACTGGACTACCCTCCTCCAACAATAACACATGTATACTCACCATAGTTGACCGTTTCTCCAAAGCCGCTCACTTTGTTCCTCTACCCAAACTCCCTTCCGCCAAAGAAACCGCAAAGCTCATGATTAACCATGTATTTCGTCTCCATGGCCTCCCTTTAGACATAGTCTCCGACAGGGGCCCCCAATTCTCAGCCCAATGCTGTGAAGCAAGCACAGCACCCCTGCTTTGCACCGCGGCCAACGCACGCCTCATCTTCACAAGGTAACCAGTGCATTTAACAACACGCGCCCTGCACTTGGATCCACCACGCCCGTCCGGACCGTAACAATTCCAAGGTGTCAGTGTCATTCGTCAGGAGTCATTGGGCTCAAATTGTGAAAGTTGTTCAAGGAGCATGAGAGGGAGCATAATTTTCACATGTAGACTTGTGTCCACCAAGCTCAGACCTTAATCACACTGAGGATCATTAGGCTCTGCTGACTTTACCTAGAAGTCCGATTTTCCCATTGTTCTTGCGGTCATATTATTACACATGTTTTGACGCGTATCTTTGGTTTGATTATTTACTCACAAATTTGGAAGTCCGATGATTTCTTTGTCTCTCGTTTATTTTTCCAGCATCAAAGATTCAACACTTCGTACAGTTGTCTTGAGTAAATCCACTGTAGTTACAACAACACAATCTCTGTATCTGTAGGTCACGTTTACAACAATATGTTTGCTGTATCTTTTAGCTTACGTTAGATTACATTAGCTTACGGTAACTTAAGGTAGCTTATGGTAGCTTACGGTCAAAAGCTTGTGTCTCCACAATTCCGCATCAAGAACTGAACCTTTTTGCACTGACATAGACATGCAATTACTTGTGACAGTTGAATGACATCACAGACATTACACACAATATGGTTGTTATAAGTGGATGCTGAAATCATAGCCTAATGCTAAATGAATCACTGATAAACTTTAAAGTACAATAAAATGCAATAAAATGAATAAAATAATATAAACACAACAACAAATTCTCTTACACCCATCATCAATACAAGCTCTTGGAGAGAGAAATTAATAAGTCTATTAATGAGGCTTATTATTTTATCAAAGTTTATCAAAGCAATGCCACATAGATGCAGCAAAAGTCAGTTCAATGAAATATTAGAAAGTGCAAGTTTTTGCTTGGCCAGGCAGTGGACAGTACATGTCACAGCTATGCAAAGAGAGTGCATTTTTCCCTTATCATGGTTTTTAACTCGCAATTAAACCAATATATTAAATGTTTTTAAGTCAAAGTCAACTTTATTGTTGATTCTGCTATGTGTACAGTACATACATAAAGAGAATTGAAATTATGTTACTCTCAGTCTCCTTACAAATAACAATAAGTACAAAAAAACACCCTTAAATAACACAAACTACAGTAAGACTAACACAGTGGTAAGACAATTGACTAACTGCCCTGCAAAAAAGAACAGATAACATGACAGAAGGCCGATGTGGTGCAAAGTGGAACAGTTCAAATAAGAGTAGTGCAAATGAGCGTTTTATTTTATTTAAAGTGCCATAAGTTTACAGTTATTTACTGTTATTTACTGCTGGGCTAAGGTACTGAACAGTCTAATGCTACACAAGTGACAGGTGCAGGTGAGTGTATGTGAAATGGGGGAGTCTGTGTTCAAGAGTAACCTGTGTGTTCAGTTCTTCATTGCTGGGCTGAAGTAGTGGGCAGACCAATGCTAAAATATTTTATTAGACAACAAATATTTAATAAATAAGACAATAAATAAATAGACAATACATATTTAAATGTATGATTCAAAAACTATCATCACTATTATGTTTCAAGTATCTGATTTGTTAATTGTCCATTAAAATCTTACTGTAGTTGTTTATCTAATTTCTGACCATACACTTTGCCCTAAGGATTATTTGCTTATACTCCTGGTAGTCACCTATCCAATTTTCTGCTACAGCATTTCTAGTCACATCAGTTTTCCCAACCTGTCTTGTTTACACACTGCTTGGGCCTTCAGATTTAAAAACAGTATCCAGCAGCATCATTTAACAATAAAAACTTGAAACTCTTACAGTACATGGTATCCTTGCATTTGCATCTAGGTATCTTGTGTAACCAAGATTCAAGATTCAAGATTCTTTATTTGTCACATGCATAGTTATACAAGTACAACACGCAGTGAAATGTATCCTGAACCGCTCCTACTTTGTGCAAATAACAAGAAACAAAAGAAATAATCTATAAATAGAAATAGAAATTGAAATTAAAAAAAAAAAAAAAAAGGTGCAAATGTAAACATAATAATAAAGTGTGTATCTGAGAAGGATAAAGATGTTAGTGCAAGTGATGCTTACAGTCCAGACTAAAGTGCAGTGTGCAGTGTGGAATGTCAGCACAGCAGTGTGTGGGTGAACTGTTACCAGTCCTATGAATGGGAGAGTGGCCCATCATGGTTGAGGAGTCTAATCGCCTGTGGATAAAAACTCCTCCTGAGTCTCTCCGTTTTGGCCATAATGACCCGGAACCTTCTGCCTGAATGCAGCAGTTTGAACAGTCCGTTATTGGGGTGCGACAAGTCCTTAATGATACGAGCTGCCCTGGTTTTACATCTCCTGGTGTAGATGTCCTGCATGGAGGGGAGAGTTAACCTGCAGCAGCGTTCAGCTGCCCGGATCACTCTCTGGAGGGCTTTCCTGTCCTGTACACAGCTATTCCCAAACCAGGATGAAATGTTCTGTGTTAGGATGCTCTCAACAGCACCCGAGTAGAAAGCCTTAAGGACAGCAGGGGAAACCCCAAACTTCCTCAACTGCCTCAGGTGGTACAGACGCTGCTTTGCCCTTTTCGTCTGAGCACAGATATGCTCAGTCCAAGTCAGATCCTCGGAGATGTGGACGCCCAAGTACTTGAAGCTGCTCACTCTCTCCACTGGAGCTCCATTGATGATGAGGGGTTTGTGGTCCAGTTGTCCCCTTCTGAAGTCCACCACCAGCTCCTTCGTCTTACTGACGTTCAGTCGGAGGCAGTTTTCTTCACACCATAGTGCCAGGTTCTCCACTTCATCTATGTAGGCCGACTCATCGTTGTTGGAGATGAAGCCCAGCACCACCGTATCGTCAGCAAACTTAACGATGGTGTTGGAGTCGAACATGGCCACACAGTCTGAAGTGTAAAGAGAGTATAGCAGTGGAGAGAGAACACATCCCTGTGGAGCACCTGTGTTGATGGTGATGCTGCTGGAGAAGCACTTGCCCACTCTCACCGCTTGAGATCTGTCCGAGAGGAAGTCCAACACCCAGGCACACAAGCGTTTGTTAAGTCCTAGATCTCTCAGCTTTGTGAACAGTCTGTTAGGCACTATTGTGTTGAAAGCAGAGCTGTAATCTATAAACAGCAATCTCACATAGTTACCTTGCATCTTGTCCACGTGGCTGAGAGTGGTGTGCAGAACATGGGAGATGGCATCCTCTGTGGATCTGTTGGGGCGGTAGGCGAACTGAAGTGGATCTATGGAGCTGGGGATGGAGGAGGAGATGATGTTTTTTAGCAGACCCTCAAATACCTTCATGACCATCGATGTCAGTGCAACAGGCCGGTAGTCATTCAGGCATGAGGGTTTGTTGGTCTTGGGCACGGGGACAATGGTGGATCTCTTGAAACACGCCGGGACCACAGACTTCGCTAGGGACTCATTAAAGATACAGGTGAACACACCTGACAGCTGGTCAGTGCAGCAGGCGCCCAGAGATGCCATCTGGACCCGCCGCTTTCCTGGTGTTCACCCTCCTCAGCGCCGTGCGAACGTCGTGCTCTGCGATGCTGATGACGCAATCCTCGCTGATGACGTCATCACTCTCAGTCAGCAGGCTGCTAGCATTAGCCGCCTGGCTAACCTCGAACCGGGCGAAGAATGCGTTCAGCTCGTTGGCGAATGCAGAGTCGGCGACGATCGTCGTGGTGTCTTTGGCAACCTTGTAGTCCGTGATTGTGCGTAATCCGTGCCACATGCGGCGTGTGTCACCCTGATGGAAGTGTGATTCAGTTCGCTGTCGGAACCGCCCCTTAGCTTCCCTCACCGCTCGCCTGACGCTATAAGAAGCCGCTTTGTATGCGCTCATATCGCCGCTAATGAGTGCGGCATTATAAGCAGCGGTCCGGGCATTCACAGCATCGCGGATCGATCGGTCTACCCAAGGCTTCTGGTTCGGAAACGATTTGAACCTCACTGTCGGGACAACTTCATTTACGAGCGTGCTAACGAAGCTAACTGCTACATCCGCAAACTCGTTGATGTCTACTGCGCAGACTCGGAACATGTCCCAATCTACGTCATCGAGCGCGTCCTGTAGCGTAGCTTCTGATTGGGCAGACCAGCGTTGCACCTCCCTCATGACCGGAGCTTCACGACGAAAGCTTTGTTGATATTCCGGTATGAGGAAAATGGCGTTGTGGTCTGATTTCCCGAATGCTGTATGTGAAACAGCTTTGTAGCCCCGCTTGTATGGTGTGTAACAGTGGTCCAGAATGTTGAGTCCCCTCGTCGGACATGTAACATGTTGATGAAAGTTTGGCATAACCTGTCTGAGGTTCGCTTTATTAAAGTAACCAGTGGTTTAATACCAATGTACAGTAGACATGTATTATGCATGCATCTATGTAGAGCAAATCTCTTAATTTTGACTGATTTTTGTATTTTGTATCAGCTTATGAATATTATACTGTACATTCCTGACTAAAGTTGTAAATCTTCATATCTGTTCTTGAACTTAACTCTGCTTATTTACAAGACATCTCCATGGCCCCAAGGAAAGAAAATGTGAGTTATTTGCACTCAGACCATCACGGTGCCCTTTTCAGTGAAGAGTTACAGGTACACTATCAACTATGCCAGCAGAGTTTTAATTAGAAAAGCCTTTACAAGCTGGAAAGCCTCTTGAATAAAAGCATCTAAATCATAGCAAGCAGACCACATAGCCACTTAGTATAAGTTATGCTAGATCAGTGTGTCCCAGTTCTATTTATTTAGTCCCTTTGTTTGGCTCATTTTAAAGTCCCAGAGAATATAGCTTTTCCAAATGTTTGTATGTGTGTTTTGTTATCTCATATGTCAAGTAAAGGTTGAAAAATACTACTAAAACTCTAGCAGAACTCACAGATCAGAACGATCTGAAATCTGCCTGCACTAAGTACAAAAAGGTAGTGAATGAGGAAAAGATTCCCCATTTAAGTCACATATTGTTCAGAATTTCTGCTACTGTATGTATTGCTTCACACCTTGTTAGAAAGTGATCATGTCAGCATCTCTAAAGAATGATGAGTCAAAGATTGATATAAATTATTAAATAGAACACTACTTAGTTTTCCACTCAGTGTTGCTGGTTGCAGGAATATGCTGCATATTTTAATGTCATCCTGTTCTACGGCTTGATAAATAACAACAACTAAAGACTGAGAAATGCACATTAAGAAAAAGTGGCATTTATTTAAATTTTATTGTACTGTATGTACAGTAAGTGTTAATGCATCTAACAACCTACTGTAAATCAGGTGCAACAAGACATGATTATACTGTATAGGATATATAATATATGTAATGCTATGCATATGATTAAAGGTAGTGTCCACATGCTTAGACCACATCTGTGGGTTTTTTTTTCTTCTTTCCCTCAGCTGTATCAAATTTAAAAGAGATTTGACTTGCTGTGAGTGTTAAATCGTCCACAGGGAATGCAAGAGAGTAGTAGGAGGCGAAGCTTGGTTCATCTCTATTTTCCTTCGAGAGAGTCCAATCTTGGCCTTGACAGAACATTGGCAATCATTTCAGTACTTCAGACTGATGAACTCCGCAAGCAGAACGTGCGTCAACGGCAAGAGACGCTGTGATTGCTGGTCAGCAAGCTCACCAAGTGCACTCTGGGTAACTCCAATTTGTAAAGGCAATTTATAGCAAAGTTAATAACAGAAGCAGCAACAGTGCAATAACCAGACATTGATGGTACAGCTTGATAACAATAAATTACAGCTCATGTGCTTTGCAGGGTGTTGCTTCCCCTCTTTTTTTTTTTTTTTTTTTTACAGAAACACAAAAATGACCTGTATTTTAGCAGACCAGTGTGTACCTATGTGATATTGGAGTTACCATGTAGGCATGAATTGAATGCAGTAATCATTTGTAATGTTGTGCTAAAAGCGAATAGGACAAATGTCACTCCACAGAGCAAGTCCTAATATTTTAGCATATAAACCTTGGCACAAATCAACATTGGTTTCAGGTCATACATTTCTTTTTTTTTTTTTTTAGAAGCTTCAATCGAGTAGTATTGTATACAGAAGTTTCTAAGCAGAACACTGCCTTTAGGAAAGTAGACCTGGAATGAAAAGGTAAAGATGAAAAATTATAAAATACCAGGCTTTTACTTTATGTCAATAAATAAATCACCAGACAGAGATGGAAAGTACTTTGTTACTATTTAAGTAAAATCGCATCTGTCCAGGGACAGTATGCCTGTGCATACTAGATATTTTTTCATGGACAATATTTCCTCAATTCAATTGAAATTGTTCTGATTAGAGATTCCAGCATGTGTTCATATAGTCGCGGATCCAGTAAAATGTGCATTTACAGTACATGCTAAAAAAAAACCTTTAATCAGAATAACCTTTTTTGACATGCACAAAGTGATTCTGTCACCTGTGAAGTGTTTAATCTTCTAAAATTATAACAGAGGAACAAGAAGAAAAAGTTTTGTTTTTGCAACAATTAAATGCAGGTACAGTATTGTAGGAGTAGATTTCTGTGATCCTCTGTTTTAGTCCATACAGCTCAAAGTTTGGTGTGTTGTGTCTAATATGGATGTTGGACCTAAATACTGGACCAGAATTTAGCATGGGCACTGAGCCAGGATGTGGCTAGGGAAAGTACTCAGGACTTGGCTGGGAAAATGGAACTGGACATATCATGGGCTTTAAGCCAGAGCGAAGCTTCAGAACTGGGCTGGGACTTGAAATGTGTGCCTAAATGCTGTAGGCACAAATCCAGAACTTAGCATGGACACTTGGTCGGAAGTTAAGATGGGTTTCTAGCCTGAATTTTGCTAGGTGTAGGACTTGAGACAGTCAATGCTACTTCATAGTAGGCCTTCAATGTGACTGTGCTTTTGAGAACTGGTAATTCTCAAAGAGGTGAAATAAGAGAAATACCAGCGCATCAGAAAGAGGCTGTGGTGCAGAACAAGCATGACATCCTCAAAGGAGGAAAGAAATCGGTGAGGCTAGGGTACACGATGCAAGCATAATGTCCTTGAAGCAGGGGTATGGATCAAGTGTATTTTTTTTTAAGCTACTGTAGGCAGCTTGGAATATGAAGTGCCGCTTAAAATATTATCTTAGACAGATGGTTCCTCGTGTATGTTAGTTGGCTAGTTGATGTTTTTGACCTGCTCTGATGTCAAGAGAACTGTGGGCCTCATTATCCATCCAACCAAGTCCTTTTCATGTTGACAGGACCACGCTATCCATCCAAACAAGTCCTTTTCAGTTTGACACACACAGACAATGGAGTTGGGCATGTTAAGGGAAAATGGTTTGTGTCTGATGGTAAAAAGCAGTGGTTGTGACAGCGTGAGCATTGTATCTCTTACTTTCTCCAGCACATCCAACCACAAACCCTACTGTCCATCAAGCGTCACCCTGTTTACCACCTTCAGGAATTTTTCTAACATACACAGATGCTGTTTTAAGTGATCTACACTCAATAACAAAATCACCAGCATGCTGCACTCAGTGTGATGGGGGACATCAATAGTGCCTACGTCAAAAAACCAAAAGTCCAAAACCTCCACCTGGCAAAAGAATAAGAGACCATTACTACACTTCATTTAAATGTGGGTACAATGCACAGTCTCATTCACAATTTGAGAAAATTCAAACATGTTGCCAGCCTCTGCTTGCCTAAAACAGAAGGCTGAAAAAAAGGCTAATAACATCAACAAGTTTACAGAAGCAGTTGTGGGATTTGTCAGACAAACTTGTGGGTGATACCATCCAAGGAAAACTTAAGAGCCATATACTGTGTCTTCTATAACATGTTCATCACAGCTGAATGAGTTTATCCCCTGTGTTTTGCTCACTCCTTCAGGCAAGACAATGTTTTAATTTTTATAGCCATAAAATGTATGTTACATTTAAGTTAAAATGTCCAGTGATAAACAAAACTGATGGAAACAGAGCTCCAAAATCCCTCCCACTGGTTGGAGATTCTTCTGATAGCCTGAGGCATCAAAACTCATGCATGCGAGTCTCGGTTAGAACATCTAAATTCTAGTGAAAGTGGTTGGATGTTTGTGGGCCTCATTTGTCCATTTTTAATAGGGGGCATAAAACACAATATTTACAATGTTTGATCACAAATCAACATAACTATATAACTAGCTAACCAGGTTGCTAAAAATAAAAAAAGAAATTTCAATGTAATGGGAAAAAAAAGCCACTGAACAACAGGACAGTAGAGGGCCCACTGAGAGTTCCCTAGTTACTGGAATGGTACCATTAAAGCTCCTTCTAGAGGTCTGTAGCATTACTATGTGAGTACAGTACCTTCCATAATTAGAGAGACTAGTGGGTCTTAATTTTACAGGAGTTCAAAGAATATCTAAATACTAAATGTACAGAAACTCTTGTTGTCCAATTACTAATACCACCACAATGACAAGGGAAAGCATCATTTAATACAATTTGGTGTTTCAGAGAGTTTTGAGATTTTGGATGGAAATGTATGTGTAGTATTTCAAAACCTTTGATGGACCTAGGTTCTTAATCGTGAAACTAGTGCTGTTGAAATGCAAAGAGAATCTCCTGGGAAACGATGCCTCTAGATGCCCCTGCATTGCCCTGGGCTAAACCAGGAAGGTCGCCTCATCTTGAACAGCCAATGTATTGTGTGCGTGTGTGTGTGTGTTTGGGGTTCTGACAGTAGCATTGCATCCCACTACTGATTCATGAATAATATTTAATTTCTCCCTTTCAGCTCAAAATGACAGGAAAATCTTCCATGTAATAAAAATTTAATTTAATGTAAAATTGAAGCAAGAAGGTAGGGATTCCTTTCTGGCCAAAACAAAAAGGGGTGGGGAGTTGTTGGGACTTGTAATTAGACTGCTGTGGCAGAAACAGATGTAGTGCTGGCTGTGTTCTGAGCATCAGTCTAATGTCCTAACGTAGGTGGTTGATCACACATGTTTCCCAACTCTGTCGTGTTTCATTTGTTGTGAGCTTTTAATGTTACATCTCACAACCAAGCAAAGCTCAGGATGGTTCTTTTATTACAGAGCAATTATCAGATAATAACCACTTCCATAAGAAATAGGCTTGCGAGCAGTCAGGTTGGCGCTATAGGCGTAACTCCACCTGACTAGTGATTTGTGTGTGGTGTAAGGCGTAGCGGCTTTAGCGATATGATGAATGACTGCTTTCCACTAGCTCGGCGTTGCAATATGTTTTAATACAGCACACACTCAGGCACTCCACTTCTGCCTGTCATAAAGACCTGCTTTTCTTTATTAGAGTCCATTGATTACAGTCGACATCTGTAACATGTATGGATGTTTAGTGGAAGAGCTGCAACACGGTCATCATTAATGATTATGGCAAATGGATAAACTCAGACAAATCGCAGAAACTGCAAATGTATTTTTCATTCTTTTACATCTATTATACAGTGGTGTGAAAAACTATTTGCCCCCTTCCTGATTTCTTATTCTTTTGCATGTTTGTCACACTTAAATTTTTCTGCTCATCAAAAACCGTTAAATATTAATCAAAGAGAACATAATTGAACACAAAATGCAGTTTTTAAATGAAGGTTTACGTTATTAAGGGAGAAAAAAAACTCCTAATCTACATGGCCCTGTGTGAAAAAGTGATTGCCCCCCTTGTTAAAAAATAACTTAACTGTGGTTTATCACACCCGAGTTCAATTTCTGTAGTCACCCCCAGGCCTGATTACTGCCACACCTGTTTCAATCAAGAAATCACTTAAATAGGAGCTACCTGACACAGAGAAGTAGACCAAAAGCACCTCAAAAGCTAGACATCATGCCAAGATCCAAAGAAATTCAGGAACAAATGAGAACAAAAGTAATTGAGATCTATCAGTCTGGTAAAGGTTATAAAGCCATTTCTAAAGCTTTGGGACTCCAGCGAACCACAGTGAGAGCCATTATCCACAAATGGCAAAAACATGGAACAGTGGTGAACCTTCCCAGGAGTGGCCGGCCGACCAAAATTACCCCAAGAGCGCAGAGACAACTCATCCGAGAGGCCACAAAAGACCCCAGGACAACAGCTAAAGAACTGCAGGCCTCACTTGCCTCAATTAAGGTCAGTGTTCACGACTCCACCATAAGAAAGAGACTGGGCAAAAACGGCATGCATGGCAGATTTCCAAGGCGCAAACCACTTTTAAGCAAAAAGAACATTAAGGCTTGTCTCAATTTTGCTAAAAAAACATCTCAATGATTGCCAAGACTTTTGGGAAAATACCTTGTGGACCGATGAGACAAAAGTTGAACTTTTTGGAAGGTGCGTGTCCCGTTACATCTGGCGTAAAAGTAACACAGCATTTCAGAAAAAGAACATCATACCAACAGTAAAATATGGTGGTGGTAGTGTGATGGTCTGGGGTTGTTTTGCTGCATCAGGACCTGGAAGGCTTGCTGTGATAGATGGAACCATGAATTCTACTGTCTACCAAAAAATCCTTAAGGAGAATGTCTGGCCATCTGTTCGTCAACTCAAGCTGAAGCGATCTTGGGTGCTGCAGCAGGACAATGACCCAAAACACACCAGCAAATCCACCTCTGAATGGCTGAAGAAAAACAAAATGAAGACTTTGGAGTGGCCTAGTCAAAGTCCTGACCTGAATCCTATTGAGATGTTGTGGCATGACCTTAAAAAGGCGGTTCATGCTAGAAAACCCTCAAATAAAGCTGAATTACAACAATTCTGCAAAGATGAGTGGGCCAAAATTCCTCCAGAGCGCTGTAAAAGACTCGTTGCAAGTTATCGTAAACGCTTGATTGCAGTTATTGCTGCTAAGGGTGGCCCAACCAGTTATTAGGTTCAGGGGGCAATTACTTTTTCACACAGGGCCATGTAGGTTTGGATTTTTTTTCTCCCTAAATAAAAAACCCCCTCATTTAAAAACTGCATTTTGTGTTTACTTGTGTTATCTTTGACTAATAGTTAAATGTGTTTGATGATCAGAAACATTTTGTGTGAGAAACATGCAAAAGAATAAGAAATCAGGAGGGGGGCAAATAGTTTTTCATACCACTGTATGTATCTTCAGATTTAATGTTTCTGAGCATCTCTCAGATCCTAGTGTCCAATTGTGCACATAAATAATAGATATTGCTAAAATTCCCTTACTGGAATGGAGGCTGGGGGTTTGTCACTAGAGTACACAGTGGAGCATGGGGAGTAGTGATGGAATTATTCCCTATATTAGCCTCTTAATGAATCTGGGCTTTTGATTCTTCTTAAAGCAAATGGAATTGGACATAAAGGTCCATCTTTTAATGTGTGTGCCAAAAAAACTTGGCAATTTCATTCAGGAATGCATAATCGGTAGAGGTTGATCATACTAGTAGGTTCTGTTTCTTTTAACGCTGTAAAACGCTTCAGTTAATCCAAAATGCAGCTGCCAGGGTTCTCACTAGATCCAGAAAATATGATCATATAACCCCAATATTATCATCCCTGCACTGGCTACCTGTTCAGTTTAGAATAAATTACAAAATAGTATTACTTACATACAAGGCCTTAAATGGTTTAGCTCCCACATACCTAACCAGTCTTCTGATATGCTACAATCCATGGGTTGTCCCGTGCCTGCCGAGTGATCTCGCCATCCAGATCCCACATGACAGGAGCCACCACGAGGGGCGCGGGCAGAATGGACTCTGGGTTTTCTATCGGTGTTGGGGCAGGGTAATACCGCGACAGCGCATCCGCTTTTTTGTTTTTCGAACCGGGCCGATAGGTGATGTGGAATCGGAAACGCGTAAAGAACAGTGCCCACCGGGCTTGCCGTGTGTTTAATCGTTTGGCCTGTTGGATATATTCTAGATTTCTATGATCGGTTAACACAGTAAAAGGGTGTTTGGCTCCTTCTAACCAATGTCTCCACTCTGCTAACGCCGCTTTTACTGCTAGTAGTTCCCTGTTGCCGATATCATAGTTTTGCTCAGCAGGTGTCAGTTTTCTAGAGAAAAAGGCGCAGGGGTGAAGTTTCTCGGGTTGCCCTTGGCGTTGAGATAGGACCGCCCCTATTCCTACCTCGGAAGCGTCTACTTCAACGATAAATGGCTTTTCTGGGTCAGGTAGGCGGAGGATAGGCGCCGTGGTGAATGCTTTCTTTAGTCTATTAAAAGCGAGCTCAGCTTCAGCCGAGAGGGCTTTCAGTTTATGCGGCTTCCCCTTGAGCATGTTGGTGAGGGGCGTGGCCACGACACTGAAGTTCCTAATAAATCGCCGGTAGAAATTTGCAAACCCGAGAAAGCTCTGTAGCGCCTTTACTGACCTGGGTTCCGGCCATTGAGTCACTGCCTCCACCTTAGCACTTTCCATCTCGACCCCCAGTGGCCCTATGCGGTAGCCCAAAAATGCGATCTCCCGTTTATGGAATTCACACTTCTCAGCCTTCGCATAGAGCCCATGCGCGCTCAGGCGACGAAGGACGGCGGTTACATGAGTGACGTGCTCCGAATATGACCTTGAGTATATTAGAATATCATCTAGATATACTACGAGACAACGGTTCAGCATATCCCTAAACACGTCATTCATAAACCCCTGAAACACCGCAGGTGCGTTTACCAGCCCATATGACATTACGTTATACTGATAATGACCAGATGAAGTGCTAAACGCTGTCTTCCATTCATCACCCTTACGCACACGAACGAGGTTATAAGCGCTGCGGAGATCGAGTTTTGTGAAGATGGAAGCGCCTCGGAGTTGGTCGATGGCGGCCGGTACCAGTGGCAGTGGGTGCTTGTACTTTACTGTTATTGCGTTTAAGCCCCTATAATCTATACAGGGCCTTAAGCCCCCGCCCTTTTTCTCTATAAAAAAGAACCCTGCTGATGCAGGAGACGTGGACCTGCTGATAAGTCCCTGCCGGAGAGCCTCACCCACGTACTCCTCCATCGCCCTGGTCTCCTCCAGAGATAATGGGTAAATGCGTGAATAAGGCGGTGCTTTCCCCGGCAGGAGATCTATCGCACAATCCCACGGACGATGGGGAGGAAGTCTCGCTGCTGCCCTAACACTAAACACATCTTTAAAGTTCGCATACTCTGGCGGTATACTAACGGACACATTGTTACTCGGACTTTCAATGGTGGTGGTTTGGACCGCCAATCCAGACGGTGTGCATGTTTTGGCGCACCGCGGGGACCATGAGAGGATGCGAGATTTTGCCCAATCGAAATTAGGATTATGAAAACTGAGCCAGGGTAAGCCCAGTACAACGGAATGGTCAGCCTGAGGGAGCACAAAAAATTTAATCTCCTCGGAGTGACCAGGGAATGTTAACCGGAGGGGCGCGGTGATAGATTCAAGTGGCGACTGTTTTAAGGGATGACCGTCCAGAGCTTTAACTGATATCGGGTGTGGAAGCTTCGACACGGGAGCTCGCAGCGCGGAAAGGAGAGAAGCTGAGATGAGGTTTCCAGCCGACCCGGAATCTATTAAGGGAAAAACAGACAAGGTATGGTTATTAAATGAAAGGGAGGCGGGTACACAAAAAGGTGAATGTGTGCGAGGCGGTGTGAGGAGAGTTACTTTCAGCAGGGGGCAGGAGCTGATCTTGTGTTTTTCCCCCCCACAGTACAAACACAATCCGGCGGTCATGCGCCGGGCTCGCTCTGCGGCTGACAAGTGGGAGGAGCCCACATCCATCGCTTCTGTCGTAGACCCCCCGCGGTCCGCGGATGGCAGCTGCTGGAGGGTCATCTTGTGACTCGTGTCTGATCGTTTCGCCGCTCGAAGCGGGGGGCGCCGCTGTTGACTCCGCAGGTGCTGGTCGAGCTTGATCGCTAGGGCGATGTACTCCTCTAGCGAGAACTCCGTATCCCGGCACGCCAGCTCCAGCTGGATTTCAGAGGTGAGGCCATCGCGGAATCTCGCCAGCAAGCTCTTCTCGCACCACCCGCTTTCGGCGGCGAGAATCTGAAACTGGACGGCATACTCGGATACCGACGCATTTCCTTGGCGAACTCTCAGCAGCTGCTGCTCTCCGGACCTTCCCTGGTCCGGATGGTCAAACACGGCTCGGAAGGCCTCGATAAAGCGATGAAAGCAAGTGGTGTTGGCCCCTCCGGCGCCCCAAACTTCTGTTGCCCAGTCCAGGGCACGACCCGTTAGGTGTTGTGTGATAAAGCTCACCTTCTGCGGGTCGGTCATGTTCGGGAAGTCTGTGAGATACAACTCACAGGCGAGCAAAAAGCGGCGACAGCCTTCCGGATCCCCCCCATACCGTTCAGGAGGTGTTGGACGAGGAGCTGCCGGCGTGACAGGTGAGGGTGGAGCCGCCGGAGGGAGCCGGGATGTGGCTAACTGGCTGACACTGCAAGCCAGATCATGGACTGCTCGGGCCAAGCTTCCAATCTCCCGCTGCTGTTCCCTGAGGTAGCTGTGCAGCCTGGCATTTTCGTCAGGCAGGGGAACCCCCGCTGCGTCCTGGAAGGTCCGTTCATCTGTCATGGCGCGTACAGTAATTCGGACACAGATGCAGAGGGTTCGTTGCGAGCTTCAGTGAGTCTTTTATTTTCTTATTAAACACAAAGAGAGAAACGAACGAAAACAGTCCACAAAACGAAAACTGAGAGTGGGTTTCGCCTCCTCAGGCTGGTTCCATAAGCCGACGGGCTCGAACACTTCAGCACACACAAGATGCGGATCGTCCGCTCTTCTTCAGTCCTGAGGAGGCAACATATACAGGGAAGCAAGGAGTGAGGCAGACATGAAAGAGACACAACGCTATCATCACGGTGAACGGACAAAACGCCACGGGTTCGGCTGGTTTATATAGACACACACGGGGGTGAAACACAGGTGCACATAATTTGTGATTGGGTGACATAACACATTGACACACTAGAGGGGGGCAAAGAGGCGGCTCAGTAGTCCGGAGACCCAGATCTTATTCCCCCGGGCCGTGGTGGTACCGATGTTACAATGATTGTTTAGTTTCTCTGTTAGTTTCTTGCTCCACTGTATCTCAGCAATCATTCACAGATGTTGTGTATTTAGACCGATTGGTATTATTTAAGCTTTCTGTTGGGTAATATCTTTATCTACTTTATGTCCATCTCTTGTTTGTTATACTGTTGTTATGCTGGTTTTCGTGCTTAATAAAGTATTGTCTTTCCTGTTTGTCTTGCCTTAGCCCTCATCTCTGACAATAAACATGAAAACATGCAATACAAAAGTTGTAGTTATCTTTCAAAGGCTACATTCGATGCTGCATGAAAACGCTATGGCAACATCTTGTCATGTTGCCAGTTGTGAAGCATGTGTGTATCAAACACTCCAAATTTTGGCTTATATAACCTCGGTCGGGTGACATCATCTGATGAGACGCACCTGCAGGTTATAAATAGGGGTGAACCGGAGACATTCCTCAGATTCTTTGTCTTCACCTAGTTGTGTTGAGCGTGTCTGTGTTAAAACCAGCAAAATAAGAAGTGTTTAACTCACCGATATGGCAGAGTTTTAAACGAGATGTCCCTCCGTGTGATAATCCATATCGGAGGGCGATCTCTACACTTTACTGTCAAAGTGATTACTCTCAAATCCTACCAAGCGATTGATTTGTGACAATCGATTGAAGGACGCTTACTTTCTTATAGAAATATTGCCACAACACGGGGGCGAAGCTTACCAGTATCGGGTCCTTCCATTTGGTCTAGCTCTCTCATCCGCACATATATATTCAATTAAATTTTTTTATTTGTATAGCGCTTTTAAGAATTGACATTGTCTCAAAACAGCTGTACACAATCAAAATAATTATTTAAGTTTGTATGGAATGTGAATGTGTATGAATCAAAATGGTCAGATAGTCCCTCGTGAGCAAGCCGCAGGCGACAGTGGCAAGGAAAAACTCCCTGAGATGGTAATAGGAAGAAACCTTGAGAGGAACCAGACTCAACAGGGAACCCGTCCTCATCTGGGTGAAACAGATAGCAGGAAATGATCTGCATTTATACAGTGTGTTACGTGGCAGGCAGTTCAGCCATAATAGTTGATGTTAATTGATGTTAAAATGGAGTCCATGTACAGTAGTTATTGGAGACTCAGATAGACTTGTAGAAAGCTCCAGTCCTGAACTATTGAATTGTCAAGTCCTCAGAGAAACAGCTGCCAACACCAGTGGAGGCCAGAACCGTCTTCTAAGTAGAGAGAATCATCCCCAGACACAAGACGCATCCCAAAGAGACACACGGGGCATCCATGTGACAAGATCTCCAACCAGAAGCGGGCCACCGAGATGGATCACACAGTTCCGGAGGGCAGAGGGAGTCTTGATCACTGGCAGCTCAGGAATGACATGTGTAGCTCGACAGAGAGAGAGAGTGAAGGGGAGACAGGGGGAGAGAGGAAAGAGAAAGATCCAGGGCATCCATATTTGAATTACGTAGATGACTGGCTGGCCCAGTCTCATTAGCTAGCGCTTCAACATCAGCATGTCGTCCTAGCTCATCTTTGTTTCTGAGGATTGAGACCCAATGCCACGAAAGCGTGCTCTTTCCTGTTCTGAGGATTCGGGTGTCACATGGGATTCGATCGTAAGTGGGCACAGTTGTCTCCCGCTCGTGTCGAATCCATTCTCAACACCCTATGTGGTTCAGACCCCGGTTTCTGACTCTGGGTCCCACTCTAAGTTCATCTTGTCATCGCAGATGCTAACGACAGATGCTTTCCTCATGGGCTGGGATGCGGTCTTAGATGACCGTCCAGCCCAAGGGAGCTGAAGAGGCCTTCTTCTCGCGCTGCACATCAATTGCCTCGAAATGATGGCTCTATTTCTGGCCCTAAAGCACTTCCTCCAGCAGTTGAGAGGCTGCCATGTCCTAGGGACAACACTATGGCAGTCTCATATATTAATCGCCAGGGCCGGCTGTGCTCTCGCCGCTAAATAGCTAGCGCACCAGGTTCCTGTCCCTCAGTGCAATTTACATTCCAGAGCATATGAATGTGAGAGCAGTTGTACTGTCCAGTCAATCTCTGACACACAGGGAATGGAAACCCCACCCCGAAGTAGTCTGGGAGAGATTTCATGTAGCAGAGGTGGAACTCTTTGCCTCGCAAGATCAACAAATGTCCCCTTTGCTACTCTCTGACTCTGGATCTAGTATCCCTCTTCAACGGCTCACCATGGGTGATTCCAATGAGGTGGGATCTTCTGTCTCAGGCGCAGGGGACGATATTTCATATCCGGCCCGAGCTTTGGAACCTTCAAAGAGCTTATGCCCTCAAATGGAATGTATTTAAAGTTGGTGCACGACAAAGCAAGCCGCCACTACACTTGGTGAGAGATGCTATTGTCTCACTTCGCCTCTAGGAGTCAGGGCTCATTCAACCAGGGGGATCACCTTCACTTTAAGACTTCACTTACTGTGTCCAGTATGTCCACCGCATCAGCCAGTGGCGTAAGTCAGAACAGCTTTTACATGTTTTGGGGTCGCAACCGGCAGGGCGGCCGCCACTACACTGGATGAGAGATGCTATTGCCCTCTCCTATGAGGCGATTCACCTCTAGGAATCAGGGCTCATTCAACCAAGGGGATTGCCTCATCTACTGCACTAGCAAGAGGTATTCCCCTGCAGCAAGTGTGTGACGCGGAGGGTCGGTCCTCTCCGCACACATTGTTAGATTTTAGTCTGGATGTTCATGCTACTCTGGGCTCACGGGTCCTCGAGTCAGCTGCCCAGACATAGTTCTGAGACCTTCTCGGCCTTGTGCGCACACGCTACACAACCTTGGGGGTCCAGACACTTGCAGTGCGACGACGTTGGTACTCTCGTTCCCATAGTATTTTCACGCAGCATCGAGTGTTACTTTTCTGTAACCCTGTTCCCTGAAAAGGCGCGAACGAGATGCTGCGTCCCAATGCCGCACTGCCTACGTGACCGAACGGCCGTTCAGACAAATCAACCTGAGGAATGTTTCCGGTTCACTCCTATTTATAACCTGCAGGTGCGTCTCATCAGATGACGTCACCCGACCGTAGGTTATATAAGCCAAAATTTGGCGTGTTTGATACACACATGCTTCACAACCGGCAACATGGTCATGGGTAGCTCAGTGGTTAAGGCATTGGACTACGGTTTAGAAGATCCCAGGTTCAAACCCCACAACCACCAAGTTGCCACTGTTGGGCCCTTAAGCAAGGCCCTTGACCCTCAACTGCTCAGATGTATAATAAGATAAAAAAAATGTAAGTCGCTCCGCTTAAGAGCGTCTGACAAATGCCTAAATGTAAATGTAAACATGACAAGATGTTCCCATAGTGTTTTCACACAGCATCTCGTTCCCGCCTATTCAGGGAACAGGGTTACAGCAAAGTAACCCGAGACGATTTGTAAAGAAACAGTGAATGTGCATGTGAATGTTGACCATAAATACAATGGCAATCACCATTGGCCTCCACAGTCTCCAGTTGGGCTACAGAAGTTCCTGGATAGATGGATTGAAATAATCAGTTACATGCTGGCATATACTGTACTGTAGACGTACTAAAAAATAATTATTCTACTGTAGACGTACTAAAAAAATAATTATTCCAATTACATATAGTTTATTTCAAATATTATGATATATATATTCATCTATGTAATATAAATGACAGTGGATGTGATGTAAAATAACAGTGAAATGTTGCCCTGTCACCCAATCAGCCTTAGGGAGAATACCAGATGCCTCTAAACTCTTGTGTACCTAGTACTCAAATTCAGGCCTTCATAGCTCGGAGTTTACCAGTGCCCTTTTCATAGCCCTTAACGTGCCATTGCAACAGCCTCTGATTGGTGCTCTTGTTTGGTCTGCTGTTGTTTTAAAGATTTCATCATGTACTTTTCAAGCATCCAGATCCTTGTCCAGAAAGGACTGGAGCTCCAACTTTTAGAACAAATAGTCCTAAATGCTGTGTTGTGCCACTGCATGACAGCAAATGTTCACCTATTTATTGCCACTGAAGTCTTAGAAAAACTGTTAATTCTGGTCAGTCTGAAATTACAGACAAACCTGACCCTGTGTCTACAGTAGACCAATCTTGCACAAGATTCTGTCATCTTCTTCAGTCATTCTGTGCAATTTAAGACATAACAGATCACCTTTGTCAAAGTCTGTGCTGTCAGTTTCACAGTCAATTACTTTGAAAACATCTTTAGATTTATGCCTGGAACGTGTGTCTCTATGCAGTTTTCTCTTTAATTGTTTTTTTTTTCTATTTTTCACACTCTATGTGGTCTCATCTGTGACATTTCCTCTCACTTTTTTCTTTGAACCAACCATCATTTGCATGGTTTGCATGTTACAGTAATAACAGCTTTGACTTTTTTTATTCAAGGACATTTTGTACAGTTCACGTTTGAAACTCTGTTCCTCTGTTACTCTGACACATTCTTTTTTTTTTGCTGACTCCATTAGTAATTCAATGGTCAGTTCCTGATCCAGGGTTAATTCTCTTTCTGACAGTGGCCTCTTTGGGATACTTAATGCGTCAGAACATAACCCAACAGAATCTCCAAAGTCACAGTATTGAAAAGTATACACACAACTTTGCAAGGTTATGAAATGTATTTTTATTCTTTGATTGGGTCTGTTTTGTTAAATGTCACCAATTATGTGAAGGGCTGTGATCTTTACTGGGGTTACTACATTGCAAAGAAGGATGAAGGTTTTAGAGACTTTTTTTCCCTCTGTAATCTCAACCACATCAGAATACAGTTCAATCGTCTCAATACACTATTCCCAGGATTCACTTGCACATTTGCATCAAACTTAAGCTACAGTATCATCATGTTCACTTGCTAGTTGAGCATGTCTAGTGATATACTGTACAGTACTGTGTAAAAGTCTTGAGTCACATCTCATTTCTTCATATTAAATTAAGTTATATTTAATTGAATTGAATTGAATTGAATTGAATTGAATTGTGTAGATTAAATTATAGAGGTGGGAACAAGTGATGAATCAGGCTGCGATGTCCCTAAAGATACAATTTAAAATTAGTTTGTTTATGTAGCAACCTCAGCAGCAACCTCATTTCCCCTCTCGTCTGTTCCAACTTCTCAGTATTCAGCATCATCAAAATACTCTAAAATACTATACTAATCACCAGCTGATCACCTGCCATCTTATGCATCTGTGTCTCACTGGATCATACCTTCAAGTTTTTTTTTTCAAATGCTTATTATTCATAGGTCACTATGTGGCATAACAAACAAAAGCATTCCTCTGAAACTGTTCAGGGACTGGTCTAAAAATGAGAGCCAAATGTTGCCCAAAATGAGAGCCAAAATGTCCTTCAGGAAGCCTGAAGAACTATTCCTCTAGACTACATTAAAAATGCAAGAAAGTCTGGCTTTTTGGAAGCAATATGTGAAGAAATGAGGAGTAGCTCAACTTTCTTTCAACTTTTCTACATTTGGAATTTGGAGGACAGATTACAGCCCTTAATGGCAGTGGTATTCCCTAATGGCAGTGGTCTCTTTCAGCAGGATATACTACCCCAATACACTGCAAATGTCATTCAGTAAAAGTTTGAAAAACATAACAAGGAGTTCAAGGTGTTGACTTGGCCCACAAATTCCCTACATCTCCATCTGATCAGGGATCTCTGAGATGTGCTGGATAAACAAGTCTGATCCACACAGTATTTACAGGACTTAAAAGAGCTGTTGCTAACGTCTTGGTTTTAATGTTATGGCTGATCAGTGTATATGCATAATGTTGAAGTTCCATCCATACAGAAATTACCTGCATATATTCATTACCGTCAATCAAGCATTCGCCAAGCCGCTGCACCAAAAACAAACATATCCATATGCTTCATTTTCCATCAGTTATTTTAGGATATCACTGCCAACATCTTTATGCAATTTCCAAGACCAATGTTCCCTTATGCACACAAAGAAGACTCACACATCCAAGAAGAAAAAGGATTCCTTTTTTGTTTGTTTTGTTTGTTTGGTTTTTTTCCTTCTTTTGTTTCACAATGTGGATGCATTCTCACTTTCAATTCGCTGTCATGAATGGATTTCCAATAGGCAATAATAACGGCAAAACTTACAAGAGAGCTCTAAGTGTTGTGTGAAGAATTGATAATGGAGAGAAGTTTGAAAGAAAAGCGAGTAAAGGAATAAAGAGAAAGCTTTGTGCCAACCAGTTGGAGCAGCACAGAGGACATTTTGGTGAAGGCACAGTTTTCACAGATAATGCAGAAGCAAAGAGAAAACGCTCTGTCTCTATGGAAAGCAGACTACAGAATTAAAGGACTGAAAGGTATTTCGAAGATGAATGCCAAGGTTTTGCCTTTCAAACCGAGAGCTCGACCATTAAAGAAGTCAAGTGATGTGGTGAGAAATAAATATTAATATATTAATGCTTAAGTGGAAAACAAAATATCTCTGGATGAAACTTAAAAGGCAGTAAAGCAAATGGTTAGGATGGCAAATGGTAAGATAATGAACAGTGTGAGGGGAAATGCAATGTACATGCTGATCAGTTTATCAACGTTTTGATCAATTAACCATTATTTGTTGTTTGTTTGTTTGTTTGTGGAAACCAAAATTTTTGTCCACTCTCCTCAGAAGATTCTGATCCTCTGCAGTGTTATTTTACATGCATTCATCTTCTATGTATACTGTTTATCATGTACCACGTCACAGAAGGCTTCGATTTAGGGCATGAGGTGGGTTATACCCTTGACAGGGTGGCAATCCATCACTCACACACATACAAACACTATAGGCAATTTTGGGAATGGCAATTAACTATCTAATTATCTAATCTGCATGTCTTTAGACTGTGGGAGGAAAACGGAGTACCTGGAGGAAACCCACCAAACATGGGGAGAACATGCAAACTCCATGCACACAGACCTAAGCTGGAGGTACAAGGCGACAGTGCTAATCACTATGCTGCTATGCTGCCTGATTTACGCATAAAATTTTAACATATTTAAACCAAATATTAGTAAAATATCTTAAATATACTGTAATTGGAAAATTTACTGTATTACCACCTGAATAAAATACCCCAGCCTTGTGCAAAACTACAGTAAGTGCCCTCAAGACTGGTGTTGATTTTTTCTTCTTTATTTTTAAATAGATTTGACAAAATTTAAGGAATCGTTGTTGATCCCTAATCTTTAATTCATCTGTTCATGTTCAGTAACTGTCAGGGTTGAGGTGAGACCAGAGCTTATTCTCATGTTATTTTCTGGTAAGACTTTCATTTAATAAGAATAAAGAACAACAAAAAAGCAAAGATATGTTGCTTTGTTCACAGTGCATGGTCTGTGTGGGCTATATAAAGCAGCAAGTGTATAAATATACATTTCAGATCAATTCGTATAACACGGTACAAATGGGTTTTAGTTTGTGGAGATCATTACCTGCCGTCTTTAGGTCAGGCAAATAAATAGGCAAACAAGACAATTACATTAATAATATCAAATTAACACCAAAAATACCATTAATATTAATATATAAACTACCGTTCAAAAGTTTGGGGTCACTTTTTATTTTTATTTTGTTTGTTTGATTTCAAAACTATAAAACAACATATATGGAATTAGGTAATTAAAACAGTTAGTAGTTATTTTAAGACACAGAGGTCAGCCTTTTTGTAATAGTTCTTGCAAGAACAGTATGCAATGATCAGAAACATTTTGTGTGACAATCATGCAAAAGAATAAGAAATCAGGAGGGGGGCAAATAGTTTTTCACACCACTGTATACGGTAGTATATATATATACGGTAGTGTATGTATATACAGTATATGTATATATATACTACCGTATATATATGTATGTATGTATGTTATTAATTTTTCGGTTATTTTGATTACAAATTCACTTTAAACGATATAACATCGCAATTATTCTCCCTTCGAAGTGCCCTACAGAAGCATTATTTTTGTACATACATATGTATGTATGTATGTATGTATATATGTATATATATATATATATATATATATATATATACTGTATATATATACAGTATATATATATATATATATATATATATATATATATATATATATATATATACAGTACTGTATATGAAAAACATACCAAAAATCTACTGTATATAACATAATAACATATAACCTAATTAAGAGAATGCAGTTGTAATTTTTATTTTTATTTTTATTTACTATTTAGTAATATTTAGTAATCTCATATACGAATGAATGGAAATGGAATGGAAAATCTGAGCTGCCAGTTTACTGTTACACAGTTTAGGTATACTGATCTATTATCCTAAAATCTGTGGAATCTCCCAGGACAAATAATAACATAAAAACCTGTGGAAACCAAGTGTAAATGGATTTTTAACAGATGAACACAAGGTTCCTTGTTCAAACCTGCCAGTAACAGTAGACTGAAAATGAGAGATGAGCTCACCTAGAATATAGACGGCTTCTGGGCCTAAAAGTGGTGAGAGAATAATGATTTGGATTTGTGTTCACCGTCTGTGTTTCTATTCAACCATGTCATCAATTTCATAAAAAAAACAAAAAAAAAAACAGATCTAACAATGACAGAAATATTAATTTATGAATGGATTTTAGATTAATTTTACAAATTGGAAATTCAGATTTTTCCCTCAACGTGATGTGGATTTGATGATATGAAAAAACAGACAAAAAAATCAGCTGTTACTTACTGCAGACTATTGTCAAGTGCAGACAAGCACAATGAGAAATGATCAGATTCTGGTTTGTTTATTTTGGGACTTGTTGTTTTGCCTATTTTTATCTTAAATTTTACAAAGGAAGTCTAAAAGCCATCTGTTTGAATGTGAATCATGCGTTCTGACAGTCTGTTCACAAAAATGACGTCAACACTCCACAATCAAATTCATTAAGCTCCTGTACGCAGAGGGGGGTTCACAATATGGCATCTTGTTTTTCAGCTATCCTCTCCTGCGGAAAATCTGGGCATGTTAATGAAAAACTTAAAAGTGTAGTCTTATTTTTTGCACAATATACAGTAGGTTCATTGTAATCAAATTATTTAATGTATTATTCACATGTACTTGATACTATACAAATTAGTATAGTAAATAATTAAGTTGCTAATAAGTGTAACTGGTACCTTAGTGTAAATAAAATATAGTGGAAAACTGTTGTGTAGTAGAGGAAAGCAAGAGGAAACGCAGGCATGAAATTATTTGCAATTATAGATTCATGAAAAGACAAAAAAAAAACAGGACTAGGCGAAGAACAGTTCCTTAAAAGTTAGCTTAGATTTAGTTTTTAGTGTTTGCGGCTTGGGAACAAAACCAACAAAACAGAGTAATACTTAATAAAAATATAGTTGCGAGCAACGATAAGCAGACCCAAGCACCATCGCCAACCGGGCATAATAATAATTAAAGTAATTAATCATTATGAAAATAGTGAAATAGTTAATATGAGTTAACCAGGAAATAATGAAACAAGAAATGCAATGAAAGTTCCAGAAAAATAAAATTCCAGAAAACTATCAACATAAGAGTCCTACAAGCACATAAGTATTATGTCCCAGTAGGACAGTATGCATCCCCCCATCTCTGGGTTAGTTTCTCCAGTGCTGATCTGGGGTGCGTTTCCCGTACAACTATGTAGCTCTTTGCTTAACCACCATAGTACGATGCAACGTTGAAGAAACTAACTAATTAGTCACAAGTGTTTCCCAAAACCATAGTACAGTACCTGTGTCGCACTTCCATGGTTAGAACTATGTTGGTTTAATCTGTCGTTCTTCTTTTTCGATACAATGGCGGAGTAGTGCCATAGGCACATATCGCCCCCTACTGTAAAGTGTGTTTATTTATTTTTCTCTCTCTCTTCGGCTCGCATTCAATGCGCTTTCGCAGTGGCGTAACGTAGAAGTGGTGTAATAATGTCACAAATGCAACATTTTTCATTTTTCAATATTTCATTTGAATTTATTTGGTATTGATACATTAGTACAATTAAAATAAAAAGAAATGATGGGTTTTGAAAATGCTGGGATTGTGTTGTGAACACCTGTTACCTATTTTGCTCAATATTATTTCCTATATAAGTCCCTTTACATACAGCCATGGTTTAAGAGTTGACGTGAAAAAATTAGACGAAAACCATAATTTACTAAAATAAAAAGAGCTTGCAGTTACAAATTCGGACAAAAAAAATTGGAATGAAATCGCACAAAAAATTAATGCTCATGGGAATGGGTATGAAAGAAGCCCAGAGGAAGTCAGAAACAAGTGGAGGGACTTTGCAAGTGTGACCAACTGGTGGCTCAGCGGTAGCTGTTCCGCTTACCATGCGGACGGCCTGGGTTCGATTCCCAGCCAGTGCCCAAACCCCAGTTTGTTGATTTATTTGGGTACATTCATTGAATATATATTGAGTAATATTTTAAATAGGCTTACATATATTGAGTAATATTTTATATAGGCTTACACTATGGTAGTGTATAAAGTTTACAATTTCTTAGTGCTTAACACTTTGTGCACTGTATATGTTGAATACGTGAACAGTACAGATAACATTCATTATAAGTGAAAACCTCTAACATAATACTACAAATATTGTTATGAGACATTTCTCTTTGGGTATGTTTAAAGATACTCACTTAAAAACTCACCTTTTCTTCGCACAAACGAAACCAAGGCTGTGTTCCAACCGGCAAAAATAATGCTTCTGTAGGGCACTTCGAAGGGAGAATAATTGCGATGTTATATCGTTTAAAGTGAATTTGTAATCAAAATAACCTAAAAATTAATAACCTAATATCTGAGCACCAAAACATTAAGTTTTCCAAATCGCTCAAAGTGGTTGGGAAAATTTTTAGAAACTAATAGGGCGTAGGGTCGTTAACTGTGAATAGAACACACCCAGCCGCGGTGAGGAACTCTGCTTCTAACCACAGGTCGAAGGCTGTAGTTCTAACCACGTAAGTTTGCGACGCTGTTTGCGAATGTTCGTTTGAACTATGGTTTCGGGAAACACCTAGTTGTTGAACTATGTTGGTAACGACGGAACTTGCGACCATAGTTGGCTAACGATGCTTTTGGGAAACGCACCCGTGAGCAGCGACTTGGCATGAGAACTAGGTTGAAAGTTGGTGTGAAGGCTGAGATTTAGCATAGTGATTAGATCAAGCATAAGTAATAAACCTAAGCCAGCATTTGTCCTAGGGTTTAGACCTGCACTTTTTATGGTTATAGTGGCAGGACTCAATATGGAAACTGCAACTAAGCAAGTATGTAAACTATCATTGAACTTGACCTGGCTTTGGGAATGAGGTTGGCATGAAAGCTACAGTAGACAAGAAGTTGCTACAGTACCAGGTTGATTTCACTGAATGCTAAGCAGGAAGCCTGACTTGGACCTGAGTTTATGTGTTGTACATTTTACCCTGGACACCTTGGTGCTCTGTTCTGTGAATCTTTCCTCTAAGCATGAAGTGCTGGAAGCCACCCTCTTGGCCTCACTCTGAACAGCCTTGAGCTCTCTGCATTAATTTTTTTTTTCATCTTGTTTTTTTTTCTTTACGGTATGAAGCCACCCTGTCAGCCTCAATCATATGTTTAGTGTCCCTGGACGTTTATCAGAGCATGAGGCATGATCCGGGTTTCATTGCTTGCTCTGTGTTGCTGCCCTCCCCTGTCATCCTCTCTCATGTGCTTAGTGCTCCCATTATTTTTTCAGAACATGAGGCCTGAACCTTTTTCTTGTTCTCTCCAAGTATCTCCTTTGTAAAACCCTTATCTTTCTGGATAAACACAGTGTGACAGGCATATAGTAGTAATGTCAGTTGAGCTTCACTTAAAAGTAATGGCCAAAAGTTTTTGACATTAAAATGAAGCAGATGCATTGCAGTTGGAAGTGCAATCATATCCAGCCATCCCAAAAGAACATAAAGCAATATTATTAGGCAAATAATTAATGTCTACCACTTCATGAAAGTGCAACTAAACCTAATTTAATAGGCAGTGATCCATAAATAAACTGATTAAACTTTATGAGTTAGCATGCAGATTTATACAAATTACATGCTAATTAGCCTGGATGCTAATTCTTTGGGGATAATGTCACGTTGTAACAAGTAGATTATATTTATTTATTTTTTATAAATCTCATGCGACAAAATATCATAGTTATATTTGCATTTACTGGACTTTTGGACTTGTTCTTACAAAATGATGGCCGTTCCCGGACAGCCAGTATTCAACATAAAGATCGGAATGAAGTGCTCATGCATCTAAACATCTGCTAGAGTACAGAAAAAATAAGTAAAATTTTTCCCCAGTTGAAAGAATTCATCATTCAGCTTTCATGACTCATTGTAAACTTGGATTCACTATTTTCAGTCACTTTTTTTAGCACTAAAGAGTGTGGTGGTAAGCCATGGTTACATTTCAGCACTAGAGTGGGTGAAAGCCTTCTACTTGAAGCAGAAAATTCAGTCAGTATGGTTTGTTGGTGGAACTGGGTAAAAAAAAAACAACATACTTGTCAATAATTTCACAATTTAAGAATTGCTCAATGTTAAATAACTTCAACGTGACACATTTTTGTGACATGTGTGTGGATGTATCAGGATGCAAGTGTGTTAACGAGGTCTGTTCAAATCTAAGACCTACAGTAGAGCACATTTCCAGTGCAGTTTGGGGTGTTGTTTTTGCTGAAACTCAACTGATTTAATTGAATAGCCAGGAAAAGTGGACGTGTTTAAATTTCGGTGAATTAAAACTGTATTGGACCTGTCCTCCTGGACTGGAGAAGCCCTGGTGTAATCACCCTGGCGATATTTTTTAGCAATATATTTTCCAAGCAGGGACAGGCGTGGAACTAAACACAAAAATGTAAATAAAAAAATGAACACAACCATCAAGGTGGGTGGGTTGATGGACAGATGGATGAATGAATGAATTATGCATGGATGGATGGATGGATTCCAGAAATAACAATACAAGTACATTTATGTTTAGTAGTGCAAGATGTAATAATACAGTACCTAACAGTGAGAAACAGAAACCAGAGGGCATAAATTAAAGCAAACTAATCAAAGGCTTAACACAGCACAGGTGGGCACATTAAAGCAAGAATACAATAACAGGGCAATGACTGAAACAAGACTAGAACACACATGGAGAAAACTCTAAACAAAACAACATGAGCTGAGGCATAAGAAATGGAATTTGTGACACATAACATGAGTTCCTATAACCTATACTGATCAGCCTTAAAACCACCTGTGTAATATGTGTATGTCCCTCCTGAGCAGTCAATGCATAGACTTGACAAGGGGTTCAGTTGTATCTGGCACAAAGAAGCAAGCAGCAAGAGGATCTCTTAATTCATGTAAGTTGTAAGATTTTTGATTGGATTGAGATCTTTAAGCCTTGAGCTCTTTTTCCTGTTTTTCTAACCATCCTTGAATAATGTTTGGAGATTGCACATTAGAGCACATTATCGTGCTGAAGGAGGCAATTTCAATTAGTCAATAGTTAGTTAGTAATAGGTCTACAACAGTGTTTTGGTACTGTAGGTGGTTGGAATTGTTCAATCAGCATAGGTTTAACCCTTAACCACCATTTTCATCACCTGCCTCGCCAACAACTAAACACATGATACTCTATACTCAAAAATGCAACAATGTCCTGACTAATCTTCTAACATCTTATACCGATGGTCCAATAAGTCATTTTCCATTCCATTTATAGTGTACAGAGACTACAAATGGCTCATCTATTCTGTATGTGTTTATGTGCATTTCTGTACTCATAAGATGCACATTGATCCAGTGCTTTGCTGTCCCTTAAAAATACAACCCATGATATTAATTATATTTGAGTTGTATCTAGACGTACCTTGTCTTCCCTTTAATTAGCTTGTAGAAAAAAAAGACTGCGATTGACAGAGCCCTGAATGTATTTGATTTATGAATAAATGGGGTTGTTTTTATTCTGCTCAGGCCTTATCGGAACCCTGAATGTCGAGTGAACGCTGACTGCCCTGAGAAGAACCGATCAATATTTGAGATTTGTAAATCTTAAGCCGGAAGAAATGTGATGACCCCAGTTTACATAGTGCAAAGTTACCTGTCTGTATAATGCTACACATATATTAACTTCAGGGATGTTCAAGGTCTTTACAGACGGACAGTGAAGCCTACATATATATATTAGCCTACGGCTATATTTTAAAGCAAAATCAGGACAAGGTTAACTGTTAAGCATCAGAACTGCCAAGTTATGGACCATGTACGTGCATCATGCCAAATGCACTTGTGTCGGTAATACATGTCAATTCCATGGCAAACTTTGAAAAATGTGGGAAGTACATGCTAAAAATAGTGTCATTGTTTGAAATGCAGATGATTGCATATTTCTCTTGGTTGTGTCATCAATGTTTGGTCATGTTTTGGGCTTTCAGCATTTATTTTTTTTCTATGGTCGGTTAATGTGTCCAGAATGATTAACATTTCAATCTCCTTTTACATCTGAGCAGTTGGGGGTTAAGGGCCTTGCTTAAGGGTCCAAAGTTGCCAATTTGGTGGTGATGGGGTTTGAACCAGAGACCTTCCTGAAAGTAGCCCAACACGTTAACCACTCAGCTACCACTACCTGTTAAAGTGAAGCTGTAAATCAGTGGTCCATGTTAAACCAATCTGTTTATGTATCTCACATTCTTTTTTTAAGGTATGACGATGTACCCCAATGACAAAATAGAATGTTCAGTAACTTGTGTTTTTGACTGCAAGGGTGAAACTCTGTGTTTCTCACGTTTTGAGTTGTTTGAGTTGCTTCTCTGCTCCCATTCATTTGTAAGGAGTGATTCAACCAATCTAGTAATTTTTTACTGGATATTTTTTTTGGTGCATCATTATGTGTAAGCTTCTGTGTAGGGGTGTAACTAATAATGTTGTTGTTGTTTTTTTTGATGTGGTAGAGCAACAATTTCAAGGAAATGGCCTAACCTAATCATTTGAACCAATTCTGTGTTGTAGGTAGATCCTTTATGTCGAGGAGAAATGTGTTTTGTGAGTTTTGTTGTAAAATCATTTTTAATTACAGAGATTGTTTTACTTCAGTACATCAATACATCATAACCAACAGCTTATTGACAGAAAGAAGCAACTTGATTGGCTCCTCATGATGAAATAGCTTTTGGTTAAAGTGTTGTGATTTGCTCAAAACATGGCGTTTACAGTACTTACTATACCACTTTATCCTCTGTTGATGGTCTTGGGGGCCTGGAGCTTATCCAAGGAGACTTAGGGCACAAGGCGGGATACACCTTGGACAGGATGCCAATCCATCGCAGGGCACACACGTACACACAGGAAATTTGTGATTGCCAATTAGCCTAATCTGCATGTCTTTGGACTGTGGGAGGAAACTGGAGTACCCAGAGGAAACCCACCAAGCACGGGGAGAACATGCAAACTCCATGCACACAGAGACGGAAATCGAGCCTGGCCGGGAATCAAACCCGGGTCCTGCAGGTGCAAGGCGCCAGTGCAAATCCATTCTAACATGTTGACAGTCACACTTTTTATTGTCATTTTTTTTCTTATCGTCCTGTTTATTTTATAGTATTCAAAAGGTGGTGTTTGTGCTGAATCTTGAGGAAAAGTATAGACTGGCTTATTTGTGTGATTGAGACAGTAGAGACAGAGTTCAAATAGTACCTTTAACACTGTCGTGAGAATTGCCATGTGCCCACTATAACACTATATTTGCCAGGATCCCAACCTACAGTATGCAGGCTACTGCGAGAAATCTAAACTAACTAGTCTAAAAATTAACCAGTACTGTAGCCCCTTGATTCCCAGGAAATTTCCAACAAAGATCAGAGTGGTTCATAATTGTGTGTGCATGCTTGGGAACTGTAACTAGTATCTGAGCCCCTACTTTGCCTGATTTGGTGGAGTCATGATAAAAATTTGAGGAAGAACAAGCCTGAGCTGTTATTTACTCTAATAGCAAAGGCAATGCTGTCTTTCCTGTATACCAGGCACAGAAGCACTTTTTAGGACAGTACAACAATTTGAATCTGTCCAGCAATCACAACACACACACAGCCTGGCTCACAATCTCCATTCCAGTTCATTCCAAAGGTGCTCGATGGTGATGAGGTCAGGGTTCTTTGTGCGGGGCAGTCATGTTCTTCCACCCCAAACTCATCAAACCATACCTTTATAATCCTTGTTTTTTGCACTGGGGTACATTCATGTTCGAATAGAAAAGAGCCTTGCAAAAACTCTTGTTAAGAAGTTAAAAGCAAGCATTGTCCAGGATGTCTTGGTATGCTGAATCATTAAGGTTGCACTTCACTTTGAAGAAAGCCTGATTGAAACACCTGAATTCAATAATTAACAGGTTTGGCCAAATACTTGTGTCCACATAGTGTATATAAATTCTAAATAATTTTGTAGTGCAAAATGTTCTGAAGAGATGTGATAATTATAAAGGGAAATCTGGACTGAGTCAAAAATGACCCAGTGTAGTAAAGTGAGGTGAAGTGTCAGAAAAACAAAAGCATAATGCATAATTATTAAGTTGGATTTTTTTTAACCAATTGACAATAAAAAATAAATCATTTAAGTTTTAGGACGTTGTGTAAACTTTCCCATGGCTCTGTCTGTCTCTTACATCTCATCTTATGAATACTAATATTAACGTGCTATCTCTCTCTCCCTCTCTCTCTCTGTCCCCCTCCCTTGAGCTCACACTTCCTGGCTTGTCTCCAGACAACTTCCAGTCTTCCACCCCGATTTAACCAGGACATGTTAAAATGGTTGTTTGATGTAACAAATGCACTCTACAGTACATGACATCTGCCATTTGGCCAAACTAAAAACTCTGTCTTTTGCTGACAACAAACAGAGAGCAATCATCAGGCAACGTCAAGCGTACTGTGTGTATATGTGTGAAGTGTGTGTGTGATGTGTGTACCTCTCTCCCGACAGAGAGACGTGTCAAATAAGTGTATCGGGGCGTTTCGGACACATCAAATATTCTACCATTAAAAAAAAAAAAAAACTACAGTAAACAGCATTTCATCATAATTTTTTTTTTTTTTTACTTAACTGCAATTCTTTTTGCTATACTTTGCACGTTAAGTGCTAAATACACACTTTTAGATGTTAAAACACAATTTCTCAGCTACAAAGCTGAGAAAAAAAGGTGAGCTTTCTCTCCGGCATCTCTGTTAGGCAAGTCGCTGTCCTCTCTTGAACTACCCCAGCCTACTCCCACACACATTTCTGAGACCAGCAGCCCTGGAGAGCTGTGCTTATTTGAACAGATTACTGTAACCACACTCAAATCACACACTGGTGTTAAAAACTCTCTGAGAGTAAATCTCTGTCGGTGCAGCTGCAGCTACCTGCAGAATTTATTCTGCTTGGAAAGAAAGTCAGTTTTCTACCTGATACAAACTACATCGAAATTACAATCACTTTTTATACCAAATGTACAAGTAAAAGTACACACAGGAACATGTCAAATCAACACTGGCTTCTACCAGTGCATAAACAACCTGATGGTAGTGATGTAAATGTCTGTTTCTACAATGCTCTCGTTGTACACACAGTAATTCACACTGGAATGTATACCCGGGTCCCCTGGGATAGGCTCCAGGCCTCCTGTGACCCTGAGCAGGATAAGCAGTATACTATAGAGAATGAATGAATAAGAGAAACTCTGGTCTTTGATGTATTTCAGAAACCTGTTAATTTCTAGTATAAAAAAAAACTGTATGGAAAGGCATTTCTGCATATGGAAACCTTTTCCTGTCAAAGATTTGTATAAACTTAAACCTTAAACATGTTAAATAATCTTGTACTTCCTCATCAAAGACTGATCACAATTACAGTATATTTCTTTGCACTATTCTGTCGACTGCAATATTCTATCCATCCTAATATTTTGCACATATTAGTGCTTATTGGGTAACACGATCGCCTTGCATCTCCTGGTCCTGGGTTTGGTTCCTGCATCTGTGTGCATAGAGTCTACATGTTCTCCCCGTGCTTGGTGGGTTTCCTCCCACAGTCTGAAGGCATGCAGATTAGGCTAATTGGCATTCCCAAGTGAATGTTGACTGGAGGTCCTACCATGGTCGCCCAAAATGGGAATAAATACAATGGTCACCCTTGGCCACCCCAGTCCCTGGTTGGAAGACAGAGGCTCCTGGATGGATGGATGGATCTATCTATTTTTCTTTTTACAACCATGTTGAGAAGAAATAATGAGCTAAGAATGCATACATGTGGAACCGTGAGTAGGATGGGCTACAACAGCAGATTACCACACCAGGTTTCTCTCCAGTGAGAAAAAAAAAACAGAAAGCTTTCCATCATTTGATTGTTAAATATTGGAAGTAGACCAAGCAACATTTTTGCAATACGCTTCTGTAATCAAGCAACAAGCAAACTAATCTTTTGACCTGTGTCTGTATGAATTGTATGCATTGTGCTGCTGACAATTATAGATATTTTAAGTAAAAATAATATGAGAGGGGTTCTGTTATACTGAATATCAGCAGGGTTAGCATTAGTAGATATTAAAGGCTGGGTCAGTACAACATCTTGACCTTGAGTGTGAGATTGGTTGTGTACAACAGTTCTACAAACGTTAATTATTATCAGCAGATTATGATCTGTTTGCTTATTTAACTCGTTATTTGGCTCCAGCAACACATATCCTTTCACAACTAACTGACAGTTAGTGTAATTAACAGGGGTGAAAATAGTTTTTACAGTAATTCTTATCCAATAACCTAGATATCCAATAACTTCCAGGTTCTGGGGTTGAATCCCAAATAGCGATAAATGAGAGCTAGTGCGCTATGTAAGGTGTACTGTACAATTCATTGTTCCACACAACAAGTAGTTCCCTTGATCAGGGGTTAGAGAGGGATTTGGGATACAGCCATGTTTTAAAGGTTAGTTAGTTTCATAGCTTGATTTACCCTTTAACAAAAACCATGGATGGTTCAGAGACAATTTGGAACCTATTAACAATTACCAAGGAGATAAAGTGTTGTTTATGATGACATAACATTATGAGGAGTGTTCCTGCTGTTCCAGCTGAAAGTGTAGATTTGAATGTGGGTTTTGGCAGGCAGCTGCTCTAAGCTCTTTCTAGTACTGCAAACCATATGGACCTACTTTCACCAATGATGAAATCAACAGTTAGTGTAATTAACAATTGCTAATACATCTGTGATACAGAATGATACACATAATTAAACATCCACGTTTACAAATGGTACAGTCTGTATCACCGCTCATGCAAAGCCTCTCATCCAATCAGATTACTCGGTCAGAACTAACTGTTGCAAAATAGCAAGTATATTAAATCTGTGTTATACTTTACGATTACAGTGTTTTTCAGGATTTTGACATGTCATACTGTGAGTAATGATCCTTAAAATATCATGCCAGAATGTGCAATGACATTCTCTATGTCAGATTGTTTGTTCTTCACATGTCATCGATCAGTGCAATTAAGGGCATTTTGCTATGCTGTGTTCATTTTACTTCGACCATTGTCAGTACCATATCTGCAGTCCTCCCGTGAATTTGGTGTAATCATATGCTGCTTTTATATTTGTGGCTTTATATAAGTGTCAGCAGCCTTAACACTGAGATTTTAGTCGAATGTCAATCATTTGTCATGATCTGTTTTTGGATGCAATGAATCACCTGGAGAGCATGTCCTAAGGCCACCAATCTCAGCTCATGATCAAAGAATTCTTTTACAGATGTGCCATTGTGGTTTCTTACAGCGGAGTCACATGGGAAATCATACTGTGTAAACAATCTGTTAGTTGCAATGTAATGCATGTAAGTAGTTTTATGAATGTGGGGAACAAACCAGAAAATGTTTCCCAGAATTCTAAAGCATAGAAAGCACAGTGCATCCTGAAATTCCAAATGTGGGTGGTTATTGAAAACATCTCTCAGGCTTGCTTATTGTGACCCAGAAATAAAAATGGGTGCAGTCGAAATAGGTGATCTCTCTTGAAAGTGTGTTTTTGACATTTCAGAAACAGAAAGCTCCATATAGGAAATTTGTAAGAGTTCCAAACTTGACAGTTTTGTCACCATCTCCATGGCAACTGTGCGATGGGACCTCATTAAACATGCACGAGTGTTCGTGCATGTGCGTGTATGTGTGTATGTATGCATGCCTGTTTGTGTGCACATTTTCCTGCAGTCTAACAACACTGTCAACTTTATTTTGTATTTAGGATATTAAATCTCTTTTGAAGTTAAGAATACAGTAAAGTAAATCAAATTGTTATAACTAACATCATATCCAAACTTTAGCAGAACATTATATATTAACAAAAATCCATTAGTAAATTAAATCATCATCAAAATGCACGACATTATAACCAAATTTTATTTATTATTAAATTACAACTGAAATCCATCAGTACATCATAACTTAAATCTATAAGTACATAACATTATGACCAAATTCCATCAATGCATTATAACCAACATCTTTTGTTACATTTTATTATAACCCAAGCCTATCATTGTATTAAATCATAACAAAAATCCAGCAATATGACATAAACTAAATTTATTTAAACATTACATAATATATGTATATACTGTATATAAGTCCCCTAACTAGTCCTAGCTGAAACATTCATCAGATAATGCTTTTTGTTCATAACTTAAACTCCTACTGTTAGACTCCTCTTTCGAGCATGCCATTTCAGTCTATGTAAATGAGCATCAAGTCGGTGTCACTGTATATGAGCTAATATTAGGGGGGAAATCTAGTTGGCTTTTTAAAGCTCTGGCCAATACAAAAATAAAAAAAATTAAAAAAAAAAAAAGACAAAGTTTTCTCCCATTTTTTGCACATATCTGTATAGTGGAGACCCATTCAAATGTGTAAAAAGAGAATTTTGTACAATAAATTCCCTTTAAATCATATCAAGATTTCTAGACAAGTCTTCATGACTTGCATAGAAAAAATAATAACCAAGACATCTAGGCACAAGTCATGAAATAATCAGGTGTCAGTGGTGTACAGTATATCTGCTTCATTGCTTTAATTCAGCCTTATTTGCACTGTAGTCATAAGGCACATTACCTTTTTCACTTACAGTACCTTATACTACCTGCCACGTAACGTTTTTATATAGACCAAACAATCCCATAATGCTCTTCTCCATACCCTGTCCATGGCTGTCAGAAATGTAAGGTTGTTTGTTTGTTTTGTTTCTTTTTGCTTGTAATAATTTTCCAAATGCAGTATTAAGAAATTTAAACTGTAACGGAAGGTAAATAAAATAAAATGATCATCGATGCTGACCCATCTTGTGAAGAAGAAACTGTTAATGCTTTAATTTTTTAAGTTTCCTGTTTTATCAGCATCAGGCATCTACTGCATTCTTCAATTTTTTTACTTATTTTTGTGAGCTAATAAAAATGAATCTAATAGACATGTTGTACACATCCAGTGTGGAAATAAATGGATATTTCAACAGAGAGAAAATCGAGTTTCCTTGTGTTACGGTGTTGCATGTGGGCAATAACTGAACACTATCAGACAACAAAAAGTAGAGACAAGAAAACACATAAAGGATAACATTTACTGAGAAACATTACAATAAGACTGAAAGTAAGACTGAAAGTTTCTATAGGTATGTGAAGGATAAATAACATTGTGGTAATATAATAACAGAGATAATAACAGAGAAGAACTGACATTTTATTAGCATTAAAACCGTCCAGACTGTATACGGGGCCGCAGGGAGTCTGGAGCCTACCTAAGGTGACTTAGGGCATGAGGTGGGGTACAGCTGGGAAAGGATGCCAATCCATCGCAGGGCACACACATACAGCACACACACACATGCGCATTCACACACTACGGGCAGACTGGAACGTCAATTAGCCTTATCTGTAACACGGCCACCCGTGCGAAGGACAATTCTGCGGACAACTACATAGATTTATAGGCAGGCAGAGCAGCGGACGGCCGTGGTTGCTAGGCAACCCCTCCATGTTGCCAATCAGAGCAAACGCGCTACACCTGTCCGGTAGGTTATTTAAACTCACTGAAACACACTATGTGCGAACATTTAGAGAGCACATGGGCTCTGAGCATTGCTCCAGGTATAGAAAAGGATAAAGAAAAGAGAAAACTGAAAAGAGGCCTGAAAGATAACCAATATATCTTGTTAGAGATAAAGAAATTAAGGTCTGGTAAAGAATAAATAAATACATTGAATATTATATATAAGACATATTTACTTTTAGACGCACATGGCTCACCAGACACTCCCCATTCTTTAGTTCAGTTACAACGTTCCTTAGCACTGTTTTTTCAGAAAGCATTATAGCAGTATAGATGATGAGTGAATAAATGAGAGAATAATTTCAAAACATCCTTTTATGATATTGATTATGCTGTATACAAAATGTCTGATTTTCCTCATGTCTAATCTCTTTAATTAAAGCTAAAATGGATAATAAATGTTTGCAAGATTTTGTGGAGTTTGTGTCAGCTTGAATGCACACCAACATTTAAGATTTTTTTAAATAAAAAAATATTCATTTATTTAAATATTTCAAATATTTACACAAGTTGTCAATATTCTGTAATAATTGTTTTCTGTAAAAAAAATATTGCATTTGTTGGGAACTTTTTCAGAGACCAGGAGACGTTGGGATATCATTCAAGCAGAAGTTACTCTTTATTGAGAACTCGCCGAGCGTCGCTGTAGTCATCCAAGTCTTTCTTACAACTCAGCTCTGGAGAGTTTATACTTTACAAGAGGGAGGGATACAAAGAGGTGGAGACAATCTAAACAAAGCATAGTGTGGTACCGGAGGCAGCCTGGTAACGGAAGTTCCTCAGCCCTGATCTCATCAGCATAACAGTGGCTTTCAAATAGGTACTAATCTAATCAGCCTGACAGTATCACCCAAACCTTTACATTATCATAGAGACAAAGGCATGGCCTGGCCTTGAGATTAGCATTCACATTGACTTTGGGACCCTAACCAGCGGTCAGGAAGTACATAAAGACAAAAGGTTAATGTCTCTGACACCTGGGCTACCAGACTTGACCCAATGTACATAACTTGTTCAGTTTATATACTATTATGTTGGAAGCTAGATTTAACATTTTATAAATTTGTAATCCTACACATTAAACTAGAAAAACTAAAATTTCCCGTTAAATCATGTTTTGTTTTAATTTGTTTTATACAAGTATTCACACTGTATGTCCAACCATATAAAATTTTCTAGACTTGTACATTTCCTCTTTGCCTTTACAACCCTATTAGTCAGTTTGCAAGGTGGCAAGTAACAAAGTACAGCTGCTTTCTTACAGTACTTTCCATATGTGACACATTTTATTTCTAACTACTACAACCTACTTTTTTAAATGAAAAACTTGATCTCTTATTTGTTTGGTTTGGTTTTATCAATGTCACTTTTTATATGAAGCTTATAATTATAATGTTTTGTTGTATCCTTTAACCTTATCGTATTCTGCATGCCCATGTTTAGTTGCTTAGACTACTTGTATTATATAGGCTAGTAATGGTAGCAACTAGCTAGCTAAGCTACCAAATTAATGAAAGATGCTAATAATGATACTCGCGTATCTTGTCACTATCAAGTATTTTCGTACATTAGCAGGATTGATCTTCTATTCCCAAAGAATGTGTTTGAACTGTAAGATCTTTGGAGCCAGCATTTTATGAGTTTGAGAGGGATGTTGGGCATCCCAGCTTTGTCAACAACATTTAAAATGGAAATAAAATGTATTCTCTTAATACTAATTGACAGTTGGACTGGTTTTGATCAATACATAGTGGCTACTGTATGTAAGAGAGATATTTGGCACTTCTCTTTCATTCATTACTGAAAACTTTGATGTGCCGTATTTTTCAAGTATTTAAGAATATTTGGAATTTACAGAAAAAATGTACCCTCAAAATAAATATTTTGTTGGTTTAAACAGTTTTGTTTCCCTGTTGTGTAGCCCCAACAGTAAGGAAAAAGTTAAAGGTTGAATTTGTAAATAAATTAAACTTAAAAAGGTCTATTTAAAACTAAGTTAGGTTTAAAAAACAGTACAGTGACTCCCTGCCTCACAAATCTTCACCTCAAGAACTGAAATGTTTCAAGAAATTTGCCTTGTCATAGGCTTGGCTTGCACCTACTGTACTTTGCACATGCATGTCATTTTCATACATGCATGAAATTTTTGCGATTTGTGCAAGATGTTCTGTAGTAAAGACATAGCACCAAGGGTCCGAAGAATGTTATGTCGAATGGTACTGTAGCAGCTGGTACCAAGAGCAATCATAAATTAAGGTTAAGTGAGGTTTAATGTCTATTTATGTCATATTTTACTTCATACGTGTCTTTTCTAAAAAAAAATTTTAATTTAATAGGCATAAATAATGTTGGAAACTGGTAATATTGGTAATATTTTGGGTGGCTAGAATTGATTATCTGCAAGAACTCGCCTCCGGAACAGATTATATTTTATGTTGCTGTACCACTGTACTGTTTATCAGTAACTCTTGTGGATAGATATTCACACACACAAAAAAAATCTTGGTGGAGAACTTGTACTTTTGTATTTAAAATACACTCTAGAGCACATAGTTGGTACTTCAAGTTGAGTAAAATTTTAGTGTGGTTTCAGTTTAAGAAGCCAAAGTGTTCTCCTTTATGAACGCACATTGTTTTTTAAGATATAATTTCCTATTCAGCTGAAATCAAAATTACTAAATTATGAAATATCCCCAGCTTTAAACACATTCTGGGATCAATTCACGTTATCCGAATGTGAACCCTGCAGGATTGATCATTATGTTAAATAATGAAAGAATGCAGACTGGAGGAGTATCAAAGTAAGTGGTTTGGGTAAGTGAAGGAAATTCACTCTGAAATGAAGGAAACTTTTTTCCCCCCTCTGTTTATGACTTCTCTGAGTTAGGAGCAGATGGCAGCATTAAATCCTAATGAAGACAAAAAAGACTGATATTAAAACTGCAGTGGCTGTTCATATGTCAACGTGTCTCAATAAGATACCCAGCAAGAGATCAGCTACATGAAACACAGCAGGGTAAATATTACTATGTAAAATTAAAACATAAACCTTAACATATAAGGTCCTTACAGCACAGGTAGTGATAAAAAAGCCAAGATACCGAAATTACACCCATTTAGTGGGCAAAACCATGCAAATTTTATTTTTACTGCCAATATCACTTTGTCACCATCGCACACCACCCACTAATGTAACAATGCCTACATTCATTATCATTCATTTTTATCCCTAATGATTATTTCATTATTATTATTATTCGTTCATCTTCACTACAGACATGTTACACAACTGTCTCTCACCTTCAGAATGTAAAGCACTGAAGTATTCCACTGCAACAATTTACATGTCTTAAAAACCCCATCAGTGAGGTTGTCACACTTTATATCCATGCCACTATTAAAGATGTATGTGTATGATCGAATCACAAGACACTGATTAACCTTTACTAGGATAGAGCAATGGCTGACAATAATACTTTTATGTCTGCTAAGGTGTCAAGTAATGTGATGCATTTAGTAGCTTCAGGTGGCGTAGCGTTTATCACTGTCGCGTTGATCCTCCGGGTTCCAGGTTTGATTCTCACCTTGGGGTCTGTGTTCATGGAGTTTGCATGTTCCCCTCAGTGCTTGGTGGGTTTCCTCCCACAGTCCAAAGACATGCAGAGTACGCTGGTTGGCGTTCCCAAATTGGTGTGGTGTGTGAATGTGAGGATGGATTGGCACCCTGTCCAGGGTGTACCCCGCCTCATGCCCAAAATCTCCTGGGATATGGTCCAGGCCCCCTGCAACCCTTAACACAGAATAAAGTGGTATGTACAATCAGTGAGTGAGAATAGTACCTTCATTGTGTTATGATGAGTTTATTTATATATTATGCTTTGTTTCTGTCTCTGCTTGTGTCTCTTCTCGTGGCGCGATGGTGTGTCATTGATGTTTCATGTCCCACCCACTACAATTGTTTCGGGCAATATGTCGGTTGCTCACCTGCTCTACCTTTGTTGAATGCACCTCCTGTCTGATGATTGGTTAACCAGTTTAGGTCCTTCTGGCTACAGTCCTGCAGACTAGTGATGAGAGGTTTAAATCATTTTAGTGACTTTGTTCTTTAAATCTTGTTCATCAAAATGAACTAATCTTTTTTGAGTCATTTAGTTAATTTAATTCTTTTGATCAGAAATAAAATAAAATGTTACATTTTCAATAAACAGACCCCCAACATGTCTATATACACAAATTCTGCCTATAGTGACCCATCACTACTCCAGATCGTGCCTTCACTTGTTATACTGTCAAACAACTAAAATTCCGACACAGAGGTACGTTATCATGTCTACCGTTCAGCTTGTTCAGTGTGTAGAGTGCAGGATGTTTAGACATTCTTCCTCCGTCATTAGTGATAGCTTTATTTGTGATAGGTGTGTGTTAGTGAGCACTCTGACGGAGAAGATATCAGCGTTAGAGGAGCGCATCCAGACTTTAGAGAGTGTTAGACAGTGTGAGAGCAGCGTTATTCCTGTAGCGGACAGTCTGGGTGCCACAGGCTGAGATAAACAGCCCCCGACTCCGGCATTAGAGCCCTCACAGCGGGGCGAGTGGGTGACGACTCGGCGGCATACTCGTTCAGCCAAAGCTAACGCTAAGGCTAGCCCACCGGAGCACACCTCCTCTGCGCGTCACGTGTCCAACAGGTTTGCTCTCCTCAGTGCTGCACCCGCTGAGAAACCTGAAAGAGCTCTGGTTATAGGAGACTCTATACTGAGGCACGTGACATTAGCTAGACCTTTAGGGGCGCCAGCGGCAGTGGTTAGGTGTATCCCGGGAGCCAGAGCACCGGACATAGCAGGTAATCTTAGGGCTCTAGGACAGCACAGGTTCTCTAAGATAGTGGTACATGCTGGAGCTAATGATATACGCCTTCGTCAGTCAGAGGTTAGTAAGAGTAACTTTACAGAGGTGTTTAAATTAGCGAAGGCGATGTCCGATGAAGTAATATGCTCTGGTCCCATCCCAATGAGACGTGGCGACATAGCTTACAGCAGGTTATGGTCGCTGAACCGCTGGATGTCCAGGTGGTGCTCCAAAAATAATGTGGGCTACATAGATAATTGGAAGACCTTTGAGGGCAAAGCTGGCCTGTTAGGGCGGGACGGTGTCCATCCCACTCGGGAAGGTGCTGCTCTCATTTCCTGTAGTATAGCTCATAGTCTCAGTAGAGGTCTAGTTAATCGGTGACAATCCAGAGCCCAGGCCAGGGAGCAGACAGACAGGCTAAACCAACCGTCTGCTAGCTGCATAGAGTCGTCACTCAGGGTTCACCTTATTGAGACTGTGTCTGTTCCCCGATCTAAGCAAAAATGTAGAAAGACTCAGAAAGTCTGTTTCAATAATTTAATTAACATAAAGACCACAAACTCAGATCATACTGAATGCGCAGCCGGCACCTCTGATCTGAAGATAGGATTGTTAAATATTAGATCTCTCGCATCAAAAGCAGTTATTGTTAATGAAATTATCACAGATCAGGCGTTTGATATACTCTGTTTAACTGAAACGTGGGTTAAACAGGATGAGTATGTAGCTCTAAATGAAGCTAGTCCTCCTGGATACAGCTACATACACCAGCCTCGGTTAACTGGTAGAGGAGGAGGCGTCGCAGCTATTCATAATGATAATCTGTCTATCGTACAAAAACACCGACACAAATTTAACTCATTTGAAATTCTCTATAGTAACATAAGTCTATTTAAGTATATTAAATCAGCTCAGTCGATTCCACTAATTAAAATTTACAGACCTCCAGGGCCGTATTCTGAATTTCTTAGTGAATTTGCGGATTTCATCTCAGACCTGGTCGTTTCTGTAGACAAAGTGTTAATTGCTGGAGATTTTAACATTCATTTTGAGAATCCAGAAGACCCTCTGAGAACAGCATTTATAACCATACTGGACTCCGTAGGCGTAAATCAGTGTGTAGTAGGACCCACTCATAAAGCAGGTCACACTTTAGATTTAGTAATATTCTTCGGATTAAGTATAAGAAATGTATTCACAATTCCGCTGTCTGAAATTATCTCAGATCACTATCTTGTCTCCATTCAAGTATGTCACAGTGATAATGTACGCACAGCACCGCGCTACCGTATTAAACGTACATTCACATCAACTACCACACAGAGTTTTATCAGTAATCTCCCACAGTTACCAACTTCGATTAGGCCACCGTCTGACCCCACAGAACTTGATCAGGCGACTGAATATTTAGAGTCGACACTTCGTTGTACCTTAGATAATGTAGCTCCAGCTAAAAGAAAAATTATTAGAGATAAGAAACTCGCTCCCTGGTATAACGATCACACGCGCACTTTAAAACAGACTGCTCGGAAATTAGAGCGTAAATGGCGTCAAACTAAATTATTGGTATTTCAAATAGCATGGAAAGAGAGCATCCTGAACTATAGGAAAGCTCTTAGTGTAGCTAGATCAACGTATCTCTCCACTCTTATAGAAGAAAATAAAAATAATCCTAGATTTTTATTTAATACCGTAGCCAAATTAACCAGAAATAAGACCACTACAGAAATCTCCACAACAACATCATGCAATAGTGAGGACTTCATGAACTTTTTTAATAATAAAATTGTAAATATTAGGCATAAAATTGAGACTTTGAAACCAAACAATGTGATTGATACAGATGTTAACCTAGCCATGTCAGATTCAAACCTAGAAGACTTTACTCCTCTTGAAGAGAATGAACTAATTTCACTCATCTCTTCTGCAAATTCATCAACCTGTATATTAGATCCTATACCGACACATTTTCTTAAACAGATAGTACCAGTAATAACAGAACCGCTGTTGAGAATAATTAATTCCTCACTCAGCATTGGTTATGTTCCAAAATCTTTTAAAGTAGCAGTTATTAAACCAATAATTAAGAAACCTGACCTCGACCCCTGTCAGCTGTCCAATTACAGGCCAATATCAAACCTCCCCTTTATCTCTAAGATTCTGGAAAAGATAGTAGCGGAGCAGCTATGCTCATATCTACATAGAAATGGCATACATGAACTGTATCAGTCAGGATTTAGGCCTCATCACAGCACAGAAACAGCACTCGTTAAAGTAGTAAATGACCTCCTATTGGCCTCTGATCAGGGTTGTGTAACTATGCTTGTATTACTCGACCTCAGTGCAGCTTTTGACACTATTGATCATGCTATTCTTCTTCACAGATTAGAAAATGTAGTAGGAATTAAGGGTACAGCCCTCTCCTGGCTCAGATCCTATTTGACCGATCGTTATCAGTATGTAGACTTAAATGGTGATTATTCTGCATGTTCTCTAGTGGAGTTTGGCGTTCCGCAGGGTTCAGTTTTAGGCCCACTGCTTTTTTCCCTTTACATGCTTCCTCTGGGCAACATAATCCGTAAGCATGGTATTAGTTTTCATTGTTATGCTGACGACACACAGCTATACGTCTCAGCAAAACCTGATGAGAAAAACCATCTTACTAAAGTTGAGCAATGTGTGCAGGACATAAGAAATTGGATGCTAATTAACTTCCTTCTGCTTAATCCGGATAAGACAGAAGTTCTAGTCATAGGACCGCATACAGCTAGAAGTAAAATCTTAGATCACACCGTAACTTTAGATGGCCTTTCTGTTCCGTCAAGTGCAACAGTAAAAGACCTCGGTGTGATTATAGATTCCAGCCTTTCATTTGAAGCTCATGTAGATAATATCACCAGGATAGCATTCTTTCACCTCAGAAATATCGCCAAAATAAGAAATATATTGTCGCTAAACGATGCAGAAAAACTAGTTCATGCTTTTATCACTTCTAGGTTGGACTATTGTAATGCCTTACTGTCTGGTTGTTCAGTTAGGTGCATAAACAAGCTTCAGCTAGTCCAAAATGCAGCAGCGAGAGTCCTCACTAGAACCAGAAGATATGAGCACATCACCCCTATCCTATCTTCACTGCATTGGCTCCCTGTGAAATTTCGCATTGATTTTAAAATACTACTCTTGACATATAAAGCATTAAATGGTCTCGCCCCGCAGTATCTGAGCGAACTGTTAGTGTCTTACGATCCGCCACGCCTACTTCGGTCAAAGGATGCAGGCTGCTTATCAGTACCGCGTATTATGAAAACTACAGCTGGGGGCAGAGCTTTTTATTACAAAGGCCCAAAATTATGGAATAGTCTTCCAAATAGTGTTCGGGACTCAGACACAGTCTCAGTGTTTAAGTCTAGGCTAAAAACCTATTTATTTAGCCAAGCATTTTTATAAATAGATTTGCCATAAGGTAAAGGAGCAGATCTGGGGGACTCATGGACGTAGAGTATTATGGTGAACTGGTATGTTTTAGATGCTGTCTTCCTCAGTCTCATTTGATCACTCAGGTTTGTTGACGGTGAGGTGATTGTTTGCTTTACATCTCAGGGAGCCCTCATGTTTGTGTTTCCTTCTGGCTCTCCCTTTAGTTATGCTGTCATAGTTGGTCCTGCCGGAGTCCCTGCTTGCACTCTACAGTAAATATACATTCACATTAGACATTGTGACTGTGACCATACCTAATTGCAATCTCTCCTCCTCTTCTCTTCCTCCCCCTCTCCCCCTTTCCTCTCTCCCCCTGTCTCCCCCTTTCACTCTTTCTCTCTCTCTCTCTGTCGAGCTACACATGTGGTTCCTGAGCTGCCAGTGATCCAGACTCCCTCTGCCCTCCGGACCTGTCTGGTCCATCCTGGTGCCCGATTTCTGGTTGGAGGTCTCATCGCATGGATGCCCCGTGTGTCTCTTTAGGATGTGCCTGGTGTCTGGGGATGATTCTATCTACTTAGAAGATGGTTCTGGCCTCGACTGGTGTTGTCAGCTGTTTCTCTGAGGACTTGACAATTCGATAGTTCAGGACTGGAACTTTCTACAAGTCTATCTGAGTCTCGAATAATTACTGGACTCCATTTTACATCAACTATTATAACATCAATTAACATCAACTATTATAGCTGAACCGAACACTTAACACAGTATAAATGCAGATCATTTCCTGCTATCTGTTTCACCCAGTTTCTTCCTATTACCATCTCAGGGAGTTTTTCCTTGCCACTGTCGCCCTCGGGCTTGCTCACCAGGGACTATCTGAACATTTTGATTCATACACATTCACATTCCATACAAACTTAAATAATTCTTTTGATTGTGTAAAGCTGTTTTGAGACAATGTCAATTGTTAAAAGCGCTATACAAATAAAACTGAATTGAATTGAATACTGTGACTGTTATGGAAGAGATACTGTGCATTACCTCTTGCTATCCTTTTGTAACTACGATCTGATTTCCTCCTTGTGGTGTTGATTAGTATTTGATAGACTTTCCATGTGCGACCATATGCATGTTTTGACTGAGTTTTTTTACTTGACCTTCTTTGGTTTGGTTGCTTTGGCTTTGTAAATACATTTTATGTACATTTGTACATAATTCTGTATATAGTGGCTTAGTAGGAAGTAAAAGCCATTTTGTTTATATCTTATTTTCTTGTGGTTGTGGTTAGTAAGGGAGTAAAGGTAGCGTTTATACATATATTTCTGTTCCTTTTCTTTTAGTGAAGCATTAAGTACTTCACTTTGCGACTAGCTAGAGGGAACTTTGTTTATTTTTTTGGCCTTGAGTCAGAGAGAGAGAGATACCTTCTGATTGGTTAAAGTTAGTGTGAAGGAGATGATGAGGTTTTTCCTAATGTATGAACAGATTACAATATGTGAAACCTCTTTCTTCAGTTCTGCACTGGAGCCACACAGTCAATGCTGCTAAGAAGAGATAGCATGTATCAGATGCAACTACATGCCTACTTCATCACACCTTTTCTTTCAATAGCTTTGTCAAAATGCTTAGTAACTCAAACCACTTATGTGGTTTCTGACATTTTATCACTCTAATATGTATAAAATTATGGTTATTTCAGAACTAAAAACAGTAGTAGAATCAATCCTCAAGACGGAACCACTTTCTTCCTCAGCACATACAGTAGATCATTAGGAGAAAGAGAGCGTGGGCTTCAGTCTGAAGATGGAATTGTATGAGAGATGAGATTATTTCCTGTGAGGTTACAAAGACAAGCAGTGTTTTTGAGGTAAGCGTACTGTATAACATCTTGACATGCAAATAATCAGCTGGAAGCTATGCGCTTGCTGTTCTTTTTAGCCACATTAGCCTCATAGCTAGTGAGAATAAAAAAAACTAGTGATTTATGTACGTGAGGTATGGATCTACACCGGGGCTGGATTCCCACAAGACCCAATAACAAAGTTGCAGACATGGAACATTTTTGCTTTCGAGTAGGCGGTTTTGAGATGAAGATTGCAGACAGAGAAAGGGATAGCAAGGAACCTATTTCTGTTTCTAAATGTTCTATTGCCTCACAGTTCCAAAGTTGGCAAATTCACCTGGGGAACTACTGGAATCTAATTCCTTTGTTTGTGTTCCCATTTCTTTTCTAATTCGAGTGAACTGGTTATTTTGCCAGGCATATGTTATATCTTAATTATACCTAAAATGTGTAATTGTTTTTTCTGTTCCCTTTGTATATATTTAAATAGACACACATATATACTGTGTGTGTGTGTGTGTGTGTGTGTGTGTGTGTGTGTGTGTGTGTGTGTGTGTGTGTGTGTAAACGATGTTAGACATCAGTTACAATTGCGCAGACATCATACTAAGCAATTTTTAAGTTTCTTGAGAAATTGCCAGGACATTGTGGACTGCTGATCCAGCTCTTCCAGCAGAAAGAGCTGTAAACAAAATTGGGGTGAAGCAAGGAGGCATTAGAGCTAGGCTGGAGCTAAACCCACATTAACAATCTCTGTTAAGCATTTCTTGCAAATGTACAGTCTCTGGTGAAGAAGGGCAGTTTCGGATAACATTGCATGAACAGATTATGGAATGCAACTTGATTGTTACAGAAACACCTAGCAGCGCCATTGAGCTAAAGAGTCACAGTATACAGTATTTAGATCTGACCAACTCTGTCACCACATGGTATGGCATATACATTAAAAATAGGCAAGACTTGCAAGGAGCAAAGCACTCAACATATCATTGGCACCCAGCTACAAGAGAACAATAGGTCTCACCTATTGCTCATCTCAATAGGTGAGACCAACCAAGTCACAAACTAAACTGTTTGACTGCCTTTCAACCAGAAACAATCACACCAGAAAAAGTAGGTTCAACATAAGCTTCTTTCCTGGTACTATTACCCTGCTGAACTATGTACTACACCATTATCTATTTATCTAACTATCTATGAGGTGGTATCAAAAGTTTTGAATATGATTGGACTATTGGCAGTCTGTCCCCTGGGTAAGAAATCTTGATGCACAATACTGTGAATGTCAAAAAGACAATGCGTATACACTTGGACAAGCTGCAGACCTGTCTCAACTATTTTGGTCATTGAGATGATGTGTTACATCGTTTCAGGTTTGTACCCATACACCCAAGTTTCATCACCGGTAATGATCCTTGACATGAAGGACTTCCTTTTGTTCCCGGGCCTGGCGGCAAACTTGGCGGCAACAAGACGCATGTTCAACTCACATATAAGTGTTGCCTTGACTGTTATGTATGACACACCGACAATGGCAGCAATGTTGTGGATTGTTTTCTGACGATCATTATGAACAAGTTGACGAATGGTTTCAACATTTTTGGGGTTTGAGCTCGTCGAAGGTCTTCCTGATCTCTCATCATTTTCCAATGATGTACTGAACGACTCATGCAGCTTTGCTGTAAACTTGCTGAATTATGTCAAATGTCACTGTGACAGATTTGCAGTTTCATGCAGAATTTTACATTCACTCTTGATTCTCACTTGCTGTCCATGATAAAATTACAGACATGGTAATGCACGTTGTCAAAATTAGACCAGTTGTACTCGTCATGATGTACACAGGAGTATGTCTTTTGGCACACTGACTTATGAAGGTCATTGCTGTTCTAATGTTCTAGTCTTAAAACTAGTCTTAATACCACCTTGTGGTATTAATACCACTATCTATCTTTATAATGTAGCATAAACCATGTGTTTGTAGCTAGCATAGGTTTTGTGTAACCGACAGCCTGGCCAAACTAAAATTTGCCAGGGTCAAATTATTGGCCTGCACCAAGCAAAGAAAACAACTAAATAAATTTTTTATTACTTGAATCTGGTTAAAAAATACTGTTTAAAAAAATACAATAAATTAATTTTAGGTATGAATGTATTAGTCGTGAAAAATGCTTTTACATTTCTTTCTGAAAATAAATCATCTACTATACTTTATACATCAGACAAGTTATTTTTCCGACAATTGACTGATAGATTGTTTCACTGTATCATGATTCAGTGAGTCAGGAGTTCATGTACACTTATGTTGAATATAAACAGCTTGGAAAATTCCCCCCCCCCCCAAAAAAAAAGGTCTTTGTTTTAGAAGCTTCAGATAGGCTAACTAATACAGTATTATTTGAGTCAGTTGGATGCATACCTGTGAAAGGATTTAAAGGACTACCATCAAATTCTTTGTTTGTCATCATGGGAAAATCTAAATAAATCAGCCAAAACCTCAGAAAAAAATTGTGGATTTCCACACGTCTGGTTCAACCTTGGGAGTATTTTCCAAATGTCTGCAAGTACCACTTTCATCCCTACAAACAATACACAACATATGAACACCATGGGACCACACATCCATCATACCTCTCAGGAAGGAGACATGTTCTGTCTCCTAGAGATGAATGTACTTTGGTATGAAAAGTACAAATCAATCAACAGCACAGAACCTTGTCGTGACACTGGAGAATACGGGGAAAAAAGTGTCCACAGTAAATCAAGACTGATATCGACATAACTTGAGAGGCTGCTCAGCAAAGTAACTGCTCCAAAACTTCCATAAAAAAGACCCAGACTATTCAATTCAATTCAATTCAGTTTTATTTGTATAGCGCTTTTAACAATTGACATTGTCTCAAAACAGCTTTACACAAAAGAATTATTTAAGTTTGTATGGAATGTGAATGTGTATGAATCAAAATGTTCAGATATTCCCTGGTGAGCAAGCCCGAGGGCGACAGTGGCAAGGAAAAACTCCCTGAGATGGTAATAGGAAGAAACCTTGAGAGGAACCAGACTCGACAGGGAACCCATCCTCATCTGGGTGAAACAGATAGCAGGAAATGATCTGCATTTATACAGTGTGTTAGGTGGCAGGAAGTTCAGCTATAATAGTTGATGTTAATTGATGTTATAATAGTTGATGTAAAATGGAGTCCAGTAGTTATTGGAGACTCAGATAGACTTGTAGAAAGTTCCAGTCCTGAACTATCGAATTGTCAAGTCCTCAGAGAAACAGCTGACAACACCAGTCGAGGCCAGAACCATCTTCTAAGTAGATAGAATCATCCCCAGACACCAGGCACATCCTAAAGAGACACACGGGGCATCCATGCGATGAGACCTCCAACCAGAAACCGGGCACCAGGATGGATCAGACAGGTCCGGAGGGCAGAGGGAGTCTGGATCACTGGCAGCTCAGGAACCACATGTGTAGCTCGACAGAGAGAGAGAAAGAGTGAAAGGGGGAGACAGGGGGAGAGAGGAAAGAGAAAGAGGGGGAGGAAGAGAAGAGGAGGAGAGATTGCAATTAGGTATGGTCACAGTCACAATGTCTAATGTGAATGTATATTTACTGTAGAGTGCAAGCAGGGACTCCGGCAGGACTAACTATGACAGCATAACTAAAAGGGAGAGCCAGAAGGAAACACAAACATGAGGGCTCCCTGAGATGTAAAGCAAACAATCACCTCACCGTCAACAAACCTGAGTGATCAAATGAGACTGAGGAAGACAGCATCTAAAACATACCAGTTCACCATAATACTCTACGTCCATGAGTCCCCCAGATCTGCTCCTTTACCTTATGGCAAATCTATTTATAAAAATGCTTGGCTAAATAAATAGGTTTTTAGCCTAGACTTAAACACTGAGACTGTGTCTGAGTCCCGAACCCTATTTGGAAGACTATTCCATAATTTTGGGGCTTTGTAAGAAAAAGCTCTGCCCCCAGCTGTAGTTTTCATAATACGCGGTACTGATAAGCAGCCTGCATCCTTTGACCGAAGTAGGCGTGGCGGATCGTAAGACACTAGCAGTTCGCTTAGATACTGCGGGGCGAGACCATTTAATGCCTTATATGTCAAGAGTAGTATTTTAAAATCAATGCGAAATTTCACAGGGAGCCAATGCAGTGAAGATAGGATAGGGGTGATGTGCTCATATCTTCTGGTTCTAGTGAGGACCCTCGCTGCTGCATTCTGGACTAGCTGAAGCTTGTTTATGCACCTAACTGAACAACCAGACAGTAAGGCATTACAATAGTCCAACCTAGAAGTGATAAAAGCATGAACTAGTTTTTCTGCATCGTTTAGCGACAATATATTTCTTATTTTGGCGATATTTCTGAGGTGAAAGAATGCTATCCTGGTGATATTATCTACATGAGCTTCAAATGAAAGGCTGGAATCTATAATCACGCCGAGGTCTTTTACTGTTGCACTTGACGGAACAGAAAGGCCATCTAAATTTACGGTGTGATCTAAGATTTTACTTCTAGCTATATGCGGTCCTATGACTAGAACTTCTGTCTTATCCGGATTAAGCAGAAGGAAGTTAATTAGCATCCAATTTCTTATGTCCTGCACACATTGCTCAACTTTAGTAAGATGGTTTTTCTCATCAGGTTTTGTTGAGACGTACTGTATAGCTGTGTGTCGTCAGCATAACAATGAAAACTAATACCATGCTTACGGATTATGTTGCCCAGAGGAAGCATGTAAAGGGAAAAAAGCAGTGGGCCTAAAACTGAACCCTGCGGAACGCCAAACTCCACTAGAGAACATGCAGAATAATCACCATTTAAGTCTACATACTGATAACGATCGGTCAAATAGGATCTGAGCCAGGAGAGGGCTGTACCCTTAATTCCTACTACATTTTCTAATCTGTGAAGAAGAATAGCATGATCAATAGTGTCAAAAGCTGCACTGAGGCCGAGTAATACAAGCATAGTTACACAACCCTGATCAGAGGCCAATAGGAGGTCATATACTACTTTAACGAGTGCTGTTTCTGTGCTGTGATGAGGCCTAAATCCTGACTGATACAGTTCATGTATGCCATTTCTATGTAGATATGAGCATAGCTGCTCCGCTACTATCTTTTCCAGAATCTTAGAGATAAAGGGGAGGTTTGATATTGGCCTGTAATTGGACAGCTGACAGGGGTCGAGGTCAGGTTTCTTAATTATTGGTTTAATAACTGCTACTTTAAAAGATTTTGGAACATAACCAATGCTGAGTGAGGAATTAATTATTCTCAACAGCGGTTCTGTTATTGCTGGTACTATCTGTTTAAGAAAATGTGTCGGTATAGGATCTAATATACAGGTTGATGAATTTGCAGAAGAGATGAGTGAAATTAGTTCATTCTCTTCAAGAGGAGTAAAGTATTCTAGGTTTGAATCTGACATGGCTAGGTTAACATCTGTATCAATTACATTGTTTGGTTTCAAAGCCTCAATTTTATGCCTGATATTTACAATTTTATTATTAAAAAAGTTCATGAAGTCCTCACTATTGCATGATGTTGTTGTGGAGATTTCTGTAGTGGTCTTATTTCTGGTTAATTTGGCTACGGTATTAAATAAAAATCTAGACTACGGTTTGCATCTGCACGTGTAGACAATGAGTTTACTTGATAGAGAAATATCCTCAGGACTGATGAACCTAGATTTTTAACTGTATGGACATAATGGCCATCGTTATTTTTGGAGGAGATTAAGGGAGGCTTGCGAGCTGAAGAACACCATCCCAACTGTGGCAGAACAGAAAAAGCATATGTGAGCAAGAATGAACACCACCAGGACTGTCAGGAGGAATGGGCTAAAATTTGAGTAACTCGCTGTAAGAAGCTTGTGAAACATTTAACCCAAGTTCAACTATTTAAAGGCAATGCCACCAAATACTAACTAAGTGTACTAAAAACATCCTTTTGCTCACTGTATTTTATAGATTTTTCTCACACCCGACATTATAGTCCATTTATGGACATTATGCATTTGTACATTCATCCTGGACATTTCTAGACAATTATACTTAATTTTATTTTGCACACTTCTGGTCATTTAATTTAATTTTTGCATACTTTCTAGACATTTATATCCATTTAATTTTGCATACTTTTGCACATTTTCCATATTTTCCATATTTGTACAGCCATTATTGTGTATATTTTGTACACCTAAGTTTTTTTATATTATTTTTTTATATCCCATATTTTATATTTTGTTCATTTTCTTTGCAGTTTTTCTATATTCTAGAAAGAAGGTTTTTATATTTTATTTTTTATTATATTCCCTCATGTCATGCACACTCAGCCGCGACCGGCACTAGGACCCGGAAGTAAGACGGTCGCGAACCTGAAAGCATAAAAGGAAACAAGATGGCGCCGCACATCGCTCTGTCATTGAGTTATGCCCAGGTCTTTTCGGAATCGTTCCTGTATATGTGAGTACTCACTTTCTTGGCTATACTTTCAGACTGAGTGTATGTTTATAGGACTAGGGTTAGATTGTGTCTTTCCTTTGCTCATTTACTGTGAGAGTCCTTATAGCAAATCGCGTGATTATCCTGCCCGCTCGTGTCTATCCGCGTTTGGGTTTACCATTCATGCTACAGGGCTAACTGCTAAAGCTATCATCTTTCTGGTCATCCCGGTTAGTTCGTGACAGAGCGATCATCTTTCTGGTCATCCCGGTTAGTTCGTGACACCTCATTTATTTTTATTTCTTTTGATAATTTAAATTTTAGGGTCACGGGCAGGCATATAAGCATTTTGTACTGTGTATTACTGTATACAGTATGTGAAATAAAATTTTAGTGTTTGAATTTGTACATACACTTATGACTTATGAGAATGTGATGAAAGAAATAATCTACTATTATTTGGACATTTCACTTTCTTAAAGTAAAGTAATGATCCTAACTGACCTAAAACAATGAATGATTATTAATTCATTCATTGTCTATAACACTTATCCTATACAGGGTCATGTAGATTAGGAGCCTATCCCAGGAGACTTGCACATTGTGGGCATGGCAGGACACACACTGTGGGCAATTAATCTAATCTTCATATCTTTGGACTGCGGGAGGAAAGCAGAGTACCTGATAGAAACCCACCAAGCACAAGGAGAACATGCAAAAAGCTGAGTTTATATTTATTTGTCAAAAGTGAAAGAAAATAATAATAAACATATATCAAAAACATATTAAAACATATATACTATTGTGATTCTAATATAAAAAGACTAAACCACATAAGCTTTAAAGAAGGACTGGAAACAGTAAGTCAGAAACAATTCAGAAGAATGAACTCTCACGGAAGAAAGATAAATTGGACGTGTAAGAGATCAGTTAAAGCAAACACCTGACAGAAAAAGAGCAAAATGGAAGTGCTGGATCAATATTTACAGTGTAACGTAACAGGGCTGCATTTTCAGAGTGCTGACAGCGGCAAGTCGGCACCTTAACCCCCCTCTACCACGCTAATTAAGCTAAGCACAAATTAGTTTAATATGCACAAGATGTCTAGACTCATTAAACATGAGACCTTGTGTTGGGAGGAGCTCTGAATAGGGAGAGAGAGAGAGAGAGAGAGAGAAGGAGAGACAAGAGACAGAAAAGAAAAGAGTAAATCAAACAAGTGAGGGGGAAAGGAAGAAAGGAAGGAAAACATCATTAGGGAAAGAAGAATTAAAAAAGAAACCAAATATACTCGATAGAAACCAAAGCATTGTGAAAATGAGAAAGACAGACAGTAAGAAGGAAAATGATGCTAGCGAGGGAGTGAGAGTGATAGAGAGAGACTTTGTATAAAATAAAAGGAGGAGGAGAGCATTAGGAAAATAAGCAAGGAAGGAAATAGAATTAGGAAATGAGGAATAAAAATATAAAGCATTGTTGGTAGAAAAAACAAAACAATATTTTTTATATATATATATATATATATATATATATATATATATATATATATATATATATATATATATATATAAAGAAAATGATAAGGAAAATGATGCTAGAGAGAGAGAGAGAGAGAGAGAGAGATCACCAATTTAACAATCTTGCTGTCATTGTCAAGCTCTCACAGCCTCAAGAAGCTCTATACACATTTTCTCTTCCCTCCATTTGTGTGTGTGTGTGTGTGTGTGTTTGTGTGTGTGTGTGTGTGTGTGTGTGTGTGTGTGCGTGTAAGTGTGCATGTTTTTTTCTGGCTGCTGCTCCTGGACCCCTCATGAGAACATATGACAGAGTGCGTAGAAGAGGCCACCAATCTTACAGCCTCCCTCCTCACCATGCTCCCTGTCTCTCTCTCTCTCTCTATCTCTCTCTCTCTCGCTTTCTATCTGTCTCTCTCTTACACACACATACAGTACACACATTGAAATATCACATGACACCCCACATATCCGCACCCACCTTTGACGTACCGTACTGAGCGGTGAAAATACCATGCTCCAATTTTTTTTATCTACATCACGTACAAGACAACAAAGTCATCTCTCTCTCTCTCTCTCTCTCTCTCTCTCTCTCTCTCTCTGTCTGTCTGTCTCTCTCTGCTGCGAGAACAAAACCCAGGATGGTCAGAGAAAGTGTGAGAGAAGATGAAAGGAGAAACAATTCATATTATTTAATATTGTTATTTATTAAATAGATAGTTTTTTTTTATTTAGTACAAATGTTGGAATATATTATCATAATATATAGAGAAGAAACAGCAGATAAAGAATAAATCAAATCAATAAAAGGAGAAGTAAAGAAGAAAAAGTTAGATAATTTAAAGTCAGGGAAAGACTGAGCGGATACTTAAATACACATGCACGAGAGAGTGAGTGAGTGAGATAGAGTTAGAGCGTGCAAGAGAGAGAGAGAGAGAGCTCTGTCAGTAAATTACACCACCCCTTTTTTATAAGGTAGCGGGGCGAGACTGATCCCCCCCCCCCCTTTCCTCTCTGTGTGTCTCTGTGCGCTTTATTCTGATCATGGCTGAATTATTCAGCAGCCCATTAGGGTTGAAGAGAGTGAGTAAGTGTAAGAGAGAGAGAGGGGATGTGTTTATATTTAGTGATGTGTGTTGACTGTGTTGACAGCTCACTTTTGAGGCGCTGTTAACACTTCTGACAGGGGACGAGTCGACTACAATTAGTGGCTAAGAGAGGAGGGGGAGGATTCCTCTTCAAGCATCTCTCCCTCTTTTTCTCTCCCTCTCTCCCTCTTTTTCTTTCCCTCTCTCTCTCTCTCTCTCTTTCTCTCTCTCCCTTTGTGATTCATGGTCACAAAAGAATGAAAGGGTCTCATTTGGCTCTAATCGCTCGGTGAAATATATATTCTTTGAATGTCTCCTTGGCCTAAACAATTATCATCAAACACTCATCATTATGAAACATTAATTCAGATGTCACTTTATATCTGAGTCAGATTTAAGACCCGAGCATTTATACCACAGCGATGTAAAATTCTCAATTAATTGCAAAAACAGCAAGTTAGAGTATGAATCACAGCTGTATATTAATGCCTTGATTGATTCTTTAAAACCATTAACATTAAAGCCACCTAGGTGTTTTAGGTTCCCCTTGTGCTGCCGGGGTGGCTCTGGCCCATGGTGGCGTGACTGGATGGGACCTCTGGAAGTGTACTGTGGTCCTTGGCTCTCTGGATCGGGCTTGTTTGTCTAATGCAGTGGTTCTCAAAGTGTGGGGCGCGCCCCACTAGTGGGGTATACAGACATGATAGGTGGGGCGCAATGAACGGGAGGAAATTAGTGGAAAATAACAGGAAAAGTACCTATTCTAATTCATGCTTTTCTTTATTGATAATGAAGAGCGTACGCTCAAAACTAAACAATCACACACAAATAAATGGATCATTAATACAAGTAAATTGAATTGAAACCTGCGCGACCCACTGGGCAGCGCTGCGCGACGCTGACAGAAATAGACCGCGCCGACCATCAAAGTACATTTGGATGCGCGCGTACAAACCAGGCATGACAAGGCGGAAACAATAACAGTCCTGACATTTTAAATAAATTGATTTAAAATAAAAACACAGTGGGTCGCGCAGGTTCGTGATTCGATCCACCGGGCTGCGCAAATAAACCAGATCATCACTGCGCTATCCAGATAGTCGCGCTGCGCTGTATTTGCGCAGATATTTGGTTCAATGTGGTTCAATTTGGTTCATGTGACCGGGGGTGGTTGCACATTCTGATCATAAAAATAGAGTAATGAGGCTATTTTTAAAATGTAAGGAGTAGAAAGTACAGATAATTGCTTAAAAATGTAAGAAGTAGAAGTAAAAAGTCGGCTGAAAAATAATTACTCCAGTAAAGTATAGATACCCAAAATTTCTAATTAAGTAAGGTAACGAAGTATTTGTACTTCGTTACTTGACACCTCTGCACATGGTAAAATCTGAATCAGTGGACAGCAAAGCACAAATGGCTTCATTTAAAGTTGCATACAGAATTGGCCAGATCAAAAAAACTATTGCTGAGCAGCTAATAAACATGGGGTCAATTATGCAAAGATAAGTGACAACGTAAGCCTTTTATAACAATTGCACGTGTATTTTATCTATTTTGAACTTGGTGTTGTTTGATCTTATTGGTTTAGAAATTGATATTTCAATAAACAGTAAACTTGGCCCATTTCATTATTATTTAGTTGACAAGTGGGGCTTGAAAATTCGCTCACCCCCTTAAGTGGGGAATGACAGAAAAAGTTTGAGAACCACTGGTCTAATGCATTCCATGATCGGTGTATCTATTAAACCAGCTGAACACTGGGACTAAAAATGCAATCACTGATGTCATTATTTATTTATTTAGTTAGTTAGTTAGTTAGGTAGGTAGGTAGGTAGGTACTGTACAGTAGGTAGTTTTTTCCATAGTGCTAACCACTATGTCACCTAAAAAAAAAAAAAAAACAGTGGAAAACAAAAATAGAGAAATGAAGAAAAAGCAGGAGAGTGGTGGAAAATTGCAGTGGTAAAAAAGAACAAAATGAAAAGAAACCTGAGAGAAAGATGAGAGACATAGCTAAAAGCTTTGCTTATTGTTTCTTTTAATTAAAAAAAGGCTGATAAAACTAGTTTATCAATTATATAACATAAGTGATAACAGACTCTATCTTGACTAGATTAAATGTAACTCTAAACTTTAAAAGTGCATGATGTGTTATTTGGTAACAATTTAAACATTGTAATTGATGATAATCCCTGTGGTATAGGTGGAATAACACACTCTGGATCATGCGGTTATACCTAAATAACACACTTCACACTATCGCATAATCTCTGTAAATGTTAATCCTTGCATAATAGCAAATTACAGGTTTAATGCTTGTTTAAATGCTTTATTGTTTCCGTAGTAACATCTCTTTTATAGAGACTGGTATTATAGAAGGAGAAGTAAGGTATCCATCAGAAAGAAAGAAAAAAACTCAGGACAGATGAGGCGATTTTTTTTATTTTATTAGAAATGCATTGTTTATTATACATGTGTTGTGTTTAAATATGTATCCTTTAGAAATAGTTTTAATATATTAAGTTTTTTTTTTCTTTTGATTCCACTGCATCAATGATATCAGTACTGTAAGATTTGAAACAACAACTTACTGTAAATGAGTCATGGCTAACCAACAAAATAATACCATGTTCAAAAAAATGTTCATCCCAAACCTCCACCACTGTATGATATTTTATTGTCTTCCAATCTTAGCATGTGCATGTGGGATCAGACAGTCAGAGATCTTTTCATTTCCTAGACAGAAAAAGCCCACCCACTCTATTCTGTGAACTGATAGTACCTTAGAGCCGAGACATCAATATTTAAAGAAAATGCATTCTCAGCTATAACACTCAGACCGAAGCAAGACGCACACTTTAAATCTCTTCATTTTAAGATTTAATTACAATGTATCTCCTTTTTTATTGACTAGGTAATAGGCAACTTTACTCTCTTACAAGATATTAATAAAATGCACTTGGAGAAAATGTTGAAGGTACTGCACAAGGGTTGTTCAGAATGTGCAGCTCGTGTAACAAGATATATAACTATTCTTTTATCTAATGGCTGACTTTAATCCTGGCATACCGTATTTATATTTGGTGTTCAAAAAGAATATGACTAATGCTGATAGTCTACAAATGCCAGACTTCTATGTGCACTGTGTGACAAGAATACAAGTTACTTGGATCTCCTGTACAGAAACTTAAATAAGTAGATTTTACTAGGGCAATTTCAAATATATAGTCTTTATAGGATAAAATGCAGGACAAGTAGCTAATAATTAGATAACATATTTAAACTTAAAGGAGCCAACGATTATAGTCTCCTGGTGATACTTATCTTTCCCTGAGAAACTTACAGGAAAGACTATGTTTAATGCATGAATGTAATTACAAATCATAAACTGATTCACACAAATGTTCACACCCAACGTGCATGCACATTTAACATATAACGACATGACACTTTCTCCCAACTACATTGTTGATATATCCTTGAACGATCATTTTCCTTATATAGGACCATTGGGTATTATTCTTTTACCAAACATTCTTTTCTCAGTGTACACAAAAGTAGAGTATGTGTCTCAGAAGGTTAAAAAATGACAATTTTTTATTCCATGACTTCTCCTTTTATACTTCTCAATGTGGTGTGTGGGTGATGACAGTGTGGGTGATGGACTGGCGCTGTCCCTTCAGCACCCACCCAGAAGGCTGGCAAGCAGCGAGATAGTGTTTGTGTGACTGTACCAATGGTACAATACTGAGACTGTTTCCCCACCCCCTAGCTCAAGCTAGCTGCCGGGCTTAGCATGTTCAACATTGAATTCCACAGAAAGAAAACCAGCATGTTTTTTGTGCAATATTTTCTTTAACTTCACCATACACTGCAAAGAGACCATGGTCTGTTACCTAAATAAACTGTCCTCCCTGTTAAATATTAGGATAGTTCTATGACCCGTTTTATTGCTATAGCTTCTCATTTTAATTCTGATCTTGTGTAGCTTTTATATATTGATATTGTGTCTATGATACAAACATACATTTGTCATAAAACATAAGTTTGTAATGAGCTCAATTCTATGTATTTAACTAGTTTAGCCCAAGAATTTACCTTTATTTACCATTATGTATTTCTGCGCTTAATCTAATTGTTGTTTACATGCATGAATCTTTTTTTTAACCCTTGAAAAGGGACATGCCTGAGCCCATTTCCAATGCATCTTTGTGGAAAACGGAAGGGATTTTCAAAGTCAGGCATACAGAGCACAAGAGGGTCATTGAAAGTTATTTCCAGGAAATGGTTGTATATTATATTTGTCCTTGATGTAGTTGTTTTTCGTTTTTTTAATGTGGAATAAGTCTTGCTAAAATTCTCATTGCTTGAATTTGGTTTTATTGACCACTCTGTGGGCCTTGAATCTTAGGAATCCTTCTTTAAATTGGTTTTCCACTTTTTGGAGGAAAACAAAGAAATTTTTTTTTGGAAAGTCCACCTGTGTTTTCTCTTGCCTGCCTGCTTTCTCCATTACAGGCACAAAATGCTACTAATATCCACCCAACTCCAGGAAAGTGCACATCTGTCACTTGGTGTGGGGCAGGTATACTTATGGACAGCTTTGTGTCACGCTCTCAGTGCCTTTGCGCTGATCAAGGACTTTTGATATTTCCTGATTTTGATCAGACCCTCATCACGTGGTCATGCTTTCCCACGCTGTCATCGCTCCTCCCGGACCGCCCCGCCGGCACACCGGTTTCTCATCTGGCGCTGATTTCATCCAGCTTATAAGGAAGCGCAGCGCGCTGCCTCGCGCTGGATTATTGTGTGTTTTTTTGGCCATAGTTTTCTCGCGTTTCTGTTTATGACTTTTCACGTTGCCGATCTCGCTTGTCTCTCGTTTTTTCCCCTCGCCTACTGATTTGGATTATTGCCATGCTTGGATTTAACGGCTTTGAACTTTCGCTTTCGTTTCTCGACCACGGCTCAGCTTCACGTTTTGGCTCGACGCCCTCGCTGACTGATCACACGGCTTTGATCTCTTGCTCTCCCCTCCTCGACTTCGACTCAGCTCCACGCTCACGGCGCGTCTCCCGCCCCCGCGGATTTCCCGGCGCGACACGCCCACTCTCATTCCTTCAAGCACAGTCAACGCCTCGTGCCTGCACCTGCATCTGGATTCACCTCCGCGAACTGACGAACATCGCAGGTCCCTGACAGAATAATACAGCCATACCATGGATCCAGCAGGATTAGACAGGATAAGACAGGCGTTGGAGAATCAAGGCGTTCTCCTTGGTAAACACCAGGAGGAGTTGGTCACCACCAGACAGACGTTCGCTGACGTCACCGCCCAAATGCAGCGCCTCCAGATGCCCACGGCACGGCCCACTCTCATGGACCTCCCGCGGGAGCCACGCCTGCCAGCCCCTCCTACTTACGGCGGAGAACCAGGTACATGTAGATCCTTCCTGTCCCAATGTTCTCAGATTTTTGAGCTTCAGGCCTCCACCTTCTCTTCTGAAAGATCCAGGGTAGCCTACATCATCACCCTTCTCACGGGTAGGGCCCGCGAGTGGGGCACGGCTCTCTGGGATGCACATGACCCATGTTGCGATAGTTTTTCGGAATTTTCTGGAGAGATGAAGAGGGTCTTTGACCGGTCTCACGTCGGCAGAGAGGCCGGAACCAAGCTACTACGCCTCCGCCAGGGGTCATGTTCCGCTTATGATCATGCCATCGAGTTTCGGGACCTTAGCTGCCTCCAGTGGATGGAATACTAGAGCCTTGGCCGACGTCTTCCTGGAGGGGCTGTCGGAGGCACTCAAGACGAGTTAATCTCCCGCGAACTCCCTTCGGACCTCACGAACTTATGGATCTCGCAGGGAGGATCGACTCGCGTCTTCGTTCGAGGCACCCTTTCCGGAGGTCACCCCACCCTCCCCCCTCCTCGCACGCGGAGTAATCGGGAGGACCCTACGCAGCTGGGCAGAACCCACATCTCCGATGAGGAGAGACGCCGCCGCCGCCTGGAGAGAGCTTGCTTCTACTGCGGGGACTCAGGCCACATGCTGAAGGACTGCCCACTAAAAGGGAGGCACCCCCTAGTTAGATTGGGAGCCCTAGAGGGCGCTCCTCCCGATAAACTCCCGGAACCCCGCCCACTGCTCTCTGTAATACTAGTTATCAACGGCCGACCTCACCCCATTCAGGCACTCATTGATTCCGGTTCCGATCGGAACCTCATCAGCTCCGCTACAGCCAAAGCGCTGCAGATCCCCTGCACTCCGCTGGACCATCCACTGTCCGTCCAAGCCCTAGATGGAAGCCCCCTTCCACCAATCACTCACAGAACCCTTCCACTCACTCTGAGAACATCTGGGAATCATTCTGAGAGGATCTGCCTCCTCGTCATCCGTAAGTCTCACGCCGCCCTGGTCCTCGGCCTTCCATGGCTAGCGCTTCACGGCCCCCAGATTGACTGGGTCAAACATGTGATCACGGGTTGGAGTCCCTCTTGTGCCACGTCATGCCTTCACTCTGCACTCCCTACACCCCCAATTACAGCCAAGAATGAAAACACCCCGGACATCTCTAACGTCCCCACTTATTATCACGATCTCCAGCAGGTTTTCAGCAAAACCCAAGCCATGTTGCTTCCTCCTCATCGTCCATACGACTGTGCCATCGACCTTCTCCCAGGCACCTCCCCGCCCAAAGGCCGACTGTACTCCTTGTCTCGCCAAGAGAGAGAATCCATGAACACCTACATCACAGAGGCCCTCGCCGCCGGAATCATCCGCCCATCCTCCTCCCCTGCTGGGGCAGGTTTCTTCTTCGTGAAGAAGAAAGACGGGTCCCTTCGCCCATGTATCGATTACAGGGGCCTCAACGAGATCACCGTCAGGAACCGCTACCCACTTCCACTCATGGCGACCGCCTTCGAGCTACTCCAGGGGGCCGACACGTTCACGAAACTCGACCTGCGAAACGCTTATCACCTTGTCCGCATTCGCGAGGGAGATGAGTGGAAAACAGCCTTTAACACCTCTACGGGACATTACGAATATCTGGTGGTCCCTTTTGGTCTCACCAACGCCCCCGCCGTCTTCCAATCCCTAATTAATGATGTCCTCCGCGACTTCCTCAATTCGTTTGTTTTCGTTTACCTGGACGACATTTAAATTTTCTCTCAAGGATTGGAGGAACACCGTCACCATGTTCGTCAGGTTCTCTAGAGGCTCTTGGAGAACAAACTCTATGTCAAGGCGGAGAAGTGTGAGTTTCACACATCCTCCACCACCTTCCTGGGATTTGTCGTCTCCCCGTCCATGCTGGAGATGGAACACCCAAAGTCCAGGCTGTCTCTAGCTGGCCCATACCAGCCTCGCGGCGAGACCTCCAACGGTTTCTGGGGTTTGCCAACTTCTACCGACGCTTCATACGAGGATACAGCTCCGTTGCCGCCCCCCTGACCTCGCTAACCTCCCCCAAGACCCGGTTCTGCTGGAATAAGGAAGCCGACCAAGCCTTCAATGATCTTAAGGAAAGATTCACCTCTGCCCCCATCCTCACTATTCCTGATCCATCTCAGCAGTTTGTGGTGGAGGTCGACGCCTCCAATACCGGGGTGGGTGGCATCCTCTCTCAAAGGTCCACCCAGGACAACAAGATGCACCCATGCGCATTCTACTCCCGTCGTCTAACCCCAGCTGAGAAAAACTATGACGTGGGAGACCGAGAACTCTTGGCCATCAAGCTAGCCCTGGACGAGTGGAGACACTGGCTAGAGGGGACTGAGCTTCCATTTATAGTGTGGACCGACCATAGAAACCTGGAGTATCTGCGCACTGCCAAGAGACTCAATGGTCGTCAGGCTAGGTGGTCATTATTTTTCTTCAGGTTTAACTTTACCCTGTCCTACCGGCCAGGCTCAAGGAATTCTAAGCCGGACGCCCTCTCCCGCCAGTTTTCCCCCTCCCAGGAGCCTACGTTGTATGACACTATCCTCCCGTCCCACTGCCTCGTCGCCGCCATGGAACTGGACATAGAAAGCAAGGTTCAGCAGGCCCTGGCCCAGGAGGCCGGACCTAGCGAAGTTCCACCTAACCGTCTCTTCGTTCCCTTCGTGCACCTGGTGCCTCTTCCTAAGCTGCCATCTGCCAAGGAGACCGCGGAACTACTCATTCTCAATGTATTTCATCTCCATGGCCTCCCCACAGACATTGTGTCGGACCGGGGTCCTCAGTTCACCTCTCGGTTTTGGGGCGCATTCTGCAGGCTCGTCGGGGCTACTCCCAGCCTATCGTCAGGTTTCCACCCCCAGTCCAATGGGCAAACAGAACGAATGAACCAAGCACTAGAGGTTTCCCTCCGCTGCATGACGACCCGGGACTCCACCACCTGGAGCAAGTTTCTCCCTTGGGTCGAATATGCCCACAACTCTCTGCCCTCCTCGTCGACAGGCTTGTCCCCGTTCCAGTGCTGCTTAGGCTACCAACCTCCACTCTTCCCAGTCCAAGAATTAGAGGTGGAGACTCCGTCAGCTCAACACTTCGTCCGCCGCTGCAGACAAACGTGGTTACGTGCTAGGCGAACTCTGACACGAGCCATCTCCTCTTACAAGAGACAGGCGGACCGCCACCGCACCAAGGCTCCCAGATACCGGGTGGGAGATCGAGTCATGCTCGCCACAAAGGACATTCCATTGAAGACACTTCCACGCAAGCTCTCTCCCCATTTTATCGGACCCTTCGCAATAACCAGGATAATCAACCCGTGCGCTGTCCGTCTCCTACTCCCATCGTCTATGCGACGCATCCACCCCACCTTCCATGTGTCCCAGCTACGACGCATCGTAAACTGTACTCTAAGTGTACCCTCATCACGTGGTCATGCTTTCCCACGCTGTCATCGCTCCTCCCGGGCCGCCCCGCCGGCACACCGGTTTCTCATCTGGCGCTGATTTCATCCAGCTTATAAGGAAGCTCAGCGCGCTGCCTCGCGCTGGATTATTGTGTGTTTTTTTGGCCATAGTTTTCTCGCGTTTCTGTTCATGACTTTTCACGTTGCCGATCTCGCTTGTCTCTCGTTTTTCCCCTCGCCTCCCGATTTGGATTATTGCCACGCTTGGATTTAACGGCTTTGAACTTTCGCTTTCGTTTCTCGACCACGGCTCAGCTTCACGTTTTGGCTCGACGCCCTCGCTGACTGATCACACGGCTTTGATCTCTTGCTCTCCCCTCCTCGACTTCGACTCAGCTCCACGCTCACAGCGCGTCTCCCGCCCCCGCGGATTTCCCGGCGCGACACGCCCACTGTCATTCCTTCAAGCACAGTCAACGCCTCGTGCCTGCACCTGCATCTGGATTCACCTCCGCGAACTGACGAACATCGCAGCTCCCTGACACTTTGTTTTACTTTGCCTGGAGTTTTAGCACCCTGTGGCCAATGTGGAATCCCAGGTACTATGCCTCTTTGCCCCAGGTGGTGTTTACGAGTTCAATGTAAGCCCAGCACAGCAAAGATCTTTTGAGCACCAATAGATAATTTATCTGCACCCCATGAAGGCCAAATGGGACAACCAGGTACGGTCCATTGTCCATTGGCAATGTCTATTATTGATGCTTTCAATTTGTCTTCATGAAGGAGTTTTTTTTTTTGTTTTTTTTCATCAAGTCCAGCATAGAAACGAAGCATGCTTTCAAGTACTCCATCAAGTCATCTACCCTGGGTAGCAGGTTACTGGCAAATTTTTTAATCTGATTCCGGTGGTTTAAAAATCATTACAATGCCTGAGGCTGTCATCATGCCTAGGCATGACAACGATGACAACGATGGGGCGTAACCAGGAACTGGTGGATTATTTGGTGATACCTGCATCTCCTTCACTTCTTCCTCTTCAGTATGGGGATGGTTATTGTAAAATATATCCCTGAACTGTTTTGTAAAATTTATGGTTCCTAGGTCATGTCCTTTGGCGTCCCCCTCTGTATGGAGACTGGCTCAGGGTACATCAAGGCATAGCCAATGATGATTAAAATATACTAATACCAGTGAATGTCTCGGGTTACTTTGCTATAAATAAATAGGGGTTCCTCTTCCATTGATTTGTCTGAACAGACGTCTGGTCACGTAGGCAGTGCGGCATTGAGACGCAGCATCTTGTTCCCGCCTTTTCAGGGAACAGGGTTACAGCAAAGTAACCCGAGACGTTCCCTTTCAAAGGCTACACTCTGTGCTGCGTGAAAATGCTATGGCAACGAGAGTACTAATGTCGCCGCATTGCAAGTGTCTGGACCCCCAAGGTTGTGTAGCGGAGGACAGAAGGCTTCATAAACAATGGGGAACTTTCAAAAGATAGTTGAGTGAGGATGCAGTTACGTACGTCCTGAGAGTACTAGGGCACAAGCCCGAGGACAACTTTTCCTGCAGAAACTCCAGCACTGAAACAATTCGGCAGTGGACTAGGTCTACCTGCTTCGCACACACTTGCTGCAGGGGAATACCTCTTGCTAGTGGAATAGATGAGGCAATCCCCCTGGTTGAATGAGCCCTGATTCCTAGAGGCGAAGTGAGACCACGCGCCTCATAGGAGAGGGCAATTGCATCTCTCATCCAGTGTAGTGGCGGCTTGCTTATTCATGCACCAACTTTAAATACGTTCCATTTGAGGGCATAAGCTCTTTGAAGGTTCCAAAGCTCGGGCCGGGAATGAAATATCGTCCCCTGTGCCTGAGGCAGAAGATCCCACCTCATTGGAATCACCCATGGTGAGCCGTTGAAGAGGGATACTAGATCCAGAGTCAGAGAGTAGCAAAGGGGACATTTGCAGATCTTGAGAGGCAAAGAGGTCCACCTCTGCTACATGAAATCTCTCACAGATTGACTGACTACTTCGGGGTGGGGTTTCCATTCCCCGTGTGTCAGAGATTGACTGGACTGTACAACTGCTCTCAAATTCATATGCCCTGGAATGTAAATCGCCCTGAGGGACAGGAACCTCGCTAGCTATTTAGCTGCGTGAGCACAGTCTGCACTGGCGATTAATATATGAGACTGCCATAGTGTTGTCCCCCCGCACTAGGACATGGTAGCCTCTCAACTGCTGGAGGAAGTGCTTTAGGGCCAGAAATAGAGCCATCATTTTGAGTCAATTGATGTGCCGCGCGAGAAGATGGCCTCTCCAGCTCCCTTGGGCTGGACGGTCATCTAAGATCGCACCCCAGCCCATGAGGGAAGTGTCTGTCGTTAGCATCTGCGACGACAAGATGAACTTAGAGTGGGACCCAGAGTCAGAAACCGGGGTCTGAACCACATAGGAAGGGTACAAAGCAACTGGCGCATAACCCTTATTGGGGATTGCCCCTAGAGAGAAATCCCCTGTCTTAGCCACAACTGAAATGCTCTCATGTGCTCAAGGCCCAAAGGTGTCACTGTGGATACAGCTGCCATGAAAGCTAAGATCTCTGAAAGTGATGGTCACTTTCTGGTCTAGCTTGATCTCTTTGAGGGTGTTGAGAATGGATTCGACACGAGTGGGAGACAACTGTGACCGCTTACAATCGAATCCCATGTGACACCCATATCCTCATAACAGGAAAGAGCACGCTTTCGTGGCGTTGGGTCTCAATCCTCAGAAACAAAGATGAGCTAGGACGACATGCTGATGTCGAAGCGCTAGCTAATGAGACAGGGCCAGCCTGTAATTCAAATACGGATGCCCTGGTGTCGTAAGAGCCAGAACTACATCTATGCATTTTATATATGTGCGGGTGAGAGAGCTAGACCAAATGGAAGGACCCGGATACTGGTAAGCTTCGCCCCCGAAAGCGAACCTCAGCAACCTCCTGTGTTGTGGCAATATTTCTACATGAAAGTAAGCGTCCTTCAATCAATTATCACAAATCAATCGCTTGGTAGGATTTGAGAGTAATCACTTTGACAGTCAACATTTTGAAGCTGTATTTATTCATTTTAGATAGCAGTACAGCCCGCAAAATCTAAAAATTGGACGCAGCCCCCCATTCCTCTTGGGAACCAAGAAATACCGATTGTAGTAGCCTGACTCAATGTCTGGTAGGGGAACATGTTCCATGGCCCCACACTGAATGTTCCCAGCAACTTCTATCAGCAGATGTGCACTTTCTGGTTTCATGGAAGTGGAGACCATGCCATTGAAACGTGGACGGTGATGTGAGAACTGAATCCTGTAGTTTCTCTCTACAGCGCTTAGTACCCAAGGAGATATACTTGGCAGTAGCTTCCATGCTGCCAGTTTCTCAGAAAGGGCAAAAGTCTCGGCGGCTTGGTTAAACGGGGGGATGTTAGATGTTCTGCATAATAAGAATGGCAGGTAGGAACCAAAGAACTAACACTTTATTGGAGACTGTTGTTGCCCGAAACACCAGTGGTGGCGGAGCAAAACACAGACCTCCTGGGGGTGTCAGGGAGAACACTTCATTCTTGAATGGAATTATGCGTGCCTCTCCCCATTGGGGGGCCACCCCCATGGTCCTGGGCACATGAATCTCAGGGCTTCTTTGTGAAGATGCCAATATGCCAGTCTGACCTCTTTTGAGGTGGATTGTGAGGCGCATCGCACCCCAATCTTTACGAGGGGGTGAGCGGCTCAAGAATACTCTCCTTGTGTTTCACGCCTCGCAAGAGTCAGACCCGGTCGAGACAGTCCCGACTCTTGAGCACAATGGGGAAGGAATTTCCCGAAGGCTTGTTTATATAACTTCGCCTCATGAACCTAGACAGGAATGTCACGATCCTTATCCTTGATGCGGCTGAGATTCAGCCACAAGTGCCTCCCCGCGAAAACCATTGCAGCCATAAAACGGCCGATAACCCGAGCCGTCTGTTTGTTGCACGCAGAGACATGTCTGTGGCCCGGCGTAATTCCAATACACCCTATCTGAAGAGCCCCGCCATTGCTCAAGTCTCTCAGCAGGTCAGCCTGGTAGGCCTGCAAACCCGCCATGGTGTGCAAAGGAGCAGCCACCTGACCTGCTGCCTGAAAAGCTTTTCCATCCAGGGAAGATGAAAGTCTACACAGCTTGAAAGGAAGTATTAGCTTTTAAGGAAGGATGATGTCCCAGGAGAGAGATAACCTGGAAGCGTCTCTTCTATCTGGGCGTCATCATATAACTCCGCGCTTCCACATCAACTATATTTAAACAAATAAATAAGTTGATTAATACAGCTTACTCCATGAAAGGGTTAACTTATATGGAGATAGCTAAGAGGGGGGAGAGAGCGTCGTTGAGGCTCTGCCCCCCGGCCACCCGACAGGAACTGCCGTGTAATGTTTTCCAAGTGCTTGGAGGCTGTTTATCCTTGCCCATTCACTAGAAGCGCAGGGCACGCTTTAGAGCGGACAGAGGAATTTCCTGATCCAACGAGGAAGTAAGATATAGGAGGTTTTAACTCCAACTCTCACAGCTCTGCCGGATCCATTTTAAGCCCCAAAAATGCGCCACGGCCCGAAGCTTCTCAAGGAAGGTGCTGCGCGGGCACTTTAATCAAAGCAGTAAAGTGTAGAGATTGCCATCCGATATGGATTATCACATAGGAGGGACAACTCGTTTAAAACTCTGCCATAACAGTGAGTTAAACACTTCTTATTTTGCTGGTTTAAACACAGAAACGCTCAACACAACTAGGTGAAGACAAAGAATCTGTGGAATGTTTCCAGTTCACCCCTATTTATAACCTGCAGGTGCGTCTCATCAGATGACATCACCCGACCGAGGTTATAAAAGCCAAAATTTGGCGTGTTTGGTACACACATGCTTCACAACCGCAACCATAGCGTTTTCACTCAGCATCGAGTGTAGGCTTTGAAAGGGAACTGGAGTGAGATGAGTAGGATTTGTATACGGGCACAGTAAACAAAGTATGACTTTAGCCTCTATGCCTGACCATGAAACCAGTCTTAAAAAACTCTTCTGGTATGTTCTTTATGATGTGGATATGGGGCCAGTAAAAGGGAAGTCCATTTTGTATTAGGAAGAATGAGGCTGGTTGAGGGTAACCAGTACCTTGGTTCAACCTGCAGTAACAGTATAGACAAGAACAGAGGGATAGGCCAAGGGAATTTTACTACCCATATTGAGTAGAACAATTATGGGGCTTCAGTGTGGCCTACATCCCACCAGAACGTTGTACTTGCCCTGAACACCTCCCTCGAAATGGCTTCTCTGTGACTGAATGGTTGTTTATGAGTCAGCTGGAACACCAAGCCTCTTGGTCTTGGATGTTCAGGATTGCCAGCACACATATTTAAGGGCCTTCATCTTTGCCTCACTGGAATTTGGAGCTTTTTGTCCCTACCACCATTTCAAACCTTCAAGTGTTAAAGCTCTCAATAATTAATTCAGGGAAATGCTTTGTTGCCACATTGTTGTTGGGATTTTTCATGACGCTTTAGTATCATACATGAAAGTCAGCAATGGAGTTAATAGTAGAAAGCCCAAAGCAGGTACGGATTGCTGCCTTTAGCTTGTCACCTGCCACCGGCCAAGTTTTGTGCCCCTAAAAGGTCAAAGGTCTGACGGCTGTCAAAGGTCTGATGGCAGCTGCTTGGCTAAGAGCTCCTGGGTCATAGCCTGTAGGCTCCTGGCAATCTCCTGAGTGACCACCTGCTGCTGGCAGAGACAGAGATTACTTTGCATAAGAAGAATTTGTTCTTGAACACCTGCAGAATGATGAAATACTTAACTAAAAATCTGAAATATTGTTAGATACAGTACATGCTACAGTTTTGAGTAATGGACCATGTTGAATATTGAAGTGGTGGCTTCAGTCGTAGGTTTATGGTTCAAAGGTTATGCTTTTAACTCAAAAGGTTACTTTTTGTGACTGTAACACATTGTGACCTATCAATTTATTTGATATATCAATTTAATGTGAAAAGCCTTTTGATAATATTATGCAGTACGAAACCATGGTGCATTGTGGTAGTTATGATCTGCTTACATATTTCTAAGGACTCCTGACTAGAGCTGAAGATCTTTGCCCGAACCCGAATTAATATAATTTTACACGGGCTTGGGCCGGGCTCGGGCTTGTGATGCGTTTTGATTAGCACGAGAGAAATGCGAAAATGGATGCTGAGGAGGTTTTTTATTTTTTGTGCCAACTTCCAAGATGCCTTAGCCTATACGTTAGTCATAAATAAACAGTGGCGGTTTTAGGTATGGGCGAACTGGGAAGCCGCCCAGGGCGGCATTTTTTCATGTCACGTGGGGGGCGGCACACGAACCTGGAGGAAAATAATAATAATGTGTGCCGCTAAGCGATTTACTATTATGTTTGATACCTGCGCTGCGCCCGCGCCGCCCCTGCTGCTAAAGGAGCCGCACAGAAGCTGTGCGAGCCGAGCGGATAGGCGATGATGGGGGGTCTCGCCGGCGGAGCAATTAAGTGTAGAACCTCCACTGTAAATAAATTATGTTAAAACATGTATAAATTACTCATTCTTGACCAAAGGCAAAAGAGAGCTGTGCGCTTGCTGAGCTGTGCCCTTGCGCACGTTTGAATAATGTCGAGCTGTAAATGAGTTCAGGCTTTTAAAAGGCTGTCAATCAAAATGTATTTGTCGTGATCGGGCCGAAATCTGTCGAGCTCGGGCCCATTCGGGCCTAACTTTTAAGGCCCGATTACAGCTCTACTCCTGACCATACAATTATTTTATGCAGTTTCAGCTTATGCGATGTACAACAGGTTGTCATGGTATTAAGTAAACCTACCATGTGGTTCATCTTGTCAGTCTACAATTTATTTATTTAATTAATCTGTTTCCCTGGGTCAGTCCACCACTATCATATCCACTGCTAACCAGATATTACTTGGACCTTTCAATATTCTTATATTATGGATGCATTTAGTATTAAAATGGCAGAATTTAAATATTACATCTAAATCAGTTTATAATTATTGTATTGTAAATAAGACTGTAATTGTCTATTTATTCTAATTTCTCCTTTCAATATTATAAAACAAAGTAAGTTATTTAAATCAACGAGTCTGGATCCATACTAAGGTACAATGATATACTGATGGCAAACATTTTACACTTTATTTATTTATTATTTAAATTGTAATATTTTTCAAGGCTGCTGGTGCCCATGGCATGCATTTTGTCAGCATCCACTGATTAAGTGAAGGTCTTGTATAAATAAATACACTATACTGTGAGACACCTAATGTGCAAAGAGCTTCATGGTAACATTTCATGTTAGCCGAATAAAGAATACGAGTCCCCCATTGCAGTGCTGTTCATCAGTTCATTTATAGATATCGATTTTATTCACCAAGGTCTAACAACTGGAGAGCCTGCCAGGAACTACAAGATACAAAGCCAACTTAAGATTCAAGAAGAAGATCCAAGCTGTTGTTTTGACCTGAGACCCAAGACCTAGAGTTGAGGCCTGTCAGAAAACCATACACATATTCCATGTTGAGTGAACCCAGTGAGTCAAACTCTGTGGTTAGTTTTCATTACTGCATTTTCTATACTGCATATTATTGATTATACAATATTGGTACACTTCAAACACAACTATGTAAAGGTTCTTGAAACCTTTTATTCAATTATATAAATCTACAGCGCAGGCGGCGCGGTGGTGTAGTGGTTAGCACTGTCGCCTTGCACCTCCAGGGTCTGGGTTCGATTCCCCGGCCAGGCTCGATTCCCGTCTCTGTGTGCATGGAGTTTGCATGTTCTCCCCGTGCTTGGTGGGTTTCCTCCGGGTACTCCGGTTTCCTCCCACAGTCCAAAGATATGCAGGTTAGGCTAATAGGTGTTCCTAAATTGCCCGTAGTGTGTGATTGGGTGTGTGAGTGTATGTATGTGTGTGTGCCCTGCGATGGATTGGCACCCTGTCCAGGGTGTACCCCGCCTAGTGCCCGAAGTCTCCTGGGATAGGCTCCAGGTCCCCCGCGACCCTGAACACAGGATTAAGCGGTATAGAAAATGAATGAATGAATGAATAAATCTACAGCATGTCAGTAAATTTGTTGTCATCACAAGTCATAGAACGTTGAAATGAGCCAATGAACATCTTTACTGGGATCTCGGGAGACAGCATCTGTTGCCGCATAACTAGCTAGTGGTGCACAGTGTGACATTTGTACGCACACTAACTGATGCTATTGTTTGCAGTTTGTTTGACAGATGTAGTTACAGTATACACATTGCAAACTTAATAGTATGCTTATTCTAGGGTCTCTGTATGATTATATTTGGCTTTGACTCTCTGCCAACACTAATTCCCAAAATCACTCTTTCATCTACAAACTTTAAGTGCAGTGAATGTAAGTAAAATATCTACTAAACACTTATTAGGCTTCCTAAGCATTCACAATATAAACTTTCAATAAGGGTCTTAGTGGAATTTGGTCCTAATTGCACTCTGAATGTCTGCCAATAATCAGTTGACAATAAACATTACAGAACAAAAAAGACAGAAATACAAATTACAAGAGTGGTAGGAAGAGAAGCATACAATTGTATTATTTTAAATTTGTGAGTTGGAGAATGTTTAATATTGCTGAGAGTAGCTTTTCTTGATGTGCAGGGAAAAACAGTGAAGTCAGTTATTTTGAGGCCTTGTCTGCATTCTGTTGATGTCTTCTTTCAGCTAGAATTTGTGTTGCTGTACCAGATCATGATGGTCCATGTCAAGATTTTTCAATAATTTCAGAGAAAAACTCAGTTTTGTTTACTTTTTTAAGTGCCTCAGGGAAAAGAAGTGCTATTGTGCCTGCTTGACAACATGGACGATTTCTAAATCTTGTGTAAGTGAATATCCAAAGAGCAGTCAGAAGACTCTGTATTGGTTATGGGATGGTTATCAGTTCTGATGTTCTCTTTGAGATTTAGTGACTTCCAGAAATCTATGATTAGTTCGTTGGTTGTGGAGGTGTTCGCATCAAGTTGCAGCATGAACCACCTCCTGTCGGTATGGTGATTCATCGTTATCTGAATCCCGTCCAATAATGGTGGTGTCATCAGCATATTTAAAAATCTTTGCCTGAGCTGTTTTGACTGGTGAGTCCACTTGTGAATAATGAGAACAGAAGGAAGGAGAGAACACAACCCTGGGGAGTTCCTCTATCGAGTGACAGAACTGAAGAGGATGTGTTGTTTACCCTGACCACCTGTATTAAAAATGATATGCTGCTGCACTTAAGTCTAAATGAGAAGAAAATTAACCATTAATTAGACAGCATGAGACAGCATGCTTAAAGAGAGCAAGATTGGAGTTGAATGAATAAGAATGGAGCAATGTTTCACAAAGATGATATGTTCTTATCATGGAACTAGATTAATTGATTCTGAATGTACAGTATTCTGCTCAATCTACTGTAGTGACACAAATACACCTTTTGAAATTCTTTGTATGCCTTGTCCATTGTCACCTCAGATTCTCATTCTTGTTAATTCAAACCAGTGTAGATATTCTCCTCTTACTTCCATTATCAAGGAGTTTCCACCTACAGAACATTATTTGGTGTAATCTCAACCAAGGATAGCAGCAGTTTCTGAAATACTTAAACCAGCCTTTTTGACAAAAATGTTAATTATATTGTATTCATTTATAATTTGTGCTTACATTTATTAATCAGTAAACAATTGCATTTTATGTTTTTGTTTAACATTGCAGCAACTCAATGCATCTAGGCATGTAGACACGGTCAAGACAATGATCTAAAGTGCAAACTGAGCATCAGAATAGAAAAATGGTGATATACAGTAAGGGACTCTAAACATGGCATGGTTGTTGGTGCCAAATGGGCTTGTCTGAGTATTTTTTAAACTATTGATCCACTTGTATTTTCATACACAATCATCTTTATGGTTTTCGGAAGATGGTATAAAAAAGAGAAAATATCCAGCAAGCAGCAGTTCCCTGAGTAAAAATGCCTTCTTGATGCAAGAGGTCAGAGTGGTACAAGCTGATAAAAAGGCAGCAGTCACTCAAATTATATCTCATTACACCCAAAATATGCAACACATCAAACCTTGAAGCAGATGAGATATAGCTGCAGAAGCCTATACCCAGTGCCACTCCTGACAGCTAAGAACAGGAAACTGAAGCTACAGTTCACATGGACTCACCAAAATGGGACACTAGAAGATTGGCAAAAAAGTGGCTTGATCTGACGAGTCTCAATCTCTGCTGTAACATTCAGATGTTAAACATCATAAAAGCACTGATCCATCCTGCCTTGTTTCAATGATTCAGGGTGATGATGGTATAATGGTGTGGGGGATATTTTCATGGCACATGTTTGGGATTTTTTAATATCAATTGAGCATTGTTTACGTGGCACAGCTTTCCTGAGTATTGTTGCTGACTATTTTTATCAATTTATGACCACAGGATACCATGGCATGTCAACTAAAATCATCTCAAAGTGGTTTCTTAAACATGACAGTGAGTTCTACAGTGGTGTGAAAAACTATTTGCCCCCCTCCTGATTTCTTATTCTTTTGCATGTTTGTCACACAAAATGTTTCTGATCATCAAACATATTTAACTATTAGTCAAAGATAACATAATTGAACACAAAATGCAGTTTTTAAATGAGGGGTTTTATTATTTAGGGAGAAAAAAAATCCAAACCTACATGGCCCTGTGTGAAAAAGTAATTGCCCCCTGAACCGAATAACTGGTTGGGCCACCCTTAGCAGCAATAACTGCAATCAAGCATTTGCGATAACTTGCAACGAGTCTTTTACAGCGCTCTGGAGGAATTTTGGCCCACTCATCTTTGCAGAATTGTTGTAATTCAGCTTTATTTGAGGGTTTTCTAGCATGAACCGCCTTTTTAAGGTCATGCCACAACATCTCAATAGGATTCAGGTCAGGACTTTGACTAGGCCACTCCAAAGTCTTCATATTATTTTTCTTCAGCCATTCAGAGGTGGATTTGCTGGTGTGTTTTGGGTCATTGGGTCACGCCGGATGCCTTTCCTTACGCAACCCTCCCATTTTATCCGGGCTTGGGACCGGCACTGTATCCAGTGGCTGGGGGGTTCGGGCACTGGCTTGGAATCGAACCCGCATGGCAGGCGAAACACCTACCACTGAAAAATCTGCAGCAACTGCTTGATGCTATCATTTCACTCACTCATCGTCTCTACCGCTTTATCCTGTATTCAGGGGCACGGGCAGCCTCAAGCCTATCCCAGGAGAGACTTGGGGCATGAGGTGGGGTACACGCTGTATAGGCTGCCAATCCACAACCAACGGGCAATTTGGGAACACCATTTAGCATAATCTCCAGTTCTTTGGACTGTGGGAGGAAATCCACCAAGCACAGGGAGAACATGCAAACTCCATGCACACAGAGATGGAAATCAAACCTGGCCAGGATCGAACTTGGACCCTGGAGATATAAGGTGACAATGCTAACCACTACACCACTGTACTGCCTGATATCATTTCATTCATTCATTCATTTTCTGTACCGCTTTATCCTTATATACAGGGTCGCGGGGGCCTGGAGCCTATCCCAGGAAACTTAGGGCACAAGGCAGGGTACACCCTGGACAGGGTGCCAATCCATCGCAGGGCACACACACACACTCACATACACACACTCATTCACACACTACGGGCAATTTGGAATGTCAATTAACCTAACCTACATGTCTTTGGATTGTGGGAGGAAACCGGAGTACCCGGAGGAAACCCACCAAGCACGGGGAGAACATGCAAACTCCATGCACACAGAGACGGGAATCGAGCCTGGCCAGGGAATCGAACCCAGACCCTGGCGGTGCAAGGCGACAGTGCTAACCACTACACCACCGTGCCGCCGATATCATTTCAGTATGGACCAAAATACAGGATTTTTTCAAGCACCTTACTGAATCTCTTAGTTCATCAGTTCTGAAAGCAAAAGAATGAGTACTAGCAAGTACTAGTGTAGCTATAGTAACAAAGTGGCCAGTAAATATATTCGCACAAGCGATTTTATACATCTATATGCTAACAATAATTAAATCTAATTTAAAAAGCAGAGTACATGTAAACCTACTTTTAATCACAGGTTTAAGTTAAAATAGTTAAATAGCAAAACAATTATTCTGTTTTCTTTTTCCTTGATTCACTGATTGAAATTGTATTAAACATGTTGCCCAGTTTTCCCCCTCCTCAAGGACAGCCAAGTAAATACTCCAGACATACAGCAGGTCCTACAGTTGCTTTGTGGATTTTTACATATTTTCCTGAGAGACGTGAAAAAATTCACATCCGCCCACATCCAGACTACTTTTATCATCAATAATCTGCTGGATCTGAATATTATGTGGCAGTGTGGGAAGAGGCACCAGTGTTTCACAGCTCTATAAATTATAAATGGTATGTTATTATCACAGATAAACTGCGCTCTCAGGTTTTTATTTTTTGGTGAATCTATGGAGAAAACAAGGTATGGTGTTAATGTTGCAGTACTTCCCTGTCAAAACTCAAACTTTATCGTAAAATTCATGCAGTGACTGCGGAAAAGAAGTGTAAGTAGTAAAGCTCTAAATTGTAAAAATATGAAAATATGATTTTCACGGTTTTGGGTTATTTGTATACTAGAAGGTAGAGTTGCAGCAATAGTTAGACAACTCTAATGCTGCTGTGCCTTGTAGATCTAATATGGTCTAACTGAATCTTCAGGTTTGTAGTTCTCTGTATGTTATTACACTTATTAGGCCTTGTTCACACGGGTGTTAAATTTTTGGATAAACGAACTAGCTCTGAACGTCCTATACGTTTATGTTGCGTTTTGTAGTGCTGCTCGATTGACTTCTACACTGACGTTCGTTTGTCTCTGTCTAACGCCAGCCTGCAGCCCAAATTGTAGTTTGTGTGTTTAACCTGTGGGGGCAGTGTGTTGGGAACTGGATATGAAAGCCCTTGTCATTTTATTTGAGGTGCCTCCTTTTAATATGGACCATTTTGCTATGTTAGACATTAATCTTCTTTTTAAAAAAATCTAATTAAATTATTATATTTTTATACAATATATAAAAATATTTTTTTAAAATAATACGGCGACGCAAGGAGGGAAAAAATCGCCTCAGAGTCCGGGTAATGAATTTACCTGTCTGCAGTCCAGATCTTTCACCTATAAAGAACATTTGGTGCATCATTAAACAAAAAATATGTCATAGACGACCACGAATGCTTACGCAGCTGGAAATGAATACTATATCATAGGTTTTTTTAAACTGTTTTGAAAAGAAGAGGTATTTCACCATGGTAAACATGCCCCCATCCAAACTTTTGTGAGACCTGTAGTAACCATAACATTTGAAATGAGCTTATTTTGTGTGTAAAATTAAAACAATTTCTCAGTTTAAACCTTTGTTATGGTCTATTGTGAATAAAATATTGGCTTGTGTAATTTGACAGTCTTTTAGTTTTTATTTCATTTAATAATAAAAAAAAAACATCCCAACTTTTCAATAATGAAAAGACATAAAAGTATATAATGAGATGTAACTATTCCCATATAATCACCAACAATGCAACATTAGCTAGCTACCTACAATATTTTACAATAAAATAAAGCATTATTTGTTACATTTGTCTATAGCTAGGACTTATACAGTACATTTTAACAGAATGGGGCACCTTTTTACTTAATGAGGCAGCGTAATTTCTGGATGGAGTACCAAGGCATAAGCATGTACACACTTACATATTACAGGCAATTTGGAAACTAATTAGCCTGATTTGAGTCTGCATTGCAGGAGAAACCAAAATATGTTGAAGAAATCCACGGGGAACATGCAAACTCCACAGACACACACCCATTAACATTTATGGCAAGATCAACTTACTTTAATTACATTATACATTTGGATAGTTATGGTCTTGCTCAAGGGCTCAACAGCAGCAACTTGGTGGTGCTGGGGTTTGAACCTTGGACCCTCCAACCAGTAGTCCAATACCTTAACCGTGGCGCTAATCCTGCCCACCGGAAGGTGGGACTCAAACCCTGGAGGTGTGAGGCCACAGTGCTAACTACTACATCACCATGGCACCCTTATAAATACTAAAACACAAGAAAAAAATTTGGGCAATGTGATGCAATACATTTTTTTTATTTTCTCAAATTAAAATCAACGTCATTGATCTAACTTACTAATGTTAAATCATCAGCTAACTCAAATTCCTAGATTTGGGCAACTTAAATAATTTTATTCACAGATATTTTTATTTACAGAGGCACCATTCATCCACATCTAGTTGTACCGCATGTTTGACTAGTGTTGTTATAATCAACATGACCTAGTGCCCCACTCCCAAGTACAGCTAGTACAGGAATCCCCATATGATAAGGCAAACACTTTTTTCTGTTGTCCCACTCGGCATTCTACGCATGCACTGCAACCAGTTCAGGGAAGACAAAAACATACTAAAACTTACACTTTTTGTCGGACAGAATAACTATAAACATACATAATAAAAAAACTGTCTGATCAGTCTCAGCATATGTATGGACTCCTAAGCAGCACAACAGAATAGAATTTGAGTTATCATGTGGAAATCGTGAGCTCAAACCCAAGATGAACAGTGCTGTTTTTGACTAACAATGAAAAATTATGTAAATGTAATGTGAACAAAACTATTCAAGTTGGCCGAGCTCAAGTTGAGAAAACTCAAAAATCCATTATATCACAGAGCTGTAGTATTTTAAAGGTTTTTCCCCCTTTTTTTGGGGGTGCCGAATCAGCCATGAGCAAATTTTTATATAATGCAAAAATGTGCTCTCCTTCGCTCCTGTCATGCTGATGGTAAGGTTACCCGCTCACCTGATTTATTCTCAAAGGCAAAGTGTATTTATTCAGTGCATTCATTCAGTGTGTATGAGTGAGAGAGAGAGAGAGCGAGAGAGAGGGTAAGTTTCTTTTGTGCTGCTTCATGTCCTAGCTGCACGAACAACTACATGCTTTTCCCTGGAGAGCCAATCCCAACATAATCCAGGTCACAGAATCATTCTTTATCGAGTTGTGCTGAGTTTTTCTCAAATTAGTGAGATGCCACCAGAAATGCGTATCAGTTTGCTGCTGTCAGTATACTGTGAAGACACAGGAGGATTGCAAATGATATGATCGAGCAAATTCGGTTCTCTTATTGCAACAGAAACAATAAGAGTTTGGCTATGCATTGTATTTACAGGAAACAACATTGTTGAATAAACTTTTTATTGTTAAAAGGAAATTTACTTTTAATGTCATGCACACTCAATCCGCAACTGGCACTAGGACCCGGAAATAATGCGGTTGCCAACCAGGAAGTATAAGGGGAGTAAACAAACCACAATACAACGCTCAGTCATTGAGTTCGGCCCATGTCGGTTCTGGTTGTCGTTCTGCGTAACCGTGAGTACTCACCTTTTGGGTTTCTACTTTCTGCTATTGTGTGTGTACTTTTAGGACGTGGGTTACATTTGTGTTTTTCCCTTGCTCCCCTTTCGTGAGAGTCCTTAGACTAAAATCACGTGGTTATCCTGCCTACTCGCTTTTTCTCTGCGTTTGGGTTTACCATCCACGCTACATTGGGCTAACCGCTAAAAGCTGCGTCTTCTGGTCAACCGAGGTTAGTTCATTTCTGACATTTAATCTGCAAGTGCAAGCAGGTAAGTACCATTATTAGTGAATCTAGTAAATGTAAATGATAAGATGTGCTTGACTGTTGATTATGTGACTAACTGTTCATCGCTACCTGACTCAATAGTTATTTGGTCACGGAACTCATAATCTGTTAATAATAAATTATGTCTTTGGAACTGTTTTATAAAAGCAGTATTATACAAGAGGCAGTGCTGTTGTACTGAGTATTAGTATGATGGTGATATCTCGGCCTGTATCTACAACTGCACTGCAGCGGTGCTGATATTCAAAATGACAGCACTCCTTCTTGTGTGGTATTGCTTTACTGGGTGTACTATTTAATGTCATACTATTGTCAGCTCCCATGAATCAAAGCTGAAAGTCTTGACTTCGCTCACATCTTGAGTGTTTCATTTTAAATTTAATGTGGTGGTATATAAAGACCACATGTCAAAAAAACTTAGAATTGTTACAAAATGTATGGACCTGACTGTATGACAAAGTTAATATATCTTGCTGATTGCATGTTATACATAGTTACAATGTTACCTTGTTGTTATAGAATACAATGTCAAAATGTTCCATGTTACAAATCCTACATGTGCATATATATATATATGTCGTGTGTATGTGTATATATATATATATATATATATATTGTCAAAATAACTGCCAACATAAGTGAATGCACCGTAAGTGATAACAGCTGTACATCTTTAACCATGCAATGTCTATTGATCATGTTCATGTGTTTGTCAGTGGCCAAGTACAGTATGTCTCCAGAACTCTATTGAGCACCTGTAGGGCATTCTCAAGTGGAAGGTGGCGAAGCACCATGTGCTTAACATCCAGCAGCTCTGTGATATCATTATATGGTGGAGTGGAAGAGGATTCAGGCAACAACATGTGCAGCTCTGGTGAATTCCATGCCCAGGAGGATTAAGGCCGTGCTAGATAACAATGCTGCTCACACAAAAAATTGACACTTTGGACACAGTTTTGACATGTTCACTCATTTTCGTTGCCAGTTATTTAGACAATAAAGTCTGTGTAATAATACACAAAAATAAAACATATTAATTCAGCAGTGGAATGTCTGTGTTTTAATGTACAGTATAATAATTCTGTGCTTTTAATACCATAAGCCACAATGCCATATAATAACTAATTTATGTCTTTCTATTTATTAATTTTTTTAACCAAAACAAAAAATACAATTATTATCATCTAGTACATCACATTCTCTTTAATTATCCCTAATAAGGCATTGGCTGAGCTTTGCTGATCTATTAATATTTATTACATATTATATGGGAGAGTAGCAGAGGATATTATTTCTTGTGCTGGAACAACATTCACATGCTCTGTTGTTTCAGTACAAGATGCCATGTAAATGAGAACATGAATCCAGAGAAAGGGAGGATCCACCATTAGAGGAAGAAAAGGCTGTAATAGAGGCTCACGGGACCCTTTTCTGACACACAGTCATAGCTGAGTGGACGAATGTGCTGTAAGTCCCAGCATCCTGACCGCATTTTATTCTTCTCATGAACCATAGCAGTGTGTCATAGCCACTCAAGTGCAGAGAAACTTGTCATAGCAGAGCTGTGGCTGAAGATAAAAGACACGAGTCAGTGTGTTACACAGAGTTTGTCATTCATCTGGACCACAATGGACACAAACTCCTCCAGCAAGCCAGCAGCAATACCTCATACGCTACTGCCCTTAAAAAAATAATGTGTAGAATAATAACCGGCTACAGTATACGGAATGTCCGGTGAACAAAATAAAATAGCCTTAAAACAACCTTTACCTCAATAAAAATGCATGGAATGCAAATCATACAAGAACCATAGCTTTGGTCTTTCATCACCCCGTACTGTATGTCTAGCTAGCTACAGCTACTACTACAGTAATAGTTGCATTAAATAGTTTGCTAGCTAGTTAACTATCGCAGTAGCAAAAGTGCTTGCATTTGTAAAATTACACATGAGCAGGTTTTCAAATAGGATTTAAGTCTCAACATTATGATTTATTAAAATTGTTTATCATATCCGACATTAGCATAGCATTCAGGTTGTGTAGTACTCCTCAGGATACCTGACATCATGTGCTAGTTACTGTAGCATGTCTGACATGTTTTATATCCAATACAATACACCTCAAAATGTTATCAATATTACTAATTTCCAACACTATTAGAAAAAACATGCAAATGAAGTAAAATATTAAATAAATAGACATTAAACCTCACTTAAACTTTAAGAAAAAAATTAAGTGACCTTGATTCCTTCTGGGCAGCACGGTAGTGCCCTCCAGGGTCCGGGTTCGATTCCCGGCCAGGCTCGATTCCTGTGTCTATGTGCATTGAGTTTGCATGTTCTCCCCGTGCTTGGTGGATTTCCTCCAGGTACTCCGGTTTCCTCAGGTTAGGCTAATTGGCATTCCCAAATTGCCTGGAGAGTGTGATTGAGGGTGTGAGTGTGTGTGCCCTGCAATAGATTGGCACCCTGTCCAGGGTGTACCCTGCCTCATGCCCTAAGCCACCCATGGTGCTATGTCTTAACTAAATCATGCATGAAATGAAAAAACAAAAAACACACACACACAATAAAAAATCTGTGAACTCGCTTTGTTTGACTTTCTATAGACGCGAACAAGTTTTAAGTGCACGTGCTTCAGATGTTGGTGCAAATTTCTTGCAAAATCACTTCTTAAGGAAAAAATTCACGAGGCGGAACCTCGTATGATGAGGTACCACTGTAATAATTAGCCTAACAGTGCTATCCGTCAAGCTGAAATTGTACGCCCGCAAATTGAGCTCATGGGTAACACCACTAATTAAGAAATGAATTTGGATGGAGAAGTAGTGAAAAAAAAATCTTTTATTTTTAACAATTTCAAATCCATCTGTAAAATCACCAGTAGCCATTCAGGAAACATTTAATTTTTTTTAAAAAGTGTTAAGTTCTACAGTCAGAGGCAGAAGGTCTATTTACTACAGTATGTTAGTACGTACATACAGTTTTCACCTACTGTTTATTAGTGGATACTGTACTTTTTACTTTTACTCCACTACATCCTACTACAAATATCTGTACTTTCTACTTCACTACATTTGTGCATTGAATTACATAGCCAAAGTGGTGCGTACTGTAGCATTTAAAGCTGTAATATTGGCATCTGCTGATTATTATAAATAATCTATGATTGTGTGGATTGTATGATTGTGTGGATCCCTCTGTAACTCCCTCTGTCAGTCATGTAAAGAGGTGTTTGAAATAAGAAGCAGAGCTGATTTAACACAGTGATGAAAATAGCACATTCACAATTAGGAAGATATAAATGAAAAACAGTGAGTCTCTTTTATAGAATCTTAAACGCTAATACAATCTTAGTACAGTACTTTTGATACTTTAGGTAAATTAGAAGGTAAGTCTACTTTTGCTTTAGCAGATATGTACTGTAAATTGAAGATTTTTTTTATCTGTGATATTTCTTCTTTACTTTGTCTTTTTTGTGTTATTGACAAAGTGGGGCCAAATGAACGCAATATTAATTTTTTTGCAATAATAGCCTATGTTAAGTAAATTGGATTATATTCCTTCATACAGTGTAAAAGTATAGTGTTTTAATAGTATCCTCAGCTCTACAAAATAATATTAAACAGCAAAGTCAATATAAAACAGTATTGTGTATAATGTAATATAATATTCTTTCTCCACAACAGTATCTTTTCAAACAGTACAGGAATGACACGTTTTGAAGTGATTAACCTTGCTTTAAAGAAGAAAAGACAAGACATGTTTTCAAAGTGATAAAATATTGTAGGTGGAAAAAGACATCAGAGAGATCACATTCATGGCATTCTCCTGTAATGTTTAAAATCTGAAGGACGATCACTGTTAAATCAAGACCAAAAGCCATCAAGAAATCAATTACATGAGAAATGTAAATATTTTGAAGTGGTTTGAATTTGTGATATACAGTACTGTTTATACTGTACAGTATGTTAAAATAATATATAAATGGTAGTAGTATACAGAACTATGAAGGAGAAAGTAAGGGAAACTAACAAGGCTAGGATATGCTAGAGGAAGAAATGCCTCTCCCAGTTACACATTGTTCTATATTAAATAAATATTACACAGCGGTTTAAGTGAGATGGCACCATGGGTAAAAGTAGGCTAGTACAGGGTGTCTACCACAAAAAGGTTCAGTGGCGGTATGCGGTACAGGAAATCACAGAATCACTTTCAACAATGAATGACATCTGATAATGTTATGTCATCTTAAATAACACTTTGCCTCATTAGCAACTGCTTCTAAGTTGTTCTGGATTGCCTCTGAACTGTCTGTGTTGTGTTTTGATCTTTCATCACTGCTAGTTAATGCGAGTTACACATCTACTGTAACTAACATCTAACAAGACTGAATCCCAAATCCCTATCTAACCCTTAAGAATGGCACTAATTGTTGTATGAAACAAGAGATTCTATGCCTTACATAGTGCGCTTGCTTTATATGTAAGGCTATTTGGGATTCAACCCCAGAACAGTTAATAAGTTACGGCTATTCTAAAGCAGAATAAGTGGAGACATTGGAGAAAACTTTCAAAAAGTTTAAAAAATTTATAAGACAGCCCACAAAGTACCAGGTTTTTTTTTTTTTTTGCTGATGAAATGTTAACTAAGCTATCTACATTTTTCCAAACTTAAAATGTTCTTAGTTGTTAACTACAGTGGCCTTGTAGCTTCAGGGCAAGAAGCAGAATTCAGACAGCAGCAATTCTTGGAAGTTTTAGAGTCTTTGACACATAATGACCAACACCTCATATTGATACTCCCCCATGCAGTACTGTACCATATTTCACTAAGCCACACTTTCTGACTACATGCCATCTGAGTGCACTTAGACATTTGGACCACATTATGCATGTTAGACAACCAAGTCATTTTCGACTCCGCACCATATGAGAGGGTGTGAATTCTGTTTTCTAATATTTCATTTGCTGTTGGAAACTAGATTTATTTATAGACTGTAAGTGGTGTGGACGAGGCTGAACTATCATCATTAAAGCATCTCTCATGTTTTCTCTGTTTTACTTCAGTCCATCTCTCTCTCTCTCTCTCTCTCCCCCCTTTCTCTCTTTCTTCCTGTTTGACATTTTCGACTTGGTCTCTGCATCAAGAAATCCCGCTGAGTATAGTGGTATTTCTTCCGTTTGAAATGTAAAGCGAAAACCAACCCGGTGGGCTTGGGGTCTTTCTGAAGCGCTGGTGTCTTTTAAAACAGTGGCTTGAATTTTCTCTCTCTCTCTTTTTCAAAATGCATTTTGATTTAAAAGTCTGGGTTCACAACCAAAATGTTGATTTGTCTCAGATTATATAATCAGTATTCCTAACTCAGCAAGTAGTCAGCAAGTACTGTACTTCAAATTACTTCAACACTCCAAATTATTTCTCTTTTTTCCTACTTCTGCTTTATTTGCATTGCAGTCTACAGTTCACATACAACTAATATCTACATTATAATCATTGTTCTGCACTTCCATTTTCCAATATTAACCAAGACAGTTTTGTGTTGCATGCCAGATATTGGCGATGCATATGGATCACTATCTTACCACTATCATCTCAGTTTGGTGTCGTCAAACTTCCCTGAAACCATTTATGGGAATTTGACCAAACGCTTATAGGAACAAAATAGGAGGCAAATGTGCACTAGCTATTTCATTGATCTTTCTGACAAAAAAAAAAATTTACACCTTACCTGGCCAGACGACACGTCTTCCGGATGTTTGTTACCATACAATTCTGTGTTAACTAAACGTATTCTTTCTTTATTAAAATTCAGAGGTGTCAAGTAACGAAGTATTTTACTTCGTTACCTTACTTAAGTAGAAATTTTGGGTATCTATACTTTACTGGAGTAATTATTTTTCAGCCGACTTTTTACTTCTACTCCTTACATTTTCACGCAATTATCTGTACTTTCTACTCCTTGCATTTTGAAAATAGCCTCGTTACTCCTATTTCATTTCAGCTTGTCATTCAAAAAACAAACAAAAAAACATCCGAATAAATCGCGCCATCCGGATGGAGCGAATTTGATTGTGGTTGGATGAGAAGTATAAACATACCATTCTGACACCCTATTGGTTGGTACGCGATCCATCGCACCTGCACATGACGTCACGTCACACACTCCAGCAAGGACGTTTGAATAAATTAGCATTTTCGGTTGATAAGGTTGTGATAAGTAGACGAAGATGTCCATGATAGAGATTCAAGATTCGAGCGAAATATCACAACCAAGCACCAGCGAGGAAGGTAACAGCATCAGGACGTTAACAGGAATGATTATATATATATATATATATATATATATATATATATAGCACCCTGTCCAGGGTGTACCCCGCCTAGTGCCCGAAGTCTCCTGGGATAGGCTCCAGGTCCCCCGCGACCCTGAACACAGGATTAAGCGGTATAGAAAATGAATAAATATATATATATATATATATATATATATATATATATATATATATATATATATATATATATATATATATATAAATATAATTCTTTTTTTGATTAATCACATGGATGAATAATTCATTCTGACAGCACTAATGTTTATTGTAGACAATCATACAAGGGTAATTGTTACTAAGCCTGCCCTGGGTACACTAATTTTCTTGTATGTTGCCCTCACAGATTCCTGCAGCTAAGCTTGGATGTACATTTACATTCCAATAAAGGTTACCGATGACATGCCTCTGAAGTTTGACTTTTTGCACCATTAAAATATTTATAGGCAACTAGTTATCATATCTTCTTCTCCATAAAACATGTTAATGCTCAGTAGTACACATATATGGTTCTTTAATGTATTTGCATTGTACTAAAATGCATTCTTTTTCAATTGCCATATACAGTATCCCAAATCACTATGGCCGTTAAAAAATACAACAAAAAAACCAACACATTTTTCTTTTCTTTTTTAGTGTTAGTGCAGTATATAGGCCCGTGGCACAGCCTAAGCTTTTATCCTTAATACTTTTTCCCCCTCACGTTACTTTTACTTTTATACTTTAAGTAGTTTTGAAACCAGTACTTTTACACTTTTACTTGAGTAAAAAGCTTGAGTTGATACTTCAACTTCTAAAGAAGTCTTTTTAAACCCTATGTATACTTCTACTCAAGTAATGAATGTGAATACTTTTGACACCACTGTTAAAATTCATAAATCACTACATTTCAATACAAGTCTTAACTATATTAGTAATAAGTTAGCAATGTTTTTATGCTCCTGTGTTTTATTTCGGAAGGGCACCACCATCATGTCTCATTAATTCTGGTCTTCTCAATGTAGAAAAAAATGAGACATATAGAATGGTACTGTAACAAAACAAATATTAAGTCTGGAAATGTTTCAGTTTCTTTTTTTTTTTTTTAGGTTTGCATTACATGGCTTACATCCACACAAGCTTTCTTACACAATTATAGAATAATAGACAGTTCAGAGGACTTATGTAGCATTATATCACGTACAAACTGGATTCCCAGAGAGCCCATTAAAAAGGGAGAAAAGTAACTAAAAGTGTGCTGCTGCAGGCTGAGTAAATTGGCTATCATGATGACAACTCCATCTAATATAAAGCAAGACTTTATATTCACATGTCACAATATCATAATTTAAATCGGTTCCTACTGCCTACTATCATATAAAAGGGTTTAATGGACCTCGCTCTTAAAAAGTGTTAAGGACAAATGTGCTGTAGGGAGAGCAAGCAAACAGCGTAACTTATACTATAATAGACACTCTTTTCACACTTCTTGATCCAGCATGATAAAAATTATCATTGCAACAGCGCTATTTACGATTGATGAGGACGGGGTTCTGCACCTAATTATAGTAAGCTGAAGATTACAGCAACAATCAGAAGTCTGTGCTAAATTTGTGTTAATTTTTAATTTGCAATAATAAAATTATGATGTTTAAGAGGTATAAAATAAAATCTGTTCCCTCTAGAATAATAAAAGTGGCGATTTATATTATTATAACTACATTGTATGTACTGTATGCATGTATATACTGAAACATTATTATACTAAAGCATTATTTAATGTCCATATGTTACTGCAATTCATCTTGCTTTGCACTTTTATATTATTTAATGCCTAATGCTGCAAGTGATGTTAGAAGCATAAATCACTTTTCCACTAAATAACCTTGCTTATTACTTATGCAGCTAATCTGCTAGCTTAATACTGCATTCATGACTAAGTATAACTGTACTATAGTCGAGCAGGAATCTTCCACTTTTAATGCGGAGAACATTCAAACTCAATGCACATAGACCTGAGGTGGGTAACAAATGCTCAAGTGTGAGATGAAACCATGCTGCCTGTTGTGGAATTTCCCACTTTACTTTTAGTACCTATTGTATAAACAGCCTTTCTTCATTATCCTTTAAAATTAGGCAACTAAAAATCCTCACAGATTGTCATTGTACATTTTGTGAGTGAGCTGTGTGAGTCAACTCTACTTTAACAGCAAAGCCATTGAATGTGCTTGTTACTTTGCTACTTGATTCATGTATTAATTATATAATGATTTTGATTGCATTATTTACTTTATTCATCATGTTTATTGATTGTTTGTTTGATGACTTTTGTTATTATAAAATACTACTTTGATTGGTTTCATTTGTTTTCAAAACTGTAAATTATGTTTTTTTGTGCTAACAATGTAAGAAGTATAGTAAGTCCCCGAGATACAAATAAGATCCAATCTGAAAAATCATTTGTACTGTCCGTCCAATTTGTTCAAAAAGATTGTCTTGGTACTACAGTAACACACAGTATAAAACTAACATGTTTCATGATCTTGTTCTTGTTCTTTTGAATCGTGCCGATGGCTGAACAATTGTCTGACATCTTTTCACCTTGCTCCATTGTCTCCAATCCAATTATTTTCACTTTTGTCTCCATTATCTTTGCTTGAAGCTTCTTAGCAGTTCCGGGTTCATCAACTCTGCTTTTAAGCTTGGTTCCGGACATCCCGGGATAGACGTTGCACGCAGGTGACAATGTACGCCGGACATTTGATCTAACTTCCGTGATTGAACATGCACAAACGCATATTTGTATCTTGAAAAATTCATAACTTGAAATGTTCGTATGTAGGGGAGTCACTGTATTGAAAAATACATTTAAGTAATTGTATAGAAAAAAGCAATGTAAATCTAGTAGTTTTGTCAGAGCTGATGTTAGAGAAAATGTATTAACACCTTCTCACCAATCAGATAGGAGAATTGAACATCTCTGTGGTATTGGCTTTGTTATCAGACTTTTAAATTTTTATACTTTTTTAATTTTTATAGGAAATTATTACATCACTTGTGATGTGTCTTTCGTGAGTACATTCACACACAGACCATGTGTTTACTCTGTATTTATTACAGAAAGCAAAATGGTAGAACATCAGCTTCAAGATATTTATTGACTCAAAAGCACAAGTGTGACCTCTGATCTAATCTCTGTAGCTTCTCATTTGATTTGTTGTGCTGTGCTCTCATTGAATCCCACACACAGGGTTAATGCTCAGTGTCTGAACTCACCCTCCATTTTTTTCTCCTGCTCGGTTGTAATTAAAACAGCAGGTGGGAGATCCAGTGTTTCCTCCTCCCAGTGTGAAGTGGAAGCCATCTGGTTCAAAGGAAGGTTATTGTATTCAAACTCAACAAGATGTTAAAGCATCAAAAAGCATCAGAACCGTTGATCTGACCTAAAAGAGACCTGGAAAAAGACCTGGGAAAAAAAAGAAAAAAAAAAAACAAAGCTGACATGCGAGAGTCCTTCTGTGACACAAAGTATGAAATCAGAGATAAGTTTAAGTTCACAAGTGGAACGATATTTCTGGGATGTTTCTCACCTTCTCACCTTCAACAAGCTGCCGAATCCCGAGAGGAATCACAATTCATTGTCAGGTTAATATTTTATAGGCTCTAGATAAGTTCCTGAGTACACAACCAGGAACTACTTTCACTCCAAATATCAAACATTTACTCTCAACGTTCCCACTAATTTTTACCATCTTTATTTAATGCCTCCTTTTTTTTTATCTGTCCTGCTGCAAGAAGACACACCATCATTGAGAAATTTTATTTAAATAAAATCTAACTTTTCATGTAAAGACGAAGCAAGGATTGTTACAAGTGCAAACAAATTATTAAAATCATTTTAATCTTAAATATTATTATGCAAATAAAAACAAAAGAAGCTACAATGCACCAAGCAAAGTATCACATAATTATAGTACAAATAGTACAACATGCCCTGACCTTACATTTAAACTTAATTATAGTAAAAATTAAGAATGTAGCAATACGGGTGTGTATATAATGTTAGCACTGGTATGAAGGATATAATCAAATTCTAATGAATAATAAGGAGATAGGTGTGATTTTATTTGTGGTAGTTTAAGAAATGAAGTGAATCTTTCTGTAAGGAGATCTGAGTTTCTATTGTCAGTGCTTTGTAACATAAGAGATGCTTTTCATCATGGGAGAGTCTTCAGTTGAGATTCAAAAGCAGAGGTGGCAGAAGTATGCAAGCTCAATACTCGAGTAAAAGTACTTGCCTAAAAATGTACGCCACTACACGCAGAAGTACCACTTGAAATTTTTACTCAAGTTGAAGTACAAAGTGTATCCTCTAAAATGTACTTAAAGTACAAAAGTACAAGTACTCAACAAAAAAACAGATTCTTCTGCATGACTGAGTTATTTATTAATAGTACTCTATAGTATGTTAAATACGATTGAAGATGATGCTGTTGAGAACTTGAATGTGCAAGTCTATTGGATTGATATGAGCAAGATTTGACTTTAATTAAGCAAATGACAGTTAATATCATTATCCTCTTTTGTTACTTCTGTAGCTTAGAAAGCTAGTTGCTTCCATTGCCTCACTGTAAAATGTAAGTAGTCTATGCAATTAAACATGCATTAGCAAACTGCAACTCATGTAGCTAATATTACCAGCATATCATTCTTTATCTCAGAAATATTCCCAAGAAAAAGAATATATTGTCACTAAGTGATGCAGAAAAACTAGTTCATGCTTTTATCACCTCTAGGTTGAACTGTTGTAACGCCATACTGTCTGTTTGTTCAACTAGGTGCATAAACAAGCTCCAGTTAGTTCAGAACGCAGCAGTGAGAGTCCTCAGTAGAACAAGAAGATACGAGCACATCACCTTTATCTCATACAAACTGCATTGGCTCCCTGTGAAATTTCACATTGGTTTTAGAATACTACTTTTGACGTATAAAACATAAAAAAAAAAAGCTAAACTGCTATTGTCTTACGATCCGCCATGCCTACTTCGATCAAGTGATGCAGGCTGCTTGTCAGTCCCGCGTATTATGAAAACTACAGCAGGGGGCAGAGCTTTTTCTTACAAAGTTAAGGAATGGCATTCTGGACTCAGACACAGTCTCAGTGTTTAACTCTAGGATAAAAACCCATTTATTCAGCCAAGCATTTTTGTGAAAAGATTTGCCGTAGGTAAAGGAGCCGATCTGGGGGACTCATTGAGGCAGAGTATTAAGATGAACTTTTATATTTGGATGCTATCTTCCCCCCTCTCATTGATCACTCATTTGTTGACGATGGAGTGACTGGTTGCTTTACATCCCAGGGAGCCCTCATGTCTGTGTTTCCGTCTGGCTCTGTTTTTCCCTTTTGCCACCTCAGGAAGTTTTTCCTTGCCACTGTCGATCTCGGCTTGTTCATCTGGGACAATCTGACAATCTGATCATTTTGATTCATACACATATTCTCACATTTCATACACATTTTAATAAATTTTTTCACATTCTGTAAAGCTGTTTTGCGACAATGATCATGGTTAAAAGAGCTATACAAATTAAATTGAATTGCATGCATACAGAATACAGTATGTTTAAAGGACGTGGTAAATATTTATAATTACGTGCTTGTTAAAAATAAAAATTGTATTTTTAGTAGGAAAAACAAACCAAGTGCATATAAATCCATAACTTTTTTGCTCACATAAGCTAGTTAGCTAGCTTGCTTCTAATTTGTCGTGACGTGCCAGACATTATTGCAAACTTGGAGTGCTTGTACTGGTGGAATCTTGTTATTTGTTCCTGTCCTTCTCACATGGGCTGCAGCTCAGTCTCGATATGGAATTTGACGGCATAAACGCTTATGTTCAGGTCAGAAAATCAAACAAGTAAGTAACAAGTCTCTACACTGTTTAAAAAATCCCACCAATACATGCACCTGTAAGAAAAAAAAGAACATAAAAAAATTATTATTTTGCAGTGGTCTCTTATTTTCTTTCCAGATCTCATTCCATTAAAACTTCATTTAATAAATGTTTCTATTTGTGTGGCAACATTTCCTGCATGAGCCTAAATCAGCCTGATTAATGATTTCCGTAAGTAGAATGTACTAATTTTTCAGGTCTATCATTAGAGAATCATACAGTATAAGCTGGCATGGAGAACATGTTATTGCATGGTCTGTTAGACAATTCAGCCAAGATTCCATTGGGATCATCTTGTGCACTGTGACAAGTAATAATTTTAAAAGACTGTTGTAATCTCACAGCATAAAACTGGATTTATATGCACCCTGTAAATACTGACATAAGCTTTTCATATGTACTCAAGCTATATTCTATAAATATGTCAAGACACTATGAGTGTGCTATAAAGCAAAATGAAATGTTATACACTGAGTAACCTTTATTTAGTTTATTAAGTACCTTTTAAACTCGAACATAAACTCCATACTCTAAAGGGCATCGTTTTCCCAGTGAAGACATCATCTAAATCCAGATCTCGACGGGATAAGAGTCAAGCACTACACCTAAATGTAAGCTTCCATGAAATCCTGTTGTTCTCGCACCAGAGACAGCAATCCCTTCTGAAAACGTGTAAAACTGTACAAATCCGATGGGATTAAACTTTTTTTGAAGTACAGCTGCAGAGGCGGTTTCAAAGGGATGCGGTGTTCATGAAGCAGCAACAAAAGCGACGCTTCAGCTGCCAGATTTATTCAATGTGAATTCAGCATCTGTTAACGACACAGACTAATGAAGGTTTCAGCATCTGAAAAGAACAACTCTCAGGTTTTATTTCATATAAATGAGTACATGCCAAATATATCATAATGTTATGTAAGTTTACATGTAAGCTGAGTTTCAGACCATGACAGGTATTCTAGTTTATGACCAAGTGACTTTGTGGATCTACAGTAAGTGCATACTACTTGCCTTATTTAGGTATCCATCATGTAATCAGGAAATAAGTTATACTTTTTGAGGAAAATTTAGAATGGAAAAGCATCAGTAGTGGGATTATGGTCTGGTAATATGGTGCAATGGCCAAAATTGCCACATCTGTACAATCTATACCCAAAGGTTTGTGGACACTTCAAATAACCTCTATCCTTCATGGAAGGGATTTCCAGTAGATTTGGGAGCAAAGCTGTGGGGAATTGTCCATTCAGTCACAAGAGACTTACTGTAATAAGATCATTGATGTCATGCAAGGAGGCCTGGAGAATAGTCATTGTTCCAGTTCGTCCTAAAGATGTTCTTTGAAGTTGACATCAGGTTTCTTGGAAGACATTCAACTTGTTCCAGTCCAACATTTGCAAACAATGTTTTCATGTAACTATAATGCTCCTGCATACAAACACATGCTAAAAAAATGTGGACTGCGAACTTTGTGATGACAGTTTGGAAAAGATCTACAAGTGAGTTTACTGGTCAGGTTTGCACAACTGTTCATACTGGTCATACAGTGTATGCATGTGTATTGTTAAATAATAATCTAACATTAACACCACATAACAATAACGCATTAACACTGATTATCATATATATACCAGTGAATTGGTGACAGGACGGGGCCCATGATGGGACCCAAAAGCTAACCAGTCCAGTGTGGTCCCACAGACAAGAAAATGCAGTACTGTCACAGAACTGCTTTAAAAATTAAATGCTGGGCAAAATAAAAAGGCACCAGGGCACCCAGTGCAGCACAACCCGCTGCACACAGGAACCAACTGTCATTATTTCCCTGTAAGATGGATGCAGATGCAGGGTTGGTTAGGTTTAAATGTCTTTATTTAATAGACTAGGTTAAGGGAAAGCAAAAAAAACAAACAAAAAGGTCCTTGTCTTGAGCTGGGTCTGCAGGCGGGTTCTCAGAACGCTCGGGTGAAAAACTCTCTCCTTGAAACAAAATTAAAGCTCAGTTCGTCTCGGTCACTCACAAGTGGCTGAACCGCTTTCAGCCGTGATCTGGACGTCTTCCTTGAAATAGTTGCTCCGACCCACTCTGCAGACACCATTCAGTTCTGAGGGAGGGCAGACACAGACACGATCAGGGGACATAGAAAGGTGCACAACAGTGAACAGACAAGGGGCGACTGGTTCGGCATGGTTTATATAGTGACACACACAAGGGTAGACAGGTGACTGTGATTTAGTGCTGATGACACTACAGGGAGACATTCACACGCAGACACACTAGGGGGCGACAAGGTGTCGGCTCAGTAATCCGGTGACCCTGACCTTCTCCTCCCGGGCTGTGGTGACAGAGATGTTACAGTACCCCCGCCCCCAGGACCGCCAAACCGAGGGGGGTGCGAGCGCACGCTCCGCATGACCGGAGGGCGTGGGAACCCACCGGCCTGATGGGCTTGCCGCCGGGCGGGTCGACCCGGAGGTCGTGGGGCCGGGCGATCCGGCCGAGCTTGGTGGAATTCGGTTATGAGCTGTTTACTTACATTGTCTCGGGCCGGAACCCAGCTTCGTTCCTCCGGGCCGTACCCCTCCCAATCCACTAAGTACTGGATGGAGCCCCGTCGCCTCCGGGAGTCTAGTAACTCTTTTACCTTGTATGCAGGGGCGCCCGCTATCTCCACAGCCCCGGGGTTCAAAGGTTCTGTGATGCCTTCATCCAGGGGTCCCGAAATCACTGGCCTGAGAAGGGATACGTGAAACACAGGGTGAATTTTCATGTGACGTGGGGTAGCTTGTAAGTGACGGACTTTATTTGTGCTAGAATGGGGAAGGGGCCGATGTATCTGGGTGTAAGTTTTCTGCAGGGGAGGTTCAGGTGGAGGTCCCGTGTCGAGAGCCATACTCGATCCCCTACCTGGAGCGGCAGGCTTTCCCCCCGCCTTCTATCGGCTGTTTTCTTAAAACTTAGAACTGCCTGGGAGATCTTAGTGTGCGCTTCCTCCCATACTTTTTCCGCTCTTTGAAACCACTGATCCACCATAGGGATACCGGTGGGAGTGGCATCCCAGGGACAGAGCGGTGGCTGATGCCCAAGCATACACTGAAACGGCGTCATGCCGGTCGCGGAGTGGCATAACGAGTTTTGAGCATATTCCGCCCAGATTAAACAGTCTGCCCATTCATGTTGTCCACTACTACAGTATGCCCGGAGAAACCTTCCGAGCTAAATGGCAGGAACCGACTTCCCTTAGAAAACCGGTCCACTACAATGAGGATGGTCGTGTACCCTTTATACACTGGCAGATCCGTCCCAAAGTCCACGGCGATATGGGACCACGGTCTGTTAGGTGTGGGCAGGGGCATTAGTTTACCAGCTGGCAACCTACAGGGGCTCTTGGTTGCTGCACACGTTGCACAAGACAAAACGAATGTTCTCACGGATTCCCGCAACTTTGGCCACCAGAACTTTGGCTCTATAAGGTGGATGGTACGTGACACGCCGGGATGGCCTGATGATAGGCTCGTATGAGCCGCGATCGTCACTCGTTCGCGTAGTGGCTCCGGAACGTATGTTCGATTCGGAGGGCACTCCCTAGGCGCGGGGTGGGACCGCGCCATCTGGGCTATCTCCGAATCGATGTCCCATACGATCGGGGCCACCACGAGTGACGATGGCAAGATGGTTTTTGGATCAGAATTTTGACCCGGCGTCGGATAGTAGCGGGATAATGCATCTGCTTTTTTATTGTGCGAGCCGGGGCGATACGTAATAAAAAATTGGAAGCGCATGAAGAACAGCGCCCATCGGGCTTAACGAGAGTTTAGTCTTTTGGCTTGCTGGATGTACTCTAAATTCCGATGGTCGGTGAGTACAGTAAAAGGATATTTAGCTCCCTCCAACCAATGCCGCCACTCCTCTAACGCCGCTTTTACTGCTAGCAGTTCTCTATTACCAATATCATAGTTGCGCTCGGCATGAACCCCTGAAACACCGCAGGTGCGTTCACCAGCCCATACGCCATCACGTTGTATTGGTAATGTCCGGATGTGGTGCTAAACGCAGTCTTCCATTCATCGCCTCTACGAATCCACACTAAATTATAAGCGCTGCGGAGGTCGAGTTTGGTAAAGATAGAAGCGCCTCGGAGTTGATCGATAGCGGCCGGAACCAGGGGCAGCGGGTGCTTGTACTTTATTGTGATCTGGTTTAGACCTCTATAATCAATACAGGGCCGAAGACCCCCGCCTTTTTTTTAAATAAAAAAAAATCCTGTCGAAGCGGGCGACGTGGACCTGCTGATGAGCCCCTGCTAGAGAGCCTCACTCACGTATTCCCCAATTGCCCGTGTTTCTACCACGGACAATGGATAAACACGTGAGCACAGTGGTGTTTTCCCCGGCATGAGCTCAATCGCGCAGTCCCACGGACGGTGAGGGGGAAGTCGTGCAGCGGCCCTAACACTAAACACATCTTGAAATGCTAGGTACTCAGATGGCACAGTGAGTGATACTTGGGCGCTTGGACTTTCAATAGTGGTGGTGTGGACCACCAACGTGGGTGGTTTACATTTTTTAGCGCATCTAGGTGCCCATGATTTGATGCGAGATTGTGCCCAATTGAAATTTGGATTATGATAGCTGAGCCATGGAAGGCCCAGCACGACGGCTTGGTCAGCCTGAGGGAGAACAAAGAATTTTAGTTCCTCAGTGTGACCAGGGAAAGTTAAACGTAGGGGCGCGGAGAGAAATTCAATAGGCGATTGTTTTAGGTTTTGACCATCTAGGGCTTTAATCGAGATCGGGTATGGAAGCTTCGACATGGGAGCTCGCAGCGTGGAAAGAAGAGCGGATGAGATGAAATTGCCAGCCGAACCAGAATCTATAAGAGGAAAGACAGACACAGTATGATCATTAAAGGTTAAACTGGCTTTTAAACAAAAAGGGTGATGTGTTCGAGGAGGTGTGTGGGAGATTACATTCAGGAGGGGACAGGTGCTGATCTTATGTGCCCCCCCCCCCACCCCCGCAGTATAGACACAGCCCGGATGACATTCTTCGCTGCCGCTCCTGAGCCGACAGGCGGGACGTGCCGATCTCCATGGGTTCGGGGCGGGGACTCTCGCGCGGGTCGCCGGGGGGCTTGCTGAGGCTTTCGCGGCGGGTTGATTCAGATCTCGCCATGGTGCTCCTGGCAGGACTGTTTCTTCGCTGGCCACGGAGGTGCTGGTCTAGCTTGATAGCCAGGTCTACACTAGCGTCCAGAGACAGACCTTCATCACGACAGGCGAGTTCGAGTTGTAGTTCTGGTTGTAGGCTGTCCCGAAACCTGGCTAGCAGACTCTTCTCACACCGGCCGCTCTCCGCGGCCAGTATACGGAACCGCACCGCATTGTCAGCCACCGGTTGGGTTCCCTGCTTCAGCCTCAGCAGTTGTTGCTCCCCGGATTTGCCGTGGTCCGGGTGATCGAACACCGCGCGGAAGTCCCTAAGGAACTGGTCGAAATTGTGGACCACATCCCCTCTGTTGCTCCATACGGCCGCCGCCCAATCCATCGCAGGACCTGTGAGCTGCTGGGTGACGAAACTGACCTTTTTCTTATCCGCGAGGTCCGGAAAGTCAGCGAGGTACAGTTCACATGCTACGAGGAAGCGCTTACATCCCTCGGGATTTCCTGCGTAGCGTTCCAGGGGGGCGGCGCGAGGTGGTGAGGCGGAGTGCGGCTGAGGAGCGGCAGACTCAGACTGTGTCCATCTAAACGCCATCCGTTCCAGGCTGGCGGCCATGTCGTTGACGGCTCGGGCCAAGCCGTCTATTTGTCCCTGCTGCCGGATGATGTAGCCCAACGTGGCGGTCTCGTCATCGGGCAGCGGGACTCCTGCTGCGTCCGGCATGGTCTGTTCATCTGTCATTATTTCCCTGTAAGATGGACGACCCTGACCTTCTCCTCCTGGGCTGTGGTGACAGAGATGTTACACCAACAAGCAGAGAGCCCAAGACTTCTAAACTCTCTCGAGATTCCAATCTGATCAAGCAATCCATGGAAAGAACTGGACAAACAAGTCTGGTTAATGGATGCTCCACCCCACAACACACAGTCATTCCCCAAAAGTCCAGAGCTTCCCATGCAACAAAAGGGAAACCTATACAATACTGGCATAATGGTCTGTGTTGTAATGTTTTAGATTGTTGATTGTATTCAAATTTAAATAGGAATAGGATTTGATATTTTATTATGTACTAGAAACACCTCTGTTCTCAGTGTTTCTGTTAAAATTTTTCATAACTAGTCTCAGCTACAGATGTACTGTACATGGGACTGTCAGTTTTCTTTAATAACTGGTGCTAAATGGCTACCATAGCTTTACCTATACTATAAGACAACTTACAGTAGAGGTAAATAAGGTTGTATCCACCTAAATACTTTTATACAACTCAAATATAACATGCAATTCTTCCTTCCCACTTTGGGCCATTACTTTTAAATTAGTCTGATGGTGTTAGTTTTGGTTTTAGTTTTGCATAGCCACTATGTTTGGTTTTAGTTTTGCATTTCCCGGCTACAGGTGAAGTAAAGGAAACACAGTGCACTTTTTTTGGCCTTCTTTAATCTCACTTGCACAATAAACCCCCTCCTGATTCGGGTCTACTCCTGTCAAATACCATGCAATCGGAAAATCAGCTTTAATAGTCTCCACTGTTTTCAATTACCTTCTGCAGGCTTTTTGGATCTGAGGATGTCACGCAGATCTGCCTGTTAACAATGTGACATGAAGCTTTGCTCTTAATCAATAACTTCATTTGTTCATGTTAATACTCTTGACCTCAAGGGTACAGCAAAATAAACCTTCCCGGAAAAAGGTATATTCTGAAAGTAAGTTAAATGAAGGGGATGTCACATGCAATACATTTTTCTGTGGTTTAGTGTTGTTAGAGAACTGTTATACCATACGTTACATAACATCCGCATCATATGAATAGTTAACAGATTTTTCATGTCTTATACAGTCCTTATATTACACCTCATACATTAGCACAAAGCATTCAGGGAGAAGCCCTTTTTATTTCACTAAATTGTACTGTAAATGTACCTGGTAAAATGTATCAGTTAGAAAAGCACAGAAAGTGAGCAGTTAATTTCGAAACTAGATGGTAATGAACTCATACATATGAAAATGTTCTTCTCTCTCTCTCTCTCTCTCTCTCTCTCTCTCTATATATATATATATATATATATATATATATATATATATATATATATATATACATGTAACTTTTTTTTCACTATGACATTATTTATTTAACAAAAGTTAAGCCCACAAAAAAAACAAAAAAAAAACCATGTGGGTGATACTGAGTACCACTTACTGCTTCCACAGGTTTTAAGAGGGTAAGTTGCAGCCAGGAGCTGCTAATCATCAGTCCTTGATTTATTGATCATCAGCAGGTGTGCAGACATCTATAAAAGCAGTTTTTGCCAATTTGCTGGTCTGGAGCATTCAGGTGTGTGTTAGCACAATGCCAAGAGGGAAAAACATAAGTAATGGTCTTAGAGAAGCAATTGTTGCTCCACATCAATCTGGAAAGAGTTACAGTATAAAACCATTTTCAAACTATTTGCAGTTAAGTGTTTGACAGTGAGAAAGGTTATTCACAAGTGGGAAAAGCATTCAAGACAGTTGCCAATCTTTCCAGGAGTGAACGTCCTAGCAGCCCAAGGTCAGACCGTACAATGCTAGACGCTGCTAGCTAGGCCTCGCTGAGCATGATAATTGTTTAAGTCTATGACAGCATAATATGAAGAAGACTGAACGAGTAGGCATTATTTGGAAGGGTTGAGAATGCCATTTAAGTCTAAAAAGAACAGGGAAGCAAGACTGATGTTTTCAAAACTGCATCTGAACCAACCCCAATGTCCCATGGACAAAGGAGACCAAATTGGAAATGTTTGGCCTTAATGCCCAGTGCCATGTTTGTCAGAAACCAAACATCATTTCAGAACACACAGAATACAGAAACACCTCATACACACTGTCAAGCATGGCAGTTGATGGGGGATAATTTGGACTTATTGTGCAGGCACAGGACCTGGGCACCTTTATTGCAATGAGATGACCATGAACTCCTCTGTATACCAGAAAATTCTAGAGGCAAATGTGTGGCAATCTCTCCAATAAGTGTTTTACATAAGGCTACACAGTTTTTTAGTCTCAATCTCCTGAGATTTTTTCACATTGCGTAGGAGAATCCTCATACTTTATCCATTAAACATACCTGTGAGATCTACTGTTTTTTTTTTATAATTAGATTTCACCAAACCTTTAAGTGGTCACAATAACACCATTATTAAAAAAAAAAAACATGATGGCTCACCACTATCCTTCCAGGTATTAATAATTATTGGAAAGTTCACACACACACACACACACACACACACACACACACACACACACACACGAGGGATGTTCAAGGTGTTCAGCCAAGTTCCTGTAATGTTTAAGTGGTATTCACGAATCATTTTGTGTGCAGTTCTGACAGTCAGATGACTCTCTGCCACAAGTTGTTGACAAGTTATCTGTCAGTTTTCATGGATAAGGATCAGATTCCTCTCGCTGAATGTTCAAAGGAACTACTTCAGTGGGCTCCAAGCCACCTCAGCTGGGACCGTCATTCACATTCATATACACGTGCATACACATAAATTTACTTATTGTTCATTCAACAATGAAGTGTAAACTCTATCTATCTATCTATCTATAATGTGTCAATTGGCAGATATGAAGCTTATGGGACAAATATTGACCATCCTAATGGACCTGTTAGCATTGACTATTTCAACCTTATTAACTGTTTGGTCAAAGACATGGTGGCTGAAATGAGACTACTACTTCCCAATCCCAATTAAATTAATTATAAATATTATAAAGATATAGCAACAAATGTACCTACTACTGTAAGTGAATGTGATGAAAACAATGTCTGTAGTTCAACTTCTCTAGTTGAGTTATTACAGTTTTATTGTGTTATACAAGTAATACAAGCACACCTACTGTACATATAGTTCCACATAGAGCTAAGTGGTTTAGGTGTTACTAATCAGAAGGATCCAGGTTCAAACCTCAACACCACCAAGGTGCCACTGTTCGGTCCTTAAGTAAGGCTTGTAACTACAACTGCTCATAAATATAATGATAAAAATGTTAATCCCAGTGCATAAGAGTGTCTGCCAAATGCTATAAAGTACAAAAATTGGTAAATATGCAGACTGACAGTCCCCTGCCAGGCCAAAGTCCAAAAAACACTGCTAAAAGTCTGTTATTATTAAAGATTTATGTTCAATTTTTTCTTCAGTTTGCTCTGTGGCCATTATCAGTGTGTGTCGTGAGCTATTGATTTTAATAAGTCAGAACTGCTGCGAACTCAAGGAATGATGCCTGCATGAAAGCACACACTGGCACTCACTGAGCCAATCAAGATTAATGTACCATAAACTTATCAGGATCAGGACAAAAAAGAGGGGGGTAGAGGGCATTTTTCACACTTATTTTAACAGAGCATAAACTGTTCAGTATATATTAAATATTAAGCAATGTTAATAGACTGGGGAGTGGTTAGCTGGCAAGGTAGACCACTGGAAGACTCTGTGGAGTATGTGTGCACCGTGATGGGATATATTAAAAGATATATACAGTACATATTTAAATAGCATTCTTAAATGCAAGGTTTAAAAAAAATAATAATTTAAAATAAATTTTTTACATACAGTATATGGCCAAAAACCTTGTAAATAATCTTGAGCCAATCCTTGTGCGAATATACACTACCGCTCAAAAGTTTGGGATCACTTCCTTACTCAATGCCTGTTCCTGATTTTTATTTATTTCTACATTTCTAAAGCAATGCTGTGTAGGGTTTACATAATAAAGACAACGAATGACGGTCGCATTGTTCATCAATAAATGTAGACATTTTAATGTGCTCAATGCAGCCATCAACATTAATATGTAATGTTTAGCTCTAGGTCTGAGTTGTATCGAATCTTTAACGATTCGGGTTCATTTGATTAACTGAAACTAAATTTATGATCGACTACCCGTCCAGCGTTTAGCACAATTTAGTGTATCTTACCAGTTCTGCTTATCACGCGGCCAACGATGATAACACGAAATCTAGTGTTTAGCAATTATGAGCAAGGTAACAAGATCTGGGCAAATGTTTAGACTTTAAAATACATGACCAAGACAACAGTTCTTTATAAAGAAATGAGAATTTATTTTACTAATCTACGATACATGAAACTACGCTACTTAAATGCACATAGACACACACACACACACACACACACACACACACACATAAACAGTTTGGAAAGTGAAAAATGAATGAAGTTATTCTATTACTGTTTACTAGATCAACGAAAGTCACAAGAGCAGAGTCTTGGGTTTAATCTTACGGTTTTGTTATGAAACGAGCACCAACTTCAGCAAGGTATGTAGCTTTGTTTGTTTACTTGCGTTATGTTCCGTTCTCATCTGTTGGTTCGCCCCCAGCAAAGGGAATCACGGCATTGCTGATTGGTTGGTGCGCTGTTGTAGAGATGACGTCTGTCGGGAAAGCCCTTCGGTGAGGCATTGCCTAGTTAACGATGGCTGCGCTCTGGAACTTCTCCTGCGGGTTTCTTCGTTGCGGGACTTTGTAGTTCTGGCACGAAGTCTCGTTGATAGTTCTTGAAGAGCGGATGATGCCAACGGCAGCGTAGCGCCGCAAGGGCGGAAGCCCAAGCTGCTTGGAAGATGTTGTAGGTTGCAGTCGTGATGTTAACTATGGAGCGATATTGCGGACAATATTCAAATGCAATTGCTCGCACAAAGTGTGCCATTGTTATGCTCTAAAATGCTCCCCTGCCACGGATTGCCCCCCCTACATAATCTCTATCAAATATTATATTAGAACATAAATTCATAGGTTTATCATTATCAAATATATTATTACTATTATAATTAACCCTAGGCACGTGAAAGCCGTCAAGACCATTAATAAAAATTGTCATATACAAAATGTTTATTTTATGGCACAGGGGTTTGTCATTTAATACAAAACTAACACTTGTATTCATCACATATTACACTAAATAATTATTGTTTATGATGAAAAATTACATGAAATGATTTTTATTATAAAATAAGCAATTTAAAAATATGAAAAAAAATATATAATTTATCATTTATATTTTTCCCCTATACAACATGTATATATTATAATCAAATTCGTTTAGTGTAATTTGTAAACCATAAATCTATGAATTTATGTTCTAATATAATATTTGAAAGTGATTATGAAGGGGGGGGCAATCCGTGGCAGGGGGGCATTTTAGAGCATAACACCGGCTTAACGCGCGGCGCAGAGAAAGTGAAAAAGCAAACGTGGTGATTGATTTTGCTGTTTAAATATGACAGGTTCATGACGTGTAAGACACGGGAAATACAAATGCAAATGGACTTTTCTTTCTCATTTGAAATTTGGCAGTCAGTGTGCGCTCGCGAAGGCGAAACAGCAAACGGTAATGAAAAGTTTGCAATTGCATTTGAATATTGTCCGCGATATCGCTCCATAGTTAACTTCTTTCTTTTTGAACTCTTACTCCTTAGGGTTTTTGTCCCTTCGGGGTCAGTCCATCCCACGGGTGGTTGGATCCAATCGGATGTGGTTGCGGGGCTTAGCCACGCCTCACGTGGTTCCTCCTGTTGTGCATAAATTAGCCCGGTGTTTCGGCTGTCACGAGTGACGCATCCGGTTGGAGTTTTTAATACTTTATAAAAAGTAATTTTGCATCCCCCATCGTGTGCTCTGTTCATGCTACCAATTTCCCGTGTTCACCAACGTGTTCTTGAAATAAAGCCAGCTTGAGATTGACACCAAACATTACATATCTTACCCACTCACTCCTTCCTTTATCAAATAAAAGGGGTTTGTAAATGCTGATTACACCTTTTAAAGTTATGCAGAATAATCAAACATATACACAGGAATAAAAGGTTTTGCCCTACTGGCACACTTTAAAGATGTTTAAAATAGTGTCCATGCCGTATGCCTTTGTTCATTGAAAGGCATGTTTTCCGGAGATCAAGAGCGTGTCCAGTGGTGACTTGGTCGTTCTCTCCCCCAGCTCGGGGTGAAGAGCCCTCTGCAATTCGACTGGGCATGCTGTCAATCAACTTCTGGGCCAAATCCTGACTGATAGCAACCCATTCTTTCATAATCACTTCTTGGAGTTTATGTCTACACATACAGTAGGAGTCAGAATTAGTGGGTTTTTGTCTCAATGGGATTAAGATCTGGGGAGTTTCCAGGCCATGGACCCAAAATTTAAATGTTTTGGTCCCCGAGCCACTTAGTTATTACTTTTAACAAAATTGTGAGTGAGCCCACTACCTTGAATGAGAAGCAACCCCACACATGAATGGTCTCAGGATCCTTTACTTCTTGACACCAGGCCATCTTCCAAAAGTCTTCGTCTCACTGTGCGTGCAGATGCTCTCACACCTGCCTGCTGCCATTCCTGAGCAGCTCTGCACTGGTGGCACTCCGATCCCGTTGCTGAATACTTATTAGGAGAAGATCCAGGCGCTTGCTGGACTTTCTTGGACGCCCTGAAGCCTTCTTAACAAGAATTGAACCTCTTTCATTGACGTTCTTGATGATCCTACAAATTGTTGATTTAGGTGCAATCTTAGTAGCCACAATATCCTTGCCTGTGAAGCCATTTTTATGCAATGCAATGATGGCTGCATGCGTTTCTTTGCAGGTCACCATGGTTAACAATGGAAGAACAATGATTTCAAGCATCACCCTCCTTTAAACATGTCAAGTCTGCCATTCTAACCCAATCAGCCTGACATAATGATCTCCAGCCTTGTGCTTGTCAACATTCTCGCTTGAGTTAACAAGACGATTACTGAAATGATCTCAGCAGGTCCTTTAATGACAGCAATGAAATGCAGTGGAAAGATTTTTTTGGGATTAAGTAAATTTTTATGGCAAAGAAGGACTATGCAATTCATCTGATCACTCTTCATAACATTCTGGAGTATATGCAAATTGCTATTATAAAAACTTAAGCAGCAACTTTTCCAATTTCCAATATTTATGTAATTCTCAAAACTTCTGGCCACAACTTGTACTTCCAAGCATCTGGTCTTGTGAAGTTTCTTGCAGCTTAGTTTCACAGACACCCCATTCTGATCACGGACCAGGGCCCGGTTTCTCGATAACGAACACTATTCGCGCGCTAAGAAGACTCTTAAGTCTTTAATCTTACGTTAAGTGATAACTTTTCTAAGTGTATATCTTGAACTGTCTCTTAGGAGTCTTCTTAAGTCGCTGCCTCTTACGTCCGACGTTACAAGGCGCTGTCTACAGTGAAGGTCCTGAATTAGCTGACATCGATTGCTCAGGAATCGATTTTTCACTCCTTTTGAAAGATGGCACTTTCTATGCAAATTAAACATTGCACTAAATTCTTTTAATAGCGTTTATTTCGACATGGGTTAACTTAACAATAACATGCCATAATAGACAAATATATAAATGAAATCACCAAACTGTCGCTAATATTTTCATGTAACCTGTGGCCGTAAAACGAACCGGGTTTACAATCATAGTTGATGGACAAACAGCTGATAACACTCTTCACCAGCTTCAGAAACAATGTGAAGTGTCAGTTGTTGGGGTTGTACAGTGCACTTATGGAATGAATATGATGAGATGACAGAGTGGAGGTTTAATACTATCCCTATCTCACCTACGCGGGGCCATAAGTGCGGTTCATTATGATTCAGCGCGAGTTTTGGTGCTGTTATTACGTTTCCATCTTACCACGAAAAAAAAATAAACATGTTTAACATGTGGAAGCTCGCAGACCTTGCAGATCTTCGCAGACCGTCGGGCGGCCACTCGAGGCGGATCACGGTGCCTAAATATCCCTCTCTCACCTGTGTGGCCTGACTCATCTCCGTGAGCTGCCGCGATTGCCCACGACGTTCCTTTAACGTTCCGCGAAGTACTGCAAGCTTCCGCGAGGACCAGCAAAAAATTAAACGTTGGATTTTTCATGCGGAAAAATCATGATCAAGCCTACGGCCACAGCGCGAGACCGTGCAGGTGAGATAGGGGTATAACACCGCATCTCATAGCGAGTCAAACCGCATAGGTGAATAGGGGTATTACACATTACAATCACCCAGAAAAATTTATGGATGCGCTGTCTGAATAGTGACTGAATAGTGATTGCCAATTTTAATGCATTAGTCACATTATGAAATAGGCTAATTAAAAGTCACTCTATTAGTTCTGATATCAAATACAATAACATTCTTAAACAGGTCTACAGTATATTCCATCATTAATACGACTTTGATAACGTGCCATAATGTGTTTGCATACACCGCTGATTTATAAAGACTGCTGCTCAGTGGCAGCGACTAGTGTCTTGAGCTGAAACTATGCTAAGAATGACCAGACCAACCTTACGAACGTGTGACTTAGCTAAGAGATACTTAGCGTAAGAACATTTCGGGAAATGCGCCATAACGTTAAGAGAGAGGTTAAGGTACAACTTAAGAACTACTTAGCGATAAGAAGCTTTCGAGAAACCGGGCCCAGATTATTGGGATGGCGACAATGCATGCAGGGCGACGGTCTCTGGAATGTGATCCATTGATTGCTCTCTCTGTGGGAGTCCCGTTATTCGCTACAGCTCAATGCACCCTCTTGTAACTCTAATTGAACTTCTCCTCTGCAGCAGAGGTACATTTTCGTCTTGCTTTCCTGGGATGGTTGTCACGAGAGCCAGGTTCATCATGATGCTTGATGCGCTTTGCAAATGCACTTGACAATACTGTTCTTGCAAGAACTATTCCAGAATAGCTAACCGAGTCTTAAAATAACACCTGACTGTGTGCCACAGACCACAGCACACTGAGGTCTTGTAGTGTAATACCCCGTGGGGCCAGAGTTGTCCATGCTGCATGAGGGCAACCTAAAAAATACTGGGTAAAATATTTTGAGTTGTAATGTTTTGGTGTATGGTTGGTATACTGTACTCTATATACAGCATGTACAGAATTTGGAGCACAAGGTTTTAAATAATTTTGGATTTGCTGATGTCAACCCAGGGTCAAAAATATACATACAGTGGTGTGAAAAACTATTTGCCCCCCTCCTGATTTCTTATTCTTTTGCATGTTTGTCACACAAAATGTTTCTAATCATCAAACACATTTAACTATTAGTCAAAGATAACACAAGTAAACACAAAATGCAGTTTTTAAATGAGGGATTTTATTATTTAGGAAGAAAAAAAAATCCAACCCTACATGGCCCTGTGTGAAAAAGTAATTGCCCCCTGAACCTAATAACTGGTTGGGCCACCCTTAGCAGCAATAACTGCAATCAAGCGTTTGCGATAACTTGCAACGAGTCTTTTACAGCGCTCTGGAGGAATTTTGGCCCACTCATCTTTGCAGAATTGTTGTAATTCAGCTTTATTTGAGGGTTTTCTAGGATGAACTGCCTTTTTAAGGTCATGCCACAACATCTCAATAGGATTCAGGTCAGGACTTTGACTAGGCCACTCCAAAGTCTTCATTTTGTTTTTCTTCAGCCATTCAGAGGTGGATTTGCTGGTGTGTTTTGGGTCATTGTCCTGCTGCAGCACCCAAGATCGCTTCAGCTTGAGTTGACGAACAGATGGCCGGACATTCTCCTTCAGGATTTTTTGGTAGACAGTAGAATTCATGGTTCCATCTATCACAGCAAGCCTTCCAGGTCCTGAAGCAGCAAAACAACCCCAGACCATCACACTACCACCACCATATTTTACTGTTGGTATGATGTTCTTTTTCTCAAATGCTGTGTTACTTTTACGCCAGATGTAACGGGACACGCACCTTCCAAAAAGTTCAACTTTTGTCTCGTCGGTCCACAAGGTATTTTCCCAAAAGTCTTGGCAATCATTGAGATGTTTTTTAGCAAAATTGAGACGAGCCTTAATGTTCTTTTTGCTTAAAAGTGGTTTGCGCCTTGGAAATCTGCCATGCAGGCCGTTTTTGCCCAGTCTCTTTCTTATGGTGGAGTCGTGAACACTGACCTTAATTGAGGCAAGTGAGGCCTGCAGTTCGTTAGATGTTGTCCTGGGGTCTTTTGTGGGATCTCGGATGAGTTGACTCTGCGCTCTTGGGGTAATTTTGGTCGGCCGGCCACTCCTGGGAAGGTTCACCACTGTTCCATGTTTTTGCCATTTGTGGATAATGGCTCTCACTGTGGTTCGCTGGAGTCCCAAAGCTTTAAAAATGGCTTTATAACCTTTACCAGACTGATAGATCTCAATTACTTTTGTTCCTGAATTTCTTTGGATCTTGGCATGATGTCTAGCTTTTGAGGTGCTTTTGGTCTACTTCTCTGTGTCAGGTAGCTCCTATTTAAGTGATTTCTTGATTGAAACAGGTGTGGCAGTAATCAGGCCTGGGGGTGACTACAGAAATTGAACTCAGGTGTGATAAACCACAGTTAAGTTATTTTTTAACAAGGGGGGCAATCACTTTTTCACACAGGGCCATGTAGATTGAGTTTTTTTTCTCCCTTAATAATGTAAACCTTCATTTAAAAACTGCATTTTGTGTTCAATTATGTTATCTTTGACTAATAGTTAACGGCTTTTGATGAGCAGAAACATTTAAGTGTGACAAATATGCAAAAGAATAAGAAATCAGGAGGGGGGCAAATAGTTTTTCACACCACTGTATACTGTACATACATATATAACTTAGATGATTAATTCAGTGGTACTGCATTTAATTGGACTTTTAAATGTATTTTGCACAAGGCCAATTAAGTTAAATCTTTTAAAATTTAATCTTATCTAATCTGAAGGTATTTTTGTCCTGTATATAAGCATCTTCAGTTTAAAAAAATGTATTTCTGTATGACAGAACACTCTGCCTAATTTTTTAATACAAAGAAATCAAATTTTGTAATTTTACACCCTGTTTACTCTAAGTTGTACTTCTTTCATCCTTAGTCAAATACACTCCCTATTCAGTAATCAGAGAGTAAGTTATAGATGAGTGTAAGAGCCATATCGTACATGTTATGAATTTGTTGTTGTGTTTATTTGTTTTTATTTCATGTTATTTTACCTTATTCTATTCATTAGTAAAGCATTAAGAATTAAGTTTATTACATAAGCCATAAGCTTTAAATTTGTTAGTTAAGCATCCATTTTGACAATCGTAAGTTGGTCTGTGATGTCATTCCACTATGACATGTATTTGTATGACTATCGCATGATAGAAAGTTTCAGTTTAGATGCGGAAGGCTACGGAAACACAAGCTTTTGGCCGTAAGCTACCCGTAAGCAGATATATACAAAACAAACAAGTGTTGTTATATGCGTAAGCTAATCGTTATCCAAGAAATTTATAAGATACAGCAACTGGTGCTGTAATCACAGTGGATTTACTCAAGACGACTGTATGAAGTATTGATTCTTTGATGCTGACAAAATAAACTACAAGAGACAAAGAGATCATCTGACTTCTGTGTGTGAGTGAAACTTCAAATTGAAGATACGTGTCAAAACTAGTGAAATAATATGTCAGCATCTAAAAAAGTCAAAAGCCTTATCGTTGTTTAAGCACGAAGATAAGTGACTGTTGAAATCGAACCGAAAGAGGATTTGAGTGCTCCGCGCTTCACTATGGCCGACGACGGGAAGAATACAGCCACAGCTGAGTCTGAGCGTGAGACAGAGCTCATTGATAAAGATTTGGAAATAAAGCTTCAGGAAATGAAAGAAGTCAGAAGCGAAAACTGGAGTCAATTGACTGCATTATCCGAAGAAATAAAGCTGTTCATGTACAATGCATGCAATGTGTATGATGTTGAAGCTAAGTACTACACAGACTTTATAGGGCTGCAAGAAGAATTTGTTGAAAGCTATAGACAGGTGCGATTGTCCCTAAACGAAGAAGAATGCGAACATGATCTGCAAAACTGGTATAATATATTAAAATATTGTGCTGCACAGAATTTAGGAAAAAAGTAGAGTTGTGGATCGCGGAAAGTAAGAGCCGCTTCATGATGTCTCGAACGGACAACGATGGAATTACGCCAGATGACAGCGTGTCAATGGTGGAGTTTAAGACGTCCGCCTCTAGTAGGCACGGAAGCGTAGCGACGGCAGCATCCAAAAGGTCCGTAACTTCTACATCATCCTCAGCCCGACTAAAGAAAGCGGAAGCCAACAGAGCAGCCTTGTTGATTAAAGTAGCAGCCTTAGCGGAACGGCGGGTGATAGAACAGAAGGAAGCACAATTAAAGGCTGAGGAAGAGCAACTGAAAACACGATTAAAGAATAAAGAGGCAGAACTAAAGGCTGATAAAGAAAGGTTGGAATTAGAAACCGCGCTCGCAATTGTCGACACTGAATTACACGCTTATCAGGGTTGTGAAAAACGACAGCCTGCATCAAAGAGCGGAGTCATCGACTCGAGCTGCACGCACTCGAGCAGCCCGCCTTGGACGGGCCACAAACCTGAATATGACAGCCGACGAAAGCCGGTAAGAGAGAGCTCAGTCAACGAACCAAGTAGCGCATGCGCTCCCAAATTGGAATACAATGAACTTTGCGAACGCAGTGCGTCAACAGAATACCTCGGACTGCCATCACGTCTCAAGACAGCCCATCCAAGTGTACCAGTAAGTTTCGAACCAAAATTGAAAAGTACTTTAAATGGTCTACCCAAGACAATAAATACACCCGCCATGACATTGATACACTAGAACCACAGAGCATGATGGCATGAAGGGGCATACGCAGTACAGAATGCTCTCGGATGGACTGTGAACGGGCCTCTCCGAGAACCCGACGAACCAGCGAGCGTTACAGTTAACAGAACTTCCATTGAAAGTGTAGAACAAATGCTGATACAGCAGTTCAACCATGATTTTCCCAAACGAAATTGTGATGATAAGGCCGAGTGGTCACAGGAAGACTATCAGTTTTTAGACTCCGTGAATAACTCATTGCAGTTCATAAATAATCACTACCACATCGGCCTTTCACTAAAAAAGGCAGGCATTCAAATGCCAAATAGTGCAGCTATGCAGCGCGCATTAAACCTTAAACAAAAACTTAACAGCAACAGCTCCTTTCACGAGGAGTACACAAACTTCATGAATGACATGCTAAAAAAGGGTCATGCAGTCATGGTCTCTACACATCACGTAAACCGCCAAGACGGTGATGTGTGGTACATACCGCATCATGGCGTCCATCATCCTCAAAAGAATAAACTGAGGGTGGTTTTTGACTGTGCTGCCAGTTATCAAGGAGTGTCACTAAATAGTGAGCTCCTACAAGGACCAGACTTAACAAACTCACTTATTGGAGTGCTCACACGCTTTAGACAAGAAGAAATTGCCATGATGGCAGATGTAGAAGCCATGTACTATAAAGTGAGAGTCCCCGAGAAGGACACAGATCTGCTGCGCTTCCTATGGTGGCCGAACGGAGACGTGAACCAAGATTTAGTTGAGTATAAGATGGTAGGTCACTTGTTCGGTGCAAAGTCATCTCCTAGCGTTGCTAACTTCGCCCTTAGAAAGACAGCGGAAGAAAACCGCAGCAACGCACCTGCTGTGGCAGTTAAAACAGTACTTAGGAACTTTTACGTCGGCGACTGCTTGAAGTCTGTTGCAACCTATGATCAAGCAGTTGCCCGGCACAAGCCTCTGTGCAAGCGGAGGGTTCAACCTCACTAAGTGGGCAAGCAACAGCCGTGCCCTACTGACTTCCATACCCGAAAGCGAAATGATCAAAGACATGAGAGACTTAGACTTGAGTAAAGATGCACTGCCCGTTGAGAGAGGTCTGGGGGTGCTGTGGTGCATTGATTCAGACACGTTCAAGTTTAAGATTAGTTTAAAAGAACGACCTGTGACAAGAAGAGGAATCCTGTCAATCAATAGCTCAATATACGACCCCTTAGGCTTTCTCGCACCTGTCATACTGCCAGCTAAAATTCTAATGCAGCAGTTATGTAAAGAAAAACTAACCTGGGATGATGACATTCCCGAGAAGTTTGCAAAGGCATGGAAAACTTGGCTGCAAGAGCTGCACCAACTGTCCGAGTTCAGCATAGCAAGATGCATAAAACCAGCCGACTTCGGAGTTACAACTACAGCACAACTCCACCACTTCTCGGATGCAAGTGAAATGGGATACGGAGTTGTTTCAAATCTCAGGTTAATAAATGCTGATGGACAGACATTGTGCATTCATGATGGGGAACTCTCGTGTAGTGCCTCTGAAAACAAACCACCATTCCACGAAAGGAACTGACTGCGGCAGTGGTCGCTGTAAAAAATGACAAAATGTTGAAAGAACAGCTAGAATTGAAATTGCTGGACTCTATGTTTTGGACTGACAGTACAACTGTCTTGAGATACATTGACAATAAAACACTTCGTTTTAAAACCTTTGTGGCCAACAGAATCGCCATTATAAGAGAGTCAACCAAGTCACAGCAATGGAGGTACGTTAATACCTCAAAAAAAACAGCTGATTCTGCATCCAGGGGGGCATCCTGTGAAAAGTTCATGAAAAATGTTAACTGGATCCATGGTCCCTCCTTTCTCAAAGAAGCAGAGTGCAAATGGCCTGAGAACATTTATGACACGTTGATGAAAGAAAAAGAAATTAAGATCTCAGCTTCAGTGAATATTGTGAGCACTATAGAAGGCACAGACGCAGTGAGTAAATTGATTAATTATCATTCTTATTGGCACAAGTTAAAAAGATCCATTGCCTGGATCCTTCGCATCAGAGATATGCTCAAACAAAAATCAGAAAGGGTTAGAGCACAAATAGATAACGCAAAGACAGAAAATCACAAGTCTCTAACAGTTCAAGACCTAACAAGAGCAGAAAACGAAATCATTAAGTTTACACAAAGACAAAAATTTAAGGAAGAAATTCTCACGTTGCAAAAGGGTAAAGCAGCAGCAGAATTCAAACAGGGAATTCCCACACAGCAAAAACGCAAGGCATCTGTAAAAAGAAACAGTTACAACGAGAATTCGAAAATGTAGATTGAATGAAGATTATGTTTTGTCTTAAAAAGACTCCAGTGCATTAAAATTTACTTTTATTACTAGTGCTGTTACTTCATCAGTGAAAACATTAGGTAATACCAGTAAAAATATTCAGTTTAGCTTTTCTGGTGTTTGTTTATATTGAGCCAGCATCTTATTAGTAGCTTATTTTAAAGTAGAATTAAATCCAGCAAATAATTGTTTATAACTTCGCTTTTACTCAACATTTGTACTGCAAAAAATGTCAATAAATTCTGTTCAGCAGTTGATTTAAGACGTGCCCACAGTTTGACGCATGCACAGTAGGCTGTTAAAACAGCAGTTCAGAATCTGGCACAAAACAGTGATTTATATTTCATTTACTTCTCAATTTTTTGGAGTAAGCCATGCTGTGTCGCTTTGTTGTGTACACTATGTAATAAGGACTGTGCTGGCTTACCGGTGCATTGCAGTTGTTTCTGCAACATTCACATACGCTGTGTATACACGGTAAACTATTGCATTGGTTGGCTCTATTGAATGATGTTGAGTATATAATTTTTTTTCAGTCAGCCACCAATTGTGCAAGTTCTCCCACTTAAAAAGATGAGAGAGGCCTGAAATTTATCATAGGTATACCTCAACTATGAGAGACAAATTAAGAAAAAAAAAAATCGAGAAAATCACACTGTAATTTATTTGCAAATTATGGTGGAAAATACTGTAAGTATTTGGTCATCTACAAACAAACAAGATTTCTGGCTCTTACAGACCTGTAAATTCTTCTTTAAGAGGTTCCTCTGTCCCCCACTCGTTACCTGTATTAATGGCATCTGTTATCAGTTAAAAAGACACCTGTCCAAAACCTCAAACAGTCACACTCCAACTGCATAACTGACCTTAACTTGCCAAATAACAATGCCAACTATGAAAGTTTTTTAAATAAGCACTAAAGTTTAAAAAAAAAAAAAAAAAAAAGGTAAAGTCTTGAAACCTTTAAATTTTTAGTATGCCATTAAATGCATGATAAAGGCCTAAAATTATGTGAAAATATAATTGTTAGAAAATTATAGAGTATAAGAAAAAAGTACATTAAGAAATGCTTATGTTGACAAAATAACTTAATTACACTGAAGGAAAAAGGACTTATGTTCTGTTATGTTTCTCCCCTAGAAATCATTAGTAAGACACCTTTGAGAGGAACCAGATTTTAAGAACAACTCATTCTTGTCTGGGATTATAAATCATTACACTATACAGATATAATTGTTTTAAAGTGATGCTCTGTATAAGCATATTGTAAATAAGTCTTGGGAAGATCAAAAGCCATATTTCTTGCTTATTCTTAAATCGTTTACAAAGCGATATGTACCCAAGACTGTCTCTGGATATAGAAACTTACTGCATCCCTCAAAACTATGCATCTACTGTTGGTTCTTCAAAGCTATTATCAGAAAATAGATTTTTTTTTGCATGTGATCAATATTTGTCCTATGATGTCAAAATTTGTGAACAATTTTTATCAAGCATCAGATACACTGTCAAGATTTTATTAAATTACACTTAAATAACAATAATAACTTCTCTCTTATATTGAGCACAATAGCAATTAAATCAAATATCAAGTAACACAGATTCAAGTGATCAGTCCTTCATACAAGTACGAGCGTAAACAAGCGGAATTATCACACCATAAGTATCCCTGAGACGACCAGCGGCTGAAGCGCTTCCCCTGTCTCACATATTACCAACTGCAGTCTCTCACATGCAGATTTTTATACACAGACCCAATACTGTTACATCATAGTTACATCATAGTAGACACTGTGAGGTGGCGATTCTCTGTCACAGATGATGCTTATATGTTGAGTCTGTACCTTTGCTCCATTAGTGACTGTGGGGTGATGCATACTATGATGTCATACTCTGATCATGTCACCTATTTTCCTTGTCATTTCACTTATTTTAGCTTTACACTGTGTCCAGGGTGAATTCCACCTTGTGCCACCTGGGATACATGGCAGGTCTCCACAACCCTATACAGGATAGGGGTAGAGAGAGAGAGAGAGAGAGAGAGAGAGAGAGAGAGAGAGAGAGAGACCTAGAGGAACATAACAGATTGACAACCTCAAAGGAATCATAATAATAATACCAAGTTTTTAATGGTGCATCAGCTGTAACCTTTAAATCTTGTTCAAAACTAGCTGCATTTTAGCTGCATGGTGCCAGTTTGGATTGCATGGTATGTGGGCAATAAAAACGGTAATATAATTCAGTATAGGTTATTTGGTTTCATGTGGTGATGGTTACAGCAAAGAAGAAAGCCACAATGCCCTGAGATAGATTGGCACTATGGCCAGGGTGTACCCTGCCTCACGCCCTAAGTCTCCTAGGATAGACTCCAGGCCCCCCCGCCACCCTGAATACAGGATAAAGTGGTATAGAAGATGAGTGAGTGAGAGTGAGAAAGCAACAATACTCACATGCTGTCACTGTGGATGACCCCATATTTATGTATGTTATATCTTTTAAAAATTCGTATTCAAAAGTCAATTTCATAAGTGAATAATCTTACTTGGATCCTGCTCTAATTATAAATAATCGGCACATTGTTTTTGACTTTAAACTGTATTAGTCCATTATTGGTGTCACCCAGATGGTTCTTTTTTTTTTGCAAAATCCATCAATCACCATGATGAATCTACTGTAGCTTTCATCAAGACAAAACCTTATTTCTGCTGCAGAGAAGAAGTTTATTAAGAGTTACCAGCCTCAAAAATCACCAATTAACAAACAGCACCTCAGATTAGAGCCATTATGAAGCCTCTACAGAGCAAAAGTACAGTAGACACATCTAATATCAACTGTTCAAAGGAGATTATTGCATATTTTGGATGCCGACAGCATTATGTTATAGTGTTGAAAGAAATAAAAACCAGCTACAGTAATATTGCTCTTAAATTATTCTATTTAATGATTGTTCTTACCTTATACTTCCTCTCAGCAGGTTGTTGATAAGTGCCTCTGGAACTGGAGCTTTAGTGCATCTGAAGAAAAATCTGAGTTTAAGGCTTTCAAATTCTCCTAACTGGAGTTGAGTTTGTTAGACTTACTGTAGGTTACCCTAGGTAACAATTTAGACTGTCACACTAGGTGAAGTTCTCTTGTTGTTCTAGGTTATGACAAAAGCTCATGTAGGGAAGAGCGTAGATCAGTCTCTGCATGCTTTTTCTTGTTTCTTCTTTTTTGAGATATCCTTATCCTTTTTCTTTGAAGTCGCTGCTGCGATTCTGTTTCTCTGCTCACACATTCTGTCACACTGAGATGTTCATTAAGAAACCCGCATAACAAAAATTATGAAGATAATTGAATGAAGATGACAAACTATCCATACTATGGACTCTTCCCAACACTACCCAGTTAAGCAGCTAGCTTCAAACAAACAATCACAGCATAACTGTGAAAAGTACAGTTTTTGTGAAAGGTAAGAAAAACTTGTTACAACTTACATATATAAATGAAAAAAATACAGTATATATATATATATATATATATATATATATATATATATATATATATATATATATATATGAAATAAGAAGAGGAAGCCTACAGTATATTTGTCACATAGAGAAATCCTGATCTTCACATATCCCAGTTTGTTTAGAAGATCAGGTCAGAGCACAGGGTCAGCTGTCATACGGCGCTGACGGAACAACAGAGAAGGTTAAAGGTCTTGCTCAAGGGCCCAACAGTGTCAACTCGGTGGTGCAATGGCTTGAACTCCTGACCAGTAACACAGAACCTTAACCTATGGGCTACCAGCACCCCCAAAGAGAGTTATAAAAAGGTATTGCTTTGTATTCAAATGAACTAATTCGCATAAGCTGTATGAAGATTAAAGACAAGGACAAGTACAGTATGACTGCATCCATCCATTCATCTAAGGACCTCTGTAGTCCAACTAAGGACTATGGAGACCAATGGTGACCACGGTATTTATTCCCAATTTTACGACCTCCAGTCAACATTCATACACGTATTAACACACTACTGGCAATTTGAGAATGCCAAATAATCTAACCTTCATGCTTTTCGACTATGGGAGGAAACCAACCAAGCATGGGGAGAACATGCAAACACGTGCACACAGACCCCGGTGGGAATCAAACCTGGATCCTGCAGGTGCTGCCAGTATGACTACAAGAATAGTCAAATTCTGTTTTTCACAAGAAACTATAATGCTAAATGGGGTAGGAAGACAAAATCAATAAACAAGCAAAAAAATAATAATACTGCTGCATGATGCTCTCATTTTGTCAATTTCCTGCTTACATGCAGGTTCTGTGCAATAAGTTGATTCAACTTAGAGCTGTGTGTGTGTGTGTGTGTGTGTGTGTGTGTGTGTGTGTGTGTGTGTGTGTGTGTGCGTGCGTGCGTGCGTGCGTGCGTGCGTGAGTGTGTGTGCATCTGACGCCTGGAGAACTTTGACACATGAAATACTTGGCTGATGACAGCTCACAGTGAATCTTCCACCCACAGGGAGCCACTTCACACAGCTTTATTGATGCCAGCTCTAAGGATACACAAGAGCACATGACTTATACATGGAGTATCCTGTAGTCTTCACTACCTTGCAATATCTTTAAAATTTTGCTGCAATACAACTGAACTATTTAATTGTAAAATTCCCCAATCTAAGTTCTCCTCATCTCAGTGATGATCAATATCAATAATCTTGATGGAAACAGAGCCTGAAATCACTTTTCACATTTAGGGGATCCACAGGTGGGAGCAGAAAGAAGAGATTGAGCGAACCGGCCTGAACATCAGCTATGGGAAAAAAGGCAATAGCCATTGCTGGTTAAACGTACAAACTGATACCCTGTGAGTTTTGTCACGATGGGTTAATCAGCCTTCAGTTGTGTTTGTGGTCATTTAAGTATACACATTTTTAATTAAAAAGTATATACAGTACGGCCTTAGTCCCACAAGGTTATAGGATAATTCAAGAATCCCAGTGGAAGAGAGAACAGAGCAGACAATCAGAGACAGATCAAATGCAACAGCTTCTCACGCAAGGTGCATGCATTTCATTTCTCTTTTCCCTAAAGCTCTTGTGCATCTCTTGAGTGTTGTAACCTTATCTTGCTGCTTCATTCATAAAATAAGTGAATCATGTACATTAAATACAACAAAACTAGTTCTAGGAATATCAGGATGAGAACTACTGATTTAGAGGTGAAACAAAAGGTTTAAGTATCGTAAATTGTTGTGTTAAGTTTGAATGTGTGTTCATGAAACATCCAAATTGCATGATGTCATGTCCTACAGAACGTATCATGGACGATAAATGACACCTACATTACATAGTGATTTTCCAGTGAAGTAGAAATGAGGTAACAGATTGTACACATTCTTTTTTCTTGGCTTACATTTTATTTAATTTTTTTTAATTCAGTGAGCGTATTTATTTCACTCACAAAAGCCACTGTTTTGTCCAGTGGCAGCTTCATTTCATTGGTCATGTGACAAAAATAAACCCTACAAAAGGCTTTTTAGGAAGCATAGTAATGCAGCTGTTTCATGTCAAGGTTGACTTATAATGTGGAAATATACAGTGTATATACAGTTATTTGTTAACCCTAGTTTTTCACTTTAAAGTAATTAATTGAAAGGTCCAAGTATTTATTGACATACAGCAAGTCAGCTATTAGCAAAAATTTGTATAATGGATAAATACAGTATAGCTTTCTATTTGAAGTTTCATATGTAAAAAAAAAGTGCTAGAAAGTGTTATAGTAAAATAAAAATTACAGTAGAAGTTCTCTGATGAACACAAAATACCTTTGATTCTGTCAGTATCTTAACAAAAAATGTGAAGAAAAAAAAATCAATGCAAATCTATGGGGAACACTTACTTTTATACTCTTTCTCTTTCTTAGGGTTCTATTTGTCACGTACTAACCGGAATGATCAGAAGAGTTAGCACACTTAGCGGTTAGCCCTTTGTAGCGTGGATGGTAAACCCAAACGCGGAAGCAAGCGAGTAGGCAGGATAACCACGCGATTTGGTCTAACACTAACAGGTGTGGAACACTGGGTTAATTCGGAGCGCCGCAGGCAGCTGGAGCCAGTAGGTGACAGGATTTATCCGGTGTGTGATGCGGTATGGGCCGATGAATCTAGGTGAGAGTTTCCTTGATTCGGTGTGAAGGTGAGGATTTTTTTGTTGAGAGCCATACCTTGTCACCTACGTGGAACAATCGTCCCGGAGGGTGTCGACGGCGATGTTGGGTAGCGTAGTGGGCGTTGGCTTGTTGGATGGCGTGGTTGGCTTGGCGCCACAACCGTCGACACCGGCGGACCAACTGTTGGGCCGATGGTACATTAACCTCTGGTTCCTGGTGTTGGAACATGGAGGGTTGGAAACCGTGGCATACCTCAAATGGGCTTAAGTTAGTGGCCGACGAGGTGTGGAGATTAAGTGATAGCTCTGCCCAGATGAGGTAGCGGGCCCAGGAGTGCTGGCGAACCAGTTGTTTGTTGGTCCGCTCCGTCTGACCATTAGTCTGGGGATGGTATCCAGAGGATAGACTGCAGGTTGAATCGATCAGACAGCAGAAGGCCTTCCAGAACCGGGCAGTGAACTGGGGCCCTCTGTCCGAGATGATGTCCTTCGGGAACCCATGCAGGCGGACTACGTGTTCTAAAATCAGCTCGGCTGTTTGTTTTGCTGACGGGAGTCCGGCAAGAGCCACCAGGTGCACAGCTTTGGAAAACCGATCGACGATCGTCAGGATGAGTTAGTAAAGGGCAAGGGGTGTCGGTTCTTTATGGTGATGTTGTTGAGCACCCGATAATCGACACAGGGGCGAAGGTCGCCGCCTTTTTTCTTGACGAAAAAGAACCCCACGGCGGCGGGCGAGGATGAAGGCCGGATGGTACCTTGTTGAAGGGCGTTGGCTACATAATCCTCCATCGCCTGCGTCTCTATGGTGGATAAGGAGTACAGGTGGCCGCGGGGGGGAACAGCACCCGACTGAAGATCTGTAGCCAGATCGTAGGAGCGGTGAGGAGGCAGGTGTGAGGCGCGCTTCTTACAGAAGACTTCAGCCAGGTCCCGATAGGCGACGGGGATGGCGTTGGTGTCGACATCGGGGGCCTCGGACTCCCTAGAACACGACCCAGCCGATGCCCGTAGGCAGAGTTTGTTGCAGATCGGCCCCCACTGTAAGATCCGGTTCTGTGTCCAGGATATGAGGGGGTCATGCTGAAGTAACCAAGGGTGCCCGAGGATGATGGGAGGAGATGAAATGGAGGTGAGGTGAAATCGGACTTGTTTTTGGTGTTGGTTGATGATGAGAGTGATGGGTTGGGTTTGAGTGGTGATGGGACTGGAGGAGAGGGGGCGACCGTCGACAGATGTAATACGAATGGGCTGGGATAACGCCTCGATTTTTACCCCCAATTCTTTGGCATAGGTAGAGTCAATGAAGTTACCTGCGGCACCGGAATCGATGAACGCGGTACTTCGGACCCGTTTGTGGCCAAATTGGAGGGTCACCTTAACCGTGAGACGAGGGATGTCATTGGCTATTGTAGTGGAGAGTTCGAGATGGCCCGGTGAGTCTCTCCTCCTTCTCACCGGACCTGGGCGTTTCCCGGACGAATGGGACAGATCGCTCGGTGGTGCGCCGCGGACCCACAGTATGCGCACAGCCCCTCACGGAAGCGGTGTTCACGCTCGGCCATGGTTAGGGAGGCGCGTCCTATTTGCATGGGTTCCCCAGCTCCGGTGTTAACCACGGCAGGAGGTGGAAATCCGACATGCCTTTGGGTGGTGGAAGTGAAGGTGGTCGATGGGTGGAGATTGGTGTAGGGTGTTGGTGGCAGGGTTCTCGGAGCTGGCTTCGGGCGAGAGAGGAGGCGCTGGTCGATACGAAGGGCGAGTTGGATTAGACCATCCAGTGTGGCGGGGAGCTCTCGCCCGGCTAGTTCGTCTTTGATCCGAGAAGCCAGCCCCTCGTAGTAGGAAGTCTGGAGCGCAGCATCTCCCCAGGAGATCTGAACTGCGAGGGTACGAAAGTCAGCGGTGTAGCGGCTCACAGACAATCCACCCTGCCACAGTTTTGAGTCGGCCTCCACCTCGCCCGCCGGATGTTCAAAGGTGACTTGTAATTGGCGGGTGAATTCGTTGTAGGAGTGGGCGGTATCAGAATCGGAACGTAGGATTGCCGTGGCCCACTCAGCTGCCTGTCCTGATAGCAACGATACGAGGAGAGCAAAGCGCAATCGATCGGTGGAGTATTTGATGGCATTAAACTCAAACACCAGACCTAAAGCCGTTAGAAAATCACTGCATCTCCCGTCCGTGCATTCCCACTTATCTGGCAAAGCAAGAAAAACATCAGAGGAGGGAGGGGGACGCTAGCAACGGCCTCGCGAAGATCCGAGCTAGAAGATCCGAGCTAGAGTAGCGAGCTCTCCGTCTAGCCGGTTGATTAGCTCAGCGTGCCGATCTACCACGTCGCATAGATGCGCATAATCCGCCAGGGTTACCGCTTGTGGCTCAGTCATTCTGTCACGTACTAACCGGAATGATCAGAAGAGTTAGCACACTTAGCGGTTAGCCCTTTGTAGCGTGGATGGTAAACCCAAACGCGGAAGCAAGCGAGTAGGCAGGATAACCACGCGATTTAGTCTAAGGACTCTCACAAAAGCGGAGCAAGGGAAAAACACAAATTTAACCCGCGTCCTATAAACACACACTCTAATCAGAAAGTAGACCCAAGAAAGTGAGTACTCACGAAATGGTAGACAGGTGATCTGAACCGACATGGGCCAAGAACTCAATGACTGAGCGTTGTACTGTGGCTTGTTTACTCCTCTTATACTTCCTGGTTGACAACCGCATTACTTCTGGGTCCTAGTGCCGGTTGCAGATTGAGTGTGCATGACACTATTGTGGATAACTATTGTTAGATGCAGTCATGCTTTAAGTGAACAGCTCCAGGAAGTTGACTTTATTACATGACAGGTAGTGAAACAACTTTAAAAAGAGAGTAAATTTAAAGAACATTGAACATTTGAATGTGTATAGTATTCACCTTCCCAAAGGTTTATTACATTTGTAGGGCTGCAACCTAGAACTGAAATTGATTAAACAAGATACTATAGATCTTCAATGTATACAAAATAGCCTATAATACTAAAGCATATGGGGATTGAGACTTTAACAATTAAAAGTATAGAAATATTTTACTGCAGAAGTATTTCCACCAGTTAAAGGATAATATGATTTTATTATTAACATAAGATCTTTTTATTAAGATTAAGGTAAAATGACAAAACAACAAAATGATCATGGAAATGTAAGTCATTTTGCAAACTGTATTTTTTTTTCAATCCCAGGCTAACTAAACAAATTTAATGTAGTCGATTCTTATGCAAGGCACTGTAAACCCATTAAAATAATAAAAGATAAAATAGGTTAAGGACGGCTCCATCGAAGGGGTCATTTTTGTGCAAACCGAACAAGAATACAGTCATGCAAAGCTGCAGGCATTGATGAATAGCAATGAAAGTCACACAGCCTTGGGCTCTGATGCTCACAGTAGCAGAACCAAAGTGCCAGAACGATTAAACACACATTTACTCACTCAAGCTCAAATTATTTCGTTCTGCTTTATTTTCACCTTTTAACCAAGTAGTATTTAATAGATTTGTTTCCCAGAGTGTAAAGATGGCTACTAAATAGCGGAATACAGGTCATTGTGCTTGTTGGCACGAATAAAGATCCCCCCATAAATGATATTTTCCAGGTCAAAATCCTTAAAGAAGAATTTGTTTCAAGACTGATTACAAAGTGATATCACTTCTTGTCCAAATGTTGCATCTGTTACATATTAAATTTACATGTATAATCCAAGTATCCAAACAAATCAATAGTTGTAGGTAGGAGAGGCTATTAATGAATTCTCAAGGTTGGCTTAAAGACTGTACTAATGAAATAGAAATGTTAATCAAAGCACACAAGCTTAGTGTGTGTATGCTCTTTATGTACAAATCAGATACCTCCAATCAATATGAAAGGCTTTGGCAGCATAAGAAATATCTTAAGAAATGTTACATTAATTTGTGTCTGTTTTTTTTTTTTATTGCATACTATTAATGCCTCTTATTCCCTTAGCATTCTGTTGTTTAATGTGCATCTGCTTTTTTTATACACTCCAAACAAAGATTTTTTAACTATTGGCCTCTAGTATTTCCTGTTCTCAAAATCAATGGAACCGAAATACTGTAAAAGTCAGAGAGAGCTTAAAAACTCATGGGGAATATGTGTCGAAAGAATAAATAAAAAACTAGCAAAAGCCGGCATAATCAGCAGCTGCATACTGTGTCCCTAATTAGGAGCATTAAATTGCAAAGCGATATAAACAAATTTGTTTTTTTTTTAAAAAGTTACATTAAAAAAATTCTGAAGCAATGTAGGCCAAATGTCCCCCTAGCTCTAATCCCCTTCATCAACCATTTAGAAAAGAATATGCAGCACACTAATATTAGAAGTTAAGCTACTGTAAGTTATTTGTCACATACAGTATACAGTGCAGCACAGTAAAATTCTTTCTTCGCATATCCCAGCGTAACTGGGGTCAGAGCACAGGGTCAGTCATGATACAGTGTCCCTGGAGCAGTTAGGGTTAAGGGCCTTGCTCAAGGGCCCAACAACGGCAATCTGCTGGAACTGGGGATCGAACCATTAGTACTTTTATTACTAATTATTAATTCCTATTACTAACTCAGTGCCTAAGCCCTCTGAGCTTCCACTGCCCTGAAATTTTTAAGTGGTGTTCTATAGTGGATTTTATTTAATATGTGTTTGGTTCCTTATTCTACCAAATACAGTAAATATACTCTATAAACCACCATCGACGGTACAGTATCTCACTGTCACCATCCAGTGTAGACATGTTTCAATCCACATAACCTATTCACTATGAATGAGACATACTGTAGTGTACAGCAAATGCCATCACAAGAAATCTATCATCTTGAGTCCACTGGAGAGGTGTTCCAAAGAACCCACCCTAGTCACTATATGAGATGTATACTTTACAATTTAAAAAGTAATCACACTGAACTGAAAATAATAGTAGATGATGCAGTATGTGTGAGTAGGGCTTTACTCCAAAAGTAGAGATTAGCTGGATGGATTGATGGATGGATGCCTGATTGGATGAATGGATAGTCAGTGGTTGGGTGGGTCAATAGATGGATGAATTGTTTAGTTGGTGAATGTATGGATTAATTAACATTGTGGTGGAGGCATGCTTAGATGCATGGATAAATTAATGGAAAGATGCAGTCATTTATAGCTTGCCAGATAGATGGATGGGTGGATGAGTACGGTTGGACATAAATAAATTGATGGACTTAAGGATAATTAAGATGTAAAATGGATAGATGGATGAATGAATGAATGAATATTAGTTTGAAGGATTGGTGCATGGATGGATGGGTGGAACGATACAGATGGTTAGATGAATGACTGTGCAGAAAGCGTGGAATGGTGATCAGAGCTGGTTTAATCTGATGAGAGCTCATCGAGCCAGTAAATTTCAAAGCAATAGAAAACTAAATCATGTGGGATTTCAGAGAAAGAAAGGGAGAGAGAGAGTGGGTCTCTGATGTGAGAAGAGGACTCACACTGTGCATAGAGGTCAACAAACAGCAACAAACTCACAGAGCTGCCACATATCACACCCCGCTGGAGATGTGCTCCCTGCCAAACAGACATTTTAAAATAAATATGCCAATTAAATGCAATTAACAAACGTAGCAATTAACATGATTGGTGTGGGAAAATCAGTGCTGCTAATAAGCGATTATTTTGCAACACACACTGTAAGTAAATACAGGGTGACAGAATAATGGGAACTTTTGAATTTATTCGGTCATGAGGACGCCATCTAAAGGACGTAATTTTTAAAAAATTATAAATTCCATCATTGTTTCATCATTGTAAATGGCAAGTTTTAGGTTTCAATTAATAAATTTTATTTCTTTAATCACTTCTAGTTTTATTGGATTGTAAAAAAAGTTACCGTTTTTTTTGTGTCACCCTGTACAACATTTTACACTTATAGTTTAAATAATGTCCAAGAGTTGTATTTTATGGATTGATAGGGATGCCTTTATGCAAACTTGCCAAACAGCTCAATGTAAAGGAGATTGAGTAATAGATGATTTTGGAATTTTATAAACCCCAAAATAAACTGGTGTAAAATTGGATACTTGGTGGATTTTCTTGGCTTGTCTTTTTCAGGGATCCAACTGGAAACTGAGCTCCTAAGTTTATGTCTTTAACCTATGATACACTCCTTATGGGAATATTTAGGATTTGTATGATAATGGTGGCTCAGCGGTTTAGGACCTACGATGTTGATTTGAAGATCCAGGTTTGGGCCCATGCCATCGGTGGGTTGCCACACCCCATACTCCCTATTCAATTCAATTCAATTCAATTTGATTTATATAGCGCTTTTAACAATTGTCATTGTCGCAAAGCAGCTTTACACAATGAAAAGATTTATTTAAGTTTATATGGAATGTGAATGGGTATAAATCAACATGCTCAGAACTATCGAGCAACTGCAGCCAAGTCAAGTCCTCAGAAAAACAGCTGCCAACACCAGTCGAGTCCAGAACCGTCTTCATGGTAGAGTGAAACCGTCTCCAGACACCGGACGCATCCCAAAGAGACACACGGGGCATCCATGTGACGAGATCTCCAACCAGAAGCGGGGCACCAGTATGTGTTAGACAGGTCCAGAGGGCAGAGGGAGTCTGGATCACTGGCAGCTCAGGAACAACATGTAGCTCGACATATAGAGGGAAAGAGAGAGAGGGGGAGAGAGAACAGGAGAGGGGAGAGCAGAAGAGGATAGATAACAGTTAGTTTAGTGTAGAGTGCAAGCAGGGACTCCGGCAGGACTAACTGTAACAGCATAACTAAAAGGGAGAGCCAGAAGGAAACACAAACATGAGGGCTCCCTGAGATGTAAAGCAAACAATCACCTCACTGTCAACAAACCTGAGTGATCAATGAGAGTGGGGAAGACAGCATCTAAACATACCAGTTCACCGTAATACTCTACTGTACGTCCATGAGTCCCCCAGATCTGCTCCTTTATCTAAGGCAAATCTATTCACGAAAATGCTTGATTAAATAAATAGGTTTTTAGCCTAGACTTAAACACTGTGTCTGAGTCCCGAACACTATTTGGAAGGCTATTCCATAACTTTGGGGCTTTGTAAGAAAAAGCTGACAAGCAGCCTGCATCCTTTGATCGAAGTAGGCGTGGCGGATCATAAGACACTAGCAGTTCACTCAGATACTGCGGCGCGAGACCATTTAATGCTTTATACTGTATGTTAAAAGTAGTATTTTAAAATCAATGCGTAATTTCACAGGGAGCCAATGCAATGTGGATAAGATACAGTAAGGGTGATGTGCTCATATCTTCTGGTTCTAGTGAAGACTCTCGCTGCTGCATTCTGGACTAACTGAAGCTTGTTTATGCACCTAGCTGAACAACCAGACAGTAAATCTACTGCATGCAGTTCTGATCCCAATAAGCTTGGATAAAATGGGAGAGTTGTGTCAGGAAGGGCATCCGGTGTAAAAACCTGTGCCAAGTTTGTGCAAATTAGAATTGTCTCCTGTGGCAACTCCTTGACTAAGAACTATAAACGAAAGGATAAAATGTGTGTGATTATTTATCTGAATGTTTATTAATGAAGCATAGACATTTGCACATGATATCACAATGTCTGTCTATCATACAGTATGTCTGGCCACTTCTGGATAGCAAAAAGGATGTTATTTACTGGATTCTATTGCCAAAATCCACATTCAAAACTAGCACTTTCAGCAAGAAAACACATCTGAACACATTATGTCATCTTAATTATATCACTGCTGCTAAAGACAGCTCTATAGTCTGCTTAATGTTAAATGTGACCACTGAGGATGGTTCCACTTATTGTAGAAAGCACTGATATGGCTTTGCCATACTGTATGGCTTTGTACTGTATGATGGCTTATCACTTATCACAAAATTGGTCTGATAGTTTTATGACTGAAATTGCCTCGAACAGTTTTGTACCCCTTTGTGAACAGTTGGCCACCAAAACAAAGTGAACTCCATTTTAGCTTAAATTAAATTTCCTGTTAAGCCATGCACTTTGACCATATACAGTAGCACACTGTTATAGAAGAGATTTATTTATAGCTGTGCTATCCGGTATGACCTAGATAATGGTTACAAGTTTTTTTTTTCCTCATGTCATCTCAGGGAGTTTTTCCTTTTTCCTCTGGTTTCATCTTTACTGATAAATTGATAAAGCAAAAAAGTATCAATTTCTTAAGTTTTTACATTTACTTCTTGAATTTTTATATTTGTAAAGTTGCTTTGTGACAATGTCTGTTGGTAAAAAGTGATATACAGAAATGCTGATATACTGTAATTGTGGCTAGTAGATCTTTTCATGGAGGTTCTTTTATACGTCTCCTATCCTTCCTTTACAATGTTTTCTTTTTTCGTCTCTGACATTTGTTTCCGAAATGTTGTGAGATGACACTGTAAACACCATCCCCAATAAAGCAGCACACCGTTGTGATAAGAAGGGTTGATGTAGCAGGACATCTTGGTCCAGTGGGAAATGATGACACACTCTCACCTCGCACACACCTCATGTGTGGCCAGTAATGAGGACATGGCACCTGCACCAAGCTCAGCACAATCCATTCTTATCTGGAATTCTGTCTCATAGGGATGTGACTATATATTCATACACCATGATGCACATAAAGAAAATCCAAAATGGTTAGAATGAGATGTGCAAAATGTTGATATTTTCCTAAATGCAATCTGTCATTCAAGGCGTATTTGAAGTCAGAATTGTGTTTCTTTAATTTCACACTGGAGAAGCAGAGATTAAACCATATTTGCAGGAAGTGTATCCAAGATCCTTCCAATTTGGTCATTGCATATGTTACTACTATTAGCTTGTTCTCACATTAGCCACCAACTGGTGAGGGCTAACACATGCTCCATCGAAGGCGTTTTTTTTTTTTTTTTTCCGACGAACTGCTTTGCCATGCCACAGCTGAATGTACTAAGACAAAAGTGCCAACTGTTTTATTTTGCATATATGTGCATTTATACACCAAAAATTGTCTAGTGTCACTCTAATTGACAGGGTAGAGAGTAATACCATCTTTCCAAACAGGAGAGAAAGCCCAATTATTGTCTACAAAAGACTGCTGGTCACAGATGGCTATGGTATTGTTAAGAGTTCTCTCTCTCTCTCTCTCACACACACACACACACACACTTATACAGCTACATTAATAAATATTTATAATTACTATGCAATATAAATCAGTTCAATCAGTTCCACAGTAGAGTAGATATTTGAAGGGCATGAGCTGGCAACCTGACCTTCTGCTGGGTACGCACCCTATGGTATTTTGACCAGATGGCAACTATTCGTTGTAAGATTTGCCAGATCACATGTAGGACACGAATTTATTGGAGATGGCTGGAGCTTGTCAGCTGTTCATGATCAGAGCAAGGACCAAAAAAAAAAGACCAGATTAGATTTAACTGTGTAAAACTGTTATATTAATCTTTATTAATTAATCAAAATATTATATATATTATATTATGTACATAAACATAAAAAAATAGTTTTACTTAAAGAACAATGGCTGCCATATTCTCAGACTGACCAAACCCATGGACAATATGCCTTTTAGAAATTCATTGTTATCAGACCTCACCCTAAGTGTCGCACTGGCCCAAGAAGTTACTTCTCTCTTGGACAAAATGGCAATCCAAAAAGTAGACCCAATTTCAAAACAAGACATTTTACAAAAAAATAAGAAGGGTATTGGTTTATATACAATTCTAGATTGACTAGAGGAGAATTGGCTTCTAAACGTCCTTTCTTTCCATACAGTATACCACGGTTATCAATTATAATTCACATATACTGTATTGTAGTAAGCTTCACTGAGAATGCTAGCCACCATGTCACCCCCCATTATGTGGCAGACATCATTATATTTGCAGTCAGATTCTCCTTCTGTAAATTTAAGCTAGGTCAATAGGTGTGGTGCTGGCAGAGGATAATAGGGTTATTAATAACAGCCCTGGCAGAAATCCCTTTGGGCTTGCTGAAACTTCAAGCTTTATAGAAATGGGATCAGATTAATTGTTCAACCATCTGAAATTACAGGAAGTCCACCTGGGACATGTAGGCTCTTTCTAGTTAGAAGACATTATCCCAGTGTCGTGACAGTCAGATATATAGTACTGTGCAAAAGTCTTCAGCCATCACTCATTTCTTCATATTTTGCTTCCAAAGAGCCAGACTTTCTTATATTTTTAATATACAGTAGTCTTAAGAAAAATATTTCCTGATTATTTTTTTAGGCTTTCATTTTCATTCCTGTCCCGGTACCTGACCAGTTTCAGAAGAACATGTTTTTACGTGTTAAGCCACAAAGTGACCTACTGTATGAATCATTCACGAATAATAATTAAAAAAAAAAACTTAAGGCATTAACCAGTGACAAACAGGAACAGATAATGACCAAAAATCAGGCCAATCCGTATTATGGTTGATGCTGAATGCTGACTGGTTGGAACTGAGAAGAAGGGAAATGCAGTTGCTGCTTACATTGTTACATAAACAACCATTTTAACTTTATATTTGTAATGGGAGCAAAATATTTGTTCCCATTTCTTTAATTTAATCTCCAGAACTTAATTAAATATAAAGAAATCATGGGTGGTTTAAGACTTTACCAAAGTACTGTAACAAGAACAGTATAAGATTGGATAGCTTTCTCAATTTTGCACAAAGGTCTATGACTAGATTGAATGGGAGGAATTCATCGACCAGGGTTGTACAGTGGTGCAGCAGACATTGAGAGTCGTGCCTATATCCAGAAGCGATGTCATACATCTGGCCAGTTGTGCCTGTGAGATTGCCCCCTCTAAATCTGCCAAGTACCTCAACCTAACAGTCCAGGAAACACTCCTGAAAACAAGGTCTTCTATTACACAGGTCTTGTACGCCCTTCAGTGTACATTATCAACATAATCCAGTGCATAGACAAATCACCAAAATACTAATCTTTCTTCGGGGACTGCTTGGGCGCACAAAGTCTCAATCTACAATAAAGGTTTATGTGGCAGCAATTGCACTGCTACAAAGTACTATGAATGGTATCAAGGGTACAAGCACTTATGATAGCCTTTCTGAATGGGGCAAGATGATTCCTTTGGAAGCAATTCCCCCAGGTCCTAGTGTGTGTGGTGGCGGGGAACTTTTTTTTTTTTTATATACAATAATAAAAAGAGTAGGAGAACTGTTTCCTCATATTGATGATAAGTCAGAACATGTAGCCAGATAACTCCAAAACGACCTTGTGGTTAAACCCTGGATTTCGGCCCAAGGTAATATAACCCATTTTTGTAAATCAATCAATTGAGCTTGCAGCTTTTGGAGGCAAGCCTGCAGAGCATTCCTAGTGCCCGTCTGCACCCTATGCTACTACTCTGACCAGATGGCAACTATCCTATGTCAGGGTTGCCAGATGATTCATCACACAGAGCATAAGCTTTTTATGCAGAAGATCTGCTCTGGAGATTGACTGTAGCTTGTCAGCTGTTCATGATCATGGCAAGAAGGAGAAAAAAAGGCCAGATTAATAGCTTTTATTCTGTTTGCAGCTGTTACCAGAATGTATGTTTTATCAAGTAAAGTGATATATTATTTATATATACAAATAGGAATTTAACCTGTTTCTTTTCCATCACTTCAAAAGGCAGCAGCATATCTTCAGATATTTCTTTAATCATTGCCGGAATCTTTTCTCTCTTTTTTTTTCATACAGATTTGTCTCTTTCTAGAATTATGTCTTCCAAAGGCGTGACATTCTTGCCTTTGCCTGCCATTTCTGCATTCTCATAAAACTGGGAGGATTTTGACTGTGAATTAAAGAGGAAGAGAAGGACAGAGAACAATGGCTGCCATGCCTCTCAAAGTCTCGGCAGGATGCCTGCACTCTCCCACTGCACCTTGACGTGAACTGAAATATTGGTTTTCACGTTAGTGCCTAATAAGGCAGAGCGCACCAGCAGCAACGTCTTTCATCTGTCCAATTATGGAGAGATCTTCCCCCAAATCATTTCCTCCTCCTCTTCAGATCTTTAGTCTTTGGAGGGATAGCATATGCTGACTTTCTCATTTAAAGGACAAAATATTAAGAAAACAAGTTTTCATGCTCCCAGTTACTAAAAAATGTTACCTGCTGAAAAATTGGGACACCTTTAATTAGCTCAGCATAGGGTTGTTTTGCATGCCTTATTTGAAGAACCAGGCAGAATCACCGAGCTCTTGTTAAAAACCTTGTTTATAATAAGGAATAACAATTAGACATTCATCTGTACTCTGTTTGCTTTGTTCTGCTTTGGACCATCATTTCCAACACTAAATGTTCAGGAGTTCCTTTTAGAAATCACTCATTAACAAATCACATGTGGACAATATCATAGGTTGTGATATAGAGTGTGGCCCAATAACAAATGAACTGAAGAACTTTACATTAAGGCTCTTTACCAATTTTGTTGCACATGTTGACTTTTACAAATGTTAAGCCAACACTTTCTATGAATCAGGTATGCAGTATCATCCATCCATCCATCCATCCATCCATCCACCCATCCATCCATCCCTTATCTGTATTGCTTTGTTGATATGTTGTAGGGGCCTGGAGCCTATACCAGGAAAATTAGCGCACAAGGCAAGCCACAATTTGGAAGCAATATCAGTCCAATTCAGATCACAATCACACAATCATTCCTGAATTATGGGTAATTTGGAAATGGAAATCAGCCTGCACCCCACGTCTTTGGAAGAAACCAGATGAAACCCACCGAGCACAAGGAGAACATGCAAACTCCACGCACACAGAGTGGAGGCAAGATCCTAACCCGCAACGCTTGAGCTGTGAGGCAACAGTGCTACCCACTAAGCCAACTGACCACAAGGTACAGTATATAATAATATGCATTCTACTGTAAGTGCATCCATGAAGATTTATAATGTATCTGTGTAAAGCTAGACATAATCATATATAACTGTAAATAAATGTTCAGTAATATAAGCAATTAAATATATTGTGCTGTAGCGAAAGGCTTCTAATCGCAAAGTGGCATAACACATTATAATATATTTGACCTGTGAATGGCACTTTTTGTCGAGACCAGGGCTATCACTTTTTCATATCTCATTTTTTTAATGCTTTATTCAATCTCAGAGCTAAAAACATGTCTGCACTCTAATTTGCAAAACCTTAAAAACCTAATACCCTTGCAATTAAAATAGATACCTTATTCACAGAAACCTTCCAACAAGGTCTAATTAAAAAAAGGTGAGCGTAATATCAGTTATTGATAATAGAATATTACACGTCCCAAATTAATGCATGGGACGTGGAGTTCTTAAAATGTTCTCCAGACAATTATTAATATAAAATATACAAATATAGATCCTATTCATGGCATAAAAACATAAGACATGTTTCACACCTGCAGCAAGAAAACAAAATAAAAAATTAGAATGCAGAACTTTTCTATCCTAACCTTTTTTTTTTTTTTTGAGAATGATTACATTACAGTATGTTCCATTCTTCACTAAAATTACAAGGCTATCATGTGGTTGGTCCCAGCTGTAACTAACCTACACAATGTCAGCAGGAAAAGAGCAAACATTGAAAAACAGCAGACTGACATCACAGCTGTTCTTGTTCTATGTGTGTGTGTGTGTGTGTGTGTTCACTTATTGGCCACTGCTTTGGTAAACTGCTCGTTAAATCTAATTAGCCAATCATCTGGCAGCAACTCAATGCATTTAGCCACATAGACATGGTCAGGGTGATCTACTGACTACCAAATTGAACATCAGAATGGAAAAGTAAGGTGATTTAAGTGACATGGCATGGTTGTTGCTGTAAGATGGTCTTGTCTGCATATTTTGGAAACCGCTGTTCTACTACCTTCTCTAGGGTTTACAGAGATTGGTCTGAAAATGAGAAAATATCCAGTAAGCGGCAGCCCTCTAGACCAAAGTCCCTTTTTGATGCCAGGGGTCAGAGCAAAAGGGCCAGACTGGTTTGAGCTGGTGAAAAGACAACAGTAACTCAAACAACATCTGGTTACAACTGATTTATGCTGAATACACAGAAGACCACACCGGGTGCCACTCTAGTCAGCTAAGAACGGGAAACTAAAACTAAAATTTGACATGGCCTCACCAAAACTGAAAGTATAAAATTGGAAAACTATTCCAATCCTGGTGTGATAAGACTGGATTTCTGCTGCGACATTTGGATGGTAGGGTAAGAATTTGCTGGTGGTTGTGTAATTTTCTTGGCACACATGGTATCCCTCAGCACCAATTGAGCATCACTGAAATGCCACAGCCTGACCATGTCCATCCCTTCATGACCACAGGATAATACAGCATGTCACAAAGTTAAAATCATATCAAACTGGTTTTTAGAACATGACAGTGAGTTCATTGTACTCCATTGTTCTCCACAGTTAACAGACCTCAATCCAATAGAGCACCTTTGGGATGTGGGAGAGCAGGAGATTCATCATGGATATGCAGCCAACAAGACTGCAGCAACTGCATGATGCTCTCATGTGGATATGGACCAAATTCGCTAAGGACTGTTGCACTTTGTTAAATCTATGCCATGAAGAATGTTATTTAGTAGTTTACAAAATTATTTGTTTGTTTGAAAAAAACAACAACTCCTTTTGCATACTCACAGGTTTTCATACCATTTTAAGTTTTATATGTTTCACAGTCATCTTTAAAAAATTTCTCATCATTCTACACACAATACTCAATATTAACAAAGTAAAAACTAAATATGTACATATGTGCTCAGACCCTTTGTTATTACACTTGCATTTGAGCTCTGCTGTATCTCACTCCTATTAATGGTCCTTGAGATACTTCTACATTGATTAATTCTCTTCGTGCCTAAGTGAATTCATTGGACATAATTAGGGAAGACATATACCTGTCTATATAAGGTGTCACCGTAGATTGTGTATGTCAGAGTGAAAACAAAGCCATGAAGTTGAGAGAATTATCTTTAGACTTGCGAGACAGGATTGTGTCAAGACATAACTTTGCTCTGTTATTAGGCTGTGAAGATGAGGGAGAGTGAGACCTACAGATGGCAGGAATGCACCTGGATTCCAACCATCAGTAAACAAAAAAAGAAGAAGAAGAAGAAGAAGAAGAAAATGACACAGATCTGGGGAAGGATCCAAGGTAGTCTCTGCAGCATTGAAAGACCATCCAACATGATCAAATGAAATAAATAAGGAACTACAAACAGTCTTCCCAAATCTAGCTGCCCATCCAAGCTAAGTAATGAGGATTTACTGTAGGTCCTTGGATAGACAGGTAGCCAAGAACCCTGGGGTCACTATGAATGAGATCCTTGTGGAGATGGGAAAACCTTACAGAAGGACAGCCATCATTGCAGCACTCCACCAATCAGGCCTCAATGGTACAGTGAACAGACAGAAGCCATTTCCCACTAAAATTTACATGACAGCCTGCAGGGAGTTTGCCAAAAACAAAGGAAGAATCCTCTGACAATTGGCACATAATTCTCCACACCATGTGTGGTGGAATCAGGAACTGCACATCACCTTACAGTCAAACAAAGTGGTGGCAGCATCATGCTGTCGGGATGTTTTCTCCATGACTGAGAATGGGAGACTAAAAGAATACTGAAATAATGAATGCAGAAAAATAAAGAGCAATCCTGAATGGAAACCTTCTCTAGAGTGCTTAGGATCTCAAGCTACAGTAGAGTGATTCACCAAGAAAATGACCCAAGCGAGAAACTATGGAAAGATACAGTAAGAAAACCCAGTACCAGCTTTGTGAAAGTCCTGGAGTGGCCCAGTCAGAATCTGGACCTGAAGCCAATAGAGCGTATCTCTGGAGCGTCCTGAAAATGGCTGTGCCCATCCAACCTGGCTAAGCTTGAACAATTCTGCCAATGGAAAAAAAATTCCAAAAGAAAGGTGGGCAATGCTTGTAGCATAATTCAAAAGCAGTCTTGATCCTGTCACTCCTTCCGAAAGGTGCTTTAACCAAGTACTAATTGATGGATGTGAACACTTGTGTAAAATGGGTGAGAGTGAGAGAGAGGGCATTTGGAGTGTATTTACTGTACAACAACTCACTTACTTCCATCATCGCATCCTGGAAGGTGGGGCCTGCTTGGATCAGACTTGTTTGTCCAGCACATTCCACTGATACTCGATTAAATTAAGGTCTGGGGAATTTGGAAGCTAATTAACACCATTTCTTTCAACCATTTTCACCTGTTCCTCATACCATTTATACACATAGTGTATGTTGTGTATACCATGGTAGCCAAAAGCATTGACACAAAAGTGAAATGTACTGTAAATGTTTTAATGATATTTAAAAATTATCACAATCAAATTAACAAGAATAATTTGTCATTTTATTCAATGACATTTCTATACAACTAGCAATATCTTGTATGAAGTCACTTAGCCTAGAACTTAGCCCAGTACAATCACCTGTTTTATGCACAAGGAGAACTAATGTACAGCATATGTTGTTTTAATACATTTGGCCACCACTGTAGATAGGTAGTAAAATCCCCAGTGTTGAGTTTAAATGGGTCCGGCTGGATCTATATAAACTGCAGGGTGTTAATTTAACACTCTAGATGTCAATTTTACACTGAGAATTTTACTGTGTAGATAGATGATTGGTATGGTGTTGTGTCTGTATGTATGTCCTGTAGGCCTGTGTTGCTTTGACTTAATCTCAAATTGGCTAAAGAATTATGTAATACATTTAACGTCCTGTTTTGTACACGTTGAGCAGTTTATGGTGTTCATCGAACACATAGTAGATAAGACTTTGGACACAGAACCCCAAATTTACAGTAAAATTCAAAGTGCATAGTGGCAATAGGTCTTATGGAAACTGTAAAATGTTTCCACACAGTCATCATTTCAAATTGTGAGCTGCTGTTCTTGAAACATGTTGGTGCTTTCAAACTTTTGTTCAAAAAATTTAAAGTGAAATCTGGTACTTTTTTGAGTATTTCCTTTTCATTATTTACTATACCATGTCGGTTACATTTATAAAATACATACATTAGTGTTTTACTGTCATATATGTACATTTACAGTATCAATCGTATTATTATGGGTGCATGGCAGAAAATTACATTAAAATAACAGGTGGAAAAATATCTCACACTTTCCTAAAATAAGCAGAGCTATACAAGCATTCTGTATGGTGCAAAAAATAAATAAGCAATTATTTCCTGGAAGATATATACGAGGGCTGTCTCGAAAGTTGGCAGAACTCTCAGTACATTATAGCCTGCCATGCATGGAGTTTGGCAGGCAAAGAGTTCAAGGCTGTTGATCCAACCACCAAATTCCTCATATCTCAATCCAATTGAGCACTGAGGATTATACCAGACAAACATGTCCGATCCATGGAGGTACAAACTTACAACCCACAGCATGCCCCCATAGGTCTTGTGGAGTCATACCGCAAAGGGCCAGAGCTGTCTCGTTGCACAAATACTGGACATTGTGTTTTACTGTATGTTTTAATACTATGTCTGATCAATGCATACGTTCACAAAAAAGCAGTATATAGAGAAAAAAACAATTTATACAGAACTATTTAAACTCATAAGTTAAACTCATAAGTTCCATTACATTTTCCTTTCTCATATTTTAACCAAAAACTAAAAGGTTTTGACAAGTACATTCTCAGACCTTCCACCTCCCACACACATGCAAGAGCAAACGGTTTGTCATATTTCTGTTTTAATGATGTGTAGTATGAAGCTAAACTAAATCAAATGACAAACAAACCCAAATCCAAATCTTCTGTTATATACTTTTTAAAAATTCCTCTTTTGATCTTGATAACAGCTTTACAAACTCTTGGCATTTTGTCCGCCAGCCTCATAAAGTAATCTAACTGGCCTAATGGAGTTCCCACATAATACTGTATTTGCTTGTCATTCAATTTCCAGTCCTGTAGAATACATGATTTATACAGTTTGTGGGGTAGTGTATGTGAAATGTGCACAGCATTTCCAGAATCGGTGATTCTGGTGTACTGTATTTTTTATTCTATATTATTACAGTTACATGTTTATAGTTCATCTTATCTTCTCTCAGTATGATGCACACAGTTCATCTTGCTCATAGGGTTAGCTGTACACATATGTCAGCTGTTTAATCAATGTTTTAAATACATCAATATAAATTCCTCGCATTTATTAGAAATTCCCTTGAAATACTACTTACCTCTAAAAACAAATGTCTATTTTAAGAGGATGTTCCACTGTTTTGATTTCATTTTTAAATGTGGCTCCATTATTGTCAGTGTGCTGGTTTTGTGATACAGTTGGTCTAGAAATTTGGTGAAACATGCCAGCCCTGGAGTGCTTATTAATATCATTCGTAGTAGATTATTTTAGCTTAATTACAGAAAACACACCTGTTCTATTAAAGACAGTTGAATAAAGTTAGTCATTTTCAAAAGTTATTACCTACAGTATGTTTTAATTGTTTTAAAAAATTATAAAATAAAAAAACATCTCAGTATTAGGCAAATCCAATCTCAGACAAACAACATAACTTTTCTCACCATGCCAATATTTATTTAAAAAAACATGTAGGCAATACTAAGTACTCCCATGATTGAATAGCTTGTAGATCCACATTTATCAGCAATAATTTGAAGTTATCATTTCATTACTTTATCTAATATCATTGTGGTGGGATTTGGGTCCATTCTTCTTAACATTAACATAACATTCTTTCATTTCATTGAGTTTTTTTTGGAAATTCGCTTATGCACAGCTTTGTTAAGGTCCCGCCACAGCATTTCAATTGGGTTGAGGCCTGGACATTGACTAGGCCATTCCAAAACCTTGATTATTTTATTTTTTTCAGTCATTCTGATATAGATTTACTGGTGTGCTTTGAATCATTGTACTGTGACCTGATCCAATTTTGACCAAGCTTTAGCTGTCACCCAGATCGATGGCCATACAATTGCCTCCAGAATATTCTGGTACACAGAGGAGTTCATAGTCAACTCAATAACTGCATAGTGCCCAGGTCCTGTGGCTGAAAAACAAGTCTAAATAATCACCACTCCAACATTGAGGTGTTTCTTCTGAAATGCTGTTTGGTTTTGGCAAATATGGCACTGGGCATTAAGGCCAAGCAACTCCACTTTGGATTCCATTTGTCCATAGGACATTTTTCCAGATCATGCTTTTCCTCCATTATGCTTCCATGTTCTTTTTAGACAGAAGACGCTTTCTCCTGGTAACCCTTCCAACCAATCAATCTATCAGTCTATCTATCTATCCATCCATCCATCCATCCATCTTGCTGTTATGGACCATGTTCTGACATTGACTTTAACAATTAACAGACCCAGTGAGGCCTGTAGGGTCTGAGATGTACCTCTTTTTTTTTTTTTTTTAGTTCTCTGAGCAATGCACAATCTGACCTTGGGGTGAATGTGCTGGGACGTCCACTCCTGGGATGATTGGCAACTGTCTTGAATGCTTGCTTCTATTGAATAATCTTTCTCACGGTAGAATGTTGAGCTCTTTTCAGATTGATTTGCAGCCACAATTGTTTCTTACTGTATATTTTATTGTTTCTTCTATATATCTTATAGGTTGTATTTGCCTCAGACATATCAGATATTGAAGCTTGCTATGATCAGATGATTTCTCTTGTTTTTTACAAAAAATGGAAATTAAAAGAAGGGATCTAACCTTTGAACGTGACTATGTGACTAATTGATCAAAATTAACTACTAGACTGCATGCTAGATTTCTCTTAGCTCTAAATTGCCCTTTACAGGGTTATTTAAAAAACCCATTAAATAGTGGCCTATAGCATAAATGTCATAGCATCTAAATTTTATTTGGTTGAGGCTCTGTTTTTATTAATAGTTTACTACCTCACCAAAATCAATAGTGTCAAATTGACGTTGTAAAATATTTCAAAAGGTCATGGTTGTTGTCATTCGGTGTCTCTCAATTCGGATGCAACAGTGGATGCTTCCCACAGCAGCATATCCCAAGATTGTTTGTGCGCCAGGGAATACTGTAGTATATCAATGAGGTCAGGAAACAGGCTGAAGTCAGTCAATTTACAAACAGCCTGAAGAAGATCATGAATACTGACATGCCATACACAAAAGATGAACAAAATATAACCTGCTCAGTATGAAGAAGAAAGTCACAAGAGTGTACGGTATACTTCCTATTCTGAGTTCTATTCATAGCCGGTCTTGATTGCAGTCGGGTGTGACTAATTAGAACACAGGTGATTTGGAGCGTGCATGCTGGGAGTTGTAGTCTGCTTCCACTACATGCAGCTCACTTGACACACAGCTATTATAGTCATATTCCACAATACCTGTAATTCATGTATCAACTACATGCGAAAATTATATTAGGGGACTAGCTAGTCTTCTGTTTATATTGTGCTCTTCATTTTGTGAATAAAAATGTTTGAGTGAGTTCTAAGCATGAACCAAAAATTTGGTGCGTGTCAGCTCCAGCATTTCATGTCAAAAACTACAGTAGGTGGCTGGACATCATTGTCCTCTTGCTATCAGAATTTGGTAAAACTCATTTTGATCAATTAGAAGCTATAATTTCATATTAATTCATGTAAAGCAATATTTAAACTGATATGAACCAGTAATGTCTTTCTGTACAGTAGAACTCATTGCCTAACTTATTAATTAAAAGAAATTTTGTAAGGTTGAGTATCTTACGCCTGTTAACGGTAAGTTGCACTTCTTTCATCGTTAAATACACTCCCTGTTCTAAGTAAATTATAAAATCCGGCACATAACTGTGCATAACATCACTTCTACTCAACATTTATATTTTTTTCATAACAATGTGCTGTCAGTTTGGGTATTTTGCACGCCCTCTAACGACACATGTTTTATCTCATAGCCGTGTTCCACATGACTACTTTTTATTAGTACCATGGTTTCGGGAACATACAGTATAAGACAAACTGGTTTTAAACGTACCGCATAAGCATACAAAAATAAGCATACTGTATATCGATCTGTCCATACAACTTTGAAGATTCAGTTTTCATAGGGTACTTGACTTTTTTTTTTTTTTTTTTTTAGAGCAATCCATGCTGCATCATGCATTCGTTTCAGTATTTTGAGGATTTGGGCACCGTATTCTCTGTGTATTTACAGTAAACTATAATGTTGATTGGCTCTGTTGAGTGAGGCATACAGTATAGCAACGCTCATCTCAGGGTAAAAAGCACTATACTCCTCCAAAAAATGCTGACTGCTGTGACGTAATCTGGCACATAACTGCCCGTAACGTCTCTTTGGCTCAACATTTCGATTTCATATACAGTAGATAGATTTAACTTCAGGCAAATACCAAAGAACTGGCAAAGTTCTATTCAAATCTGTCTGGACAATTTTGCGTAATGCTTGGACAAAATCAGGTAGACAAGCATACAGACAGACGGACAGAAATGTTCTGGTTTCTGGTCCTCCAGTACTGTATATGAAATGCAAAGATATCATTTAAAGAGCGAGTTCTGGCCAATGTGTAGACAAAACCTTTCTTCTATTTAGATAGATTTGTGGTCCATACCCAACTCCCAGCCACTGGAATTGAAAGTCACCCTTAGTGCTGGTCCTAATCCTGGATAAAGATGCAAGGGCATCCAGTGTAAAATCTGTGCCAAAATCAAATGTTCCAATCAGATGATCTGTGTGGCAACTTTCTCTTAATGAAGCAACCAAAAACAAAAAACAAAAAAAACAATAATAACATCATTAGGATTTTCTTTTCTACAGTACACTAAATGTATATAAATATATATGCTCAGGATATTAGACTGCTGTTCAATAAAAATTCATGTTTTTAATTTTAACTGCTATCAACATGTTCCACTGCAGTAAATAAAAACCAAAGTATGATGTTGTGTTCTGGAGAGTCGTTATAGCATTATTATGTCAAACGGCAATCTGAGCGCCATTAGAAATTCATTTAATTGATTTTAGTATGTCTTAGGAAAACATGTTCCCCGTCCTTTAAACTTAGCTGTTGCTAATTATTGAAAATGAGATTAGTGTCTAATTACAAAACAACACATCGACCTGAGGTTATGTGAAGGCGGCAGGAAAAAATTGATTCCTCATTCTTTCATGTTGTAGAGTGTCATGTTATTAGATTGTTTCCTTTACACATTAACCATTAATTTCATTCAACATGTGCACTTAATTTATCAAGTCTAAGACATTTAGTTGTTAATCTATATACTGTATAAATTTCAATGAGCCTCATTATTCAGTTTTTTGGTATTTTGACATTTACGCAAATACAAAACAAAAGAAAATCTGATCATGTCTCTAGTGCTGGAGTGGATTATATAAAGAAACAAAGATAGTTTTTAATCTGCACAATCAAAGTCCCTGATTTTATATACAATATATATTTTATAGTATTATAAAAAATGTTTTAGTAATATATGGTTTGTCCCCTTTTTTGGTATGATGCACTCCGCAAGTTTGTGCAAAACCTGATGATCCATGTTCAAAGAAATTCACCAGCATGTCATCTGAATACATGCTTCAATGGAAGGGAAAATCTGACCTTTTGTACAAAGGATACCACAATACCACAAATTTGCTTACATTTTATTAGTGATCTAGAAATCGTGCAACATCTTGAATATTGAGTAGACAAGAGATGGCACGTGTCCTTTTGTGGTTTTAAAATTAGTTTAAAACTTTAAAACTTTTAAATGGGCGGCGCGGTGGTGTAGTGGTTAGCACTGTCGCCTTGCACCTCCAGGGTCTGGGTTCGATTCCCCGGCCAGGCTCGATTCCCGTCTCTGTGTGCATGGAGTTTGCATGTTCTCCCTGTGCTTGGTGGGTTTCCTCCCACAGTCCAAAGATATGCAGGTTAGGCTAATTGGCGTTCCTAAATTGCCCGTAGTGTGTGATTGGGTGTGTGAGTGTGTGTATGTGTGTGTGCCCTGCGATGGATTTGCACCCTGTCCAGGGTGTACCCCGTCTAGTGCCCGAAGTCTCCTGGGATAGGCTCCAGGTCCCCCGAGACCCTGAACACAGGATTAAGCGGTATAGAAAATGAATGAATGAACTTTTAAATGTTACCAGGTTTAAACCAAAAATAAATAAAAACATTCTTTGTGTGCCCCACTCTCCAAACCTGTGTGAAAAAGTATTTGCCCCCTAAATCTAATAAATGGTTGTCCCACCCTTGGCAGCAATATGTAACTTTATTTCAGCTACAGTACATTGGAGGGTTTTCGAGCATGAATGGCCTGTTGAGGGATTTCAACTGGATTAAAATCAGGACTTTTAAGCCACTCTAAAACCTTTCCTTTTGTATTTTTTGAACCATTCAAAGGTGGACTTTCTGATGTGTTTCCAATCATTGCATTGTTTCGGACATTCTCCTTCAGGATTTTCTGGTAGAGCAGGGAATTCATGGTTAGATCAAATATAGCAAGTGGTCCAGATCCTGAAGCTGCAAAGCAGCCGCAGACCATCACACTACCACCATAATGTTTGACTGTTGGTATGATGTTCTTTTCTAAAATGTCATGTTAGTTTTATGGCAGATAAAAAAAAAAGTTCAGTTTGTCAATTTTGACATACAGTGGCTTGCAAAAGTATTCGGCCCCCTTGAACTTTTTGTCACATTACAGCCACATTGTAGCCAAAGCCTGCTTTAAATTTCTCAATAATTTTATCCCTGACCTGTCTGGTGGGTTCTTTGGACTTCATGGTGTTGTTGCTCCGAATATTCTCTTAGACAACCTCTGAGGCCGTCACAGAGCATCTGTATTTGTACTGACATTAGATTACACACAGGTGCACTCTATTTAGTCATTAGCACTCATCAGGCAATGTCTATGGGCAACTGACTGCACTCAGACCAAAGGGGGCTGAATAATTACGCACACCCCACTTTTCAGTTATTTATTTGTAAAAAATGTTTGGAATCATGTATGATTTTCGTTACACTTCTTACGTGCACACCACTTTGTATTGGTCTTTCACGTGGAATTCCAATAAAATTGATTCATGTTTGTGGCTGTAATGTGACAAATGTGGAAAAGTTCAAACGGGCCGAATACTTTGTACCAGTCGATGAAATATTAATCCAAAAGTCTTGCCAATAATTAAGTAATTTTTTTTGTAGAAATTGTGAAATGAGACTTTGTGTTATTTTTGGCCAGCAGTGACTTTCGCCTTTGAACTCTCACATTGATGCCATTTTTGCCCATCTCTTTCTTATTACATATTTTTGATACATTTCACTGCCTGTTGTACTTGTATAACTATGCATGTGACAAATAAAGAATCTTGAATCTTGAATCTATTATTGAATCATGAATATTTATCTTAACTGAGGTAAATACGCCCTGCAGGTTTTAAGATAATGTTCTGGGTTATTAGGTCCTGAATGAGACATTAATATTTTAGAGTAATTTTGGTAGGCCAGCCAATCATGGGAAGGTTCACCACTATTCCAAGTTTTTACTATTTGTGGATAATGTCTTGCACCGTAGTTTGCTGGAGTCCCAAAGCCTTAGAAATGGCTTTGTAACACCTTTCCAGATTGCTTTTTTTATCATGCTTCACATTGCCTAAAGCAGAACAGAGCATGGCCCAGAGAAAACAAGGCACAGGTTGGGAAAAACAGGGCATGGCTTGGGCAGAACTGGGCAGAATATGACATGACTTAGGCATAAATAACTCATGCAAAACAGGGCATGAATCAGGCAGAACAGGGCATGTCTTGGATAAGAGCACAATTCATATTTGCCACAAGAGGCTGTTGGTGAGGTGCAGGGTCAGGTATAGGGGAGTGAGTAAAAAATATGACTCAGCTGAGGCTGGGGATTTCTGCATAGCTGAGCCATTAAACTTTTTAAAACTTTTTTTTGGGGTACAAGTAGACACCATGTTGGCCCCACCATGTGCACTCAGGTGATCTATGCAGTCAGTCCTTGATTAGCTCATAATGCAGGGAGCCATCCTTGTGGCCTTTGTTTGGTCAACCCTCATTGGAGTGTGGTGCATGGTGCCATTGTTTTAAATTTTTTGCTTCTCCCCAGACACCCTGTTTCTCTATACAGTCAGGTTATTGTCGGAGCATGGTACAGGAAGCTATCCTGTCGGCCTGACCCTCCTCCCTTTGCTCCTGCCAAATCACCACTTGTTAAACAGAGTATAAACCGCACTCCACCTGAGTCACATAGCTTTAAACACACCAGCGGAACAAATTATGCTACATTTCCCAGGCAGCATTATCAACTACAGTAAGCCAACAAACAAGTAGGAAGAACATTCATTTGTGCCACTCTCACTCGCCTGGCTTGGGGACCACCAAGCTCCCCCTGTATAACTGACACTTGAAACAAGGAAAAAACCCTGAAGTCATACTCAGAAACTACAGCTTGACAATTATCATTTACTAATTATTATAAAAACAGAACAGAAACCCAGAATGCTATCAAAATAACAACATAAAGGCCCACCGAAGTAGATTATTAAAAGCAGTTACTGTAAAGAAAGATTACATTTAATCATATTCAGCTAAAAACATGCTCATACCAACCTCAGATACCAAGTGATACTATGTGAGGTGAGCATTAACAAACAGACAACTCTAGATATATTTCATGATTAATGTTTAATCCAAAGCAAAGCTGATTGAAAACTATTCATCAGGAGTACAGCATCTTTCAACAATGCAATTAACTTAATAATAATAATTAAAGAAACTGCAGTGTTTGTACATTATGTTTAATAGAGAGCAAGAGGGTGTGCAACCTGAGCATATCACAAAGATACATTATCAGTATCTTCATTAAAAAACAGTGAGTGATAAGCACTGAGCCATATCTGCTTCTTTTTTTTTTTGCAATTGTGTACACTTTTCAGTAAGTCCTGGTGCGTTTCATGGGACTTAAAGTCTGGCTTATGTAGGTTCTCACACTCTGACCCATCTATGAAAATGCAAACTTGATGTTGCAAAGCAAAATTGGTTGATACAGTAACTCTCTCAACCTGGATCAAATTTGGTTCGTAAATTCATGTACTGTAAGGGAAACTTGTGTTCTGTTAAAACTGTCAAACAAAAACCTCATTATAGGCCATAGACACAGATAAGACCATATTAAGCCTGTGGATATGTAAGACCTGGTCTATTGTAGGAGGGGAAAAAATCATGCCTCAATCTGCATCTCAGCTTTAAGCCATGTTGAAGGATTGACCTTTTCTTTGTTTTGCTCGGGATTTGTTGTGCTTTCTGCTGCAATAAAATGATGTGAGCTCCTCATAATGAAGAACACAGGAGGAAACAGAATGGTCATCATTCAAAGAGGAATCCTTTCTCTTTTTATTTAGACAAGGTGTCATTTGACTTCCTTGCTTGCCTGGTTTTAGAGACGTAAACCTATCTATATAAAACAAACACATCAGTAGATATTGTTCGCAGAGAATATAAAGTTAAAAAAAAAGAATTAGAAAACAAACCTATAAACCTATCTATAAAAAAAATTTAACGTAAGAGTATTAAGCTTATTTCTAGTCAAATGCTTTTTGGCATGGATGTTAGGTCAGAGCTTTGCAGAGTGACTTGGTCTGGGGTGGATACAGGCAAATCCAGGACTTGGTACAGGCATGGGACTGAAGCTGGATATGGGACTAAATCTTGGCATAAGCATTGGATTGGATCTAGACAACAGCATTGGATTGGAACTAGAAAATAAATCTTGGCACAGGCATTGGGCCCGACCTTGGCATAAAGCTAAACTTTGTTACGAGAACTGGGCCAAAGCTAGTGCTTGGTACTGGGTCAAAGCTTGGCATAGGCACTGGGTTGAAGCTGGACCTTGGCACTGGAACTGGGTTGGAACAAAATTCCTGCTTCTTGGGCTTTTAGGGAAGGCACAAAAAGCCTCAATGCCAGGAGAGGTGGCACCAGAATGATACTGTACCTTGGGAGCAGAGCAAACATAATATTTTCAAAACTAGTAGGAGGGGCTAGTGTCCCTCAATCCATGAAGCAATGGCAGCAAGGCATGTCTAAAGCCAGGTGGTGGTTGATACAGTATATAGCTGAGATATTGCAGACTATGGCTTAGGCAGGACAGGTATGGTTCAGGCATCACATCATGGAATATCGTTCATGAAGCATGGAGCATGACATGATTTATACCTGTAGTGACTGCCAAAGGGGGCCGAGTAGGCAGCATGGCTTAAAGCAGAGCTGAATTTTCAGACTTTTCCTGTGGCTTTGTGCTCTCAGCCTCATGTGACACTGCACTCTCAGCACAGGGAGAACATGCGAATTTTAGGCACATAGACACAAGGCAGGAATTGAACTCTTGACCCTAAAGGTACAATGCCAGAGTTGCATCTTGAAGTAACTGGTCTTGCATTCTGTCATTTGTGGCAGGATGCAAATGGAACGCTATGCTTTATTTAACACTAATACTTCTTTTAATGAATAGTTAAGCTTTACTTTCTCCTTTACTGATTTAATTAGTCATTTGCATCCAACAAGATCTAGTTCCGTATACCTGTAATGCATGTGCTTCTGGAGAAAACCCTGGGCATTCCGAAACAATCACATGCTCCCTCGAGCGAACGTTTCCTTAAATCCGACATTTAATCTTTCTTTATCATGTTATTTTGACGACCCTCGTTCCATCTTTTATCCCAACACTGCCTATCTCCTATCCGCCTCTGTATATTATATAAAAACCTTCTGGTTTCACCCTTGTCCCAATACCCTTGTCCCAATACAAGGAGCCTGGTTTTGCTTAAGGGCACGGCAAAATCTGACTTGAACACTGACTCTAAATGAACTACTACAGCCTCCGAGTGGCGCAGTGGTAAAGTGCTTGCCCTATCATCCGGAGATCGCTGGATTCGGTTCCCGGGTGATGCTGTTTTCCTCTCACAGCCGGAGGCCTCGAGAGAGCTAAATTGGCCGAGCTCTCTCAGCGGGGAGGGATGAGAGGTACTTAGTGCTCCCACATTAATCACACGGCTCTACGCCATTCGGGGCGTCTGCGAGCTCGCGCACGCGGAGGGAGCGGATAGCGCTGGCGTCCGAGTGTGTGACGCTGCCCCCAACGGTGCGTGAACGAGGAGTTTGAAAAGAAGAGGTCGACTGGTGTCACGTGGTTTGGAGGAAACGCGTGACAGCCCCCGGCCCTCCTGGCTGAATGGTAGTAAGTAGCCTTAATGTGGGAGCCCCCCCTAGTGACGGGAGGGAATTGGACACGATTAGATTGGGGAGAAAATCGGGGACAAAATTTATGAAAAAAATTTTTAACTACTACAAACTAATGAAACTCAACAAAATGCAGGTGAAGACAAATGGGACAATGTGAGTAGTGAAGGACTCAAAATCAAAAGCACAAAATAACAGGAACAAATACAAGAGCATAATGATACATAGTTATATGAAGTGGCAAGGTGTGGTATAAGGTAGGTCTGTCACACTAGTCGTTCCTACTTTGTTTGATTGCACAATATGTGAATCTAAAAAATATATAATAAATAAATTAAAAAAATAAATAGTATTAGTTTTAAAAAGAAAATACATAATAAAATAAGAGTATAACAAGTTGATCTCATGTGCCCAGTGATTTTCATGTTGTCTAACTTTCTGAAGCTGGAATGAAAGGTTTGCATTTGTGTTGGTCATGCAACTCAGTAGGGCATTCACTGAAATATTGATGCAGTCTCTGGTTTTGCTATGGTGTTTTTTTTTTACCTCTGTAGTATTGAACCTGAACCATATTTCCCTTTTCCTCTTATTCAGCAACAATAAAATAACATTAAAAAAACATCATGTTTATTCAGTGGAAAATAATCAGCATATTAGTGCGTATAAATAAAATAATTATCAATATACATAAAATTATAAAATGATCACATAATATTCATATATTTTATTTAAAAAAAAAAACAGAATAGTGTTTTCCAGAAATTTAAAGTTTTCAACCTAGACCTGCATTTCCTACTGGCATTGGATCATTCTGTTTTTATGAGTCTCATAGATCAGTGAAACTGTTTTCTGCAATGTTTCTATTTTTAAAATAACTACTCTCCTCCTGCATTGTTCGTGAAAAGCTTCTAGAGGGGAAACAACTGCTTGGGAAACATAAAGCATAACATATAGTGCTTATTCCATATTCATACAGCATCTTCATTTGCTTATTATCTTTACTTTTTCTAGGACACCTTATTTGCAAAACCTTTAGACTCTTGTTAGACAGGAAGTTCGGATAAGGTTCATTTGGATTGGTATACTGCCATGCTTACTCAGGGATTAAAAATGTTGACACCATTTATCTAAAAATAGGATGCATACGATAGTCTTACTGTAATAATTACAAGCCTGCTTGCTCATCATTAATACGAGCTTATGAACTATTAGTAGTTGGTTTAAGTAGCTATGTATTTGGGAGCTGAACTTTCATTACTGCAGTTCAATAATCTTACGCCCCTTCTTCGAATGCCTTACTAATCATGATTGATTCGGCAGACCTAAAGCAATCACACCCTCTAAAATTTGTTTATTCATTTGGCAGCAGCTTTCACCCAAAGGGACTTGCATTTGAGGCGAAATCCGAACTGAGCACAGACCTAGTACAGTTGAAAGTTAAAGTGTCTCTGAACTCAAATTTTTTTCTGTATAAACTGGCACGTTTCCCTTCGCTGGGAATTTAATGATGCTGATTGAGAGACAGGTAGTCAAATTCCTAAAAGTGAATGTGTTCATATCCCCAGAATCATTTATAAGGCTTTTATTTATGCATAACAAATGAAGCAGTTTATCATTTAAATTAAACAATGTATCATCCTACTTATTATTGTATACATTCTTACATTCCCACGATTCACCGCTGGACCAAACTGCATTCAGAATTGTAGATCTTTTCATCATTACATAGGTTAAAAAAAGGACGAATTTATTTGGATTGCTTTTATTTGTGCTTCTATTAAACTGAAGGGGAAAAAAACTATTATGTCCCACATAACAGTTAAGCAGTCTTCTTATCTCCCATGCAATTTGCATTTGCATATTTTAAACCACTGTAGTCTTTTTCTTCTTGTTAATTGAGCTGCTGTAATCATTGATTGGATGCAAGACATCATGTCTCTTCATCTTAAATTAATTTCAGCGTATGTCCTGATCCGGACTATGGGTGTGACAAGAGCTATGGGAAATGCTACAATCTGATTGACCTCAGAGCAATGATATTTGCTTCTAATTTGCATAAAGTTCAACTTATTTTCTGCTCTCATCACAATTGGCACCATAATCCTCTGCACTCAATAGGAGAAAATTAAAGTAAATGGTTTACTTTAACCATTTAATGGAATAAATAAATGGTTGGTGCAATGTGAATACTCTGTTACATTCAAAACCCTAGTAATTATGTGCCGTCATGTTGATTTTGTTATCAATATAATATATAATACAGAATAAGATGAATAACTGAAAAAAATAAGATGGGGTTAATTGTTTAAAATGAATGCATTTAGAGGTATTTTAATCTGGCAGTCTGTCTGTTCACTACTAACTAAATGAATATACAGTACAGGCCAAAAGTTTGGACACACCTTCTCATCTATCTGTCAATGTGTTTTCTTTATTTTCATGACCACTTACATTGGTAGATTCTCACTGAAGGCATCAAAACTATGAATGAACACGTGTGGAGTTATGTACTTAACAAAAAAAGGTCTCCACAGTCACCGGACCCGAACCCAATCGAGATGGTTTGGGGTGAGCTGGACCGCAGAGTGAAGGCAAAGGGGCCAACAAGTGCTAAACACCTCTGGGAACTCCTTCAAGACTGTTGGAAACCATTTCAGGTGACGACCTCTTGAAGCTCATCGAGAGAAGCCAAGAGTATGTAAAGCAGTAATCAGAGCAAAGGCGGGCTATTTTGAAGAAACTAGAATATAAAACATGTTTTCAGTTATTTCACCTTTTTTTGTTAAGTACATAACTCCACATATGTTCATTCATAGTTTTAATGCCTTCAGTGAGAATCTACCAATGTAAATGGTCATGAAAATAAAGAAAACACATTGAATGAGTGAAGGTGTGTCCAAACTTTTGGCCTGTACTGTACATATACACTCATTATACTCACTCATTTATTTTCTATACCACTTATTGTGTGTGTGTGAGAGGTCGGGCGTGGTGGGATTGCTGTGAATCCTATCCCAGGAAATGCAGGGATGCCAACACATCACAGGGCAATTATACATTATGGCCAATTTTGTGCTGCCAGTACCTAATACAGAGTACAAAATGTCAGATTAAATATTAATGTGGCTGACTTTCTTTGGTCGCGCATGCAGTGTATATGTATATACCATATATACTATATATAATATACACTATATTGCCTAAAGTATTCGCTCGCCTGCCTTGACATCCATATGAACTTGATTAACATCCAATTCTTAATCCATAGGGTTTAATATGATGTTGACCCTTTGTAGCTATTACAGCTTAAACTCTTCTTGGAAGGATTTCCACAATGTTTAGGAGTGTGTTTACAGGAGTCTTTGATTATTCTTCAGAACCGCATTTGTCAGATGTTCGACGAGGCCTGGCTCGCAGTCTCTGCTCTAATTCTTCCCAAAGGTGTTCTATTGAGTTGACGTCAGCACTCAGTGGTGCATAGTCATTATGGAACTGGTGTGGGGTTGATTTTCAGGAGTTGGATCCAACCGCTTAGTTCCAGTGTAAGGAACTCCCAATGCTTCAGCATACCAAGACATTTTGGAGTATTTCATGCTAATAACTTTGTGGGAACAGTTTGGGGACGGCCCCTTCCTGTTCCAACATGACTGCTCTCCAGTGCACAAAGCAAAGACCATAAAGACATGGATGAGCGAGTTGGATGTGGAAGAACTTGACCTGCACTGAGTCCTGACCTTAACCTGACATCCATACGCCTGTGCATATCTATGCTGTATATCTTAATTGTGCTTTATTGTAAATATACACTACGCACTTAGATTAGATGGTTAGATTTTAATCACATTTCAATGACAGTTTTACCTGTGCTTTGCACATTGAGAATGAAGTTGAATCTAATCTAATGTGAAAAGAAACGTTGAAGCATCAAGTTGACTGTTTAAAAAAAAGCTAACATGTCAAAACAGTTCAAGTTAATTTTTGTGCCACTTTCAGTCTTTTTTATCTCTCCATGTATAGAACACTGCCATCATTAATACTGCTTATTTTGATGGCAGAATTTCCACATTACTAGCACCTGCAAATCATTAATGAAGCAAGCCATGTTGCTGCTAATTTGCTCTAAACATCTGTCCACATCTGCATGCTCAAAACATACAGTGTCAAGAGAGATGTTATGATTAGTTAAATGCATAGCTTGCACAAACATGAAACGTGTGAAACAATATGATTTAATGTTCGTTATGCTTTTTTTAAGAAAAATAAATATAGGCATTACAGTAGAACCCCTTGTCGAATTATGCCAATGCAAGTATTCAAATATTATGAGACTCAAAAATTATCTGCACTCTGAACTTTAATAATAATAATAATAACGATTATTTTTTAGCGTAATCCCCTGGCTTTTCAATACATTCTGTACTGGATATCTCTTAATAAGCCTTTATATTCGCTCAATAAAAAATGCTCATCTTCATCAAGTGAATGTTCCTCTTCATAGGGCTGTTGTCAGGGGACCAACCAAATGAAAGTACGATGGAGAAAGATCAGGCTATAGGGAGGATGCTTTAACACCCTGCAACAATGTTTTTGCAAAACGTCGACATTGTGTGCAGAATGCAAGATCTCAATGACCTTGGATAGCAATGAAAAGTCCTACGTTTAATCTGAAGTTTACGCTTCAGCTCTTTAATAAGCGTCTCACTGTTGATTGTTGAACCTTTTCCTGATAATGTTCCAGTACTGGCCCTTGAGAACCCCAGAAATAAAGTACAATTTTCCAGCTTGACTTCACTAATTGAGGATGTTTCCATTCCATACTCTAGCGTTTACTCTCAGGCTCGTAGTGATGACTCCATGTCACCATCAGGTCACCAGTAATGATTATCTTTAAGAAACTTTTACCTTCCTTGGAGTATGGGTCCATACTCGAATGGTTTTGTTTGAAGATATCCAAACACTTTTTCCATACTGCGCACAATAAACAACTGCGCAAGTGGGACATCCTTTTTTTTCTTGCACCATAGTTACTAATGAACTTATGTAACATGTTTACACCGGCACAGCAGTGACTGAGAGCCTTGAACAAAAAGCACTGATAACAAGTCTTAATAGAACCAGAAGGTGGACAATTTTATAGATACATTTATAGATACATATACTGTAACTGTGTTGTACCTTCATCTGTGTCATTCATACTGTATATCGCTATCACTAAATGTTTGCAAATATTACTGCAAATGTACAGTATACAGTACGTATCCATATAATTTTGGATCACCCTGGAGACCAGTCTCCTCAAATCTGTCCACTTTACACCCGTAAGGTTAACATCTTCCCCACCAGTGTCAAAGTTCTCCTCCTGTGTCATTACTTCTGAAACGACTAAGTACGCTTGGCTTGTAAACATGTGCACCGTTGCCAAGGAGCCTGATAACATTTTTAGTAACAGCCTGACTCTAAGTGGTGAATTTTGTTTTACAGGGCCCTATATGCTGAGCTAAGCTGTTCTGAGCAGAGCATCATGGGAGCTGACACCTTGCCGAGCTCGAGATGAAATCCTGTGCTCCTCACTGAGGGAGTGCAATCACCATTGGGGTTTTTTTGTGTGGTTTTTTTTTTTTTATCACGCTCAGCAAAAACTTTGTTTCATGAACACAAACGAAGGCGTCTGCCTTTAATAATATTTTGAGATAAACGCATCACTTTCTTGGGAAATTAAACTCAGCTTGCAAACCTGGCAGAATCTGCTAAACTGAATTATGAAGCAATTTGCCATTTCTTGTTTTATTTAGAATTTTTTTTTAGATCCAATAAATACAAAGCTCTGCTGTAAACTGATACTGACTGCAGGGGCACAAGTGATCAAGGTTCACATGAGAACAGCCAGATGAGACTTTGCTGTTGGGCTTCCTCTCCCATGAAATTTGCTTAGTCCAAAAAAGACCTCCGTCGGCACCGATTATCCCACTGTGGGTTGAAAAAATATGATGACTGTTCAGGAGCAACTCTGAAGCGCTGACTTTGTAACCTGGGGAAAAGGACAGTATTGTCAAGGGAGGGAATTGTGGCTTTGTAACGAGCATGAATATTGCGCTCGTTCATCACTCTCAAGTCTTGAAAGTGCAATTAGTTCTTAATCACTTGATTCCGTTAACTTTGTCAATAACTGTCATTTTGGATCTGTCCAAACACAATTGAAATTTGTTATTCAGGAATTGTTTTAGAGCTGTAATAGTCTTTGTGTTCTATTTGAGAGGGGAATGTCTTCTTTTTGTGTTTTTTTATATTGAACAAATAGAGGCCTCGGATACAGCATGGTTATCAATATAATTCTAATATACTGTATAGTCCAGGTCAAATTTGAATCATAGCAAAAGTACAAAACTATAACACTATTGGTGAAAAATAAAATCAACACAATTTTGCTTTTCATTAGTGTCCATGTTTTGGTCTAGTAATCTAGTAACGGTTTCACGCAGTGGCCGTAAGTCACCATGATTGACCGTGAGTTTTGGCGCTGTGATTACGTTTCCATCTTTCCGCGTGAAAAATTAAACATGTTAAAAAAAATTTTTGTTGGTCCTCGCGGAAGCTTGCGGACCTTGTGGAACTTTGCGGAACGTCACGGTGCCTAACACCACGAGTCAAACCACATAGGTGAGATAGGGGTATTACAGATCACTGTTATTCTGTACGTCTGGGCTTCTACAAGGTCCATTCATGTCTAAACCGAGACTTATAATGAAACTTCTTGTGAATGAAGACGAAAAATGGATTGACTATTACAAAAGACTTCACACACAAAATGGTAATGAGACTCTATGTCAGGGGTCTTCAACTCCAGTCCTGGAGGGCCAGTGACCAGCACAGTTTGTAATTCACATAACACCTAAACACACCCACTGAACCTATGAGTAGTAGTAGTAGTAATAATAATCATGATAATAATTTTTATTTATATAGCGCCTTTCCAGAGCTCAAGGACACTTTACAATGAATGTACAGTACGTAAACAAAAAATCATTTTTGTAATAAATTAGTAATTAACAGATTAGTTGAATTAGCCATGGGTGAGAAGAAGGATCACCAAACTGTGTTGGACACTAGCCCTCCAGGACTGGAGTTGAAGACCCCTGTTCTATTGTGATTAGCTGCTTTTCTACCATGAATGATGAACCCCGTCAAGGTCAAGGGTCAGTGCCCGCTGCAGTTGTTCCCATGAACATTCAGCAAGTCGAATGCCTGATCCTTTGAAAACTGATGGATAACTGGTCAACTTGCAAAAGAGACGCATGTATCAGTATGTACACATGGGATTAATTGACACATCTCCATACAGTACTTCCTTTGTTCAAAGCGATTTCCACATGTTTGGGGATTAAAGGAGTTCTCAGGAGACCAGGGAGTCCGATAATGACTCTGGTGTACTAAAAGAACTATGCATTTTAATGGTATCCAAGCCCTGATGGTCCACTTGGATAAGTGCATTAGTGTAGCAGGGGATTATACTGTATATAGAAATAAAAGCAGTCATTCTCTTACTGTGACGGTAATTAAGCAGTAATTAAAAAGTCCTGGTTTGGCTTGAATGCTCTTCATACATTTGACTACCTTTTCACTACAGAAATAACTGCTGAAGTCCTAATCAGCTACAGTTGACATCAGGGGAAACTATATGCTTCGACTTGCTTTGTCTACTAATTACATACTTTCAATATACTACTAAAGAATAAAGACATACTGTAGGCCCTGTTAAACAGTGCACCATTGCAGGGTTAAAAGAGAAACCTTCTCCATTTTTTTGTAGGAATGATCTGTTTGCCATCCATGCTGAAATGTGTGGTCGTGTGCCATAATACCAGGAGAGTTTGTGTTATTACGCTGAATCGATGGGGGCCGTGAGTCACTTCCGTATGGATGACGGCGCACCACAGTTCGTTTGGAATTATATTACGGGCAAGGGGAGGGAGACTCCGGGTGATGAAGAGTATCAATCATCCTGTCTCGCCCATGAAGTTGTTTTGCGGGTTAGCCGGGATCGGCAATAATGAAAGTTCACTTGTTTTTGCACACAAAGGAGTTGTGGGTAAATTTAGGTCGTGAAGAAACAGGCTGTGTGTTGCTGTGTGATGGAGAAAGAGAGACAGAGAGTGAGACAGAGAGAGAGAGGGAGAGAGAGAGAGAGAGAGAGGAATGAGTGGGAACTGTAAACAACAGACAAAATCATGGGAGTCAAGCATTTAACCTTTTAACATTAAGATTTAGAGAAAAACTAGATGTGTAAAATGTCTTTTTCAAGTTTGTTTATAAGTATTCATATTTAATAAACCCTGTCTAAATATAAATATACAATACAGGAAATGTATATTTTACATCTACTGTAAAATATATATTTGTTTTTATCAAATATGTTAGATCTCAGAAATTACTCTTTTTACCATAGGAAAATATTATATAATGTATTATTAGACAAATACATTCAATACAATTATTGTTTAACTAGATGTGTCCGCAACCGCGTTAGCATTAAAATTAATGGCACATTCATAAACGCGTTTTTAAAATGTACAGCACCATCTGTTGAATTGTGGAATAAACAAAAATTTCGACATGTTAGAAAAGTGCTCAGAATGAAGGTGTGAGATTGCCTTTATTACGTAGATTTCAACATGCATTCTCATATGTGTGTATTAAAAAATATATAGCATCATCTGTTAAATTTTGTAACTGAAATATTTTAAGGCAGTTTTTTTTAAGATAATTTTTTTAAGACAGTATAAGAATCTTTTGCATGTAAACTTCAAAGTAGCATATTCATCCCATGAGAGGATTGCGATGAAACAAAGCCTGTATGTTACTGTACCTCAAGCTTGGCCAAATACACCTGTGAAATACCCATTAAAATTCATTCAGTAGTTTTTACATGATGCATGCACAAACAAACAGACAATCAGACAGGCAGAAATTCCAATTTAGACGTTTTCTATTACTCATCCTACCCCCCCCCCCACACACACAATTATTTTATTGCAAATATCTTCAATGTGCAGACACACCAACTTCATAGTTTTATTATACATGTATTAGATAATAATGACAAGAGTTCAATCTCTTTTCAAAAGTGCTAGCAATGGTTATTTTAATTATACATTATCTATGGTAATAAGAGTAATTCTTTAGATCTAACATATTTGATTAAAAAAAAGATTTTAGAACACCGAAAAGAACAATACTGCATTTCCTGTGTTGTATATTTGTATTTAGAGTTTACGATAGGGTTTATTTTTTGAGTAATCCATTTTACTCTGTACTCTTTTATTCATGTATTCATTAATTTTTCCCCATCCTCAAGGGTGGCCTCATAGTGTGAACAAGCTAAAAAAAAAAAAAAAAATAATGGAAAGAATTCTCCCTGAAATCTCTGGACACAAGATTCCAGCTCCTCCTGAGAAATCTCCAGATGTTCAAAAGCCACCTGGAAATATTTTTTCATGCAATGGGACTAGTGGGTTCAGTTGAGAAACTTATAATTGCAGCTGGACAGAGAGCATACTTGTATGGTGCCCACCAGACCTGCTCCTTTTACAGTAAATTAAAGTAGCTGCAGATCTACTCCAACAATGTCATGAATTGTCAAGCTCCTCAACCTATCATGGAAAGTAAGCCCAGCAGCGAACCTGTTTCAACACTACATGCAAGTACATTGAGTGCAAATAGAGTTGATCAGGGGTGCGTTTCCCGTACAATTATGTAGCTCTTTGCTTAACCACCATAGTACGATGCAACGTTGAAGAAAATAACTAACTAGTCACAAGTGTTTCCCAAAACCATAGTACCTGTGTCGCACTTCCATGGTTAGAACTTTGTTAGTTTGAACCGTCGTTCTTCTTCTTCTTCGATACAATGGCGGAGTAGTGCAATAGGCACATATCGCCCCCTACTGTATAGTGTGTTTATTTTTTCTCTCTCTCTCTCTTCGGCTCGCATTCAATACGCTTTCGCAGTGACGTAACGTAGAAGTGGTGTAATAATGTCACAAACGCAACATTTTTAATTTTTCAATATTTAATTTGAACTCATTTTTTATTTGGTATTGATACATCAGTACAATTAAAATAAAAAGAAATGATGGGTTTTGAAAACGCTGGGATTGTGTTGTGAACACCTGTTACCCATTTTGCTCAATATTATTTCCTATATAAGTCCCTTTACATACAGCCATGGTTTAATGAGAGTTGACGTGAAAAAAATGACACGAAAACCACAATTTACTAAAACAAAGAGTTTGCAGTTACAAATTCGGACAAAAAATTGGAATGAAATCGCACAAAAAATGTATGCTTCTGGGAATGGGTATGAGAGAAGCCCAGAGGAAGTCAGAAACAAGTGGAGGGACTTTGCAGGTGTGACCAACTGGTGGCTCAGCGGTAGCTGTTCTGCTTACCGTGTGGACGGCCCGGGTTCGATTCCCAGCCAGTGCCCAAACCCCAGTTTGTTGATTTATTTGTGTACATTCATTGAATATATATTGAGTAATATTTTAAATAGGCTTACATTATGGTAGTGCATAAATTTTACAATTTCTTAGTGCTTAACACTTTGTGCACTGTATATGTTGAATACGTGAACAGTACAGATAACATTCATTATAAGTGAAAACCTCTAACATACTGCTACAAATATTGTTATGAGACATTTCTCTTTGGGTATGTTTAAAGATACTCAGTTAAAAACTCACCTTTTCTTCGCACGAACGAAACCAAGGCTGTGTTCCAACCGGCATAAATAATGCTTCTGTAGGGCACTTCGAAGGGAGAATAATTGCGATGGTACCGCTGTTATATCGTTTAAAGTGAATTTGTAATCAAAATAACCGAAAAATTAATAACCTAATATCTGAGCACCAAAACATTAAGTTTTCCAAATCGCTCAAAGTGGTTGGGAATTTTTTTTAGAAACGAATAGGGCGTAGGGTCGTTAACTGTGAATAGAACACACCCAGCCGCGGCAAGGAACTATGCTTCTAACCACAGGTCGAAGGCTGTAGTTCCAACCACGTAAGTTTGCGACGCTGTTTGCGAATGTTCGTTTGAACTATGGTTTCGGGAAACACCTAGTTGTTGAACTATGTTGGTAACGACGGAACTTGCGACCATAGTTGGCTAACGATGCTTTTGGGAAACGCACCCCAGATTGTCAACTTTGTCTTTTTTTTTTTTTTACTATCACTAATGAAGATCCTAAAATATTTCAACTCCAGGAAATAACAATGGTCTTAGAATTGAAAGAAGAAACAATTTTCATTTTAGCCATAGTGTTTCAGAGCTCTGCTACTGTACTTCTGATGATACCAAAAGAAGATAATCTGGAAACAGGGATGTCATCCAAAGCCCACTTTTTTTGACTAGCCCAAAGTTAGTCACTTCTCCATCTTTGGATACATCTACATATCATTTCCATAAAATAAAAAACATAAACAGGAGTGGAATTAGGACACCTTTTTCATAGTCAGACACTTTCCTTATACATTTTCTTCTATGCAGGCTTGTAAGGAAGTTAGGGTTAGAGCACTGGGTCAGCGTAGTATAGCAACCTTGTAGTAGAGGTGAAATTCCTTGCTCAAGGGCCCAACAGTGGAAGCTTTGTGATGTTGGGAATTGCGCTCCCAATATTATTATGAATAACCCAGAGCCATAACTGTTTAACCACACACTATCCACAAAACATTTAAATTACCAGAGCCATTTTTTAGGAATGTTGAATTTTGGTGTTCTTTGAGGGTTACTTCAATTTGGAGGGTCCATATTTTATTTTAAGTTGGGTAGTGGTGGCTCAAGCATCTAAGGCTCTAGATTGTTGGTTTGGGGATATGAGGATCCGAGTTCATACCCTGTCACCATCGTCGGTGGGTTGCCACACCCCATGCTACCCAGCCACTGCATGGTCCCAAGCCCAGATAAAGTGGGAAAGTTGTGTCAGGAATGGCATCAGGGGTAAAAACGTGTGCCAAGGTTGCGTGAGGATCGGATGGTCCACTGTGCCGACTCCTTGAAGGGAGCAGCTGAAAGTGTGTGTGCTTTATATTATTTATCTTAATTTTTCCATTTGAATCCACAGCATGGTGGTCACTTTTTGCTTGCTGATTAAAAATACCTACTTAAATTGAATTTGAATTTGCCCATTTAATTTTTTATAGAATTTTTCAGTGCATGTTCTTTCAGACATTTGGTATGTCCAAAGACAGCAGAGTAAGATGCTCAGGGACACTCTAACATGGAATCTGCTCTAAAAAATGTTAATGAGAACCTAACTGTGCCATAATTTTTGGTTTGAGCAACTTTTACAGTGGTTTCTGATTTACAAAGAATGTATGTGGATTATCATTCAAGCTTGATCTGTCAAACCTAACATATGCTGAGTTTATGTTGCAGCAAATGCTGCCTGATTTGCTAGGGAAAAAGTAGTTTCCCTTTGAGATTCAGGCTCTGGGAAACACACAATGAATCACAATTACACTTGAAAAATGTCTTTATGATACTCAATTAAATCCCAAAGATATCTTATTTCAACAGTATCTTCAAGCGAATGTTGGTATTTGGAACAGTCCGTTGAAATAAACACAACAAAGTAATTTAGCATTTTGTAAAAAAAATCTTATGATCTTATGATCTTTCATCATAAGAGTATCATCTTCATCAGTACCTCAGTACTGCAGTAATCAATGACAAATGGACACCCCTATGATAAAAGGGCCCCAGTCACACCTCTACGGAGCTCGACAAAAGCCACTCACTTCCTGCTTCTGGACCTGCTTCTGGATCCATCCACCAAGCCCAAGTGTCTCACCTTCCTGACAGAATAATCCGGCCATCATGGATCCAGCAGGATTGGACAGAATGAGACAAGCGCTGGAGAATCAAGGCGCGCTCCTTGGAAAACACCAGGAGGAGCTCGCCACCACCAGGCAGACACTAGCTGATGTCACGGCCCGCGTGCAGCACCTCCAGACGCCTACAGTTCGGGGCATAACCCCAGAGCCCCCGCGAGAGCCATGCATATCTGCCCCTCCCACCTAAAGAGGGGAACCTGGAACCTGTAGAACTTTCTTATCCCAATGTTCACTGAACTTTGAACTGCAAGCCTCCACCTTCTCTTCTGAAAGGGGCTTCATTTACTGTGAATTATATATATATACAGTGGTGTGAAAAACTATTTGCCCCCTTCCTGATTTCTTATTCTTTTGCATGTTTGTCACACTTAAATGTTTCTGCTCATCAAAAACCGTTAACTATTAGTCAAAGATAACATAATTGAACACAAAATGCAGTTTTTAAATGAAGGTTTACGTTATTAAGGGAGAAAAAAAACTCCAAATCTACATGGCCCTGTGTGAAAAAGTGATTGCCCCCCTTGTTAAAAAATAACTTAACTGTGGTTTATCACAACTGAGTTCAATTTCTGTAGTCACCCCCAGGCCTGATTACTGCCACACCTGTTTCAATCAAGAAATCACTTAAATAGGAGCTACCTGACACAGAGAAGTATACCAAAAGCACCTCAAAAGCTAGACATCATGCCAAGAGCCAAAGAAATTCAGGAACAAATGAGAACAAAAGTAATTGAGATCTATCAGTCTGGTAAAGGTTATAAAGCCATTTCTAAAGCTTTGGGACTCCAGCGAACCACAGTGAGAGCCATTATCCACAAATGGCAAAAACATGGAACAGTGGTGAACCTTCCCAGGAGTGGCCGGCCGACCAAAATTACCCCAAGAGCGCAGAGACAACTCATCCGAGAGGCCACAAAAGACCCCAGGACAACATCTAAAGAACTGCAGGCCTCACTTGCCTCAATTAAGGTCAGTGTTCACGACTCCACCATAAGAAAGAGACTGGGCAAAAACGGCCTGCATGGCAGATTTCCAAGACGCAAACCACTTTTAAGCAAAAAGAACATTAAGGCTCGTCTCAATTTTGCTAAAAAAACATCTCAATGATTGGGAAAATACCTTGTGGACCGATGAGACAATAGTTGAACTTTTTGGAAGGTGCGTGTCCCGTTACATCTGGCGTAAAAGTAACACAGCATTTCAGAAAAAGAACATCATACCAACAGTAAAATATGGTGGTGGTAGTGTGATGGTCTGGGGTTGTTTTGCTGCTTCAGGACCTGGAAGGCATGCTGTGATAGATGGAACCATGAATTCTACTGTCTACCAAAAAATCCTGAAGGAGAATGTCCGGCCATCTGTTCGTCAACTCAAGCTGAAGCGATCTTGGGTGCTGCAGCAGGACAATGACCCAAAACACACCAGCAACTCCACCTCTGAATGGCTGAAGAACAACAAAATGAAGACTTTGGAGTGGCCTAGTCAAAGTCCTGACCTGAATCCTATTGAGATGTTGTGGCATGATCTTAAAAAGGCAGTTCATGCTACAAAACCCTCAAATAAAGTTGAATTACAACAATTCTGCAAAGATGAGTGGGCCAAAATTCCTCCAGAGCGCTGTAAAAGACTCATTGCAAGTTATCACAAACGCTTGATTGCAGTTATTGCTGCTAAGGGTGGCCCAACCAGTTATTAGGTTCAGGGGGCAATTACTTTTTCACACAGGGTTTGGGTAGGTTTGGATTTTTTTTCTCCCTAAATAATAAAACCCCTCATTTAAAAACTGCATTTTGTGTTTACTTGTGTTATCTTTGACTAATAGTTAAATGTGTTTGATGATCAGAAACATTTTGTGTGACAAACATGCAAAAGAATAAGAAATCAGGAGGGGGGCAAATAGTTTTTCACACCACTGTATATATATATATATATATATATATATATATATATATATAGACTCCCAGAACATCGCCCCTTGCTGTCCGTAATGCTAATTGTGAATGGCCAAGCCCACTCCATTCAGGCTCTCGTGGACATTCAGGGACTCGTGGACCGCTACTGTCAGGGCTCTCAGGATTCCCTGCACATCCCTGAGCACTCCACTGGCAGTCCAGGCCTTAGGTGGGAGCTCCCTCCCGTCCTTCACGCAATGAACGCTTCCGCTCACTCTAAGGTCGTCAAGTAATCATTCTGAGGAGATCTGTCTCTCGGGTTGGAGCCCCGCCTGTGCCACATCATGCCTACGCTCCGCGCATTACGCACTCCTCACCCCAGCCAAACCTGAGGAGACTCTGGATATCTCCAATGTCCCCACTGAGTATCATGATCTCAAGCAGGTCTTCAGCAAGACCCGGGCCATGTCGCTTCCACCACCTCAACCGTATGACTGCCCTATCAACCTTCTCCCAGGATCTTCCCCTCTGAAGGGTCGCTTATACTCCCTAACCCACCAAGAGAGAGGGGTCATGAACACATACATCACAGAATCATCCGCCAGTCCTCCTCCCCTGCGGGGGTAGGATTTTTCTTTGTGAAAAAAAAATACGGGTCCCTACGCCCCTGTATCAATTATATGGGTCTCAACAAGGTCATCATAAAGAACCGCTACCCACTTCCACTCATGATCACCGCGTTTGAACTTCTCCAGGGGGCTGACGTCTTCACCAAGTTAGATCTACAGAACGCTTATCACCTGGGCCCGGTTTCTCAAAAGCTTCTTATTGCTAAGTAGTTCTTAAGTTGTACCTTAACCTCTCTCTTAACGTTATGGCGCATTTATCTCTTAGCTAAGTTGTAACGCTTGGATTTATAAAACCGCTTGGTTACAAAAAAACAACGGATTCGGGAATCTAAACTGGGGCTTGAAAACACTACTTCCGGTATTGCGCAACCGCAGCTGTACAAAACACGACGCGACACAAAACAATTATAATAAATTAAACCAAGTGTATTATACAAGACAGACAGACAGATAAATAAACACGGTGCACCACAAACCAATATATACAAAATATATACAAATATACTACAAATAGAAAAAAGTGTGTGTGCGATGTATGCGGGTGTGTGTGTGTGTGTGTGTATGATAGTCCAGTGTCTGAAATATGGCAATTGGGGTGAAATGGTGAGTTGGAGAGATGGATCGATCTCACCAAATGACGATGGTAGGTCTGGGAGATCGATAAACGGAATGAGCTGGGTACTGAATGAAATTATCAACGGGTAATCCACAAACAGGCTCTCAGCTTCCAAAATCATGCAGCGCGCTGTCTTCATCTCTCCGTGCCGGCCTCAATGCCGGTTCCGGCTTTATGCCGGATCATGTGACCCACGTCACTTCTGGGTTCCCTTGCGACACGATCGCGCATGCGCGGGAACTTGCCCGGTGACCAAACCACTGTCAATGGGGGAAAATAAACCGCTAGGGCACGCCTTCGGCCACAGGTGAGCAACATTAGCTCCACAACCAATTCCCTGCGTATGAAAACGCCCCTTTTGTGTGGCTGTGCTACATAGACACACGCTCGTAAGGTTGGTCTGGACCAATCGTAACTCATTCTTAGCGTAGTTTCAGCTCAAGCAGCTAGTCACCGCCACTGAGCAGCAGTCTTTATAAATCAGCGGTGTATGCAAACACATTATGGCATGTTATCAAAGTCGTATTAATGATGGAATATACTGTAGACCTGTTTAAGAATATTTTATTTGATATCAGAACTAATAGAGTGACTTTTAATTAGCCTATTTCATAATGTGACTAATGCATTAAAATTGGCAATCACTTTTAATATAAACAGGTGGCAAACAATTTGGGAGTGATACAGCGTGGTGTTGTGTTAAACTGATGACGGCGCCGTCCGTGGAGCCGTGTGGGTCATGTACATTTTTCCTTTAGACAAAACTTCAGCCCTTTTCATATTTTCCCCGTGGTTGGGGAAAATATGAAAAGTTTTGCCTGCAAGGCAACAGATGATGGAGCTTCTTGACATGCTCAGACCTGCGCATGCCAGGCCAATGCGTCGTACTTACGCACTACGTCCCCATGTCCAGCTGCTCGTTGCTTTTTGTTTAAAATATGTTTCATTGATCATTAGCCATTATCCATAACTTTATGGGCTTTTCTTTTGACACGTTTTATTTTTATGAAATTTGATTTAGTTAAATGAGAAAGTAACCTTGGAGTTTCAAACCCCACATCCATTAATTTTTCTGACTGATTGTAATGTTTAATACCCCTATTCACTTATGCGGTTTGACTCTCTGTGAGATGCGGTGTTATACCACTATCTCACCGCCGCGGTCTCGTGCTGTGGCCGTAAGTAGGGTTCATCATGATTCACCCCGAGTTTTTGCGCTGTGGTTACTTTTCCATCTTTCTGCGTGAAAAATTAAACATTTAATTTTTTTGCTGGTCCTCACGGAAGCTTGCAGACCTTGCAGAACTTCGCGGAACGTTAAAGGAATGTCGCGGGCAATCGCGCCAGCTCACGGAAATGAGTCAGGCCACACAGGTGAGAGAGGGGTATTAGACACCGTGATCCGCCTCGAGTGACAGGCGCCCAACGGTCCGCGAAGATCTGCAAGGTCCGCGAGCTTCCGCATGTTAAACATGTTTAATTTTTTTCGTGGTAAAATGGAAACGTAACCATGGCACCTCATGATGAATCAATCATCAATCATGATGAACCGCACTTACTGTACAGCCCCTGCGTGAAACCGAGTAGATGAGATATAGGGGTATTAAACCTCCACTCTGTCAACACATCGTATTCATTCCATAAGTGCGCTATACAAACCCACAAATGACATGTTTCACATTGTTTCTGAAGCTGGTGAAGAGTGTTATCAGCTGATTGTATTGTATACCCGGTTCGTTTCACCACCACCACAGGTTACATGAAAATATTAGCGACAGTTTGGTGATTTAATTTATATATTTGTCTATTATGGCATGTTATTGATAAGTTAACCCATGTCGAAATAAACGATATTAAAATAATTTAGTGCAATGTTTAATTTGCATAGAAAGTGCCGTCTTTCCTAACGCTGTCATGCAAAAGGAGTCAAAAATCGATTACTGAGCAACCGATGTCCGCTAATTCAGGACCTTCACTGTAGTCAGCGCCTTGCAACGTCGGACGTGGGAGACAGAGAACTCTTGGCCATCATGCTGGCTCGGGAGGAATGGAGACATTGGCTAGAGGGAACTGAGCTCCCATTTTTGGTGTAGACAGACCATAGGAATCTCGAGTACCTTCGCTCCGCCAAGAGACTCTACGCACGTCAAGCTCGATGGTCGTTGTTTTTTTCACGTTTTAACTTTGTTCTATCCTATCGCTCAAAAAACGTTAAGCCAGATGCCCTATCACGCCAGTTTCCCTCTTCTAAGGACCCCATGCCATGCGACACCATTTTACCTCCCACCTGTCTCATTGCAGCCTTGAGATTAGACATCGAGACCCATGTCCAGCAGGCCCTGACCCAAGAGCCCGGCCGAAGCAATGTTCCCCAAAATGTTCCCTTGGTCCCTGCCCGTCTACGTTCTCAGGTGTTGGAATGGGCCCATAGTTCCCATTTGTCTTGCCACCCAGGAGCTGCCCGGACCCGCTTCGTTACCCAACAGCGATTCTGGTGGCCCATGCTAGGAAGGGACGTCTCCAGGTTTGTGGCAGCCTGCGACATCTGCGCCCGAGCTAAAGTTGACAACCGACCATCGGCGATCCTTCTCAGACCCCTACCGATCCCCCGCCGTCTGTGGTCCCATATCTCCGTCGACTTTGTCACTGGTCTGCCCCTGTCCGATGGCAACACCAGCACCATGACTACAGTCGACCGCTTTTCGAAGTCAGTGCACCTCGTCCCACTCCCTAAGCTGCCCTCCACCAAGGAGACTGCGGAGCAGTTAGTCCTCCACATATTTCGCCTCCATGGTCTTCCAACAGATGTCGTTTCGGATCGGGCTCCTCAGTTCACCTCTTGTTTTTGGGGCGCATTCTGCAGACCCGGGGGGGCACCTCCCAGTATATCGTTTGGGTTTCATCCTCAGTCCAACGGACAAACCGAGCGGATGAACCAAGCGCTAGAGGTTTCTCTCCGCTGTATGACTACTTGGGACTCGACCACCTGGAGCAGATTCCTCCCTTGGGACGAATATGCCCACAACTCTCTGCCCTCCTCGTCGACAGGCTTGTCCCCGTTCCAACCTCCACTCTTCCCAGCCCAAGAATTAGAGGTGGAAACTCCGTCAGACCAACACTTTGTCCGCCACTGCAAGCAAACGTGGCTATGCGCTAGACGAACTCTGCTATGAACCCGCTCCTCTTATAAGAAACAGGCGGACCACCACCGCACTAAACCTTCATGCCTCAAACCTCAATCCTTCATGCTCGCCACGAAGGACCTCCCCTTGAAGACACTTTTACGCAAGCTCTCCCCGCGTTTCATTGGACCCTTCACTATCACCAGGATAATCAACCCCGTGCGCAGTCCAACTTCTACTCCACTTGACCATGCGACGGATCCACCCCACGTTCCACATTTCCCAGCTACGACGCGTCCACTAATTGTCCAATAAGCTTTGCGCTGATCAAAGACCACATCGTTTATTTGACATTTCCTTTCCCACGCTGTCAGGCTCTCATCACGTGGTCATGTTTTCCCACGCTGTCATCGGATCGCTCCACCAGCACACCGTTTCTCATCTGGCGCTGATTTCTTCCAGCTTATAAGGAAGTGCAGCACGCTGCCTCGCCACCGGATTATTGTGTGTTGTATCGCCGCAGTTTTCTTGCGGTCTTTGTTCATGTTAGTTTCACGTTGCCAACCTCACCTGTCTTCTCGTTTTTGCCTCTCGTCTCATGATTCGGATTTGTTGATACTCTTGGATTTAACGGCTTCGAAGTTTCGCTTTCGTTTCCCGACTACGGTTCAGCTTCATGACTCGGCACTGACACCACGCTGACGGATTTCACGGCTCAGACCCACACTCGCGTTCAGAGCTCGACCAAAGCCACTCGCGTCCTGCTTCTGCACCTGCTTCTGGATCCATCCACCAAGCCCAAGAGTGTCACATATTCCTGACAGATACTAAGCAGCTTCAGGAGTTGTAGACTTTTCACAAACTTGTTGGACATCCACCACAAGAGAAGACTGATGTAGATGGCGAGAAACTTTTCCAGCCCTGTTCCTGTAGCCCTTACATACAGCAAGCCACAAATTTTCCTTTTTAAAAAATGTCATCTCCTTAATGACTGATTCTTTTCACTGGAAGATTGTCACAATGCTGTGGACTTTGTGCAACTCTTGTATAAATTATACTTTGAGTTGAGCAGTGTGACACTTAATATCTTTGTCAAGTTGTGTGACATTTTGTATCAGTATCATTTCTTGAATCATTCAAGAATCATTTCTTGATTTGCCAGATTTTGCTGTTGTCTGTTATATTGTGTAAATTGCAAATTTATTACACAATAGAAACTGTATATTGTAGTTTGCACATTTAACTTTATTTCATTTATGGCCTCTGAGTGGCGCAGTGGTAAAGTGCTCGCCCTATCATCTGGAGATCGCTGGTTCGATTCCCGAGTGATGCTGTTACCTCTCGCAGCCGGAGATCTAGAGAGAGGTGATTGGCTGAGCTCTCTCAGAGAGGGGGGATGAGAGGTACTTTGTGCTCCCACATTAATCACAGCTCTACAGCCAATCTGGGGCATCTGTGAGCTCACACAAGGGGAAGGAGAGGAGTCCTCCGAGTGTGTTACGCGGTTGGCTGGCGTCACATGGTTTGGAGGAAACACATGATAGTCTTCGGCCCGACTGAGTGGTAGTAGTAGTAGCCTTAACATGGGAGCCCCCTAGTGACGGGGAGGAATTGGACACGACTAAATTAGGGAGAAAATCTGGGAAAAATCCAAAAAGAAAAAAAATGGTTTCATTTATGTATTCTTTATTTTTATGCATGGGCTCGATTTACAAATTAGTGGTAATAATAAAATGCAATGTTTTTAATATTGTTAACCTTCTGGTTTTAATGTTGTGATGGACAGAGGTCAATATGGACACTGACAGTATATTGTTAAATATAAAATTACAAATATAATATATAAATTTTTTAAATTCTCAAAATATGAAAAGCGGCAATTCCTCATGTATTTTTCAATATATATATCATTGTAATATATTAATACAATATATTATTCTGTATATACTTTCCACTGCTTTTGGCAAGAGAAAAGAGATAGATCAGCTAGATTAGAAAAGTTTGTATAAAGGACATAGGGACTAAAGAGCAGAAAAAGCACTGCTCTAAAAATATAAAATTGAAATAAAGTGAGTCAAAAATAAATATGGTTAATATTGATAATCATAACTCTTCCCGATCTCAATAGGGCAATGCTTTGCGACACCATACTGTAAATGTATTGATTGTACAAAGTGTTTGAAACCACATCTCCAGTACTGTATGTGTGACATTCCAAAAATTGTGAATATTGTTCCTTTAATTTTCTTTAATTGAGGACAACTTTGTGGTAGACAAAATTTTCAGCCACTTTATTCAAGATTCAAGATTCTTTATTGGTACTATGCTAAGTAGTGCAAAATATTGCAGCGTAGTGCAATTTCATATTGCAAAGTAGTGCAATTATATAAAGAAAAATGTGATGACTTTAACTGACTGAGCCATCTCTACCATTCAGTTGATGTACAGCACAGTTTTGCTAAAAAATATCCAGTAAATAAAATGGTATGTTTTTACTTGCTTTGTAGCATAGACCAAAAACAAAAAAAAACATGCCCAAAAAAATGTGTGCTGTTTCATCTAAAAAAAAAAAAGATTAAGTCCTTTATGGAATATTTTTAGATCTATTTTTCTTTGTAAATATATTTATACTTTTACGATGAAGCAACATAACCATTTGGAAGGGGAAAAAAGCCATTGATATTAAAGCCACATTAATGTTAACGGGTTAAAACTTACATACATTGCTTCCCCGACTTCGCTACATTAGTGTTAAAATCCAATATCAGACAACAAACATGTATTGGCATATTGAATATTTGTCATACAAAACATTGTGTACAATTGATTTTTCTCTAAACTGTTACCTCTTTAATGTCTTTGGTGAGATCTCTCTATATTTCAAATAAAATGATTTTATTTGACTTGCATTTCTTAGCATTATACAATGTAGTGTAGTTGAAGATAAAATAAGATGGACTGAAGATTTCAAAATGAATGTTTACAGTTTATTTAAAACCAGAGACACCCTGGGGCCCTAGGACACAGCCCTGCTAAGCACACCAGAGGGGTTATATTGCCCTCCAATATAGTCAGTGTTATGGCACAGGATCATGATTTACAGAAAACAATGACTTTGTGATGACAGAAGAGCACTAAAACATTTACCAGCAGCGCACTTCTACATATGGTAACGACCACCTCTTCCTCCATTGTGAGTGCATTTTAAGGCGAGTAATCACTCTCTCTCTTACTAGAAGAAGAGATTTTATAGTATTACCACTAAATTGCTCAAGCAGAGGAATTATCTGTCAGCATGCTAGGAAAGATTGGGATATAAAGCACTAAGTAGGATTGATCGAACCCGGGTGGCCCAAAAGCCACAAAACTTGTGATGGATGAACATCTCAACACTTTGGGATGGAAGCAGTTTTTTGATATTTTTGATCTTGCTGGAGAGAAATTCACAGCTGACTCTGTTAGCGTCTAAAAAAGAAAAAGGACCAAAACTGGTTCTTTTAAGATTGCGATATCAGTGAACGCTGGAGTGGGCTCTCCACATCTACAGTAAAGTCCAAAGGTCTGAGTCTATGACAGAGAACTAGAAGCAATATAACAAATTGTATTTCTCAAACAAGTTGCCATCATTCATCACTAATATAAGTCTGTATACCGTTCTGTTCTTATTGCCTGAAAGCAGTAGGGATAAGAGAAGAAAGTACAGGCATATAACAGACAGACTTAGTATTAGAGGTCATCATTAATACTCTACAGTACTTCTTTTATTAATTCTATGAAAATTATTTATGACTATTATTATTAATGTAATGGAAACCATAGAATATAATGATATTTAAAATTAATGATTTACTCTATTTAAAAAAAAATGCCATAAACAGCTTAAATACTCACAGAGCACAACAGACACTGCTAAAAAAAAAAAAAAAAAAAAAAGATCATGCATATCATATATTTCTGAGATGCTGTTCTGCTCATCATTATTGTAAAGCATGGTTAACTGACAAAGCTTTCTTTTCTACCAGAACCTGACCATTCTACTATCTCTGTTTCAACAACGTCAGGGAGTTTCAATTCGCAGGACTATCCCTGATTGGAACATTTAGTTTTTGCACCATTCTGTGTAAAACCTTGTATGTTGACTTCCACAGAAATCATCAGGTTCTAAAGGCCGAAAATGAAGATCAAGAAGCTTCCAATGGATTAATATATACATAGGAGAATACAGTATGTACATCATCCCAAACTGATAGTGTGAGAACTTGGATCCAGTATTTATAAATTTGGATGAATATGAATTCCAGATGAATTTTTAAAATTTTAAGTACTTTTTCAGTACTTGGGCTAATCTCTCCACCCCATAAAAAACAAACAAACTTCCCAACAGTGTTCGACTGTTGGTAGTTAGTTAGTTATCTAGTAACCGTGTAAGGATCTATCCAATTTTGTAAGTTACTCTGAATATGCCAAATGCCTAAATGTAAATAAACACTAAATTCTTTCATTGTGACCTAGATGCGCTGCAACCTGCTGCATGCACGCAATAAACACGGTAAACACCAAAAGAACATAATATCTTCTACAACATGGCATTGATCTAATATGGACATAACACAAGCATGAAGAGGTCATTATGAGAATTCCATTGACATACAGTAAGAACAAGGCAGAGTGAGAATATCATGTAATCTTGCCAGGATCGTGGTACGTCAATGAAGTTATGCCTTTAACTGGTCATTAATACGCCCTTATAAGTTCTTCCTGCATATCGCCTCAAACACATTCAAAGTGCTCCTTATTAAAGTAGTAGCCTACTGTATAATCATTGTTCTTTCCATATACAATATCATAAAATGTTTTGTTTGTTTGTTTGTTTGTTTTATCAAAAAAGTTTCAAAGTATATTTTCAGACTTCCAGGGGAACAAAAATACATTTTAGTTTCTGTACTGTGTAAAATCTTCCTTGTTACTTGTTACTGTCTGTAACAAACCCACAACTAAAACTGACAGTGTTTAGGACACTCTTTCTGAAAATGTATAGGATTAAATTAAAATTTAACATTCAAAGATTTTTTTTGCCAAATCATATTACTTTATTTTACTTCTATTTATTAATTGCTGGTTTTTTTTTTTTTTTTTGTCTATATACAGTATGTATGCATGATGAGTACTGTATGGGTGTGACCATGTGACATGAGTGTGACCATGTGAAAGAAACATATGGCTTCACTCCAGGGATGAAATAGGACAATAATTCATGCTGGGAATCTAGCTCACATACAGACTCGTGAACTATGACTAATTATTCCATTATTGTCATTACAAGCGGTAGTGTAATTTAATCCTTGTTTTGTGTTGTTTTAAATACTGTTTAAAAGCCATAAATTTTGTCTCATATATTTATTTTGGGCTTCTTGCATTACAGTTTCAGTTAACATAATAATAATAATAATAATAATAATAATAATAATAATAATAATAATAATAATAAACTAACATCTACATGTTTCCCTGCAGTGGACACTTTAACTCATCTGTAGATAATACTGTTTATATGTAGACTACACTGCATCTTAGCCTAGCTATAAATGTACTCTCCCCGGCCACTTCATTAGGAACACATTACTTGTAAATGGTTGGTCACCATTTTGCCTTCAAAACTGCCTTAATTCTTTGCGACATAGATTCAACAAGAAGCTGGAAACATTCCTTAGAGATTTTGGCCCATACTGACATGATAACATCACCCAGCTGCTGCAGATTTGTCAGTGGGACATCCATGATGCAAATCTCCCATTCCGCCACATCCCAAAGGTGCCTTATCCATAACAGCACACATACGTCTGGCCGATGTTGTCCCTGTATATCAAGTTACTTCAGCAAGATGTAGCATGGAGAGTGTTTGCTAATTGGGAATATGTCACAGAGGTGTCTGCTTTTAATCAAAAATGCTCGCCAGATGATGTGTGAATGATGAATCCAAGCTAATATTATACACATATAAGTACAGCACTGCTCGCACTGCTTGTCCCATGTGGTTTACCATCTGAACAAAATAAAAAGATTTCTCGCAAAAGAGAAAGTTGACCTTTCCTTTGTAAGTTAACTTCCTATTGGAAACAGATAGAAGTTTTGTATGCCCATATAAGGCTACGTTTACACTGCAGGTCTCGATGCCTAATTCCGATTTGTTGCCTATATCTGATTTTTTTTGACCATCTGTTTACACGTTCTTTTAACTATGACTCATATCCGATTCACGTGTTTACACTCGCCATACCATCTGAAACATCGCGCGTACTTAAAGGGAGGTTCTTGCGCTACACACTAGCCAAGAAAGAAGAAGGTGAAATATGCTTAATGGTATCTCTGCTATATATGCAAAGTTCGCGCACCATGGTTTTAAAACAGAGGAGGAGGGAAAAAATGGCATAATTGCATCCTGCACATATGCTTTATTCATCAAATACTGATTTAATGTTATTTAGCCCGCAGGGGGGGGGGGGTTTGGGTGATTGTTCTTTTCCTCTTCCATGTCACCTGCGATGTTGTAATTCAACACGCGCTTCCACCGGAGAATAACATTACGTCATTAAACCGCGAAGAAGTCGCAGTTTTAATGACGTACAGAACACAATAGGTGCGTTCGACTTCATGCGGCGCTGCGCAGACCGATCGGCGGCTGACTTGAACTAGTGCATGCCGGTTAGAAATTTTGTCCGACTTGAACCGACGCCACGTGACGTTCACGTGTGGCATCAAAGTAACGCGAGAGCGTTTCGAGAACAGCCGGCTTGCTCAGCCAGCGCAGCATTTCAGGAGCGACTGCACCAGGCTGTGATGACGTCACAGCTTCTCATGATTGGCCACATTCACCACATGATGATGAACACGAGTGTTTCCTGCTTCAATCCATATAATTGCATAACAAATCAATTTGCATGCCATTTCGTAAATAGTTTACAATCTTTTGACTGCAGTACATTTTTTCCCCTTAAATTCTTTATGTTGGATTTGTGCATAAGTTTATTATTGTACTTTTTTCATACAGACCACTTATAGTATTCAGCTGCATATTTAAGTAATATTTTTTATGGAATAACTAAAATGTCAAATGTCAACATTGATTGATGTTGAAATCTGTAGTTGCTGCTCCACTTGCATGTGCTGCATTGTGCTAGTGTGCATTGTCAATTGAAAAATACAACATTCAGATCACTTTTATACACTGGTATATTATAATAAAGACAAATACATTGTGCTTATGCATGTATGGTTTGTCTAACCTGCCCTTAGCTAACTGAAGGTAAGAGTTAAATGTAAAAAATAAAAATAAATACATACCACAAAACACAACATAACTACAAAATTATACTACATAACTACAATCTAAATCAAACTACAAAAAAAACACAGCCTAATTCCTCATAATGTGCAGGTCATTCATGTTCAATGTTTTTAGTTTACCAAAACTTGTTTATGCCAGAAATATCACATACATTCTAAACCACAAAAATTACAAACAGACAACCACTTAAATCAGACAAATTGAAATCTGTTAAGTGTTATTGCGTTAATTAGTTTTTATTAGACATAACGAGTCACACACCTTGAGTATAGTCCCATGGTCTCTCACTTCGCATATATAAAGACCATGCATTACCAAGTGCAAGAAAAAACTAAATGAATAATAGAACAATGAATGTGAAGGACAGCAAAGGAAGAACCTTTACTCTTAATGATTCCAAGGAAATTGCAGAAAGAATGAAAACTGGTAAGTAAATGGAAGAACTGGAATAAATATAAATTAACAATGATTTGTGTGATAGTTTTGAGCATTTCCTCAGATGCAAAGTTCCTCTCTGGTGTCATGGCAAAAGTTACAGGCGTTGACACAAAACAAGGTAAACACTTGTGATGAACAAACACATACTGGACACATAAGTGACAACTAAATGTTCAGCTTTCTCTCTAAACAGCTCCAATCAGCTATCTAGCTTGTGCTGCAGTGTTTCCCCAACCTCCTTCTCCATGTCCCTCTACCTCCACTGAGTCCCCTGTACCCCTAAATCTCAGTTTTGTGAAACCACCAACCAGCCAGTGCCCTGTGCAACAGACACCCATTAGCCAGGACCTACCGACTACCACCCTAGTAACCGATGTAGTGGGTGGTAACCCTTCAGAAGCCAGAAACCCATCCTCCGTCCAGATAGTATAAGATAATTTTGCATCTTATTACAAAGTCACTTTTGTATTACATTGTGCTTTTTCTGCAGCAAATGGATGATCTATTTGGGTCCTCTGGGACAGGAACTGCACCACCTGGAACTATCTGCACTACTCCTCTGTTTGGAAGGTCCACCTTCTCAAAACAGGCCTCCATCAATCTCTCTTCCTCAAGCTCAGGCAGCAGCTGCTTCTGTAGACGAGCAGCCGGAGACCTCTGCCACTACAAGCATGTCCAGGAGGCAGAGATCCTCACAACCCTCACAATTTTTTGAGGCATATGAAGCGCATGCAGAACGAAGAACAGCTGTGCTTGAGTCTCTTGTAAGGCCGGACCTGGAGAGATGGCGTCAACTGAGAGAGGTGCAGACGATCTTTTGAAAAAAAGATGTTGACCAGTTTGGGAACTGTTGTGGAGGAGCTAAAGAAAATCGGAAGACAACAAGAGCAAATTATACAGTTACTAAAACCTTCATGTAAAACATGGCAAATAAAGCTTATTCTGTTTCAAGCAAATGTCTATGTACTTTTGTCATCTTTCCAATGTTATAAATTGCCTCTTATTTTCAGTTACAATTTCAAAATGCACTTTGAGGTGACACTTCAGAGCTCTTGCCTTGCATTTGCTGCACCTTCATACAATTTTACTAGTAAGTCTTACAGACTAAATTATATTAAATGTTTACAATTTTTAACTTTCACTGAAATGATTGCATGTTGGTACTGTAACATGCAATTTATGTTTTTTCTAAGCTACAGAAGTGAAAATCTGTTTCAAAGGAAAGGTCATTGAAAAACTAAATATCTCACCCCCATTCACTGCAATAGTACTGAAAAGAAATACTATGGAAGTCTGTGGAGGAGAACATTGTTCCAAATATCTTCGTAATTATCTGAAAGCTAATAAACAGGACCAAGGGTAGTAATGACATCCTGTATAGGTAGAACATAAGGGTTCAGGAGAATATACCAAATTGTAGTTAAATTATGTTGACTTTATGTAGTTCGCACCTCCACTTGTTCTTTGGAAAGCCTGAAATGATTGTGAAATTCTGAGGGACTGTATAGGGGACGACCTCCTCCACAAATTGTAGTCCTTTTGGAACTAATCTATACAATAAAAACATGTACTTATTATTATTGTACTTATTATATACACATGTATTGTAATTCAAAAGTATTGTCATTCAGTGTTTTTTGTAGAACTGGGATACTGTAGATTCCAACAATTAAGGTTTACACAACTGTTGAACATGAAATATAAAAACTTATTTGTATTTGTACTTTAAACACAAAACAAGTAGCTTACTCTCCAACAGTAATTACAGCTAAGTATTTATTGTTTACAGAAGTCTAACATAACACTAAACAAAACATAATTTGATTAGGTATAAGCTTGATTTGTAAAATTTGTTCAGTTAGTTAAAAATGAAATGATTTACACATGCACATATATTGTTTATAAACTTACCGTCGTTGTTCATTCTGCTGCATTTCTTCCAACAAAAAAGGTATTTCTACAGCTTTCAGTTCATCTGCAATAAAGTAACCAAACGGCACGTGATCTGCAATGTTTGAGGAAGCAACGAGATCCCCAACATGTCCGACTTGGCGGCTCTGTTTTCAGCTCCTCCCCGACTGCTTTCGGCTAATGTCGCCGATCGGTCTGCGCAGCTGCAGTATGAGCTCGAACACCTACAGTAATGCCTCAGGAAATCCGATCTGTCTGTTTACACGACAATCACATTAGCACATATCTGATTTATATCCGATTTATTTCCACATATGAAGGAGGCCTGAAACCGATCTCGAAATATCGGAATGCATGCGTGTTTTTCCTGTTTACTCGGACATAGAACATATCCGATATGTGTGACATATGAGCAAAAATTCGGAATTGGGTCACATTTACCTGGCAGTGTAAACGTAGCCTAAGTGATGCAAGGGAAAACTGGACCAACTTTTGACAAAATCCATGAGACTGGTGTACAGTAGGTGGAAAGTGAAAGATAAATAGGCATTTTGGAATAAATGCAGATGTTTCCATGAGGTTTTGCCAGTGTATGTTGGGTCAACATCGACCTCCGAACATCGTCTAGGAGGCATTTTCAGTAAAATGCCAACATCTCTGCAGCATACTTACTGTACAGTAGGTTTCCTGCCAGATACTAAAAACACAGTTGCAGCTGGATGTGCTGCTCTAATTGAATGATTGAATCAAGTTTCCTCAATTTCCTTTACTTAGTTGATAGGAGTGGCACTCGTGTGGTATTCTGCTGCTGTAGCCCATCTACTTTAAGGTTCAACACATTATGCATTTAGAGTTGTTTGACCTGAGCCGTTGCCTCTCTAACAACAGTTTGAACCAGTCTGTCCATTTTCCTCTGACTTCTGGTATCAAGACATTTTTGCCCTGAGATATTTTTTCTTTTTCAGTCCATTTTCGGTAAACCCTAGAGATACTGTAGTTGTGTGTGAAAATCCCTGTAGACCAGCAGATTCAGAAATGCTCAGACCAGCCTGTCTGCTAGCAACAATGATACCACATTCAAAGTCACTTAAATCACCTTTCTTCCCCGTCTTGATGCTTGGTTTGATCTTCAGCAGATCATCTTGACCATGTCCACAAACCTACAGTAAATGCTTTGAGTTGCTACTACGTATATGATTGCCTGATTAGATATTTGAGTTAACATGCAGTTTATCAAATGTACCTAATGAATGCTATACAGTAGGTCTGGGTCAGGGGTGGCTGGTGATTTTTTATACTGTATGTTGTACTGGTGCCTGTAAGCTGCTGATTATTGTTATTTACAGTAGTTACCATTTTCAATGATAAAATGACCTATATTATTTGAGTAAAAAAATTACTCAAATAAGTAATTGTAATAAGTAATCAAATGAGTTTTGGTTTCAGGTACAACATGAGTACATTTAAAACATAATTAATTTTCATAAAAAATTAATCACCCTGTCCAGGTTGTACCCCGCCTAGTGCCCGAAGTCTCCTGGGATGGGCTCCAGGTCCCCCGCGACCCTGAACACAGGATTAAGCGGTATAGAAAATGAATGAATGAATGAATAAAAATTAATCAAAATTCTGTTTCAATGATGGGTGGTCATGTTAAAAATGTGTGCATGCAACCATGCAGCAAACTCTTAAATAAACAACTCTCTAATAAACAACAATTATTGCTGTTGTTGCTTTTAACCAATACCCTGGGAGATGGAACTATCTTAACTATCCATGTAACTGGTTAATTTACATGAGCCATGTCAATCAAATAACATGAGCCATGTCAATCAAATAACATGAATTGTTATTTGAATTTGATTTGTATAGCGCTTTTAACAATGGGCATTGTTGCAAAGCAGGTTTACAAAATTAAAGCTTTACAAAATTATGGAAATGTGTATGAAATGTGAAAAAATGTGTATGAATCAAAATGATCATATTGTCCCTGATGAACAAGCAAGAAGAAAAACTTTCTGAGATGGCAAACCTGATACACTGAATAAAGTGATACTTTGGATCAACTTAAAAAAAAATGCTTCAATTTGTTACAAGCAATTTATTTACTTTCTCTCAAATCAAATGTTATATTATTTAAGGTTTAATTTGGATTAAATATAAATATATTTTTAAGTTTCCCCAAAGCAAAATAAATTAATCCATCCAAATCAGAAACAAAAGTTATTACAATGCCTTAGGCCAGTAAAACTTATTTTCTAACATCTTGATTATATCACTTTAGAAAAACCTAAAATTTAACATTATATTTAAGTTTAGTGTTTACCTTGAAAGAAACAAATTACATTCATGTAGTATAAAGTAATAGGCGTAAATTATAGTATTATCTTTTTAAGTTAAAAGTATGATTATGTACAAACTTAATTTTATGAATTATACATAAAAATCAACAAATAGTCTTTTTCTGAAATAAAGAAATGTACTTATCTCTGTGCCAAAAAAGTTCACTTATGTAGAGAAGTTATATTTACTGTATGAATGAAGACAATGAACAAACAAGTTCTTATCAAAAACATTTATTTGTTTTTGGTTACCATCCTTGAAACCGTATATTACCTATTCTTTTTGTTGTACCATATTTCTCCAATTAAAAGATAGAAAACAAAAATTAAATAAATAAAACAATGCAAGTTTAGCACATAGATGAGGCCAAACAACATGGAACATTCATGTGCGACAGTAAGTCACAATCCCGATTTCATGTGGTGGCTAAAGACAGTCCTCTTCCTACCTGAGGACAAACAGGGCCATCGTGCACCTCACAAGATCTGCCTGAGCTTCATCTTTCTGAACAACCTAATAAAAGAAACGACATTTGTTAGACAAGTTGCTCTATTTGGCAAAACAGTGTCTGATGTACTGTACAGTATGTATGTAAAAATCACTTAATGCTCCCTATGAGTGCAAAAAAAAATCCACCTAGGATTAAGGTGCATCAAGTTAAATGTAATTATGTCAATGAACAGGCAAAAACAACTGACATAAATATACACACACACACACACACACACATTATATATTACATTATATTGCCAAAAGTATTGGCTCGCCTGCCTTCACATGCATACAGTATAAACTTGAGTAACATCCACTTCTTAATCCATAGGGTTTAATATAATGTTGGCCTTATGGAAGTCTTTCCACAAGGTTTAGGAGCATATATGTAACTAATGTTAATACATACTATGGTTAAAAAAAATAATGGCCCTGTGTAAAGATTGTGCTGCAGCTGATAATGCCACTGATCATATTTGTGAATATGAAGGGGCAGAGGTAGTTGTGTGGTTTTTGGATGTTGGTATACTGATTGGAAGCTCACAGGTTCAAACCCCAGCACCACAAAGCTGCCACCTGGACCTTTGAGCAATGCTAATTTATCAATTCAGTAACATTTTTCAGTTCTAAGGTTGAAACGCCATATGAATAAATGCTTACCAGTGCTTAATCAGTTGGTCCACATTTTCCACTAAATACACCATAAGACATTTCAGGAGATCCTCTCTTCATACATTCACCTCCAGGCTCTGGGAATGTAAAAACAAACATAGTATTGTTGGTTATGTTAGGCTTGTGAAGCGTGATAAAATGAACATGGCAGACATCGAAACCTGTATTCAGACAGCATACACTAACCTGTGAACAAGTTAAACTAAAAGGTTTTATTCTGCTAGTTATGTTTTAATTTAGTACGTCACAGCCAACTTGATGTGGATGCCTTGCTCAGGTCCTGTGGCTTCCATTCACAATATTACATTTGACACCAAGCTAATTTCGGCTTTTTTGAGCGAGTACATACCAGATCAAGAACTTGAAGATGAAGATTATATCTCTGGTCTTCTCTCTGACAATTCTTCCCTTTCTGATGATCTCAATTAATTTGTAATGTTGCTTGTCCAAGGAAACCAAGGAAATCTTCCTTGAAGTGGAGCAGTTGTAATTCTCAGAAACTCATTACTGATCTTAAAAAAAAAGAAGAATAAACACAAATTGGACTGACTCAAGTTTTTAGAAAATCTTAATTACAATGTGTATAGAAAGAATACCCCCCCCCCCCCACACACACACACACACACCTTTAAAATAACTGCATTTTGTTGCTCACTACTGATAATACAATAAACCCATGAACATAATTCAGTTTCGCAGGATAATTGAAATTATTCTCTGATATTATGAGATAATTCAACTACTAATTTTCAGTACTCCGTTATTTTGAGGGAGTTTATTTTAGGATATTTAGATTACACTGACATTTACTAAATTCACAGCAATTCTATTGTATCATTTCCATTTCAAAATGTATCCACATAATGTTTTTATTTGTGCATTCTGGGACTTATTTTATGCAGTATGGGTAAAATAATGCCCTTTCAGAAAAGCTAACAGACCTGTAAACACAAAAGTGAATAAAGATTTCATGTTTATTTTTAAACTTCATTCATGACCTTAAATCAACGTGTCCAATTGCTGCCAGTGTTGGGGATTATATACTGATACCGTTAAAAACGTGTCATAAAGTGTCACCAGTATGTCAGGAACATGTGCTAAAGCCCCATTTCATATGAGGGAATATAGTTTTAGTGATATTACATTACTTAATTTTAAGCATAACTATAAATACACTACAAACAGCACTCACTCTAAATTGGCTTGTTCTATGTTTAGGTCACTTTCATATTAATTTTTACGGTACTTAAATATAATTAATTTCATGTTATTCGGCACCGCCGACTTAGTGTAGAAACTCCGGTGTTTTTGAAAATAACCTCGTTAGTTAGCTAATGCTACTGTAGGTAATATAGGTGTTTTTAGCTACAGTAGCAAACACGGACACAAAACTCAATCTACAAAGTAGTTGTTCCGGACATAAAGCATAAATTTGCTCATGGAAGAGATACATTTAACATAGAAATGACATGAGTCCGCTTTCTTACCTGTTGTTTTCTTTGAGAAACTATGGCCGCCAGCAGAACGTGATTCAGTCCACGACAATATTATCATGAGGTCACGTGACACGGCAAACTTTTGGTTTGAAGCAGAAATGTGCGTTGAGTGAACGGATTACATTTAAGTTTAAACAGGGGCTGCCATGTTTGCTTTTAAGCAATGTAAAAATATCAGTTTCGTATAGAAAATCAAAAATTTCCATCAGATCAATGTAGAAACATACTTTGTATCAACGACACAGGAGTTTCACTTTTTTCAGTGTAGGAAGAAACCTTGAAAGGAACCAGACTCAACAGGGAACCCATCCTCATTTGGGTGATAACAGATAGCATGAATTGTTATGCAGTCATACAGTACTAAGAGTTAGGTTGTTGGAAGTTCAATATAACAGATGATGTCTGAGTTAATATAGAGTCCTGTTCATTAATGCAGGCTCATGTTCAGTGTTAGAAACTCCAGTCCTGAACTATTGAGTTAAATTCCAAATGTCTGCTTTTTAGGCAACTTTTTATCACTATGAATCTTTTTATACCATTCTTAAACCAAATCCTTTTTGCAATTCTATATATATATTTTTTTTTTGAGGAATTCATTCTAAAAAGTAATTTTAGGATACGTTCAGAGTCTCCTATTTACAGTATAGATCCTTATTTCCAGCTCCCTTGTGTTCCTTTGAATTCTCCTTGCTTCAGTTTTGACCTCTGCCCCACCTTTGGAATTTATCAATATGGATTGACCGAAGAACCTTATTTTCTTGAGGTCTTGCCATATTGCTCATGTATATGAATTGAGTATAGGGAATAGTTCTAATAAAGAAACACTTTTGTCCACCTACCCCTGGATGTCAAATGTTACAGTCCTTGACATAGGGAGCCCATGTGTGAAAACTCACCAGCTCTGCCGAGGGCGCATTGTGTTTTATATTTGTGCCATGCTTATACAGGTGCTGTTGTTAAATAGAATATTTTAGAAACATAAAAAAAGCAAGTAGGATATATGAAATTACATTTGGAGTCAACCAGGGGTGTAAAATGAGTGACTTTGTTGTTTAATTTGGTGCCATTAATTGCGCTGTTAGAAATGTCATTAACTGGGCAAAACCAGTCATTGTAAGAGCCATATCTTATTTTATGAATTTGTTGTTGTGTTTATTTTATTTTATTTCATTTTACTAGTTAAGCGCTAAGCACCAAGTATTAGTTAAGTCTGTTAAGCATTCATTCATGACAATCGTAGGTTGGTCTGTGACATCATTCCACTATTATACGTAGTTACATGACTATTGCATGGTAAGGAGTCAGTTTTAGATGTGGAACTTGTGGAGAACACAAGCTTTTTTGACCGTTAACTAAACAGCAACAGCAAACATATTGTTGTAAACGTATTTTAAGATTGTGACCTACAGATACAGCGACTGGGTTGTTGTAACTACAGTGGATTTACTTAAGACAACTGTACGAAGTGTTGAATCTTTGATGCTGGAAAAATAAAATGAGAGACAAAGATCATTGGACTTCCGTGTTGTGAGTAAATAATCAAACAAAAGATATGCATCAAAACTTGTGGAATAATATGACCGTACAGTCATGATCTTATCATTATTGTTTCCTAAGGACTAATCACTAATCAGCATTATTTCATAACCAATCATCATTTTCCCCAGCGATCAATAATTGATCACCTTTGTTTCAATAACCAATCACTGATCAACATTGATCCAAATGACCAAGAACTAAACACCATTTTTTAAGCATTGTTTCCCAAGAGCTAATCACAGATCATTATTGTTTCCCAATGATTATTCACTAGTCACCATTCTTCAAAACAACCAATAACTGGTCACCATTGGTCCAAATGACCAAGGCCTAATCATTCACCACCATTATTCACCAACAACCAATCACTGATCAACATTTTTTCCCAAGAGCCAATTACTCATCAATGCTGTTTGACAACAACCAGGCACTGATCACCATTTTTCTCAATGATCAACCAATAATCACTATTGTTCTCAACATCCAGTCACAATTCTAAATTAAATTCTGCATACTTGAATACTAGAGTGTACAATTTAAAAAAGTGTACCCTTACAGCCAGAATTAATACTGAATACAACCCTGAATATATATTTTTTCCCATGCCATTACCAAGATACATTTACGTTCTAGGTAAAATGCTATGGTTCATTACTTTTTTATTGCAATAAAGATATTTTTTATTGTATTCTATTATGAGTAACTAAATATTTCAAGATCTTCTTTCCTCTTATACCACATCTTGATATGCAAATGAGCATGGTGATTCAGTGAATATGTAATTAAGTCAATGATGTCATTTGGCAGGTTTTAGCCACTGTTTGAGCTTGCAGTAGTTAACTTCCCCGTGAACAAATTTGGCAGCACTGAGGTCACAACTGTGTACAATGTATCCATGTGATATAACAAGCGAGGCATGTGTGAGGGAAGCAGAACAAACTAAAAACAAGCTGAGCAGCGAGAAGAGAACCAAACCCTGTGGAGCTGAGTTCAGAAGAAGAGCAGATGCTGAGTTCAGAGAGTGAGCAGAAGTGCTCAAAATACAAAAGCAACTAGGTTATCATTTTCAAGTAATTTTTCACCTGGGGCACCAAATAGCTTAGGGTCACTATTGGTCACGTTCGGTGCTATAGAAATGATAAAATAAAATAGATACTTAGAAAAAGAGAAATGTATTGTAATTCATCTGAATATAAATATCCAATATTTTATCTTCATAAAATACTCACAGTGATGGATATGAGCAAATATTTTTCCAAGATCTGGATAAAAGGTTACTGCGTGAGTGACCAAGTGGCTTTGCATTTTGATTGAATGTGACAGAGACACAAGTGTGCCCTGGCCAGAAGAGACATTATGTTCATAATAATACACCGGATTACTTTAATATCAAGAGACATTTCAATATGGGTATTCAAAAGTGTGATTATCAAATGGCATATTTATAGCTGTTCTCCTTGGAAAATCTCTTCTGCAGATTTCCCAGCGGCCACTGCAGGATCAAGAGGTTCCTGAGCATGAATACATTAAATCAATCGATTTCCTTCATGTATTTATTCTCATTCTTCAGCTTAGCATCCTGTAAAATCAACACTAGTTTATTTTTTTTATTATCTTATATATTGTGTTTTTTTTGTGTAGAAAATATACCAACAACTAACACATCTTCATAAGCATGTTTTTTCAACATTGTACATAAATACTGAAGACATCCAAACTAAGAAAGAACACATACTGTATGGAATTATGTATAAAAAAAAAAAGTGTTAACCGTCCATAATATATTTTTTCAAAAGTAGCAACATTTACAGTAGCTTTAATGACTAAGCTTAGCAGCTTAACACGCTCACGGCATTGTCTCATCAGATTCATGGTTGGTCACGTGGAATGGTTTGCCTTGTTGAGAGATAATTTGTGACATTTCTTAACTTCTTAATATGCTTTAGACCATCAGTTGTCTTGTCTAGAGTCAATAGCCCTATTAGTGCTACTAAAACTACTGTACAAATCCAAATTATGGCAAGAAACACTCAGTTAAGTAAAGAGAAATGGCAGTCCATCATGGCTTTAAGAAATGAAGGTCAATTACCCACCACCAAACAAAACTTAAATTGCCATGAACTTTTAATGTATCCCCTGGCGCAGTCACAAAATATCAAACACTATGATGAACCTGGCTTTCATGAGGAGCATCTCAGGAAAGAAAGATCAAGAACTACCTCAGTTCTCAAAGGATAATTTATTAGAATTACTAGCCAGTAACAATTTACAGCACCACAGATTGGAGCTCACATAAATGCTTCTTTAACCATGAAGTCAGGCCTTCATGGTTAAATTGCACCAAAGAAACAATTACTTCTGAGGAACAACAAGCACTTGCTTAGGCTAAGCCTCACAACACCATTCCAACTGTGAAGTATGGGGTAGTATAATGTTGTGGGGCTGCTTTGCTGCAGAAGGGACTGGTGCACTTCACAAAATAGGTGGCATCATGAGAAAATAAAATTATGTGGATATATTAAAGCAACATCTAAAGATGTTGTAAGTGTATGTAAATATCTGGTTTTAACTCTATACTGTATAGATCCCTATAACTGGAAACCGGATAAAATGCATGTGCATGTAGATTTAACAAAAAGTAAATATATCTTACCAAAATCCATCCCAAACGCCACTTCTACATGTTCCACAGACGCGATCACCATGGACTACAGCACCACTGTACAGAAATCATTGAGTTTGCAAAGTAAATGCTTATGTCTGACTTCACAAAGCCTATTGCTTATTTTGCTTAGATATCTATGATATGAACAGGTTTTGATACCTGGCTCCTTTTCTTTAGTCCCTGCTTCTGATATCTTGTTTGCTCATTCCCTGAACCCTCGCTTGTATTTGTTTATAGTTCCACATGATGACGGGATCTGTTTACCTGTGCTTGATTTCATTAAAGTCATTAACCTGAATTTGCATCTGGCTTAACCTCCTTACATAACAACAGTGTACTTCTCTGGTAATGTAATATTTGGGCAGCTCTGAGACACAATATTGAAGAAACCATGTAATTACTGTCATCACAGTGTAATTACTATGTAAATGTAGCAATGCATGATAATTTACTTACATGCTGTAGCTGAGGGAAATGTCTTATACCAACTGCATTTTCACTGTTATTAGGAAACCCATTGAATAATAGCCATATCCTGACCAGGGTCAAGATGAATTTGGATCATGCTCCTTTACTGTACAGTCAGGAGGGATTTAGCATAGCCAATCCACTACTGGCATCTTTTGGGGCACTGGGAGATACATAAATATGTGGGCCGTGTAAAGAAGCCATGCACAGCATTGTTTTACTGCTGCTTATACAGTACGTTTACATGATAAAAATAGATTTTTAAAAGATGCCAAATATGTGTTAAGTAAGTTGTGCTTGGTCCCTCAACATTACAGCCTGTGTTTTTATTTGCATTCGGCCAATTCTGTTTTTTTTTGTTTTTGTTTTTTTTCAAGCAGTTAATTTTGTAGTAGCCAGTAGTTTAGGTTACATGACCTGGAATAAATTCCATATGGCTCACAATTTTACCATACCATGCATCGCATAAAGAGAAGAAACTATTACTACATTGCATACATGGGCTTAGGCTATGAAGACAGCCTTGCTTTACCTGTTTTAGAAACTATTGCTGGCACAAATCACCACAGCGCTCGAGACACGTACTATACTAAGGCGAAAAAACACATTCAGTTCAATTAAATTTTATTTGTATAGCGCTTTTAGCAATTGAGATTGCCTCAAAGCAGTTTTACACAATCAAAAGAATTATTTAAGTTTGTATGGAATGTGAATGTGTATGAATCAAAATGGTCAGTTTGTCCCTGGTGAGCAAGCCGAGGGCGACAGTGGCAAGGAAAAACTCCCTGAGATGGTGATAGGAAGAAACCTTGAGAGGAACCAGACTCAACAGGGAACCCATCCTCATCTGGGTGAAAAATGATCTGCATGAAATTATCTGCATTTATACTGTGTGTTAGGTGGCAGGCAGGTCAGCTATAACAGTTGATGTTAGTTGATGTTAATATGGAGTCCATGTAGTTATTGGAGACTCAGGTAGACTTGTAGGAAATTCCAGTCCTGAACTATCGGACTGTCAAGTCCCCAGAGAAACAGTGGCCAACACCAGTCAAGGCCAGAACTGTCGTCTAGGTAGAGAGAATCATCCCCAGGCACCAGACGCATACCAAAGAGACATACAGGGCATCCATGTGACGAAATCTCCAAGCAGAAGCCGGGCACCAGACACACGGGGCATCCATGTGACGATATCTCCAAGCAGAAGCCAGGCACCAGGATGGGTCAGACAGGTCCGGAGGGCAGAGGGAGTCTGGATCACTGGCAGCTCAGGAACGACATGTGTAGCTCGACAGAGAGAGAGAGAGAGAGAGAGAGAGAGAGAGAGAGAGAGAAATAGTGAAAGTGGGAGACAGGGGGAAATAGAGGGAAGAGAAAGAGGGGGAGGAAGAGAAGAAGAGGAGAGATGGCAATTAGGTATGGTCACAGTCATACGATGTATAATGTGAATGTAAATTAACTGTAGAGTGCAAGCAGAGACTCCAGCAGGACTAACTATGACAGCATAACTAAAAGGGAGAGCCAGAAGGAAACACAAACATGAGGGCTCCCTGAAGTGTAAAGCAAACAATCACCTCACAGTCAACAAACCTGAGTGATTAATGAGATTGAGGAAGACAGCATCTAAACATACTGTACCAGTTCACCATAATACTCAGTCCATAAGTCCCCCAGATCTGCTCCTTTACCTAAGGCGAATCTATTTATGAAAATGCTTGGCTGCTGCATTCTGGACTAACTGAAGCTTGTTTATGCACCTAGCTGAACAACCAGACAGTAAGGCATTACAGTAGTCCAACCTAGAGGTGATAAAAGCATGAACTAGTTTTTCTGCATCGTTTAGCGACAGTATATTTCTTATCTTGGCAATATTTCTGAGGTGAAAGAATGCTATCTTGGTAATGTTATGTACATGAGCTTCAAATGAAAGTCTGGAATCTATAATCACACCGAGGTCTTTTACTGTTGCACTTGATGGAACAGAAAGGCCATCTAAAGTTACAGTGTGATCTAAAATCTTACTTCTAGCTGAATGCGGTCCTACGTATAACTAAAACTTCTGTCTTATCAGGATTAAGCAGTAGGAAGTTAATTAGCATCCAGTCTCTTATTTCCTGCACACATTGCTCAACTTTTGTGAGCTGGATTTTCTCATCTGATTTTGATGAGATATATAACTGTGTGTCGTCAGCATAACAATGAAAACTAATACCCTGTTTACGGATTATGTTGCCCAGAGGAAGCATGTAAAGGGAAAAAAGTAGTGGGCCTAAAACTGAACCTTGTGGAACACCAAACTCCACTAGAGAGCATGCAGAATAGTCACCATTTAAGTCTACATACTGATAGCGATCGGTTAAAATGGATCTGAGCCAGGAGAGGGCTGTACCCTTAATTCCTACTACATTTTCTAATATGCGAAGAAGAATAGCATGATCAATGGTGTCAAATGCTGCACTGAGGTCGAGTAATACAAGCATAGTTACACATCCCTGATCAGAAGCCAATAGGAGGTCATTTACTACTTTAACGAGTGCTGTTTCTGTGCTGTGATGAGGCCTAAATCCTGACTGATACAGTTAATGTATGCTATTTCTATGTAGATATGAGCATAGCTGCTCCGCTACTATCTTTTCGAGAATCTTAGAGATAAAGGGGAGGTTTGATATTGGCCTGTAATTAGACAACTGACGAGGTCAGGTTTCTTAATAATCGATTTAATGACTGCTAATTTAAAAGATTTTGGAACATACCCAATGCTGAGTGAGGAATTATTTATTCACAACAGGGGTTCTGTTATAACTCGTATATATATATATATAAGATTATATAGATTATATATAATCTGTTTAAGAAAATGTGTCGGTATAGGATCAGATATACAGGTTGATGAATTTGCAGAAGAGATGAGTGAAATTAGTTCATTCTCTTCAAGGGGAGTAAAGTATTCTAGATTCTGATCTGTCATAGTTAGTTTAACAGCTGCATAAATTGCACTGTCCGGTTTTGAAGCCTCAATTTTATGCCTGATATTTATAATTTTATTATTTAAAAAGTTCATGATGTCCTCACTATTGCACGATGTTGTTGTGGAGATTTCTGCTGTGGTCTTATTTCTAGTTAATTTGGCTACGGTATTAAATAAAAATCTAGGATTATTTTTGTTATTTTCTATAAGAGTGGAGAGATATGTTGATCTAGCTACACTAAGAACTTTCCTATATTTCTGGATGCTCTCCTTCCATGCTATTTGAAATACTATCAATTTAGTTTGACGCCATTTACGTTCTAATGGTCTGTTTTAAAGTGCGTGTGTGATCGTTATACCAGGGAGCGAGTTTCTTATCTCTAATAATTTTTCTTTTAACTGGAGCTACATTATCTAGGGTATAACGGAACGTCGACACTAAATATTCAGTCGCCTGATCGAGTTCTGTGGGGTCAGATGGTGATCCAATCAAAGTTGATAGCTCTGGGAGATTACTGGTAAAACTCTGTGTGGTAGTTGATGTGAATGTACGTTTAATACAGTAGCGCGGAGCTGTCCGTACATTATCACTATGGCACACTTTAATTGAGACAAGATAGTGATCTGATATAACTTCAGACAGTGGAATTGGTAATAGATTTTTTTATACTTAATCCGAGAAATATTACAAACCGGATTCCAAAAAAGTTGGGACACTAAACAAATTGTGAATAAAAACTGAATGCAATGATGTGGAGATGGCAAATGTCAATATTTTATTCAGAATAGAACATAGATGACAGATCAAAAGTTTAATCCGAGAAAATGTATAATTTTAAAGGAAAAATATGTTGATTCCAAATTTCACGAATTTCAACAAATCCCAAAAAAGTTGGGACAAGGCCATTTTCACCACTGTGTGGCATCTCCCCTTCTTCTTACAACACTCAACAGACGTCTGGGGACCAAGGAAACCAGTTTCTCAAGTTTAGAAATAGGAATGCTCTCCCATTCTTGTCTAATACAGGCCTCTAACTGGTCAATCGTCTTGGGCCTTCTTTGTCGCACCTTCCTCTTTATGATGCGGCAAATGTTCTCTATAGGGGAAAGATCTGGACTGCAGACTGGCCATTTCAGTACCCGGATCCTTCTTCTACGCAGCCATGATGTTGTGATTGATGCAGAATGTGGTCTGGCATTATCTTGTTGAAAAATGCAGGGTCTTCCCTGAAAGAGATGACTAGATGTTGTTCTAGAACCTGAATATATTTTTCTGCATTGATGGTGCCTTTCCAGACATGCAAGCTGCCCATGCCACACGCACTCATGCAACCCCATAACATCAGAGATGCAGGCTTCTGAACTGAGCGTTGATAACAACTTGGGTTGTCCTTGTCCTCTTTGGTCCGGATGACATGGCGTCCCACATTTCCAACAAGAACTTCGAATCGTGACTCGTCTGACCACAGAACAGTCTTCCATTTTGCCACACTCCATTTTAAATTATCCCAGGCCCAATGAAAACGCCTGTGCTTGTGGATCTTGCTTAGAAATGGCTTCTTCTTTGCACTGTAGAGTTTCAGCTGGCAACGGCGGATGGCACGGTGGATTGTGTTCACTGACAATGGTTTCTGGAAGTATTCCTGAGCCCATTCTGTGATTTCCTTTACAGTAGCATTCCTGTTTGTGGTGCAGTGTCGTTTAAGGGCCCGGAGATCACGGGCATCCAGTATGGTTTTACGCCCTTGACCCTTACGCACAGAGATTGTTCCAGATTCTCTGAATCTTCGGATGATATTATGCACAGTTGATGATGATAACTGCAAAGTCTTTGCAATTTTTCGCTGGGTAACACCTTTCTGATTTTGCTCCACTATCTTTCTGCACAACATTGTGGGAATTGGTGATCCTCTACCCATCTTGGCTTCTGAGAGACACTGCCACTCTGAGAAGCTCTTTTTATACCCAATCATGTTGCCAATTAACCTAATTACTGTTAATTGGTCTTCCAGCTCTTTGTTATGCTCAAATTTACTTTTTCCGGCCTCTTATTGCTACTTGTCCCAACTTTTTTGGGATTTGTTGCCACCGTGAAATTTGGAATCAACATATTTTTCCTTTAAAATGATACATTTTCTCGGATTAAACTTTTGATCTGTCATCTATGTTCTATTCTGAATAAAATATTGACATTTGCCATCTCCACATCATTGCATTCAGGTTTTATTCACAATTTGTTTAGTGTCCCAACTTTTTTGGAATCCGGTTTGTATTAAAGTGTGACCTGCTTTATGAGTGGGTCCTACTACACACTGATTTACTCCCACTGAGTCCAGTATGGACATAAATGCTGTTCTCAGAGGGTCTTCTGGATTCTCAAAATGAATATTAAAATCTCCAGCAATTAACGCTTTGTCTACAGAAATGACTAGGTTTTAGATGAAATCTGCAAATTCACTAAGAAATTCAGAAGGCCCTGGAGGTCTGTAAATTATAAATAGTGGAATCGACTGAGCTGACTTAATATGCTTAAATACACTTATGTTACTATAAAGAATTTCAAATGAGTTAAATTTGTGTCCGTGTTTTTGTACGATAGACAGATTATCATTGTAAATAACCGAGGCTGGTGTATGTAGCTGTATCCAGGAGGACTAGCTTCATTTAGACCTACATACTCGTCCTATTTAATCCATGTTTCAGTTAAACAGAGTATATCAAACTCCTGATCTGTGATAATTTCATTAACAATAACTGCTTTTGATGCGAGAGATCTAATATTTAACAGTCCTAGCTTCAGATCAGAGGTGCCGGCTGCGCATTCAGTGCGATCCGAGTTTGTGGTCTTTATGTTAATTAAATTATTAAAACAGACTTTCTGAGTCTTTCTACATTTTTGCTTAGATCGGGGAACAGACACAGTCTCAATATGGTGAACCCTGAGTGACGACTCTATGCAGCTAGCAAACGGTTGGTTTAGCCTGTCCGTCTGCTCCCTGGCCTGGGCTCTGGATTGTCACCGATTAACTAGACCTCTACTGAGACTATGAGCTATACTACAGGAAATGAGAGCAGCACCTTCCCGAGTGGGATGGACACCGTCCCGCCCTAACAGGCCAGCTTTGCCCTCAAAGGACTTCCAATTGTCTATGTAGCCCACATTATTTTCGGAGCACTACCTGGACATCCAGCGGTTCAGCGACCATAACCTGCTGTACGCTATGTCGCCACATCTCATTGGGATGGGATCAGAGCATATTACTTCATCGGACATCGCCTTCGCTAGTTTAAACACCTCTGTAAAGTTATTCTTACTAACCTCTGACTGACGAAGGCGTATATCATTAGCTCCAGCATGTACCACTATCTTAGAGAACCTGTGCTGTCCTAGAGCCCTAAGATTACCTGCTATGTCCGGTGCTCTGGCTCCCAGGATACACCTAACCACTGCCGCTGGCGCCCCTAAAGGTCTAGCTAATTTCACGTGTCTCAGTATAGAATCTCCTATAACCAGAGCTCTTTCAGGTTTCTCAGCGGGTGCAGCACTGAGGAGAGCAAACCTGACACGTGAAGCGCAGAGGAGGTGTGCTCCAGTGGGCGAGCCTTAGCGTTAGCTTTGGCTGAACGAGTATGGAGGCATGGTGGCATAATGGTTAGCACTGTCACATTGCACCTCCGGGGGCCGGGCTCAATTCCTGCCTCGGGGTCTGTGTGTATGGAATTTGCATGTTCTTCCTATGCTTGGTGGATTTCCTACGGGAACACTGTTTTCCTCTCACAGTTCAAAGAAATACAGATTAGATTAATTGGTGCTCCCACATTGACTGTAATGTGTAAATGCATGCATGAATGTTAACTTTAAAAACCTCTGTTGTCCAAATAAATTTGGTGCAATGGTAATTGCCATTGGCCTCCATAGTCCCTAGTTGGACTACAGAGGTTCCAAAATGTATGACTGAAGCAACATATATACTGTATGAAAGTGACTCAGATCTGATCTGATTAGATTTATGCGTAAAGACAAAGACAAAAGACAAAGAAAAAATTTAGTAAGCAACAAATACTCAAGTATTCAAATTATTCAGACAAGCCCTAAAATATAAAGCAATGAAAGCTTCTTCTGCTCACTCCAGTGATCAGAGTTGACTCTGATCATGATTACTCACCAGATCAAGAAAGCAGAAAAAATTAAAGCATCTCTAGAAGAAGTGCAAAAAAAATTACCCCTTGACATGCGACTTCTGCCATCACTAACACAGAATAAATCTGAGTTTTTGGGAAAGCTAATGAATGATTGGACAGAGATAATTGCCCACAACACATGTAAAGCCATGGTATGTGTGTATTTGGGGGGGGGGTTCTTATGGAACTGGAGAGGCAAGGAAGAGAGGGAGAGGAGAAGAGACGAAAGCAAGGAGCATGGCTGGAGAGTGAAGAATTGTATGAGGCTCAGCTTGCAGAAAGAATGCTCCTTGAACTGAAGAGCACCTCAGTGTCAATAGAATATCCTAATCCCAAACTAAGAAATGTAATCAAAGGAATATCAATGCTGTCAACTGCTTACTCTAGATTTTATATTTTATTTAACTTTTTTCCTTGATCGATTTTATTACTGACGGTAGGTGTCTTTGTGTCTACAGATGGAAGTGGGAATAAAAGAAGGATGTAAATAGACTAGCATAACTCACATAAATTCAATTTAACATAAACCTTGACTGTTTAGATTTAACACAACGTTTAAACTAACAACTTGCTTTAAAATATATTATTGTGGCGTAGTGGCTAGCACTGTCTCCTCACACCTCTAGGGTCCAGGTTTGATTCCTGTATCGAGTCTGTGAGCATGGAGTTTGCATGTTATCCCCGTGCTTGGTGGGTTTCCCCCGGGGACTCCAGTTTCCTCCCACAGTCCAAAGACATACAGATTAGGCTAACTGGCTTTCCCAAATTGCCCATAGTGTGTAAGTATATGTGTGTGGACTGGCACTCTATCCAGGATGTACCTCTTCCCACTCCTGAAGTCTCCTGGGATAGCCTCCAGGCTCTGCATGACTCTGTATACATAAGTGTTGTTCAAATGTTATCCCAGATTCACTTACTGATAATGAATTCCGTATCTTAGATCATAAATTTGCTAGTCTTTTCCTAGCTATGCTCACACTGCATCACTGACAAATAAGGTTGCTCATTACAATTCATGGATCCTCTGGATTTAGCACCTACAATACAGTATGAACACATATTTAGTCACATTTGTTCATACAGCATCTTGCTATATTTTTGATTTATACATTTGCCCTATGCTGACTCAATGCCCTTGTGTGGAATGGTTGGCTAGACACCCTGGCCTCGCTGTGGATAAACAGATGTAGGCTGTGTACAAACATGCACTCTCTCCGGCCAGAACTTTACTTACATCATTGGGGTGACTAGAGACAACAGTCCATTCATCCATCCATCTAACAACATCTGTAGCCCAACTACGGACCTTGGAGGCCAATGGTGACCATTGTGTTTATTCCCATTTTTACAACAGTGGTAGGACCTCTGATCAATCTTCAGATTCAATATTCAATATTCATTACAGGCTATTCGGGAATACCCAGACGCTGGAGATGTAAGATCACAATGCTACCAGAGACAACAGTAGGACTCAGTAAAAAGACACTGGTTATATCACCTGATATTATTACTCTATATTTGGAATTCATTTGGATGAATACTGTACAGCCTTTTAAAGTTTTTTTGCTGACAACAATTCATGGTCAGCTCATTTCTCCTATATTATCATGTGTCTCAGGTCTGGTACTTCATAAATGCCCTTCATAATTTTGATCCTTCAAAAGAGGCTCAAATCTCTGATCATATTGTTAGGTCACGCTCTTCTACTTGTCAGCTTGACCCAGTTCAAACATGCCTTCTTAAGGCATTTCTGACAGTTATTCTTCGACTAATAACATCGATTATCTACTTCTTTCTTGTTAGAGGAGAATTCTTGACTCACTGAAAAGAGCTATGATTAAATCGATGTTAAAGAATCCTGGTTCTGGCCCTGGCTATTTCAATAATCATAGACCAATTTCTAATCTGCATTTTCTTTCTAAAATCTTGTTGAAAGTAGTTGCTGCATAGTTTCAGTTGAATCAATGAATCAATGACCTTTTCTCCATTTTAATCTGGGTACCGGTCGAGGCTTAGCACCAGGATGGCCTTGGTAAAAATAACTTATGATCTTGGCAGAATGCAGCCTCTAGCCAGCTTCCCATTCCTATTCTTCTGGACCTTAGTGTTTAAAACGATATCTCATTTGCCACTATAAGAATGTCTCTTTAATATTGAGATTTGTGGCGCTGTGTATGTATTTTCTATCTTACAGGTGGATTGCGGTTTGCCCAGATTAGTAACTGTTAGTCTGTGATTTCCACCTTTACATGAGTTCTGTGCTAGGAGTTACCATTGTTACTGTATGTGGATGACACTCAGGTTTTTTTTCCTGTTAAACAAGCTGATTCTGAGATCGCTGGTTCGGTTCCCTGGTGATGCTGGAACCTCTCGCAGCCGGAGGTCTAGAGAGAGCTGATTGGCCGAGCTCTCTCAGAGGGGAGGGATGAGAGGTACTTAGTGCTCCCACATTAATCACGGCTCTACAGCCAATCAGGGGCATCTGTGAGCCCACGTAAGCGGAAGGAGCAGATAGTGCTGTCCTCCGCGTGTGTTACGCCGCCCCTAACGGTGCGTGAGCGAGCAGTTTGAAAAGATGCGGTTGGCTGATGTCACATGGTTCGGAGGAAACTCGTGATAGTCTTCAGCCCTCCTGACTGAGTGGTAGTAGTAGCCTTAATGTGGGAGCCCCCTAGTGACGGGGAGGAATTGGACACGACTAAATTAGGGAGAAAATCGGGGTAAAATCCAAAAAAATTATATATATATATATATATATAAAAAAAATATGTTTAAGCTGATTCTTTCTGACACTTAATGATACCTGCTCCAGTGATGCTTGGGTATTGATGACTAGCAATTACCTTAAACTGAATACTGATAAATGTGAAATGTTGGTTGTTGGTTCCAAATCTGCTTTTTCAAAAGTCATGTTTGGTATATTTTTGCAGTGTGCTACAAAGCTAGATTCCATTCCATTCATGAGACCTGTGCAGGGATGGATTTTTATGTAACTTATTCACAATAAGGGGTACGGACAATTTTGAGTGACCGCAGCATTGCAGGTGTCAATTAGCTAGTTATCAGCTACCGTATGCATTTTGAACATGACTGTATTTCAATTGCATCTTGATTGCCATCCCAAAGAAACTTTACATCAGCTTGAAATTGTACAAAATTCAGCAGCAAGGCTTATTATGCAGGCTAAATCGTCAGATCATATCACACCTACTTTTGCTCAATTGCATTGGCTTCCAGTTTCTCACTACATCCACTGACTGTTAACACCTAAAGCCCATCATAATTTTTGTCCTTTATCAGAATTACTTTAGAATGTACACTACTAATCGCTTGTTACAATGCTCTTCAGCAGCGTTGCTTTTGGTACCGTATATTGAACTTATGACAGTAGGTGCTCTCCCAACATTCATACTATAATTCTTTCCCTGTCTCAGAGTTCAAGTTAGCGCTCAAGAACTTTTTCTTATATATTGTTTATGAGTGCTATGCCTAAAAGGGTGGGAGGTCCCTGGTTCGAGCCCTGACACTGCTGGGTCGCCAAAGTTGGACTCTTGAGCAAGGTCCACCACCAAGTGCTCAGATACAACTTCAATTAAATTTTATTTGTATACTGTAGCGCTGTTAACAATTGTCATTGTCGCAAAGCAGATTTACACAATCAAAATAATTATTTAAGTTTGTATGGAATGTGAATGTATATGAATCGGAATGATCAGATTGTCCCTGGTGAGCAAGCCGAGGGCGACAGTGGAAAGGAAAAACTCCCCGAGATGGAAATAGGAAGAAACCTTAGAAATAGGAGGAATCTGACTCAACAGGGAACCCTCTTCACCTCAGAAATATCGCCAAAATAAGAAATATATTGTCGCTAAACGATGCAGAAAAACTAGTTCATGCTTTTATCACTTCTAGGTTGGACTATTGTAATGCCTTACTGTCTGGTTGTTCAGTTAGGTGCATAAACAAGCTTCAGCTAGTCCAGAATGCAGCAGCGAGAGTCCTCACTAGAACCAGAAGATATGAGCACATCACCCCTATCCTAACTTCACTGAATTGGCTCCCTGTGAAATTTCGCATTGATTTTAAAATACTACTCTTGACATATAAGGCATTAAATGGTCTCGCGCCGCAGTATCTGAGCGAACTGCTAGTGTCTTACGATCCGCCACGCCTACTTCGGTCAAAGGATGCAGGCTGCTTATCAGTACCGCGTATTATGAAAACTACAGCTGGGGGCAGAGCTTTTTCTTACAAAGCCCCAAAATTATGGAATAGTCTTCCAAATAGTGTTCGGGACTCAGACACAGTCTCAGTGTTTAAGTCTAGGCTCAAAACCTATTTATTTAGCCAAGCATTTTTATAAATAGATTTGCCATAAGATAAAGGAGCAGATCTGGGGGACTCATGGACGTAGAGTATTATGGTGAACTGGTATGTTTAGATGCTGTCTTCCTCAGTCTCATTTGATCACTCAGGTTTGTTGACGGTGAGGTGATTGTTTGCTTTACATCTCAGGGAGCCCTCATGTTTGTGTTTCCTTCTGGCTCTCCCTTTTAGTTATGCTGTCATAGTTAGTCCTGCTGGAGTCCCTGCTTGCAATCTACAGTAAATATACATTCACATTAGACATTGTGACTGTGACCATACCTAATTGCAATCTCTCCTCCTCTTCTCTTCCTCCCCCTCTTTCTCTTTCCTCTCTCCCCCTGTCTCCCCCTTTCACTCTTTCTCTCTCTCTCTCTGTCGAGCTACACATGTGGTTCCTGAGCTGCCAGTGATCCAGACTCCCTCTGCCCTCCGGACCTGTCTGATCCATCCTGGTGCCTGGTTTCTGGTTGGAGGTCTCATCGCATGGATGCCCTGTGTGTCTCTTTAGGATGTGCCTGGTGTCTGGGGATGATTCTATCTACTTAGAAGATGGTTCTGGCCTCGACTGGTGTTGTCAGCTGTTTCTCTGAGGACTTGACAATTCGATAGTTCAGGACTGGAACTTTCTACAAATCTATCTGAGTCTCGAATAACTACTGGACTCCATTTTACATCAACTATTATAACATCAATTAACATCAACTATTATAGCTGAACCTAACACTGTATAAATGCAGATCATTTCCTGCTATCTGTTTCACCCAGATGAGGATGGGTTCCCTGTTGAGTCTGGTTCCTCTCAAGGTTTCTTCCTATTACCATCTCAGGGAGTTTTTCCTTGCCACTGTCACCCTCGGGCTTGCTCGCCAGGGAATATCTGAACATTTTGATTCATACACATTCACATTCCATACAAACTTAAATAATTCTTTTGATTGTGTAAAGCTGTTTTGAGACAATGTCAATTGTTAAAATCGCTATACAAATAAAACTGAATTGAATTGAATTGAATTGAACCCATCCTCATTTGGAGGAAGCAGTAATTGATCTGCATTTATACTGTGTGTTAGGTGGCAGCCAGTTCAGCTATAACTGTTGATGTTAATATGGAGTCCAAGTAGTTATTGGAGACTCAGGTAGACTTGTAGGAAATTCCAGTCTTGAACTATCGAGTGAACTTACCAAGTCAAGTCCTCAGGGTGTCACAACTGGGTGATAAGCTGGCAGCCCGGCCCATTTAAATACCTGCCACAGAAACAGCAGCTGTGTATTTGTTGCCGAAGGTAGCAGGCAGCAAGTAGATGGAACCATCCATCCATCCATCCATGCCTAAAATGTTTTTTTATGTATAGCACATATGAAGATTACATAAGTAAAGCATTCATTCATTTTCTATACCGCTTAATCCTGTGTTCAGGGTCACCTGGAGCCTATCCCAGGAGACTTCGGGCACTAAGCGGGGTACACCCTGGACAGAGTGCCAATCCATCGCAGGGCACACACACATACACACACTCACACACCCAATCACACACTACGGGCAATTTAGGAACGCCAATTAGCCTAATCTGCATATCTTTGGACTGTGGGAGGAAACCGGAGTACCCGGAGGAAACTCACCAAGCACGGGGAGAACATGCAAACTCCATGCACACAGAGACGGGAATCGAGCCTGGCCGGGGAATCGAACCCAGACCCTGGAGGTGCAAGGCGACAGTGCTAACCACTACACCACCGCGCCGCCATACGTAAGTAAAACAACAATGAATAATAACACTAATATAAACTAAATTAAGTAGAAGAAGAAAAGATGAAGAAGAAAAGAATTACTGAAGATGAAGGTAAAAATTTTAAAATAAAATAAAAACTTGCATGGTTACTATAACTGCTGAAAGTGGTTTTAAATTAGTTCTCTGTCACATGTTTAGGCTTTGTCAGATAATCATGATCACAGGGTGATGGCTTTGTTATTGGTATTCAACAAGGAATAAAAAAAAAAGAAGTGAAACTTTCCATCCAGAGATGCAGAACAAAAGAAAAAGGAACATAAAATAATATAATGCTACCATGACCATGTATCCTGTAGCTGCAAAGTGTGTGAAATTATACCTATGGGTAATAAGAACAAACAAAAACTTTAGGTTTATTCACTGTCCCGTTGTCTTGATTTAACAGCAATGTTTCCCAGATTCTGTTGTACACTCGGGTATTAGTTATGTTTCTAATAATTAATGCCAGGTTTACACTGTATGATTTCCAGCCCATTTTGGTTTTGTCTTAGAACCCCAGTGCCAATATGATGCCATGATAACCAAAGACAGTCTGGAACAAAGTTCTGGCAGTAGGCACAGCATAGTGATTTTGTAAGCACAAAGATTTCTTCAATCACATATCCATCGTTAAAGATCTTCATTACATAATCTGACATGTAGAAAACATTATCACTCAATCTGGTTAAAAATGTGGACAAGTTTTTATGCATACACTATGACAAGTAATTATTTTTAAATACTACTGTAAAACTGGCTTGAGTTGCAACGCTGGCACAGACAAATTGAATGTGTGATTTCTGGATTGTACAGAATCCTGTTCCAGGGTGAAAATACTGGGAAGAAGTATATACAGTATTCATATATATTTATACAAATAGACAGACAGACAGACAGACAGACAGACAGACAGACAGATAGATAGATAGATAGATAGATAGATAGATAGATAGATAGATAGATAGATAGATAGATAGATAGATATTGTATTCTTGTATGCAAGGTCATCTCAGAAATAGGAAGTTTGATCCTAGGAATTTCTGGAGAGAAGAATAACTGCAAATAGCTCCCAAGTTTTGTAGGGACAAATCTATAGTAATACACTTCTGTAGAAAAGGAACCTGGAAAAAGTTTTTAAAACGCCCCTTCCCATTTTTTATTTGGTTGGGATTGGTTCACTTCCCGGGAATTGAATCTGGGTCACAGCAATGAACATATGAAACGTTGGCAACTAGTCCACCAGGTAATAGGGCAGGGGTAGCTCAGTATTTACAGTATGGTGTTGGCCTACATATCGGAATGTCCCAGGTTCAATCCCCAGCACCACCAGGTTGCTGCTGTCGGGCCCTTGAGCAAGGCCCTTAACCAACAACTGCTCAGATGTATAACGGAATAAAAAATTTAAGTCGTCCTGGATAAGAGTTGTCTGCCAAATGCCGTAAACGTAAATAACATAGTACCTCCTGCTCCGGTCCACAGCATTAAATAAGGATGGAGTTTGCGGGGTATGCAGTACTTTGTCTCCACAAGCTGCACATGCTTCTCTTCAAAATGTTCAAATTTGATAATGACAAACAAAACATAAACAATGCAGCTTGATAGAAATAAAATGAAAGAATTCACTTGAACAAAGAAATGATCTCAGGCTTCCAACCAGCACCTGTAATGATGATTTGCACAGCATGGGTTTTAATAGGATCTATAATCCATCAGAGACTTAGCGATGTTATTTATTTATTTTTTAATTATTGGCAAGGACAAGAAGAGCTCTTGTGTAACTTATGGATATTTTATAGCACTGTATAAATAAGAGAATTCTAAACAACTCATTGGGATTTCATTTAAAATGAAACAGTCTATAAATAAAGGAAAAGTGCACTAGAATATGAATGTCTTCTCAGAAACTCAGCTGAAGCTATTCTAAAGCAGGATAAGTGGAGACATAAAGTTAAATGTACAAGATTGACAGAACTGTCCACCCGTCCATTATTTATTCTCCTCACCCTTTAGCTATACATTACCAGCTAGAATTTAAAACTACCTTTGCTTCTGGGTATAATTACCTCCTTAAAATAGCTAATTGAATAGCAAATAGCAAATTATGTATTTAAATAGCTTAATGTAGCTTGTAGCATGTAGCCAAGCTAATATTAAAGGACATTAATTAACATATTTAGTAGTAACATATTTAAACATATCTAACATATCTAAACATATTTAGTTTAACATAATTAACAGTATTAACATATTTAAATTAAAGGCAGAATTTCCACATGCTAAACAAAAATAAACATTGGTAAAAATCAGTAGGATTGGACTACGCACTGTAAAAAAAAAAAAAAAAAAAGCGTAAAAAAACAGTCAAATGACTGGCAGCTGTCAAACAAAAACCGTAAAATTAAGGTAAAATACTCTAGTTCATATTATGATCAAAAACATAAAATTTACAGTAATTGTTATTTTATCTTTTACAGAGAAACACCGTTATTTTACAGATTTTTCCCTACATTTATACAATTAAACACCTTCATTAAACGAACAGCACTATATGTTTAGCAGTGAAACACCATTATTTTACAGATTTTTCCCAAAATGTATACGATTTAACACATTCATTAAAACAGCACTAGACGTGTAGTAGCAAAATGTTTTTATTTTACAGAATAAAATTATTACAATCAAACACCTTCAATAAAGCAAAAGCATTAGGCATTTAGCAGGGAAACACTGTTATTTACAGATTTTTCATAAATTCAAACACCTTCAAGCAAAGCAATAACACAAAACCCCGGATATTTAATTTTTTTCTATAAATTCCTATGAATACACATGTTCAATAAAGTGTTAACACAAACTCAAGATTACAATATTTGTAAAAATAAATAAATAATAGTCTGTATAACTGACACAGTATAATAATAAAGATAGCCTACATGTAAGTGATAATGTAAGAATAATCTTTTAAAAATTCATGAAAAATGTTAAACTTGCATCTTAGAACTTAAATATCAAAGTATTATAAAACTAATATGATTTACCTCAAAATTACAAAGAAAAACAATAAAATTTTTGTATGGACATTAACCTTTATCTAATGAGTTTTGTATTTAATTACAATTTATTATTGTAATTTTACATAAAGTTACACGTAATTTACAAAAACAGAAAAAACACAGTAAAAATTATATGGTATTTTTACTGTTAAAAAATTTGAAAAAAAGTAAATTTTTCAATATTGAAATAATACTTAAAAAAACAGTTGACTTCGTAATTTACAGATAATGTCTGTAATTTTACAGAGATTTGTATGTAGTTTAAAAAAAAGGAAAACTACTATAAAATTTGAAAGTTATTTTCCGTAAATTTAGGACTTTTTTACAGTCTGGTTTAGAAGGTCCCAGGTTCCAATTTAAGTTGTCTTGTTGGGCCCTTGAACAAAAGATGTATAACGAGATAAAAGTTGCTCTGGATAAGTGCAACTGCCAAATGCCTAAATACAAATTTCAGTAAAAATATACATCCAGTAAAATCAATATGTAAAACCAACAGAAGGCTAAAATCACTTTGAGTGTATGTTCAAACAAAAAAGAAATAAAACACTTGTACACTACAAGTATGTCATCATCTGACTCTTGTGTGTTTGTTGAAAAGCCCATTCCAGATTTAGTCCCTACTGTATATGCTCTATAAACTAGAACCTTCTAGGAAGTCGTTTTGTAATGTGGCTATGGGTATTGATGTCAGAATAAGAGTTTTAGAAATGTCAGGGCTTTGTGCGGACCCCTCAAGTTCATCTCTTCAACCTGGTGCAAACCATGTCTTTATGGAGCTTATTTCTTAGCATAGTTCTCAGGCTTGAACTTTTTTGGGCTTCTTAATTCCAGTGATGGGTCATGGGTAGATCAGTGGTGCTTAAGCAGAATGCTGATCAGATGGTCCCTCTGTTCAAGTCCCAACACCAACAAGCTGACACTGTTGGGACCTTGAGCAGTGTCCTTCACCCTTTTTCGCTCACATACAATTGGGTATTGAGGTGGCAACCTGACCTCATAAAAACTGCCACTGAAATGACAAATATCTCACTCCAGGTGTGGGGAGTGTTCCTCACCTGCTATGGCTTATGACACATTACCTTACATTACCTACTTCCAGTGACGGGAAATTGCAAAGCTGTAGCATCCTAATGCATTAGATCAAATTGTGTGCTTCCAACATTGTGGCAGGAGTTTGGGGCGGAACCAAATATAAGTGTGGTGGTCAGGTGTTCATATACGTACTTTTAGCCATATACTGTATACAGTATAACTTACTTTTAATCTTTTGAGCAGCCATATTGATTTGATTCTACACAGGGTTCAGGAGTAAAAATTCTGAGTTGCGACAGTGTTTTCTTTGGTTTTTCCAATTCAGAGTTACATTTTTTAGTCAAACAGCATAAAAAGCAAGAAGAATCTAAAAACCTCCCACTCATGCAACTTTTTTTGTTGCATCCTGCGGGATCCCAGTCCTGACGCACACTTCTAGTCTCAACTTTTTGCCCTGTGAAACTTTCTGCCAAGCTTAAAAAAAAAAGAACCTCAGTAGTGTGCTTCTATTCATATCTGCATTCAAATCTGTTTAGAACACGTTCTGTTCAGTATGAATAATGTATTTATTTTTGGGTTTATTAGCAATGTTTCTAGGTACTATTTCTCTCCAAATCTCCTAAGGTTGTAGGTGTATACCACACATAGTGTAGAGGTTTTCCAAGCCCCAGCTGAATATGTGCATTTTAACAATGATGTGGCAGATGATGATACTTCTTGAAAGGCTGGCATGATAATAACAACACTATTTGTGGCACAGTAGTTTTGCAGTGTGCATACAGTAGGTGGTGCCAGGGTTGTGGGGGCATGACCAACTGTCTCTTAGGCAGTACTTTGTCCATACTTTGTCTGGGATACACTTCTCTCCTTATCTTTCACTGTCTCTCTCTCTCTTTCTCACTTCCTAATATAAGTACTTTTCCATAGATTGAGTAATCTGATGACAGTGGCATATGCCTGTTTTTTTTCTAGTCGAAATAACAGCAAAAAACCATGAGGGAAGACTTTCCTCCACGTCTGCCTGTAATAAGAAGAGACAGGAAGGTGAGCATTGAACGACCTGAAAATACACAGTGGGGAAACACAAGAAAGAATGCAAATTGTGCTCAAACATGAATAAACACATGCACGCTTACACACACACACACCTGGTTCAGGGCGCTGGGGCATGGGTGTAAATGCTGCTGTGGTCTGATTTCATTAAAAAAAAAAAAAAAACAGCTTGCTGTCAAACAAGTCATGCGTGACAGAGTCGGGTGGGAATCAGCATGTGTTGGTTGGGTGTGTATAAAACATGGAGAAGGAGTTTAAAACAGACTGTTCTTTGACCTTAGATTCATTCCAAACATGCCATTTTTGTCTGAAAAAAACAAATAGTTGAAATAGTTCTTTGTTAATTCCGATCTAAAAAGGAATGTATGCCATCTGCTTATCACTGTACTTAGAGTATTATATGCCAAGTAGTTTCTACCGAGTAATCTGATCAAAATATTTAATATATGTATTTAAATAAATAAATATTTATTTATCAGTTTCATAATAATATGTATCATAGGTTAATAATATGTATCAGTATAATATGTATATGTAATAATATGTATTTCCGACAGTACTGGAAAGAGCAGCTGCCTGCCAAAACCCACATTCAAAACCAGTCATGGAAGCACTCTAAGCAAAAAAAAAAACTGGTAATGATATGTCATATTAAACAACAATTCGTCTACTTAGGAATTGCCTCTAAGTCGATCTTTATTGTTTTGTTTATGACTAATGTGAGCTACAAAGCAAACTAACTAAAACAAGGCTGAATCCCAAATCCCCTTCCTTATTAAGGGAAACTACCTGGTGTGTGGGAGAAAGGATTGTACCGTTTAATGCTTTTTGGGATTTGAACCGGGAACCCTGACAGTTAGCTGATTATTCTAAATCTTATATAATTTTTAAATATAATATAAAGAGAAACCTTATGTTCAAATGAGATTTAAAGGACTGTCCACCACTTTCATGGGTTATTCTCCTCACCCTTTGTCTGCTTGGACCATTGGATCCGCAGACAACTTGGCACAGGTTTTTTGCCGGATGCTCTTCATGACGGACAACCATCCCATTTTTACTCGGCCTTTGGACCGGCACTGAATGCAATGGCTGGGGTTTGGGCATTGGGTGGGAATTGAACCCAGGTAAGAATTTACTGGTAAGAATGGTTAGCTGCTTAGCTACTAAAAAACTGCTGTTTAAACACTCTGTCGGTCGCCAGCTCAACTTCTAATCATGGAAGAATATGTGTTGGAGGAGCGAAATAGCTAGTTAAGTGAATAAATAAATAAAAAACATAATTTGGTGTTTGTAGAACTGATGATATTCAGCACAACAGCACTCCCTCTCCATTAATATTGCTTAATTAGACCTTCTGAGTCCTATACTGAATCACTAATAAGAGTATTAATTAATAGTACTAATACTGTAGGTTACTACTAGCACCTGGCAGTAATGCTATCCGCATGTTAAAATCTCATTAGCTTGTAACAAGAGCTCAGTGCACTTCCCCTTTTCACCAGGGAAGGACAATCTCTTCAATTTGCTTCGAGGTCACTTCTTGTGTTCACTATACAAGCACATGCTTATAATGAACACTTTGCATAGTCCTGCATTCCCTTTGGGTTTGTGTAAATTCTGAGGAACAGTTTTCTTTTTCTGCCATATTTTTTCACTATTGTGTTGCTGATTCTTGATTAATCATTTCAACTTGTTTGCTGCGGATGCTTATTGGATTACAGTTTTAACCTAACCTCTTTGCTGAATTTGACAAATACTTCTTTATAGTACAAGAAAAAGTATAAGTATAGAGGAAACAGAGTAGGCCTGCTAGGTTGAGGCGGTCCTCATGTTTCTGGCTGGAAAGTACAGGTTCGGGGAACAGCTACTGTATGCTAGCCATCTAATGCTAAGACATAATTTTTACAAATATTAGTAAAAGTGCTGCTTGTTCGTTACCAGACAGGTTAAAATATTATAACTAGTATTGTCAAGTGAAAACAATCAATTTAGAAACAGATTATATAGGAAATTATGTGAACAAAAACAACCACATTTAATATCTTTTGTCTCTTCTATACTATACCACTTATCCTGTACAGACTCACGGGGGTGCCTGCAGCTTATCCCAGTAGACTTTGAACAAATGAGGGGGTACACCCAGGATATCACACCAATCCATGGCATCAAGTATGGTTAAAAAATTTTATCATTCACCAATCTGTAAGTAAATTATTCACATAAACCCTGAATAAAGACCAAGATATTTCTTTAGTCTTTTCTTGGCATCTTCTTGGCTTCACCTAATTGCTGAAGCTTTGGTCCTTAAGATGTGAACAGGATCTCCTTTGTTGAAGTATATTGATCAGGAGAGGGACAGTAGATATACCATGAAAACATGCAGTCATCAACATGTGGAACAAATAGGGCACCACAGTGACCTTATGAAGAACTGGATGTTCCTTCAAAATGTAAACAAGACTTAAAGGGAAGCTGCCAAAAGACCTGCAGCATTATTAAAAGGAGTTGCACTGAAGCAGAATATCTGACAAATACTGATTACTCCCTGCATGTAATCTTTCATGCCATTCACAAGTCTGGGCTAAGAGGTACCGTAGGGTGGCTGAAAACATCACAATCCAACTAAATTACACCAAACCATGTGGCAAAATGTGCTATAGTCTGATGAGACCAATTCCAAAAGGCTTAATAATTTCAGAATCCCAAAAGGTATGTTTGGCACAAAAAAAAAAGCACAATCACCAAAGGAACACTATACCCATGGTGATAGCAGCATCCTGCTTTGGGACTGCTTTTCCTCAGCCAAACCTGGGGCTTTTTGTCAAGATGAATCACTAGTTGATTTTAGCACAAAACATTCAGGCATCTGGTGTAAAGCCAGAGATGAAAAGGATTTTCACCTTTCAGCACAACAGTGACCATGAGCATAAGTCCAAATCAACAAAGTAATTACATAATCAAAAGAATCAATGTTGTAAATGGCCCAGTCAGAGCACAGACAACTAATATGACTGGAAATCTGTGAGGTGTCCTGAGGTGGGCTGTGCACAGGAGACAGCCTTAACAATCGATGGATCTAGAATGCTTTTGTAAGAAAGAGTCAGAAAATATTGGCAAGTCAAGATCTGGCATGCTGATTAACTCTTAGTGGCGTTATAGAATGAGAAGGTGCTTCAACAAAATATACTCATAGACAAACAAAAACATTGCATTATAAAGAATTATATGAAATATGCACTGTTACAAAAACAAAAAAATCTAAATCATGGTTTTTAGATTTTAGAACACATTACCTGTGGTATTGAACACAGTTAAGGTAAAATTATTAGGTTTAACGTGCATAGCCTAACACACATTCGTAAGGAGCGCTGTGCACGTGCAAATAATTTGCCATGTGATCATGTCCAGCTGACATATCTTGGTATGAAAAGTTAGGAAAACATTCAGATTAGGGATTTCTTTTGTGCACAATTATGGAGCTTATTTTAAGTTTCCCTAAAAACAGTTTTGGATATTTTTTTTTACTTCACTGGTTTATTCATTTGTCTTCTATACTGCTTATAATGCTTACACTGTTAGCCCAGGATGCTTAGGGCATGGGGCGGGGTGCACCGTGGATAGGGTGCCAATCCATCGCAGATAACACATACAGTCAAATAAACTACAGGCAATTGAGAAATCGAGACGAAATTGAGACGAAACCAGAGTATCCAGCAAGGACATGAAGCATGCAACCTCCATGCACGCAGGCCCAAAGTGGGAATCGATCCCTCAACACTTGGGGTGTGAGGCCACAATGCTAATCACTATGCCACTGTGCTGCCTCTCACTTCATTTGGTGTTTTTTCTTTTATTTTACAACAACCCCTAAAACCCATTTTTTTGTTAGGTTTTAGTTTTTTTGCATTAATATATTTTATAAAGATATATAGTATTGTGCAAGTCGGAGTGACATCCATTTTCCCAGCACAACCTAGGCAATATAAAGCTTTTTTTTAGCTGCTATCATTGAGGGGTCACCACAGCGGACCATCCAATCTGCACACAACTTGGATTTACGCTGGATGGCCTTCTTGATGCTTCCCTCCGATTTTCTCACTAGGACTTTGGATCAGCACTGCATGCAGTGGCTGGGTAGTAGTGATAGTAGTTTCGGACAACTCACTGACAGCAGGGCTCAAACCAGGTCCTCAGATCCCCAAATCATGATCATTGATCTATGATCAATAATAATAATAATAATAATAATAATAATACAAGCATTTGATGAGTTTAACGGTTTTGTGACATCATTCCCATATTCCGATAATGGCAAAATCTATGCATTTTAAAAGTAATAATAACTTCGGATCGGCACGGTGGCTTAGTGGTTAGCACTGTCGCCTTGTACCTCCTGGGTTTGGGTTTGACTCTTGGCCAGGTTCGATTCCCACCTCTGTGTGCATGGAATTTGCATGTTCAGAGTTTCCTCCGGGTACTCCAGTTTCCTCCCACAATCCAAAGACATGCTAGGCTAATTGGCATTCCCAAATTGTGTGTGAATATGTGTGTACCCTTTGATGGACTGGCACGCTGTAGAGGATGTACCCCGCCTTGTGCCCTCTGCGACCTTGTATACAGGATTAAGCACTATAGACAATGAGTAACTTTGGTTCTATCTGACATATCTGAAAACCCAAATGCACAGTTTGATATCTGTAGAAACAGACCAACAGGATATGCATATAAGTAGATGTTTAGCTTTTTTTTAAATGTCATTTACGAGTGCTTATAGCCACAGGTGTCTTAAAGCTGTAATAATAGGCAGTTCATTACTATGGCAAAAAAAAGTTACAACATGCTCATGCTTGTGGTTTTAACTGGCTCATGATTTATTCATACTGTATGAAGAGGTCAATGCAATATGTATTGATAATGTAACAGAGGTCAATAGCTTTTTCATGTATTGCTTTTATTTTCATTCACATGAAGGGGATTTTTTTTTTTCCAACAGTTTTTCTTGCTGTGTGTAGTTCAACGACAGCTTAAGACCCCACTCACAAGGACAAAGAAAATGCACCACTACTCTTCAGTTCAATGAGAATGATGTGCAGTCAGACACACGAACACCTGCTGCTGTGAAAAAAAAAGTGTGCTTTTGATATGCCAAAGGTGCTGGAGCTCCATTCGCAGCACTCCCATGTAATTTATTCCCACAGACACAATCACGCATAAGACCCCTAACCAGTGATTATGGGAATTATATCTGGCACTACAGGCCTTTGAGCACAGCAAATTAGCCCATAGGTACCAGTTGTTTGGGGATCCTAAAAAAATTGGTTAGAACACTTCTAGTAAGAAATGCACAACTGTGGAAACACACACACACACATTGAAGAGTGTTTGTCAAATAAGATCAAGTCTGCCTGAATGGAGGGTCCTTGAAAATGTCATTCATAGTCAGGAGACAGAGAGAGAAAGGAGGGTTTTTTTCAGGAGGGAGTGAAAAAGACAGAAGGAAATGAGTGAGAATGAAAGAATGAGAATAAAAAACAGAAGAGTGTCAGATCGAGAGGGGAAACGAAAAATATGGTGAGAGCGCGAGACAAAGAGAAAGACTCACTGTGTATGTGTGTGTGAGAGAGAGAGAGAAAGAGAGGGAGACAGACAGAACAGCTTGATTCTTTCCCAGGGGAAAGAGGGAGCTTCAACATCCACAGCTGGTGCTGAGACTTCTCCCTTATAAATATTCGCATATTTAATTAGCCAGAAGTCCTCTCCGTACAAACACTGTCATGAGGCTCGGATTCGTCAGTCACACCGCATTCAACAATGACGTGTCTAAAGGGTAAATCAACCCAAAATTCAATTTGGTAAATTGTGAAAGCCATTCACACAACACTGGTGAGGGATTCATTTCATTACAAGTATATTAGTTCGAAAGGAAAGGTATTATAAACGAATGAATAAACATATTTTAAAGGCATTTGCTCCATCTACAGGCTGAAAATGGCTGGATCCGCCTTGAGCCGTGATTTGATGGAGTGGGTTTGGGTGGCAGGTGCCAAGCACAAAAGCATCTGTGCTTGTCTAGAATACAGACTTCTGATTAACTCACTCATTCTGGACTGAGATTTGAAATGAACATACCTGTAAAGTAGCTTTAAGTTGATGGACGGGTTATAGGGGGTCAGATCCATTTTGTACACACTTCTATCCACAAGGCTCTTTAAGGGTGCAGTCTGACTGGCTCTGCACACATCTGTGTGTCGGTTTGAACAAAAAAACTAACTTTGAACACCATGACAGAATGAGGTGTTCCAAAGAAGATATAGTGACTCTAGAGTGGCACGACAGAAAAACAGTCACACTATTATCAGGAGATTGTAAGCTTGAATCCACAGCTATGACTTTGTGGCTAGGAGTCAAAGAGAGCAGAATTGGCCGTGCTCTCCGAGTGGGAGGGATGGCATTACTCTCTCTTGTCAAACAGAAAGACACTAGTCAGCGGTGGCAGTCTGTGTTTGCAGAAGGGCAGTTAGTGGTGTGATGAAGCATGAGCAGCAGTTTGAAAACATGCGGTTGCTGGCTTCACGCTACTCAGAAGCATATCTCAGCCTTTACCCTGCCTAATGAGTAGTTGTCCAGTCATGTGGAGAGCTACCTAGTGTGTGGACCAGCAACAATACAATAATAATCAAAAAAAGAAGGAAGTGAAGAAAAAGATATGGACTTTTTGGAATGAGAAATGTCTACATCTTTAATGCCTTAACATTCTGCTCAGCTTTTCAGTAGAGCATATTTTAAGTTAATACTGTATATCTAATGAAATTTTGCACAAATGTAATCTGATTGAGCCATCTCTACCAATCAGTTGAGGTATGGTATGTTATGCTCAAGGAATCCACTAATTGTCTATCTAAATAGTATGCTTTTTCAATTGATCTTAGCATACAACAAAAATAAAGTAGATTCAGTGCAGTGAAACATTTGTACTTTAGAACCACAACACAAAAAGTTGCATTTTACATGTGTTTGTAAATGTGTTTATACTTTTACCATGAAGTGACATCTCAACCATTTGGAAGAGGTGTATATTGGGGCTTGTTAAAATCATTGAAATCATTGATTGTTGTTATTGTGATAAAAGAATAACAACATACATGACAGTTACAAACTGCTTTATTCAGTCAGGATGTTAAAAAGTTAATTTTTGAGAGCTTACAGTAGTACAGCAGTTATTATATATGTTATGCACCCTTTCTAGCAAAACTCTATATTAAGAGTTTGCTTATAACACAAGTATTTGTTCACTTTGTGGTTCATTTACTTTTTCCACTAGCATTTTAAATGTTCAATAAGTGTGTTTAATGAAGACATGATAGATCAGAATTGTGGTATTGTTTTATTATACTTTATATATTATCTTGATGATGAAGATCAGATGACATTTTATGAGTAATTAATGCAGAAATCCATGAAATTCCAAAAGGTTCCGGTAATTTTTCTTCCCATTGTAATTGTTGTATCTCATTTCTCATAACAGAATTCATTGGAAACTGCCATTGGCGTTGAGCATTCTGCAGTATGTTCCTGTCAAGAAATGCCAATAGCAAAACAGGTGTCCATACTGTAGCTAGATTTCTATACAATGTTGTTGTTGGTCTTTCGGCTGCTCTGGGTAAGGGGTCGCCACAGCGGAATATCCAGTCTGCACAACAATTTGGCACAGGTTTTACGCCGGATGCCCTTCCTGACGCAACCCTCCCATTTTATCCGGGCTTGGGACCGGCACTCATGATTATGCTAATCTCATCTTTGATTTTATGACTCTCCAAAACATTCTAAACAAAAAGGGAAAAAAATCCAACTGTAGATTCCAGCTGAACATCTTGTATAAAGTGCGTCCACCTTGAAAATTTTTATTCAAAATTCATTGGAATCAAATTTATGCACATTCAGAAAACAGCACTTTGTGTCTACATCCTGTCAGATTGTAATATGTAGGTAGGGTTCCTTTTGCAGGGTGCAAGTCTCAAATGAAGCCAATCTCAGCAAAATCTTGTCTTCACAACATTAATATGTTGATGAGACAAGAATGTTCTGTACTGTACATTCTCTATCACATGTCAATGAATAGAATGAATTTAGGCTAAAGGCATAAATGATAAAGCAATCATAAAATGTTTACTATTTGTATATAACAGCCCTGCATACTTGTTTTATTGTATATTGACTATCAAGAAAAGCAATGTTTAGTCTTTCAGTACATTCAGCTAGGCAGCTAACTTTAATTTCTCGTAACATAACATTACTGAGCCTACAACTGACCAACTGATGTGTCGCTTCATTCACTTCCCTTCTTACCCTGATGCACCCCTGGCTCTGAAATAGGGTAAATCTGGACTCGTCAGATCGCATGACCTTTTAAAATTCAATCTTTATGCTCATTAGCAAGTCTCATTTCCAATTAGCCTTACTAACAATGTGAGTTCTAATCTTCTAATATTATGTGCAAAGGATTTTACTTTTATTATTCAAGATAATCCTGACTTTTAATGTCATTTTTTTTTTGTATAATGCAACTTCACCAAGAGTTTAAGTGATCTTCATGATTTATTTTCCGTCCACATTTCTTCTGTGAAGTTGATAGTTCAGCACGATCCTTCCAGATTTTAATAATGCAATCATGTTGTAGGAAACCTATCAATCATGGGCGGAAAACTCCACACACACAGACCCAAAGGCAGGACTCTAACCCTCGTCCCTGGAGGTGTGAGACCACAGTGGTGGCCACTTCACCACCCTGCTGCCAGTTCTTAACACAATTCCAGTAATTACAGAAGTCTCTTAATTTGTTTTTGTTTGCTTAATACTGGCCAATCATTTTATCCTTCTGAAACACAGTAAAATATTTTCCATGAGTAAGAAATCTTGTATAAAACAGGGTATTGGTGCTAAAAAGGTAGGATGCTTAATTTTTTGGTAAATATGCATACACATTTATATGTTTATCATATTTTTTTTATAAAAACTAATTTGAAAAATACAATATATGCCCTTTAACTTTTTTTTGTGAATTAAAATCTTTCAATGATCTTACCTGTCATGCAGATGAAACTTTACTAATTTGGATTTCACATGAAAAGACATAAACCTGAAAAAGTGTATCATTCTAAAATTAAAAATTCTTAAGATATTGCAACTTGAATTTGACATGGTTACTGACACTACAAATCTTTTTGGGGAAAAATCCTTAATTTTGCATGGAATGCTTTAATTTAAGCAACAATTGTTACAGGTCATATGCTTCTAGAAGTGTACACTAATTTTGGTATCAATACTCATAAAGAAATATGAATAATTTGTATTTTAAATTATTATTGTTTGAAATCAGACACTATAACATCATTTTGGCCAAATGGCCATTTTTGGGGCATATATAAAATTGTAACTTAAAAATTTTTAGGGAGGCAAGATTGGTCACTTCCATGTTGCATACATTTCAGAAGTAACTTCTTTGGCACAAACCTTTTTCAGTACTGTATGTGTAACATAAAAAATTTAAATCAGCACCAATACGTGTTTTGACGGGTAAGAAATGAGAAGCTACTCACTGCCTCAATTTAGGATAAAAAAAAAAACATTTACCAGTTACAGCATATTAATCAATGCAATTTGATCAATTTATCACCCAAAGGCTTTTAAGTTCAATTTAATTCAATTCAATTTTATTTGTATAGCAATTTTAACAATTGACATTGCCTCAAAACAGCTTTACACAATCAAAAGAATTATTTAAGTTTGTATGGAATGTGAATGTGTATGAATCAAAATGGTCAGATAGTCCCTGGTGAGCAAGCCGCGGGCGACAGTGGCAAGGAAAAACTCCCTGAGATGGTAATAGGAAGAAACCTTGAGAGGAATCAGACTCAACAGGGAACCCATCCTCATCTGGGTGAAACAGATAGCAGGAAATTATCTGCATTTATACAGTGTGTTAGGTGGCAGGCAATTCAGCTATAATAGTTGATGTTAATTGATGTTAAAATGGAGTCCAGGTAGTTATTGGAGACTCAGATAGACTTGTAGAAATTTCCAGTCCTGAACTATCGAATTGTCAAGTCCTCAGAGAAACAGCTGCCAACACCAGTCTAGGGCATAAGTAGAGAGAATCATCCCCAGACACCAGACGCATCCCAAAGAGACACACGGGGCATCCATGCGACGAGACCTCCAACCAGAAGCGGGGCACCAGGATGGATCAGAGTCTGGATCACTGGCAGCTCAGGAATGACATGTGTAGCTCGACAGAGAGAGAGAGAGAGAGAGAAAGAGTGAAAGGGGGAGACAGGGGGAGAGAGGAAAGAGAAAAAGGGGGAGAAAGAGAAGAAGAGGAGACATGGCAGTTAGGTATGGTCACAGTCACATAATGTATAATGTGAATGTATATTTACTGTAGAGTGCAAGCAGGGACTCCGACAGGACTAACTATGACAGCATAACTAAAAGGGAGAGCCAGAAGGAAACACAAACATGAGGGCTCCCTGAGATTTAAACTAAACAATCACCTCACCGTCAACAAACCTGAGTGATCAAATGAGAGTGAGGAAGACAGCATCTAAACATACCAGTTCACCATAATACTCTACGTCCATGAGTCCCCCAGATCTGCTCCATTACCTAAGACAAATCTATTTATAAAACTGCTTGGCTAAATAAATAGGTTTTTAGCCTAGACTTAAACACTGAGACTGTGTCTGAGTCCCGAAAACTATTCCATAATTTTGGGGCTTTGTAAGAAAAAGCTCTGCCCCCAGCTGTAGTTTTCATAATACGCGGTACTGACAAGCAGCCTGCATCCTTTGATCGAAGTAGGCGTGGCGGATCGTAAGACACTAGCAGTTCGCTCAGATACTGCGGCGCGAGACCATTTAATGCTTTATATGTCAAGAGTAGTATTTTAAAATCAATGCGAAATTTCACAGGGAGCCAATGTAGTTAAGATAGGATAGGGGTGATGTGCTCATATCTTCTGGTTCTAGTGAGGACTCTCGCTACTGCATTCTGGACTAGCTGAAGCTTGTTTATGCACCTAACTGAACAACCAGACAGTAAGGCATTACAATAGTCCAACCTAGAAGTGATAAAAGCATGAATTAGTTTTTCTGCATCGTTTAGCGACAATATATTTCTTATCTTGGCAATATTTCTGAGGTGAAAGAATGCTATCCTTGTAATATTATCTACATGAGCTTCAAATGAAAGCCTGGAATCTATAATCACGCCGAGGTCTTTTACTGTTGCACTTGGTGGAACAGGAAGGCCATCTAAAGTTACGGTGTGATCTAAGATTTTACTCCTAGCTGTATGCGGTCCTATGACTAGAACTTCTGTCTTATCCAGATTAAGCAGAAGGAAGTTAATTAGCATCCAATTTCTTGTGTCCTGCACACATTGCTCAACTTTTGTAAGATGGTTTTTCTCATCAGGTTTTGCTGAGACGTATAACTGTGTGTCGTCAGCATAACAATGAAAACTAATACCATGCTTACGGATTATGTTGCCCAGAGGAAGCATGTAAAGGGGAAAAAGCAGTGGGCCTAAAACTGAACCCTGAAGTATTGGCTTATTTAAATCTGAACAGTAGTTTATCACCAGCACCTGAGACTTCCATCATGTATTTATTTTTACTTACTGTATGTAGAGTTAAACCTGTCAAAATGCATGGTAACATGCATTAATATTTCTTATCTTCATGATTGTTTTTTAGATAATTTGTTAGAATTATTAACAGAATATTATTCTGCACAAAACCATATACACAAATCAGGCATAACATTTCAATGCAAAGCATTATTCCAAGTGTTGTGCAGGCTCCCCTTGTGCCACGTTGGCATCTCTGGCTACACAAGACCTCTGGGGATGTGCTGTGGTGTCTGTTATCAGCATTGGCAGTGAATCCTTTGGATGCTGTGGGTTGCTGCAAGGAGCCTCCATGGATCAGACTTGTTTTTTGGTGCATCCCATAGATGCTTGATCAGTTCGAGATCTGGGAGTTTGCAGGGAGGGTCGGCAATCTTGGGCTGTTTGCCTGCTGCACTCTGTGCATGGGGCTGTGGTGCACTGGGTATTCTGGTGTCTTTCTATTATTGGCAAGCATTGAGGGTTTGATCATCAAATTGGGGTTGTCCAGATGTGCTGGCCTTTGCTACCCATAGGCATAAATGAGTCTTCCGTGGACATGATCCTGTCACCATTTTTATGATATATAATTACATTATAAAAATTATTTTAAGTTAAGTTAAGCCTTTATTTATCACATATACATTACTTCCGATCAGTAACTGAGAACCTTAACACACTGAGCCACCACTGAGCCCAAACAATGTTAACGATATGTCATGTAAATGTTATGGCTGATCTGTGTACTGTATATTGTTGTGTATTATGGGAGACATAATAATGACCTGACCTTAATCTAACACAGGACAATGTCTTTTGGCACACTGACTTACGTATGAAAGTCGGTGCTCCCTCTGACTGTGTGCAGCCTTGTGCTGCCATCTGTTGGTGTGTTACAAAACTTGTCTCAAAACTTTTTGATACCACCTTTATAAATCTTATAAGCCTGACTTCTTGAGTAGAAGCACATTAGACTATGTTATATAACTTCATGAAATGCATTCATGAAATTTCACATGCTCTTTCCTATCCCTAATAAAAAAGATATTATTACGTAAGAGATTTCCCAAAATGTTGAGCATTCTCAGCTCTATGTTAGATTTTATCATGAAATGGTATAAAATACATTCTTAAAGCAGATCATTCAGTCATTACAGTGAAAGGTAATACCCTCAACTGCTCAATGGTATGCTTGGATTGTAAATATTTCAAACAGACCCTGTCTAAAGGGAATCCTTCTCTAAAAATGAAATCCAGAAATCATATTACAGCTTAGAACACTTGCAGCATGATCAAGCACGCAATTTCCAGGACAAATTGTATCAACAGAAATGCATCCTTCTTATTCCTTTTTTATTCCTTTTTTTTTTCCTCCTGTGATTACAAAACTACAGAAATCATGTGACATAAGAAATTAAGGATCATGTCTAACCTGTTTTTTATTCAGATTTAAAGATATTTGCCAGGTTTAGTAAAAGCATTGCACATTGGTATGTATGCAGCACATCGCTCCAGGGAATAAGGAATAGGAAATATGTGCGCTAACGATATGAAACTTGCAAATATCTTAGATATGGCAGCACAAATCTGAGGCGGTGTCAATTAGCTGGATATCCAGATTTAACCTGTCAAAGCGAAATCATAACAGCTTTTATCACCGTGCACACTGCGGAGTGTGAAAGGCATCATCTTTAATCACTTCCTCTCTCCTCTGCCTTCTCTCTCTCTCTCTCTCTCTCTCTCTCTTCTCTCTCTCTCTTTCGCTCTTTCTTTCTTTTTTTCCAAGGTAAAAATACGTCCCGCACAATGCAGGCTCCCCAGACAGCCGTGTTGTTTACTGCACATTAACAAAGGAAAAGGCAAAGTCGAAATTCTGACACAGGCTAAAGTGAACGACGTGCCACAATACCAGGACTGGGAGAATTTTTATTTTATTTCTTTCTTTTTTGCTTTTTTTTTTTTTTTTTAAGTAAAAGTTGGGGGGGAAATTGAGTTTTTTACTTTGGCTTGAGCACCTTTCTCTTCGCAGGCAGGTTTTAAAATAAAACTGCCACCGTTCCTGCCTGGCTGCCACTGAGTCACATTTCTCTGGGGTTGAAGGGTGATGAGATACTTTTTATCAAATGACATAATGTATGCGCTGGTGCAAAGTAACTCATCAATGTGCCCTTTGAGTTGATCTTTACCAGAAATGTGTCTATTTTATAATGTTTTTTGGGTAAAAAGACAATTTCTTGGAATACAATCTAAATGAAATATATAGTACACAATATCTAGTTACAGGTGTGGGTCTACTGTATGTGTATGCATGTCCATTCGCCTGTTTTTATCCACCTTTCAACTTTGCTGATAAGAAAACCTGAATAGAAAAGGCAGAGGTTAAACCTAAAGCGTAATGTCACAGTTTATTTCAGTTAAATTTTTTCACAAAGTATTTCAGTTCCGCAATGAGTACTTTTAAAACTAAAATTGTGAGTTAGATGGAGAAAAATGGTCTGCTGTGGTGACCCCTAACGGGAGAAGCTGAAACAGAAGACATGGTGGGTTCTAAAAGGGTTAAGGCTATGAGTTACTGATGGGAAGGTCTGGGGTTCAAGCTCCAGCACCACCGTTTTATTGAGCCCTTGAGCAATTAACCCTATCTGCTTCAGGAAAAGCATATTTTGGCCAACCCTGCCCTCTGACCCCAGGTTCTCAACTGAAAAAAATTATTTTGCTGTAAAGTAAACATGACAAATAATCAAATCTTTATATCCTCTGACTTTTCCAATCAGACATCTAAATATGTAAAATATGTAAAATACGAAGTACCAACACAAACAAGTTTTAAATGGCTCCCAGGCCATGATTTGTTGCGGTCTGGGAAGAGATTCCGCTCCCTAAAGGCCAACACAGAGAGACTGAGGAGGAGCTTCTTCCCGCAGGCGATAAGGTCTCTCAATCACACCTCCACACAGGACTAATAACATCTTTTAAGCTCACAACACTGACTGGACAATCATGGACACATTCATACACACTTGCACTAAATACTCATACATCTGGACAATTGCACATGTCACCTTTCATGCATATTTGCACAACCACTGTCACTTTAATACCATATTTCTATATTTTTGCAATATTTTATTATGCCCTTATGCACAGTCAATTTTACAAATTTTACTAGTTAAAATTATTTCTTTAGTATTTCCTTTTTATTGATTATTTATTTTACGTACAAGATTTTATTTTCTTATTTTCTTTTTTTTTTTTTTTTTAAGGTCACTGGCGGTCGTATAAAAGCATTTCACTGCATATTATACTGTGTATGATTGTGTATGTGACTAATAAATTTGAATTTGAATTTGAATTTGATATATGGTATAATGCTATAGAAGGGCACTGGTGGCTCATTGGTAGGTTTTTCGCAGCCATGCGGTAAGCCCCGGTTTGATTTACAGCCAATGTCCAAAAACCCAACCACTGGATGCAGTGCTGGTCCCAAGCCTGGATAAAACTTGAGGGTTGCATCAGGAAGGGCATCTAGCATAAAACCTTTGCCAAGCGTGTGTGCGGATCAGAATGGTCCGCTGTGGCGACGCCTTGCCGCGAGCAGCTGAAAGGCCAACAACATGGTACTGTTTAATGCTAATAAACAAATTGTTAATGAGTTCCGACTGTTAAAAGTTTGCAAATTGTATAAAAATTGCTGAGGGTGGCGCTTTCCAAATCCAATATCAACCATGTATGAATTTTTCGAGTGAACATTAATGAAGCATCCTATACTTTTAATTCAGGCAGAATCTTCACATTGTTAAGTTATTAATATCTAGATTATGTACTAGATACTCCACAAAGGGGCGGTGACATCAAAGAACAGGCAGTTCAAATTTACTTACAAAATGGCCGACATACTGAGCAAAAACCCCATTAGTCAATGTATGCAAATTAGAAGTGAAAAGATTAAAGCCAGAGGTGTCGTGAGGATGCAGAACGTGGGCTGTGAAAGTGGACCCAGTTGCAGGTAGAGAGCGAGAGATCAAAGCCGTGTGATCAGTCGGCGAGGGCGTCGAGCCACTTAGAGTACAGTTTATTCAATTCAATTCAATTCAATTTTATTTATATAGCGCTTTTAACAATGGTCATTGTCTCAAAGCAGCTTCACAAAAATTTAAGAAATTTAACAAAAAAAAAAAAAAAAACATTTTATATATATATATATATATATATATATATATATATATATATATATATATATAGAATAATTATATATAAAGTAATAAATAAATAAATAAAATTATAATAGAAAATAAATAAATAAAAACAAATAATAATAATAATTATAGAAAAGAAAATAATTGGAAGTGTGGATGTGTGAGAAAAATGTGCAGATAATAATGAGATGAATGAATGAAATGTCTCTGATGAGCAAGCCAAGGGTGACGGCGACGGTGGCAAGGAAAAACTCCCTGAGATGGCATTAGGAAGAAACCTTGAGAGGAACCAGACTCAACAGGGAACCCATCCTCATTTGGGCGATAACACATAGAAATGATATAACATCTTGTGTGTTGTGCAGGTGAAAATTCAATATGACAGAAATTATTTAAATTGTCATGAAGACCAGTTCAGCATAGGGACGAGTCAGTAGGTGCAGAGGGCAGATGAGGTCTGGATCACTGGAAGCACAGGAGCAGCATGTGTAGCTCCAACCATCATAAAGCTGAATCCAGTTGGAGCTGGTCCTTCTCTGGATGCCTCAGGAACCTCGCAGGGTCGGCCTTTGTCTACTGAAGCTGGCAAAATCTCCCGATGCCTCGGGATGGGTAGAGAAATACAGAACAGATGGGGAGAATTAGCGTAGTTGCCATTCGGTATAGGTGTACTGGAGTATGAGTACTGGGATGAGTTATGTGTATGCCAGATTAAAAAGATGCGTCTTGAGTCTACTTTTGAACTGAGAAACCGTGTCTGCTCCCCGAACACTGTCTGGAAGGCTATTCCAAAGCTTTGGAGCTAAATATGAAAAAGCCCTACCCCCTTTTGTAGATTTTGAAATTCTGGGAACTACCAGAAGTCCGGAGTTTTGTGATCTTAAGGCGCGTGGTGGATTGTAGCGTATCAGAAGACTGGTTAGGTATGTGGGAGCTAAACCATTTAAGGCCTTGTATGTAAGTAATACTATTTTGTAATTTATTCTAAACTGAACAGGTAGCCAGTGCAGGGATGATAATATTGGGGTTATATGATCATATTTTCTGGATCTAGTGAGAACCCTGGCAGCTGCATTTTGGATTAACTGAAGCTTGTTTATTGAGGATGCAGGACAACCACCTAGTAATGCATTACAATAGTCCAGTCTGGAGGTCATGAATGCATGAACTAGTTTTTCTGCATCAGATACGGATAAGATGTTCCTAAGTTTAGCAATATTTCGAAGATGGAAAAAGGCTGTTTTTGTGATATTTGAAATGTGATTTTCAAAAGACAAGTTACTGTCTAATATTACTCCCAGATCTTTTACTGCTGAGCTGGTAATAACAGTACATCCTTCTAAGCGCAAGCTGAATTGTGAAAGCTGTTGTGTGCTGGTTTTTGGGCCAATAAGTAATATCTCTGTCTTATCTGAATTTAGTAAAAGAAAGTTATTGGTCATCCAATCTTTTATGTCCTGGACACACTCAGTTAATCTAGACAACTTAGGTATTTCGTCTGGTTTAGTTGAGATATATAATTGGGTATCATCAGCATAACAATGGAAACTAATCCCATGTCTTCTAATGATGTTACCCAAGGGAAGCATGTATATTGAGAACAACAGAGGTCCTAAAACTGACCCTTGTGGGACCCCATATTTCACTGGCATTATACCAGACGGTTCTCCATTTAGATCTACAAAATGGTAGCGATCAGACAGGTAAGATCTAAACCATTTTAGTGCCTGTCCCTGAATGCCTATATAATTTTGTAAGCGATCTATGAGAATATTATGATCTATAGTGTCGAATGCAGCACTAAGATCGAGCAGGACTAGCAATGAGATGCAGCCTTGGTCTGAAGCTAAAAACAAGTCATTTGTAATCTTAACTAGTGCAGTTTCTGTGCTATGATGGGGCCTGAAACCTGACTGAAATTCTTCAAGGATGTTGTTATCCTGCAAGAATGTGCAAATTTGAGCTGATACTACTTTTTCTAGTATTTTTGATATGAACAGGAGGTTTGAGATCGGTCTGTAATTTTTTATTTCATTCGCGTCCAAATTAGATTTTTTAAGAAGCGGCTTAATAACTGCTAACTTGAAAGGTTTAGGGACGTGACCTAGATGTAATGAAGAATTAATAATGTTTAGGGGTGGCTCTCCAACCGTAAGCATCACTTCTTTTAAAAATCTGGTTGGGATTGGGTCTAACAGGCACGTTGTTGGTTTAGCCGAGGTGATGAGTTTATACAGCTCTTCCTGTCCTATACCTGTAAAGCAGTGAAAATCTAAATGTGAAGCTATAGGCTGAACTGGATCGTGAGATACTATTAGAGGTTGAACCTCCATTATTTTCTTCCTGATATTATTGATTTTTTCATTAAAGAAGTCCATAAAGTCTTCACTTCTAAACTGTGATGGGATACTCTCTGCGGGCATCTTAGGTTTTGTTAAGCGAGCCACTGTACTAAATAAGAACCTGGGATTGTTTTGGTTTCTTGCTATCAGTTGGCTAAGATGCTCGGTCCTAGCAGTTTTTAGAGCCTGTCTATAGCTGCACATACTGTCTTTATACGCAATTCGAAAAACTTCTAATTTAGTTTTCCTCCATTTTCGCTCGAGGTTACGGGTTGCTCTCTTTAGGGCGCGAGTATGACTGTTGTACCACGGTGCCAATGTTTTATCTCTGACTTTTTTTAATCTGATGGGAGCAACAGTGTCTAATGTACTGGTAAAAATAGTGCCCATGCTGCTAGTCACTTCATCTAGATCATCTGCATTTAGGGGTCTAATAAGAAATTGGGACAGATCCGGCAGATTACTTGTGAATCTGTCTTTAGTGGTGGGATTCATATTTCTAACAGATTGATAGCGTGGGGAGACACAGCTAATCTGTTCTACGGGTAGAGTATATGTCAGGAGGTGATGATCTGTGATATCATCACTTTGAGGTATGATCTCTATATTAGAGACATCTATACCATGGGATATAATTAAATCTAGCGTATGATTAAAGCGGTGAGTTGCTCCAATTATATTTTGCTTAACCCCAAAGGAATTTAGTAAATCCATAAATGTGAGTGCTAAAGCGTCGTTAGCATCATCTACATGAATGTTAAAGTCTCCTACTATCAATACTTTGTCAGAGTTAACCAATAGGTCTGATAGCAGATGTCCAAATTCTTTAAGAAAAAGTTTACGATGCGTCGTAGCTGGGACACATGGAAGGTGGGGTGGATGCGTCGCATAGACGATGGGAGTAGGAGATTATCCGCAGGAGATTATCCGCACGGGTTGATTATCCTGGTGACTGTGAAGGGTCCGATGAAACGGGGAGAGACCTTGCTTGAAAGTGTCTTTAGGGGAATGTCTCTGGTGGCGAGCATGACTCTGTCTCCTATGTGATACCTGGGAGTCTTGGAGCGATGACGGTCCGCCTGTTTCTTGTATAAGCGGGATGCTTGCAGCAGGGATCGTCTGGCTCGTAACCATGTACGTCTGCAGCGGCGGACAAAGTGTTGTGCCGAGGGGACCTCTACCTCCTCCTCTTGAGTGGGGCACAGTGGTGGTTGGTAGCCCAGAGAGAGAGACCCGTTGAGGCAGATGGTAGGGAGTTGTGAGCGTACTCGACCCACGGGAGAAACTTACTCCAGGTGGTGGCATCATGAGTAGTCATACACCGGAGGGCGACTTCCATTGCTTGTTTTTTTCGTTCTGTTTGGCCGTTGGATTGGGGATGAAAACCAGAAGATAGGCTAGGAGAGGCTCCGATGAGTTTACAAAAGGCCCCCCAGAAGCGTGAGGTGAATTGAGGGCCACGGTCTGAAACTATGTCGGAGGTGCTGTCTCTTTGGCGGATGGGAGCTTGGGGAGTGGGACTAGGTGGACGGTCTTGGAGAAGTGGTCAACGATGGTCAGGATGCAAGTGTTTCCGTCAGATGAGGGTAGCCCTGTTACAAAGTCCAGCGAAATATGCGACCAGGGACGGTGAGGTATGGGTAAGGGTCTGAGGAGGCCAGCCGGAGGACGGTTGTTGGGTTTGCAGCGGGTGCAGATGTCGCAGGCTGCCACAAAGCTGGAGACATCCTTCCCCATCGTGGACCACCAGAAACGCTGTTGTATGATAAAGATCGTTCGGGCAGAGCCTGGGTGACAGGACAGCTTGGATCCATGACCCCACTCCAGGACCTGCGGGCGCAGACAGGGGGGAACGAAGAGGCGATCTGGAGGGACATTGCTTGGGCCGGGCTCCTGAGTCAATGCCTGCTTGCACTGATGTGAGAAGGCATCAGGCTTAGTGTTCTTAGAACCTGGGCGGTAGGACAGGGTGAAATTTAATCTTGAGAAGAACAGCGACCATCGAGCTTGGCGAGTCTTTTGGCGGTGCGCAGGTACTCTAAGTTCCTGTGGTCGGTCCACACTATGAAGGGAAGCTCGGTCCCCTCCAGCCAATGTCTCCACTCCTCTAGTGCTAACTTGATGGCCAGGAGCTCTCGGTCGCCTACATCATAATTTCTCTCAGCTGGAGATAGATGGCGGGAGTAGAATGAGCAGGGGTGCAGCTTGTTGTCTCGCGGGGATCTTTGGGAGAGAATTCCCCCAACGCCAGTGTTGGAGGCGTCCACTTCTACCACAAACTGGCGAGAAGGATTGGGTATGGTGAGTATGGGGGCTGAGGTGAACCGCTTCTTGAGGTCCGTGAAGGCCTTGTCTGCCTCGTTGTTCCAGTAGAACTGTGTCTTGGAGGAAGTCAGGGAGGTGAGGGGGGCGGCGACAGAACTGTAACCCCGGATGAAGCGGCGATAGAAGTTCGCGAACCCCAGGAACCGTTGGAGGTCACCTCGAGAGGCTGGCGTGGGCCAGTTGGAGACGGCCTGGACCTTGTCGGGCTCCATCTCCAGTCTGGAGGGAGAGATGACAAACCCTAGGAACGTTGTGGAAGTTGTATGGAACTCACATTTCTCGGCTTTAACAAAGAGATTGTTCTCTAGGAGCCTCTGCAGAACTTGGCGAACGTGGTGCCGGTGCTCCTCCAGGCCTCGAGAAAAAATCAAAATGGCGTCCAAGTACACGAACACGAAAGAGTTCAAGAAGTCACGGAGAACATCATTAATGAGGGCCTGGAATACGGCAGGGGCGTTGGTCAGTCCGAACGGAACCACCAGATACTCGTAATGCCCAGTGGGTGTGTTGAAGGCAGTTTTCCACTCGTCGCCCTCCCGGATGCAGACGAGGTGATAAGCGTTTCGTAGGTCGAGCTTGGTGAAAATGTCCGCTCCTTGGAGAAGTTCAAAGGCGGTGGCCATGAGAGGTAACGGGTAGCGGTTCCTGACGGTTATCTCGTTAAGCCCTCTGTAATCAATGCATGGACGAAGGGACTTTTTTCTTGACGAAGAAATGTCCTGCCCCAGCGGGCGAGGAGGATGGACGAATAATTCTGGCGGCGAGGGAGTCTATGATATACTTATTCATGGCCTCTCTTTCTTGGTGTGCCAGAGAGTAAAGTCTGCCTTTCGGAGGAGAGGTGCCCGGGAGAAGATCATTGGGACAGTCGTATGGTCGATGCGGCGGAAGTGACATGGCTCGGGTCTTATTGAAGACCTGCCCGAGATCATGGTATTCGGTGGGTACGCTGGAGATGTCCAGGGTTTCATGGGGCGTGACCAGGATAGGAGCTGGAGGGAGTGCTGAGTGCAGCATGTCGTGGAGCATGAGGGGCTCCAACCCGTGATGACTTGCTTGTTCCAGTCGATCTGGGGTCCATGGAGGGCTAGCCAGGGAAGTCCGAGGACCAAGGTGGCGTGTGATTTCTCCATAATGAAGAAGAAGATCTTCTCAGAGTGGTTCCCTGACGTTCTTAAGGTTAACGGTGGGGTTCTAAGTATGATGGGTGGAAGCCGGCTCCCATCCAAGGCCTGAACGGCGAGCGGAGTGTCTAGTGGTACACCAGGGATCTTTAATGCTCTCACCGTAGTCGCGCTGATCAAATTTCGATCGGAGCCGGAGTCAATTAGTGCCTGAATTGGGTGAGCCTGACCACCGATGATTAGGTTTACGGGAAGTAGGGGACGTGATTGTGGAAATCTATCAGGAGGGGAGCCCTCTAGTGCTCCCAGTCTGACTAGAGGGGGCCTCCCTTTTAATGGGCAGTCTTTAAGCCTGTGTCCTGAAGCTCCACAGTAAAAACAAGCCCCTTGTAGGCGGTGTCGGCGTCTCTCCTCGTCAGAGATGCGGGTCCTGCCTAGCTGCCTGGGCTCCTCTTGATCGGTTTGCTGCAGGGCAGGAGGCGCGTGCCCTATTCTGGGGTGCCGTCTTAACTGGAGACGTGAGTCGACCCGCCCGGCGAGATCCATGAGTTCGTGGAGGTCCGTGGGAGGTTCACGGGAGATGAGCTCATCCTTAAGAGCTTCTGATAGCCCTTCCAGAAAAACATCTGCTAGGGCTCTGTCATTCCATCCACTAGAAGCGGCTAGGATGCGGAACTCGATGGCATAGTCGTAAGCAGAGCGGGATCCCTGACGAAGTCTTAATAACCTTGTTCCAGCCTCCCTGTCGGCGAATGGGCGATCAAAGACCCTCTTCATCTCCTTGGAGAAGTTGTCAAAGTTCTCGCAGCATGGGTCGCGAGCCTCCCAGAGGGCTGTACTCCACTCCCTGGCTCTATCGGTTAGTAGCGTGATGATGTAGGCCACCCGGGAACGTTCTGATGAGAAGGAGGAGGTTTGTAGCTCAAAAATCAGTGAGCATTGTGAGAGGAAGGACTTGCAAGCTCCTGGTTCTCCCCCATAGGTGGGGGGGGGGGGCTGGTAGGCATGGCTCTCGTGGTGTTCTGGAGAGTGAGGTCTGAGCTGTAGGTACCTGGAGAAGTTGTACTTGGGAGATGACGTCAGCTAGAGTTTGTCTCGTGGCGATGAGTTCCTCCTGGTTCTTTCCGAGGAGCACACTTTGGGTCTCCAGTGCCCGTCTCATCCCGTCTAACCCTGCTGGGTCCATAGTGCTGGCTGGATTATTCTGTCGTGAGGATGCAGAACGTGGGCTGTGAAAGTGGACCCAGTTGAAGGTAGAGAGCAAGAGATCAAAGCCGTGTGATCAGTCGGCGAGGGCGTCGAGCCAAAACGTGAAGCTGAGCCGTGGTCGAGGAGGGGAGAGCAAGAGATCAAAACTGTGTGATCAGTCAGCGAGGGCGTCGAGCCAAAACGTGAAGCTGAGCCGTGGTCGAGAAACGAAAGCGAAAGTTCAAAGCCGTTAAATCCAAGCATGGCAATAATCCAAATCGTGAGGCGAGGGGAAAAACGAGAGACAAGCGAGATCGGCAACGTGAAAAGTCATGAACAGAAACGCGAGAAAACTATGGCCAAAACAACACACAATAATCCAGCGCGAGGCAGCGCGCTGCGCTTCCTTATAAGATGGGTGAAATCAGCGCCAGATGAGAAACCGGTGTGCCGGCGGGGCGGTCTGGGAGGAGCGATGACAGCGTGGGAAAGCATGGCCACGTGATGAGGGTCTGACAGCGTGGGAAAGGAAATATCAAAAGGTCCTTGATCAGCGCGAAGGCACTGAGAGCGTGACAAGAGGCTATTGTAAAGAGTCTCAGTGATGAGAGATACTACAGTACACTCTTATCTGTCATGTCCATTTACAAAATCCGGGCACCATATAGACAAGTCCTAGCCATTATATATATATAGAGTGACCAGCTATAACATTATAACACAAAATGGTATGCCCAGTAATGTGTAGGCTCCGCTTGGCTGTGCAGGGCTTCAGGGGGAGTGTTGTTGTGTTTGGGACCAATACGATGGCAGTCGATCTTTTGGGGTAATCCTCCATGGGTTGGATTAGTATAATCCTCCATGGATTAGACTAGCATTGGTTGCTCAATCCACGTTGGAATCTGGGGGATTTTCAAGGGTGGGTTGTCGACTCTAGGTTCTATGCCTGCTTGGCCCCATGCATCGTGGGTTGTGGTGCATTGGTTATTCTGGGGCATTGGCTTTTCCATGGAATCACACTGGATGGGGCTGACATTTGGTCCTCACAGGCATAAATAAGCCTAATGCTGTCCAAAACTTTTTCCACTCCTCCAGGCTAACTTGGTGTGCAGCCTCTCTTTCAATAGTGTTATGAAGTGGTGGGGCCGCTAAATCAGGCGCATGGACCTCCGGAAGGCTCCGCTGTTTAAAAGTAAGGTGTGGAGCTTAGCTCAGGGTTCGGAAGTCAGAAGAAAGTGTGTGGATGTCAGCAAGGGGAGTGGCATACAAATGGGCCATACCATGCACCCCAGGAACTTTAAAGGCATGCAGAGCGTACACTGCTGTTAAACTGCCTGCCAATTGACAGCTGTTTAAGGACTACATGAGCTGTCCTGACACTTTCCGTTTTCTTTGCATGGCCTTTGTCACATTTGACTCTAAAACAGTACTGGACGGGGCTGACTGGCCGCAACTGCAGCCGTGCCGCTGAGGAGCCAGAGAGAGCCGCTGGGTATACGAGTCTACTTTGCCACTCTGCCACCACCATCGCTCGCCAGCCATGTGCTTACATGCCAGCTGAGCACGGCTTCCGACCTGCACATGCACAACCTCACTCCTTTCCTCCCTTTATTTTCTTCCTCCCTCCTTACAATTCCCTGTCTTACATTAATTTCCCAATAAAACTACCATTTTCCCATTATATCTGTGTCTGTGTGTCTATGTACCCAGAGTTTAAGATCTTATAGTATATAATTGACAATAAATTTTTATATGTTAATGTTTTGTGATGTTAATGTTATGGCAGGTTGGTGTAGTGTGAGAGTATAGTGCACAGGTTGAGACACAGACACAGTGGGTTTTGGGCTGGTGATTTTTTGATGATGGCAGCTTGGGGCAGCTTTTTCCAGAGTTGTTGATGAAGCCAAACAATCAACACTTCAAGGCATCGTCCACATGTGCACGAGTTTTGACAGGAAGAGATTTCCGTTCATGCACAAACTAAATCTTGGACGATTGAAAACAGACTTTTTGGAGAACTCCTTCCAGGCTGAAGATATTTAGAAACTCAGGAAAAGGACAGTGGGGAAAAAAACAAGTTTTGGACTTTTAAGAGCGTGTGCTGCATGCACTGTATCTCCTGTGTTTGATGTCAGAATGTGACATACTCAGGAACAACTTGTTTTCAGGTTTCGGATAGGCCAATATGCTGTACAGTTATGGAGTTATGCTTTCCCTTACTGCCTATTGGTTTGGCATGCTTTGACAGTGTGTTTTCGCATGTTAATGTGTCAAAGTTTTTTTTGTCCATAGGAATGAAGGAGAAAAACAACTTTTAAAAGAAAATACCTACATATGCAAAATTCCTACTGTAGAATTAACATTGTACTCTATGTATGTGTTGTGGGTTAAACTGTACGGTTTAGGAACATGTTTTTCCTTTTTAGTTTTTTTTTTTGTTTGTTTGTTTTATTTTGTTTTGACTGGACACTAAGTACTGCATATTCATGTTAACAAACATAATCTTTATTTGAGCTTTATATAAGTGCCTTCTGCTAGCTTGACTTCTTTGTTTTTGTCCCACGGGATCTGAGCACTGAGATACTCTGTGAACCATTCTGACAAGCTTTAGAAAAACAAACAAGCTAAGAAAATATATAAGGATGCACCTCCTATTCATATATGTATATTTAGATTAGAATCTCATCTCACATTCTCAATATGGCTTATCCGGTTTAGGGTCAGGGGAAGTCTGAAGTCCGAATTTGCATGTTTTTGGACTTGTGGGAGGAGACGTGAGCACCCAGAGGAAACCCACCATGCACAGGGAACAAACATGAAAACGACACACAAACAGATGTGAGGTTGGAATCATATCAGTTCACTACAAATTTATCACTTACTGGACTAGGTGCCACTCCATTGGGGGGTACACACTCATTCACACACTACAGGCAATTCTTGAACGCCAATTAGCCAACTCAGCATGTCATTGTTTTGTGGGAGGAAACCAGAGTACCCAGAGGAAACCCACCAAGCACAAGGAGAACATACAAACTCCATGCACATAGAGACATGAGGCAGGAATCGAACCCTTGACCCTAATACAAATCTGTTCAGGTCAAATTTATATTCAAGTTTCTATTAAGTTTCATTGCTAACAGACATTCCATGCACTAATGTCTCATCCATGGTGTATTCCCACCATGTTCCTGAGATACTTTCGGACCCACGATAAGCTAGAATTTGTTTGAATGATTGATATTTTCATATATACTCATCTGACTAAATCATATAGTCAAAATTTACAGTGCAATGTAATACTAAATATAGTTTAAAAAATGGGCACTGTTTCAGCTCTGATGCCCTTAAAGGTCAATGCAGACAACTTTTTTATCACTTACAGTAATACAATATTATTAATACCAAGTATAACTAATTCATTCAGATTCTGGTTAAATCCAGTGCCATCATAAACTGTTCAGCTGTTGTGGGGGAGAGGGAAATGGGCTTAAGTGCAGTTTAACACCCCAAACCAGCACACAAACTTGTCGAACAGGCAAGCAGTGCAATGCAGGGCGATCAAAAATCAAAATGTAGGGCAAAAAGTCAAAAACTATGAATAATCAGATAGAAGAAATGTCAGAAATACTGATTTCTGTATATAGTAGTGTGCAAAGGTTTTAAGCGTATGCAAATAAATTGTGTAGAGCAAGGATGTGTTCAAAATGCCTATAAAGCCCATTAAACAGGAACTAAAGAAAGTTATTTGGTGCTTTGATGACAAAGCAGAAAAACAGCCACAAAGCATGATGTTTCCACCCCCATGCTTCACAGTAGGTATGGTGTTCTTTGGATGCAACTCAGCATCTTTCTCCTCCAAACACGAAAGTTGAGTTTTTACCAAAAAGTTCTATTTTGGTTTCATCTGACCATATGACATTCTCCCAATCCTCTTCTGGATCATCCAAATGCTCTAGACATGTACTGGTTTAAGCAGGGGGACACGTCTGGCACTGCAGGATTTGAGACCCTGGTGGCGCAGTGTGTTACTGATGGTAGCATTTGTTACTTTGACCCCAGCTCCCTACAGGGTGAGATATTGCGTGGAGCACCAGATCGAGGGAGATTATCAGGGGTCTTGTATGTCTTCCAGTTTCTAATAATTGCTCCCACAGTTGATTTCTTCACACCAAGCTGCTTACCTACACTATTGCAGATTCAGTCTTCCCAGCCTGGTCAACTCCCCCGCCATCATCAAGCTTGCTGACGACACTGTTGTGGTCGGCCTGATCATGAACAACGATGAGATTGAAAACCTGGAGAACTGGTGCCAGAGGAACAATCTACTCCTGAAAGTCAGCAAGACAAAGCAGTACAAAGCAGGAGAAGGACTACCAGACCCCCGTCATCAGCAGGAGCCCAGTGGAGAGAGTGGACAGCTTCAGATACCTCAGTGTTCACATCACGCAGGACCTGTTATGGTCCTGTCACATCAACACCGTGGTGAAAAAGGTCTGACAGCGTCTCTCCCACCTCAGACACTTGAGAGACTTCAGACTGCCCTCCAAGGTGCTCAGGAATTTCTACTCCTGCACTACAGAGAGCATGCTGACGGGAAACATCACGACCTGGTTCAGAAACAGCACCATGCAGGACTGATGAGCTCTACAGAGGGTGGTGCGATCAGCTGAGCGCATCATCCGCACCAAGCTCCCTGACCTGCACTCGACCTATAGCAGGCGGCGCTGGACCAAGGCCAGGAAGATCGTGAAGGACCTCAGCCGTCCTAACAATGGACCGTTCACTCTGTTGCAGTCTGGTAAGTGATTCCGCTCCCTGAAGGCCAACACAGAAAGACTGAAGAGGAGCTTCTTCCCGCAGGCGACAAGGTCTCTCAACCATACCACCATGCAGAACTAATACTATCTTTTTAACATCCAAAATTGACTGGACATTCATGGACACTATGGACACATTCATGTACACCTACACTTACATATTTATATTTTCATTTCTCTCTTGCACAAGACACTTTAATAAGTCACTTTAATAAGACACTTTTTATACATATTTGCACACCCTCCTTTTTTTTTTACACCAAATTTCAAATTTTTTTTATTTTTCTCTATATTTTCTATATTTTGCTACATTGTTCTTATTTGTACAGTATATTTCTATTTTTATCCTAGTTTTAAAAAATTCTATCGTATTTCTTTTTATTCATATTTATTTATTATCGATTTAATTTTCTTTTTTAAGGTCACTGGCGGTCGTATAAGCATTTCACTACATATTGTACTGTGTATGACTGTGTATGTTGACAAATAAAATTTAAATTTAAATTTGATAACGAGTTCAAACAGATCCCATTAATACAGGTAATGAGTGAAGGACAGATGAGCCTCTTAAAGAAGAAGTTACAGGTCTGTGAGAGCCAGAAATCTTGTTTGTTTGTAGGTGACCAAATACTCATTTTACCAAGGAATTTACCAATTAATTCATTAAAAATTCTACAATGTGATTTTCTGGATTTAGTCTTTTCTTATTTTGTCTCTCATAGTTGAGCTACATCTAGGATGATAATTACAGGCCTCTCTGATCTGGCAGAACTTGCACAATTGGTGGCTGACAAAAAACTTTTTTGCCCCACTGTATTTATATTTTATATTTTAATGTTATTTTGGAATATTGATGTTTGAAAGATTTGAAATATTTTGTACTGACCTAATAACAGTCCTAAAATAATAATTAAAAAAATACTAATAAAAGGCAGGGTGCTTAAGACTTATTATAAAGCAGGGTGCCTTATAATGAATTCTAAGATAATTTATTTAATGTAATATGAAGTATGGTACAAATGTTTGGATTCATTCATCCATTCATTCATTTTAGGCACAAGGCAGAGTACTCCTTGGACAGAGTGCCAATCCATCACAGGGCAAACATGTACACACCACACACTCACACTAATTAGAGTAATATGCATGGCTTCGGATTGTGGGAGGAAACTGCAGTACCCAGATGAAACCCTCCAAGCATGGGAAGAACATGAAAACCTCATTCATGCAGACCTCTGAAATCAAAACCGCACCCTAGAGATGTGAGGCCACAGTGCTTCACCACTAAGCCACCATGCTGTCTCAATAAATTATATATAAAGTTTTATTAAGTGATGAATACTGTACATTTTATAACTTGGAACACATATTTTACTGCGACACACTGTCTAAAGATAAAATAAATAAAAAAATGGTTATGTAGCAAGCTCAGCAGCAACCTCATTTCCACTCTCGTCTTGAAATACTTTATAGGTCACTGTGTGGCTTAAACAAAAACATTCCTCTTAAACTGGTCAGGTACAGGGACTAGACTTAAAATGAGAGCCAAAAACTTGGCAAAAATGCGAACCAAAAAAGAGACCTTCAAGAAACTTGGAGAACTATTGATCAAGATTACATTTTTTTTTAATACAAGAAAGTCAGACTCTTTGGAAGTAACATATGAAGAAATGAGGGGTGGCTGTAGAGTTTTGCACAGTACCGTCTATCTACTGTATATTTATAGGATGAATCTGCATGCTGTGCATTACTGCCAATTTTTGTGAAGAGTTAATAAACGTCTAACATTCTCAGTATGACATTTCCATTGTACGTTGACTTGAAGTCAATGAGCAGGACTAAGACTGAAAGGTAAAAGTGCAGATAAAAATGGCCCAAATAACTTGCTTCACCTTCTATTCTTTGTAATTCCAGATAATGAGCGCATGGAGCAGGAAGGCACTTTGGAACAAATTATGGAAATTGATTTAAGTCTTTCAGGAGAAACACATCTAATGATTTTCACTCTGCAGCATTTTTCTTCAGCCGTCACTCACCTCAAGATCCGGCACACCTTCCTAATTCAAGAAGTGCTTTCCCTTCATAAGTGCATCAGCATAATGTTCACTTGTGGAAATTGGTACTTCTAAATGAAATATTCAAAGGAACATTGCGTTCTGTCATTTGGCTCAGAGCTACTCTGAATTTTGACATAACCTCGGCTGTCAGAAATACGTACTTTAAAAAGGTCATACTACCCAAACTGTACAATTTGCCACAGGTTAGAAGAGAAAACTGGATTTGTTTAGAAATACTAAATATTTAGAGATGTAAAGTCATTGATATTCACATGTTCTTGCAATGTACTGAATAACTGTTGCAAATCTTTTTATATTATCTTTTCCAGTATTTATACAAGTTTATATAATTCTCAAATATTAAAAAAAAAATTCTAATAGTTGTGCATCTACAAGGCAGATTACAGGGGCTCGTATGGTAGATGCTTGACATAAACTGTTATTTAACAAATTAAAACATGTAAGATTTTACTGTATATGGCAAAAGTTTCAAAGATAAATGCATGTATCATTATTGTAAGTGTCAGTTCTTTACAACCGTCAGGTACTTTACTCAGTGAGGTTCTTTAGGAGTTCATGGAATTTTGATTTATTAATTTTGTCATATGGCGGCGCGGTGGTGTAGTGGTTAGCACTGTCGCCTTGCACCTCCAGGGTCTGGGTTCGATTCCCGTCTCTGTGTGCATGGAGTTTGCATGTTCTCCCCGTGCTTGGTGGGTTTCCTCCGGGTTCTCCGGTTTCCTCCCACAGTCCAAAGATATGCAGGTTAGGCTAATTGGCGTTCCCAAATTGCCCGTAGTGTGTGATTGGGTGTGTGAGTGTTTGTATGTGTGTGTGCCCTGCGATGGATTGGCACCCTGTCCAGGGTGTACCCCGCCTAGTGCCCGAAGTCTCCTGGGATAGGCTCCAGGTCCCCCACGACCCTGAACACAGGATTAAGCGGTATAGAAGATGAATGAATGAATGAATAATTTTGTCATATTCACCTACAAAATGAAAGAATTGGACAGTTTATATCTGTTACAATGCTAATGATGCAGGACTAATTTCCTTATATTAATAACTTAAACACTGGAAGTACTTTGGAGCATGCTTTTACTTCAGTTGACACCACCAACATATAAATTTTCTTAAAAATGTCTCACAAAGTGTTTTATTTCCTACAGATTTGAATAACAAAATTATGTAGTATCTCTCAAAACATTTGTCATCTTAGTGGCGATAGAAAAAAGAAAATAATCTATAATAATTATCAGTGTGTAAAATAACAGCTTTGTTGGTCTATATACTCAACTATGAATATGTTGTAAATATGATTTGAAGCATATTCTTTTTAGAATTACAAATCTTAATTTTAACAAAATAAGCTGATGTCTTGGTAACAACTGATTTTTTTTTTTAACCATTTCTGAACGGTCAAATTATTGAGCGGCATCATGCATAAAAAAAAATTGAGATTTGAAATGACAGGAACTGGCTTAATAACCTTTTACACATGAAAACCTGGAAAGATAGTACTGCACCGTCGACTTTGTCAAAAAAAAAATCATAAATCGAGATCACTTAAACACTTAAGAACCAACAAAAAGAACCATAGCCATGTTTAATAGTGAAAGTAAGAGCATTTGTTAAGGAGATTGGATTTTGGAGCAATTGTAAAAGGTCATGTGGTTTGATGAGCTCAGACGAACCCTCTTCCAGAGTAATGAGTGTGTCTGAAGGAAAAGAAGAAGAAGGGAAGCTCATGAAAGGCTTTATTTGAAATAAAACAAACAGATCCAGATCCTGAAGTAAGGTCTAAAGTATGAAGAGGCATTGGTCCAGCGATTAACAAACAGGTAAACAATGCAATACTAGATTTGAATAGTAGAAATCAGGAAATCAGGGGACAAACACAAATCATAAATAATGAGGCTCGGTATACCAGGAGACAAGGCTACACTGAGCGGTGCTTTGCAGTGACTATGTATGAGTTTGTATGATCAGTAATCAGGGGACCTTAAGCTTCTGACTTGGAGTTGAAGGCCACTTAGGAGTTATAGTATCTGGGCACTGATTCCACCGTCAATGTGACAAGAAATTGAATAGTGTACTTCAAGGCTTTGGCACAATATTCTCTTCTTCTTTTCCCTGTTCCTATTAGGTTCCCTTAGTGCAGTGGTTCTCAAACTTTTTCTGTCATTCCCCACTTAAGGGGGTGAGCGAATTTTCAAGCCCCACTTGTCAACAAAATAATAACGAAATCAGCCAAGTTTACTGTTTATTGAAATATCAATTCCTAAACCAATATGATCAAACACCACCAAGTTAAAAAAAAGATAAAATACACGTGCAATTGTTATAAAAGGCTTACGTTGTCACTTATCATTGCATAATTGACCCCATGTTTATTAGCTGCTCAGCAATCGTTTGTAGTTTTTTTTGCACTGGCCAATTCTGTATGCAACTTTGAATGAATTGAATTGTGCTTTGCTGTCCACTGATTCAGATTTTACCATGCGATTCTCCTGCTGTCTGTATTCTGCCAGCTTTCTTTCAAAGACGTCCAGTGGTTTATTAACGTGACTGGAGTGTGTTGTCTCTAAGTGTCTTCCTAATTTGTTGGGTCTCATGCGGTCTGCTGCCAGCAGTTTAAGACACAAAACACACACGGGTCTCTCTTCGGCCCCCACCATCACCACCATGAATCCAAGCTCAAGATAGGCTTCATTAGGGGTGGGTGATATAACCAAAATCTTCTATCACGGTAGAAGCAATTTTCTAACTCAATAACGATATAATATCACAATATATCAATTTGTATCTGAAAATGCATAAATAAAAATGAAAACACAAAGAAACTGTTTTACATAATTTCATTTTTTTATGTAATTTTATATAAACTGTGAATTGCTGAGGTTTGCCACATTTTTTTACTTTGGCCATATTCGATTTGCATTTCAGATGATAGAAAAGGTTTGACGTGGTTCCACCACTTGTTAAAACAGTGCACTTGCGTACCTTCCAAATCACGTTCATCTCATTCATATCACTTTTCTTATACCCAAACCAATTCCACACCACAGACGAGGCAGCTTTTTTCTTTACAATCTCCTCATTGTTGGTTTTGTCACATGTAAGCAAACTCACTGCTGCTGCACCGTCTTCTTCCATTGTCGAAGTGTATGTGAAGCTAAACATGTCAAAAGTGGGACGAAACCGCGGCACCCGATTGAACCAAATATCTGCGCAAATACAGCGCAGCGCGACTATCTGGATAGCGCAGTGATTATCTGGTTTATTTGCGCAGCCCGGTGGATCACGCAGCGCCGCTCGAATCACAAACCTGTGCGACCCACTGTGTTTTATTTAAAAACAATTCATTTAAAATGTCAGGACTGTTTAATATTGTTTCCGCCTTGCCATGCCTGGATTGTACGTGCGCATCCCAGCGGGGTAAATTCTGTCAGAGTCGCGCAGCGCTGCCCAGTGGCTCGCGCAGGTTTGTGATTCGAGCAGCGCAGCTCAAGTTTGTCCGACGTTAAACCGTTATTGTTCCACTATGGTTCCACTTTTTCTCCCGGCCCACAACTGATGTTATTTAAAATTTACTTGTATTAATGATCCATTTATTTGTGTGTGATTGTTTAGTTTTGAGCGTACGCTCTTCATTATCAATAAAGAAAAGCATGAATTAGAATAGGAACTTTCCTGTTCTTCCTCCCGTTCATTGCGCCCCACCTGTCATGTCTGTATTCCCCACTAGTGGGGCGCGCCCCACAGTTTGAGAACCACTGCCTTAGTGGATCATCTTATCCACACTTTTTTTTTATTTTTATTTTAGCACAGGCTTTATGCCAACTGCCCCTTCTGTTGCAACCCTCCCACTTTTATCCAGGCTTGGCTAGTGTGACTAGACGTAAGTGTGCCCTGCAGCACTGGCTAGATGTGAGGCACAGGCCTGGGACAATAACTGAGAAAAATAAGTTGAATATTATAAGAACTACAAATCGCATTACTTGACTAACCCGATAATAGTACAAATAACAGCAGAAATAATATTCACAGCAGGGTTTCATGTTTTTTTCTCTCTCACTTTGTTGGCATCAGCAGTAGTCTTACTATTTTCACACTGCAAGAATCGTTGTATATCCATGTTATCAAACTTTAACTGACGAAGTGGCTGACATGAGATATGATTGGTCATAGGAGACAGTTGAGGTACCGTAAATGCTGTATATACAATATACAAAATGCTATGATTTGTTCTTGAAAAAAATTATGAATGATTCAAGTTGTTGAGAAGCAGTTCTCGCAATAATTACAGCAAATTTTAAAGTTGCATTAATGCTATTAAGAGGTGTGTTAACACTAGTCAGGGGTAGTTTAACGCTAGTCAGAGTTAATACTAGTCAGAGGTGGGTTAATACTAGTCAGAGGTGGGTTAATGCTAGTCAGAGGTAGGTTAACGGTAGTTAGGGGTAGTTTAATGCTAGTCGGAAGTGGGTCAGGCTAGTCAGAGGTAGGTTAACGGTAGTTAGAGTTAATACTAGTCAGAGGTAGTTTAACACTAGTCAGAGGTGGATTAACACTAGAGTTAATGTCAGTCAGAGGTGGGTTAATGCTAACCAGACGTGTGTTAACACTATTCAGAGGTCAGTTAACGCTAGTCAGAGTTAACACTAGTCAGAGGTGGGCTAATGCTAGTCAGAGTTAACACTAGCCAGGAGTGTGTTAACGCTAGTCAGAGGTGGCTGAACGCTAGTCAGTGGTGAGTAAATGCTATTACAGAAATTTTGGGAGGTGCATAAATGCCATTTACTACAGCCTGAGCTTTATGAGCAAAATCTCTATTGTGATGTTCCTACAAATGAGACAATAAAGGTATAGGTAATTGAGAAAACACATGGTGTTATAATAAATATGTTATGCTTATAGGAATTCTCCACAGGATGCTGTAACCTACGAGTAAAGAGGCTAAAGTTTGGAGTCAGGGTATGTTAATTTAAACATAAACAGAGGAGACACTGGGAGTCCATAGCTTGTAGAACCTTGTGAAGCTGCTCCAAATACGTCTGTGATTTACTGTATGCCCAAGTGCCTTGTATCTGATACTCACTACACGAGTGGCATTACTAAGGAAGGGATTTCTAGGCTGCCATCCTGTCCCAGGGATGTTCTAGTTGGTCAAGACCCTTATGATGACGCTTCTGTAGAACGTAGTGAGAATGAGGAAGGGAGAGTATGGCTGTCCTCAGTCAGTGCAGTATGTGGAATTGCTGCTTTTTGGCTAGGTATAAGATTTTGTAAGACAAGGTTGAGTCACTGACATGTGTTCCTGGTTGCAATGTTTAAGGAAAGAAATCTACACTAAATTATTTTTTACACTTTCTGTAGAATGTAGAGAATTTTCATTATAAGAGCACAATTTATACAACCTAGAGTAGTTGTATCATTCCACATTAATATCTGGTTTGGTTTTAGAAAATGCTTTTGAAAACATCGATGAATATCTTGTTTTGAGGTATAAGTGCTTTGGCCGTTGATAACTGTGTGTTGTAACTGTTTGTAATTAAATGATCCTGGTCAGTGTAATATTTAAATAAAGAAGAAAAGAGCAGCATGGGCACTATTAAGGCTGAATTAGCAGGAAATGGCTGCTTTTCACCTCCTGCTTACAAAGAGAGCAGCTTTATTGAGAAGTCAGATTCCCCCTTTGCTTTCTTTATTTCATTATATTTTATTGTAACTCTGGAGATACTGCTTCTGCCAGCTCAATATTTGGAACTATATTTATTTATATACTTTCATATAACGCCCACATACTCTCTCTCTCTCTCTCTCTCTCTCTCTCTCTCTCTCTTTCTTTCTCTCTTCCTTTCTCTGTAAAAGCAGTTGCAGGCACTCATGACAGGTCCTCATCGTTGTGATTCATAGATCCAAACGGTGCACATATTACATATTTTGCATTGTAAAATCTGGTTTGTAGAGAAGCAAAGGAAAAAAAACATGCATGAGAAAGAAGTCAAAGAATTACATTTTCCTGATATTCATGGTCGAGGTGTTATAGGGCTACAGAATACAAATCTGAAGCTTTTACCTGCAGAAGAGAAAAAAAGAATATATATATATTTTTTATTATTCTTCAAATTGTAAGTAATGCATGGGTGCAGGGTTTTGATTTACAGCCTTGCATGTCGTGCATTCCAACTCTGCATGATTGCTCACAATTAAACAAGCACCTGTGCTTTCACAGTGTGTTTTCATCAAATCTACCTCTACGCTTCTCTATGGTTAAATTTCAGTCACCATCTTAACTTTGTCAGCTTGAACTCGGCATTATTGTAAACTTGAACTTATGCATTTTCTTTTTCCCAAAGAGACAAAACTACTCATAAATCAACACAATAAATATTACATTATTAAAAGCTTAATCATTACAATCATTGTTCAGATTTACATGCATTAAAAATCCTTCTCTTCCACCTTGCCACCATATTTTGACAGTACAGTCATGTATTTAATGCCGCCTTGTCCACCTTGCCTTGCTTGAACCCCTGCTGCCATCTTAAAGAGATTTTATTTTTTTTCATCAGCATGATGTTTTTTCATACAACTTGTTAACATCTTCAAATCTACCTAAAACTGACTTGCACATCCAATAAAAAAAATACATATATATTTATTCCAAAAGTTATATATACTAATATAATATTTTTATCCTGCCATACATTTGTCTTCTTTTTTTCTTCACTCTAATAGACTTCCCAACAGTAACAGACCTGTTTTCTCATAAGACAGTGTGTAAAGCCGATGAAATCACTTCCCTGCACAAAGGCTTACTAGCTGAACAAGGACATCTAGGGGGTGAATGCTGGTATATCGCCTCTTAACACTCTTATCGCCTCTTAACCCACAGCTGGGTGGCTTATTAATAAATGACACTGATCTGATCCAGAATAATGACATTAGCGGTGGAAAATTCTGTACTAATTAGCAGTGAAGAAAAACAAACATCTTAAATCCACTTCTTTTCATGTCAGGTTTGATCAATAAACCCAGCAGGTTTATGATCTGGGATCAAAGAAATAAAGGGCAAATCCTTCAGTTTAACATTTACGTCCGAAATAACCAGAACATCATAGATCTAGATAACAGAAACGGGGATCACGGAGAGACAGAGCACGCAAAGCTTATTTTGGATATTAACCAGTTAAACCAAGTGCAGTGATGTGTTAATTAACCATTTCTATGACATACTGTATATACTGTAAGTCTACTGATAATGCTAATTAATTCATTTAACAAATTTAACACTAACAAATAGGCATCCTGTATGAGCTTGAAGACTTTTTTATTTCATTACAAATTGAAATAAAAACATTTGTGTTTGGTCAATACACATTCCTAGGAGGGGTGTTCAAGTCAAACTGGGACTTTTGATTACCTTTCTTGTGAATGAAGGTGTAAAACAGATAAGTCATATAATGCCACAGTAAGATATTTGAATGATGCAAATTTAAAAGATCCTGGTCGAAGTGGCTTGGAGCTCCGATAGTTGTTCCTGTAAACATTCAGCGAGTAAAACACCTGATCATTAAAAATCAGCAGATAACTTGTCGCAAATATGAAGAAGAGATGCATCTGTCTTAGGGAACTGTACACACAATCATGCGCACCACGTGCGCATTAAAGGAAATTGGCTGGGAGTTTTTGCCATATCTCAGCATCATAAAATGTCAAAATATCTGTTTGACTTAATGCATTTTCAAATAATACAATAATAATCAGCAGAAATTTACTGTATTAGTACTTATACTGTGTATGTTCCTGTAATGCTATGTTATGTTATGTTATGTTAAGCAAAATAGTAAGTGGTTTGTGATATAAAAAAGTGACATTTTCATGTAAAATCAATATTGTTTCTTAGGGCTCAATTCTAAGCTTGAGTTAGTATTTGTTTGGAGTTTTGCCTGTGGGTTTTCTGAACAGCCCCTTATACACTCCAAGCCATTTCCACATGTTTTGACCATTAAAGGAGTTCCTGGGAGGCCAGCGTGTCACATGTGAAGCAGGCAGTCCCATCGTTGCTCTGGCATACTGAGGAAAATTTTCTGCCTTGATGGTATCAAAGCACTAGTGAAATGCTGGGATAAGTGAAGTAGTGTAGCAGGGGATTATACAGAGGTGGAAAGTAACGAATTACATTTACTCGCGTTACTGTAATTGAGTAGCTTTTTTGTGCATTTCTACTTTTTAAAGTAGTTTTAAAAATCTGTAATTTTACTTTTACTTAAGTATGTTTTGTTTGAAGTATTGTAATTCGCTACATTTTAAATCATATTCGCTACTGAGTAAAAAATAAATGAATGAAAATGATCAAATAATAAAAATATTATGCTTTATAAATGCTCCGTTGCGCCGCGTGTGTGTCGCACGCCTGTCCAGACTCCACTCCAGGTTTTCTGACATCGGCATCTACCTGACCTTCCACACGGTCGCTTCCGCCTTGAGAGTGACGTCATCGACTAGCGCGACCATATATAAACCGTAGAGAGATGCGGGAAAGATGAAAGAGGTTGTGGTTTTGCCGTTTTGACATTTGGTTGTGTATTCCGGTTTGACTTTTTGTCTCCAATTGACTTTGATTATTGCTTTGTCCCTTTGGTTTGGTTGGTCTTTGTATATATTTGTAGATAATTCCATAGTTTTTGGTTTAGGGAGTCTGGGAAGGTACCTGTATTTTTGTTTGTGTGTTTTTTTTTCCAGGTAATACTAAATATAAATACCATTTTGTTTATTATTTTGGCCTGGGTCCACCCTGAATCTGATCCTCCACCTGGTGTGTGTGTGTGTGTGTGTGTGTGTGTGTGTGTGTGTGTGTGTGTGTGTGTGTGTGTGTGTGTGTGTGTGTGTGTGTATACAAACCTCATTATTTAATCAGTTAATGATTGGATCTAGTTCTTTCTGCCATATGCCACCATTTCCATACAGTTTAAAATAGAACCCTGAACCATTCTTTTGCTCTATGGCCCTAGACTGGGACGTAACACCATATTTAAGTGACCACTTTGATTTTCAAGCACAAGCAAGACAACAGCTTTATTATGCAAAGGTGTTCCTTCAGTTAAAAACAACTAGTTTGAGATTTATATCTGCTCATCTTTTTTGAACTATGCTAGAATGCCTCATCCCACCCCCGCTGTTAAAAAAAAAAAAAAAAACTCGGTAACTTTTACTCTGAGTAAATCTTTTAATGAGCTACTTTTTACTTTTACTTGGGTAGATTTTTATAATGGTAACTTTACTTGTACTTAAGTAAAATTTCACTGAAGTAACAGTACTTGTACTTGAGTACAACATTTTATTACTCTTTCCACCTCTGGGATTATATACAGAAATAAAGGTAGTTTTTACTCTCTTTACTCACTCTACTGTGTTCTTTTATTCTGCAAAATCAAAAGTCCCAGAGCTTCCAGTGTCAGAACCTTCAGTTTTCTGACACTTCAGGACATTGAGGGTTATGCTTTTGCATTTTTTATGTAACATGATGAGTTGTACAATGTATAATAATGTAATAATACATGCTTGTGTTATTAATTTGAAGAGAGAGAAAAGGAGTGACTGAGTGTAATAACAGTTGTTTGCAACAGTTACATATGACTTAGGCTGAATCCCAATTCTACCCCTTACCCCTACACATAGCCCTACCCCTCCGTTTGGCGCGTTCACGTGAAGGGGGAGGGCTGTCTCATTTCTCTTTTGGTTGGAGGTGTAGGGGGAAGGGGAAGGGCCAGATAGCCCTCCAAACGAAGATTTTTCGGGACCTCACTTCAAACGAAGTGCTAAGCGAAATTTTCAACATGGCTGCTCACTCGAGCAAGCAGACCCATAAATGTTAATTTTTGCAATTAATAAAGATTTTTATGACAAGTTTTCATTATATGTATATTACCTTTAGTCTTGTGTTTGTGTTTATGGTTATGTTCTGTAAAGAAACGTTTGCAAAAAAATCGCTAAGGTTTGCTACCGGATAGTACAGATTGCACAATATTACAAATATATATTTTTATGTCACATACACTTTACTGCATGCTACAAACAAATATGAAAGTTCAGTAGCATGGCAGTTTGCCGAGCATTTGTTAACGCATTGTTTGTTTTGCTTACGGCCATGTGTGTACATGTAAATGAACGGTGCTTACACTATTCTCACTTATTGCAACGTGACCACAGTTTTGTAATTTATATTCTGTATAGGGTCGGCTGAGGAAACCCGAAGGCTCGTCCGTTTTTCGTGGTGAAAATGAGCAACTTTTATAAAAATCGAAATACTTTGCAAAAAAACTTTGGGAGTGAATAATCTCTCTCTTTTTGGAATGTGTGATAAACATCGGCGCATGTCCTCTGACATAACATTAGGAACTAGCGACAACGTATGATGATGTATAACAGTGTTGTAGTGGTGTCCCATTTCTTAGGGGAAATATTTAAACCTTTCCCGTTTCCACTTCGTTTCAAGGAACAAGGGGAAGGGGCGAGGGGTAGGGGAAGGGGTAGAAAATAGAATTGGGATTCAGCCTTAAAATGGACTTATAATTAATTATATCATTTATAAAAAATTATATAATTCTATAATTTTTGTTATTTTTAGACATTCAGATGGGTCTTTGATTTTCCCTCCGGCTCAATGCTTAGCTCTGTCAAGCTCTGCTGTTGTTTCTAACAATGCAAAGCTAGGAGCTAACGGCTAATAACGAAACTAGCTATCTTTAGCTTTTGTCAGCAACTAACCCGGGTTGATCACAAGACTTAGCGATTAGCCCTTTGTAGCGTGGATGGTAAACCACGTGAATTATTCTAAGGACTCTCACAGAAGGGGAGCAAGGGAAAAACACAAATTTAACCCGTGTCCTATAAACACACACTCGAAGCAGAAAGTAAACCCAAGAAAGTACTCACAAAATGGCTGACGAACCGTCGGACCCGACATGGGCGAACTCAATGACCGAGCGATTTGCTGCGCCATCTTGTCTCCTTTTATGCTTTCTGTGTCGCAAATGTATTACTTCCGGGTCCTAGTGCCGGTCGCGGAGCGAGTGTGTGTGTCAGTACCCCCCTGTCCAGGACCGGCTCCAGACGGTTCTGAGGTGGAGGATACCTGACGACGGTAGTCTCGAATCAGTTAGGGGTCGAGAATGAACCAGGTAGCAGATGTTAGTTTGTTTGATTGCCCTGTTAGCTTGATTCCACAGCCGTCGGCACCTGCGGACCAACTATTGGGCTGATGGTACGTCAAACTCCAGTTCTTGGTGATTGAACATTGAAGGTTGGAAACCATGGCATACCTCAAATGGGCTTAGCTTTATGGCAGATGAGATATGGAGGTTGTGTGAAAGTTCCGCCCAGATGAGGTAGCGAGCCCAGGAGGATGTTTTACGGCGATAAAACATCTCAAATAGCGCTCCAGTTGTTGCTTGACCTGCTCCGTCTGACCATTAGTCTGGGGGTGGTATCCAGATGACAGACTGCAGATGGAGTTGATCAGACGGCAGAAGGCCTTCCAGAACCAAGCAGTGAACTGGGGCCCTCTGTCCGAGATGATGTCCTTTGGGAACCCATGCAGGCGAGGGCCACCAAGTGGACAGCCTTGGAGAACCGATCAATGATTGTTAGAATGGTGTCCTTTCCTTCGGAGACCGGCAGCCTGTGGGTCCACGGCCAATGAGGAACTGGGAGTGGGAGTTCTCCTGATGCGGGTTGGTTGGTATCTTTCGCCCTGGTGCACATTGGACGAACGCAATGCATTGGCCTGGACGAACTCATTGACGTCCCTCGCAATGGATGCCCACCAAAATTCACTCTGGAGAAATTGGAGGGTCCGTCGCGTGCCCGGGTGTCCTGAGATGGGGGATGAATGGCCCCACTGGAGGACTTCTGCTCTCATAGAGTTGGGCACGTAGAGTTGTCCGGGCGGCACACCTGCCGGTTCGGTCTCTGTGGCTTGTGCCTGGCGGACCCTCGTTTCCAGGTCCAACTGAAGTGGGGCGATGATCTTTGACGGTGGTAAGACAGGCGCAGGGTCCGCCCGGGGGATGTCTTCCTTGTATTGGCGGGAGAAGGCATCTGCCTTGGTGTTCTTTGACCCCGGGTGGTATGAGAGGTGGAAATTGTAATGTTCAAAGAACATAGTCCTAAGCACCTGTCTTGGGTTTAGCTGTTTTAGGTTCCGGATAGTGATAAGGTTTTGATGATCGGTCCAGATGATGAATGGCTTCCTGGTGCCCTGGAGCCAGTGACGCCATTCCTCCAAAGCCCACTTTATGGCCAACAGCTCGCGTTCCCCTACACCGTATCGCTGCTGAGTGGGATCAAATTTTTTGGAGAAGTAACCACAAGGGTGTAGTTTCTGATCGCCTTTGAACGCCTTATCAGAGACTTCATCATTTCTTCACTACCCGACACACTGGACCCACTACAGTTTGCATACCGTCAGAACCGCTCCACAGACGATGCAATCTCTCATCTCCTCCACACATCACTCACTCACCTGGACACTAGGAAAGGGAATTATGTTAAAATGCTCTTCATCGACTACAGCTCTGCTTTTAACACAATAATTCCTTCCACACTCACCACCAAGCTGGAGCACCTGGGACTGAGCTCATCGATATGTCAGTGGATCTCCAATTTTCTGACTGGCAGACCACAGGCAGTAAGGATGGGCGGACATGTCTCAGCTACACTCACTCTCAGCACTGGAGCCCCCCAGGGTTGTGTTCTGAGCCCCCTGCTGTACTCTTTGTACACCCACGACTGCGTGGCCACTACCAACTCCACCTCCATCATCAAGTTTGCTGACGACACCGTCGTGGTCGGACTGATCACCAACAATGATGAGTCGGACTACCTAGAGGAGATTGGAAATCTGGAGAACTGGTGCCAGAGGAACAATCTCCTCCTGAACGTCAGTAAGACAAAGGAGCTGATAGTGGACTTTAGTACAAAGCAGGAGAGGAACTACCAGACCCCCGTCATCAACAGGAGCCCAGTGGAGAGAGTGGACAGCTTCAGATACCTCGGTGTTCACATCACGCAGGACCTATCATGGTCCTGTCACATCAACACCGTGGTGAAAAAAGCCCGGCAGCGTCTCTACCACCTCAGACGCTTGAGAGACTTTAGACTGCCCTCCAAGGTGCTCAGGAACTTCTACTCCTGCACCATAGAGAGCATCCTGACGGGAAACATCACGACCTGGTTCGGGAACAGCACCATGCAGGACAGACGAGCTCTACAGAGGGTGGTGCGATCAGCCGAGCGCATCATCCGCACTGAGCTCCCTGACCTGCACTCCATCTACAGCAAGCGGTGCTGGACTAAGGCCAGGAAGATCATGAAGGACCTCAGTCACCCCAGTAATGGACTGTTCTCTTTGTTGCGGTCTGGGAAGAGATTCCGCTCCCTAAAGGCCAACACAGGGAGACTGAGGAGGAGCTTCTTCCCGCAGGCCTTAAGGTCTCTCAATCACACCTCCACACAGGACTAATAACATCTTTTAAGCTCACAACACTGACTGGACAATCATGGACACATTCATACACACTTGCACTAAATACTCATACATCTGGACAATTGCACATGTCACCTTTCATGCATATTTGCACAACCACTGACACTTTAATACCATATTTCTATATTTTTGCAATATTTTATTATGCCCTTATGCACAGTTAATTTTACAAATTTTACTAGTCAAAATTATTTCTTTAGTATTTCCTTTTTATTGATTATTTATTTTACGTACAAGATTTTATTTTCTTATTTTCTTTTTTTTTTTAAGGTCACTGGCGGTCGTATAAAAGCATTTCACTGCATATTATACTGTGTATGATTGTGTATGTGACTAATAAAATTTGAATTTGAATTTGAATTTGATCTGGACCTCGCTGGGAGAGAACAGCCCCGGTGCCCACATCTGAGGCGTCTACTTCCACAACGAATGGCTTCTTTGCATCAGGGTGGAGAAGTATAGGAGCGGTGGTGAAGCGGTGGCAAAGTTCACTGAAAGCAGAGATGGCAGTGGTGTTGAGGGTGAAGCAATGAGATGATGTGTTAGGGCGGTTAATGGTGCTGCAACCGTACTGTTGTCCCGGATAAAGCGCCGATAGAAATTCGCAAACCTGAGAAACCGTTGAAGTTACTTGAGAGTCTTGGGTAGGGGCCAATGACGCACAACTTCCAGCTTCTGCGGGTCAATGGCCACATCCTGGGGTGAGATGACAAAGCCCAGGAATGTGGTGGAGCGCTCGTGAAAAGCGCACTTCTCCAACTTACAGTACAGCTGGTGGGCTAGCAATCTCTTTAGGACCGCCCTAACGTGTTGAATATGTTTGTTGACTGTGCGGGAGTAAATGAGGATGTCATCTAAATAAACAAATGCCCACCGGCCTTGCATGTCTTGGAGAACGTCGTTTATGAATTGCTGGAAGGCTGCGGGGGTGTTGAAAGTCCAAAGGGGATGACTAAACTTTCGTAATGTACAGTGAGGATGATGGGGGCACCTGAAAGGGTGTCCAGGACTGAGTTGGTGAGAGGCAGCGGGTGTCGGTTTTTGATGCTGATATCGTTTAGACCCCGATAATCGACACATGGACGAAGTTCACCTCCTTTCTTCTTCACGAAGAAAAACCCCGCGGCAGCAGGCGAAGAGGAGGGCTGGATGGTGCCGTGGCGGAGAGCATTGGATACATACTCCTCCATCGCCTGCCTCTCTGTGGTGGATAGGGAGTAAAGATGGCCGCAGGGTGGGATCGTGCCTGGCTGAAGGTCGATGGCCAAGTCGTATGGACAATGAGGAGGAAGGTGCGTCACCCGTTTCCTGCAGAAAACCTCAGCCAGGTCCAGATAGGCAACGGGATGGCATTGGTGTCGACGTCGGGAGTCTCAGACACCCTAGAACACGTCCCAGCCGGTGCCTATTGGCAAAGTTGGGTGCAGATCGGGCCACATTGCAGAATCCAGTTTTGAGTCCATGAGATGAATGGGTCATGCTGTAGCAGCCAAGGGTGTCCGAGACTGATGGATGGAGATGATATAGATTTGAGGTAGAATCAGATCTTTTCTTGATTCTCATCGATTGTGAGGGTAATTGGTTGGATATGATTGGTGATGGGACTAGATGATAGGGGCCGACCATTGATAGATGTAGTCTGCACCGGCTGGGATAGCACCTCGATTTTTACATCCAGTTTTTTGGCGTAAAAAGAGTCAATGAAGTTACCTTTGGCACCGGAGTAGATGAACGAAGTACTCCTGACCCGTTTGTGGCCAAACTGGAGGCTTTCTTGGACCGTGAGACGGGAAATGTTGGTCGTGGTAGTAGAGAGTTGGAGGTGACCCGTTGAGCTGCTCTCATTTCCCACCGGGTCTTGGCGTTACCCGGCTGGAGAGGACAAATGGCTCTGTGGTGAGCCGCTGACCCACAATAGGCACCTACCCCTCCCTAAATCGCCATTCCCGTTCTGCAGCAGTCAAGGAGGTGCATCCTAATTGCATGGGATCCCCGGCTGCAGTGTCAACCACAGCAGGGGGTGGAGAACCGACATGTCCGGGGACGGCGGTGGTGATGGAGGTCAGTGGTCGAGGTGCTAAGTAGGAGGAGATGGGTGCACGCGGCAGGGTTCTCGGGGCTGGCTTCGGACGAGAGAGGAGGCGCTGGTCGATCCGAAGAGCGAGTTGGCTCAACCCTTCCAGTGTGGCTGGGAGCTCTCGTCCGGCGAGTTCGTCTTTAATTCGAGAAGCCAGCCCCTCGTAAAAGGATGTCCAGAGCGCGGCGTCCCACCAGGAGGGTTGCGCAGCCAGCGTGCGGAAATTGGCAGTATAACGACTCACGGACAATCCTCCCTGCCGCAGGTAGTACAGATTTTTGTCGGTCTCCACCTCGCCCGCAGGGTGTTCGAACATTAGCTTTAACTGTTTGGTGAATTCATTATATGAATGGCCGGTGTCTGAATCTGAAGGAAGGACTGCCGTGGCCCACTCAGCTGCCTGCCCTGATAGCAACTACACGAGGAGAGCAATGCGCAACCGATCGGTGGAGTATTTGGTGGAATTAAACTCAAACACCAGATTTAATGCAGTTAGAAACACACTACACTTCCCGTCCGAGCCATTCCATTTATCCGGTAGTGAGAGAAATATGTCAGTAGATGGGAGGCAGGCGGAACTGTGGCCGCTGCGATGGGAGGCCTCCTAGCCGCGCTAGCGACAGTTTCGCGGAGAGCCGTGTTCTCCTGCCCGCAACTTCTCTGGTTAGCTTATCGATTAGCCCAGCATGCTGGTTCACCACATCGCAGAGGTGCGAGTGATCCGCTGGGTTTATCGCTAAAGGCTCGGTCATTCTGTCAGGAACTAACCCGGGTTGATCAGAAGACTTAGCGATTAGCGGTTAGCCCTTTGTAGCGTGGATAGTAAACCCAAATGCGGAAGCAAGGGAAAAACACAAATTTAACCCACGTCCTATAAACACACACTCGAAGCAGAAAGTAAACCCAAGAAAGTGAGTACTCACAAAATGGCTGACGAACCGTCTGAACCGACATGGGCGAACTCAATGACCTCATCATAAATTAACGCTCTTACATATATTATTTCCCATATTTTGTTTGTCAGAAATGTAGCTTGGAAAGGCTAGATACAGTCCCGAACATAGACATTTCTGGTTCCTGTTGATTTTGGAGAGCACTAAGACTAGGGTTAGGGTTAAGGTATAAAAAAGGAGTTAAGAAAAAAAGAAAAGAAAGAAAAGGACATAATGTTTTAGCTATAGCCACAGGTACTGTACAAACCTGAAGTATTGCTTATTTTGGGACACAGATTTCATCATTATAATCAGAGGCCCCAAAAAAAAGGAACGATTATTTTGCAGGTCTTCAGAAAGGCCTCTAAGGCATATATTATTCATAATTATTAACATCAAGAAATGAGGGGTGGCTCAAACAGTCTTTTGCACTAGAGCAATGGCAAGTTTACGGCGACGGTGCAGCAAGTGTCAGTGTGTCATACAGAACAGTCCAGGCAATCCTCACATGTGATTTGAACATGCGCTGTGTTGCTGCCAAGTTTATCCCCAGGCTGCTGAACCATGAGTAGTAGAAACATTGTCTCGAAGCCTGCGAAGTAATCCGTCAAGGTGCTTTGGATGACCGGTTCTTCATGTCAAGGCAGATTACCGGTGACGAAACTTGAAACCCTGAATCCCTGAAATGAAGCAACAGTCTTGAGAACAGTGAAGCAACCCATCATCACCACGACCAACAAAGGCGAAGCAGGGCCATAGCCATCCAAGTGCATGCTCATCATCTTTTTCGACATTTGTCGCATTGTGCATCGAGAATTCATCCCCAGGAGCCAGACCTGCAATAGTGAATTCTACTGCCAGGTTTTAAGGCGGCTGAGGGCGGACATACGGCGGAAGGAAAACTTTTTGATACCACCTTGTGTATAGATGCGGTCAGGTGTCCACAAACTTTTGGCCATATAAAGTATCTAGCACAAGAAGCTCATAAAGCACAACGTGATGTGAACAGCACTAGGTTCTAAACTACAAAATGTTCTGAACAAACATATCGACACCACTCATTCATTCATTCATCTTCTATACCGCTTTATCCTGTATTTAGGGTCGCGGGGACCTGGACCTTATCATATCGACACCATATATATTCAAAAGCCTTAGATTTATTTAACCCTTTCAGGCTCAAATTAAGTTTTGAGGATTTGAGATATTGGAATTGGATCCCATATTGTTTTTGTTGTTGTTCTGCCACTGAAAAGCACTTTGTTACATTGTTTAGGTAGTTGCAAATCTATTTGCAAATCTGCAATGCCTGCCTTGAGAGGGTTAAAAACATAAAAGAAACGAAATGAACAGATCTTAACAGATTTGCGTGCAATGAAAAGAAGGAAAGGTCAAAATAACATATTTTGCTCAGGCATAGCGCACTATTGGTGTGAAAAAGATCAAGATCAAACAATGCTGTAAATGACAGTTGACCTACAGACCCAACCGATCCTCCTTCACCCTCCACTTGAAAAAGTCAACATATCCATTATGTTTAAGGCAGATCGAGGAGCACTAAAGCATTCTCATCTCGGACAGCCTCCCAGGTGGATCGGCTTCGCGACAGCTGTAGATATTTAGCCATCATCCTCAAACAGAATTATTTCAGTTCTGCTCATGTCTGCTCCCGGGACTCATTATTAATGCATGACTCAGGGCTAGTCGGCTTTGACGCAGATGCTTTACATTATTTACAAACTGGAAACAATGTGGGAGATGTGGATTACAAGGTGGGAGAAAAAAAAAATTGAATAATGGATGAGAAAAAAAGGGGTGCATATATATACTTCTGATTCATCTATATGCTTTAAGACATGCATATCTGTCTTTCTTTTTTTTTAGAAGAAGAGTTTCACATGATGATTGTGGTGTAAGTGTTGTTTCTGCTGCTGTCTTTTAGTTGTGGTTCTATGACCTTTATATCTTCTTTAACAACCAGGTACACGGAGCATGGTCAGGACTATACGGGGCAACATGGCAATAACTCCCAGCCGAGTTCCGATGTGGAAGGGGTGTTCATAAATGACTGTGTTTCAATGATCTGGCGTTCCACTCATTGAATCTTAACAGGAACAACAGCAGTGGGTTCCAACCGTCATTCTTGGGTGTTTACCTTCTTTAAAATGTTTAAGCCACCTTTTTTTTTTTTTTACTTTTGCTGTCTGGTCAAAGCTACAGAGTACCGAACACCGACCCTCAGGCACAAAAACTATTTTTTCCCCAGGCGATTTGCTTCATGAATAGTTAAATGTTTTCCTCGCTGTGCAATAAAAATATGTGCAATATTAAGATGTGCAATAGGTGCAATACTGTGCAATACCACTGATATTTATTTAACTTATTTGATAAAACTCCACATCCTACTCCATTTGTTGTCAACTTTTTTTTCTTTTTTTTTTTTTTTTTTTTTTTTTTAGTGTTGCAAGCTTTTGTCACTAGAGCAAATTCCTTGTACTGTTTGTGCGAACATATTTGGCAAAATGCTCCTTGTAATTCTGATTCTGATTCTTCTAAACCAGTTCTGCGGCCAAGAGTCTCATCACCATACTGTGCTTGAATCCTACTGTACTGTAATTGTCAATCAGTTTCACACCTGCATTCACAAGAAATTTCATCACAAGTCCCAGTTTGACTGGAATGCGCTTGTGCAAAAGTTTTGAGCCACCCCTTATTTCTTCATATTTTGCTAAGAACCAGACTTTCTTATACTTTTTAACAATAGTTCTCCAGGATTCCTGAGGGATTTTTTTAGGGTTCTCATTTTCAGTCCAGTCCCTGTACCTGACTGCTTTCAAAAGAATGTTTTTGTTGATTTATTCTTATAAATCATTTAAGAATAAAAAACATCTAACTTAAGGCATGAACCAGTGAGAAACCAGTGCAGATGATGACAGATGATTAGGCCAGTGATTAGTATAATGGTGATGCTGAATGCTGAGTGGTTGGAAAAGAAGAGAGGGGAAATGAGGCTGCTGCTGAGGTTGTTACATTAGCAACCTTTTTTTATTGTATCTTTATTCATTTTTCTGTCACAGTTAAATACTTGATCCCTTACTTTAATTTAATCTAGATCATTCATTTTTATGAACAGTTGAGATGTCAATAGGAGTCCTGGGGAAACCTGGTGTCACCTGAGACAGGCATCAATAGGTCTTACATATTCATGAAAAGTTGTGGATTGTTCAGTGAAACAGAGGCTCTGAGGAAAAGAAGTCACTTTACCCCAAATATAATGTTATTTTTTTTTGTATGTGTACTTTGACATAAGTTTATAGGTCGCACATGTTGTTGTTGTTGGTCTTTCGGCTGCTCCCGACAAGGGGTCGCCACAGCGGAATATCCAGTCCGCACTACAACTTGGCACAGGTTTTATGCCGGATGTCCTTCCTGACGCAACCCTCCCATTTTATCCGGGCTTGGGACCGGCACTGTATCCAGTGGCTGGGGTTTGGGCACTGGCTGGAATCGAACTCGGGCCTTCCGCATGGCAGGCGAAACACCTACCACTGAGCCACCAGTGCCCTCTTTACTGTTTCTAGAATAAATAATATAATATAACCGGCATACCTGGAAGGGAACATCAGCCATGGTCTTAGCCAAGTAGTAGGCTTTTAAACTATACCAGTAGTTCAGATGCTCCCTTATAAGCACTGGCAACTCCAGAGGAAATGTGAGGACGGTGGGCACATGAATCTAACATATTTACATCAGCCACGTTACAAAAGACCAGTTTGTGCTCTACATAAATAAGGGAAATCTACTACCTACTACATTGGATTTTAAATTTATACAAATTTAAGAAGAGTGCTGAATCACTGCAGGTCTTAGAGGCAGAAAGGCCTCTAACGGATATATTATTCATAATTATTAACATCAAGAAATGAGGGGTGGCTCAAGCAGTCCTTTGCACTGGAGCAATGGAAACAGAAATGTTATGTAAGCGGCTGCTATCTATACATTAATTTGAAAACAAAAAAACACGGTCTCAGTTATCAGACGCTCTCATTGGTTCCAATAACGTTTGAGGGCACCATAGTAAAGGGCGCACATGGATTATGGGTATTAATTTCAGCAGTGTGATGACTCACCACACGCAGCTATCTCAGCACAGAAAACGGTATGATGACGGTTTACACCCACCGATGCGACTGTGAGCTGTGAAATCTATACAGTGAAATAAAAGAGTGAAAATCCAATGCTTATTTCTGTCTTTCTTTTTCTTTAAGCCAAAGACAATGACATCCAGGATTTAAAAAAATAATAAAATAAAATAAAAAATGAAGCCTATAATATATGGTTGAAACAGAAATGTGTCCTACCCTCATGGATGTGTCCTTCCTGTGCACTCAGATATATCCTCCATATTCCCATCATTAGGAAAATCTATAAATATTTCCTGCTTCTGTCAGGCCTTTGTCAAAATCCAGTGAGTCATTGCAAAGTCTTGGCTCTGTTGTCAGTAGCATTTTTTCATCGCTTTATTTGTTTCAAATTCTCCGGCTGTTAGTCTATGCAGCTTCCCATCTGTAGGATGCACTCATTTTATAGACATTAATACACAGCACAAATCATTTCAATGCTAAATACAGGATATGGAAACAGCACTACACTCTAAAAGCTAGCACAGTCCTGTCCTATTGTACCTTACTGTCTTGTCTCACTATGCTTCATTTTGTACTACAAGGAAGCCAATTCTTTGGTTTATGCAATATAAAGATTTTCTATGCATTATCTACTGTTTTAAACATCTAATGTTGTCATTGTGTTTAGTCATTGGTGACAGCAGGTCACAAGCTATTATGTCAAACGTCCATCTATTGTCTACATCCCTTATCTTGTGTAGGGTCTCAGAGGGCCTGGAGCCTATCCTAGGAGAGCAGACAAGTTACACCCTGGATCTGGTGCCAACTAATCACAAACAAACCCACTACAAGCAATGTAACAACACCAATCGAAAGCACGTACACTTTCTGCCTTAGGACTGTGGCAGGAAATCCATCAGTTCTACCCCAATTTATTAAACACCCATAAAATGATTCCTTATGTCCCCAAAACCACTCTTTCACAATTTTAGTTATGAAATGTGTCTTTTTTTTCTTGATGGAATATCTTGGCCAATTATTATATTCAGGCCATCAGCAGTGTTGGGTGATGTTACTTTTGAAAGTAACTAATTACATTACAAAATTACTGTCATTAAAAAGTAATCAGTTACATTACTGCGTTACTTTCTGATAAAAGTAACTAGTTTGAGTACTTTTCCATTGCAGAAAATTAAAACTCCTTTGTGATTCCTCGTGCATGTTGTTTTAGTCAAGACCATTATAATTATTCTATCATCATCACTCAGAGAAATTTGGCCCAAAATCTGTTAACTACTAACAGCAGGAATAACAGAGGAGGGCAGGTTATCGGGGCGGGGGCGGGGCTTGTAGAACGACTTTCTCACACACACACACACACACACTAACGGAATCATTGCTGTCTGGCTCATGGATTACAGAAATTGTCTGAATAATGGATTACATTTATTGTAAATATAAAATATAACTAAATAATTGAGTACTTAAATGACGGACCTAACGCGTTAGATTAACTCTCTTGTACTCTTGTACTTGTATATGGTAATGCATTACACCCAACACTGGTCATCAGCTGACATCATATTATTGCCAAATATCGTTACTAAGGCTAGACCTGAGCTCCTGATGATGGTTTTTAATTTTTCCAAGTCCAATCTTTGTCCTACCTAGCAAATAATAAAAACTGATCACATTGCATCACTAAAGGTGTTTAAGTAATCTACATTTTTATTTAATTTTTTGTTTAGATCACATAACTCCAGAAAAGTGGCAGTTCACCTTACAGGTTTTGTAAGATTCTTATCCCAATGTCAGTATATCCTTAGTTGTTTTCTTTGGTTGATGCAGACAAATAATTTGACCCTACTGAAATGATAATTTTTTGGCAAGTTATTATAATGTTTTTTTGTCTTTTTTTTGTCAAATTTAAGATGCACTTATTTAGAATGGCTTTTGATATTTTTTGTTTTATGTGTTTTTTTTATAATTTTATGTTTTATTTAGTTTTGTGTTATTAAGGTGCTATATAAATAAATGTTGATTGATTGATTGATTGATTGCTTGATTGAAATTAAACTGCATTGTGTTGTACTACATTAAAATGCAACGAATTGCAACCTCAAACAGAATAATACCATTTTCAAAAATGTTTTCAAATCTCCAGACTGCTTCCAAGAAATCTATTTCTTTATGTCTGTCTGGATGGGAACTCAATCCGTTTTTCAAGGATTTGTTTGGTTTAATTCTTGGGGATTTGTCTTTTTTTATGCATGGCTATTTTCGCATGACATAATTGCCTGAAGATTTATTGTTTAATTAGGTTCTGTGAAATAAATAACACAGTGTCTCCATCGTGACTAGACTGTTGGCCTGGATTTGCAGACCTTCATCTAAACTAAAACTTTTACTGCCAAACATAAAAAGCACATCTGCTCCCTGCAGGTACTTCAGGGCTCATCGTTATGCAAAAGATGAGCTGGCATTTCTTTCTGTGTGTCGTTTTAAAGCCATACTGTATATGCAGTGGTTAATCAGACTCATCTTTATTACCTGCTGGTGATAGACAAAACTTCATGCCGAGTACCAGATGGCAAGACTGAGACATAAATCTGACAGACGATTGATAGATGGAGTTACATAAGAAACCCATCTGACTGAAAAACAAATAGTTTCCAATTCTAGTCGACTGATCTAAACAAATCACTTGTGTAATTTATGAACTGGTATAGGGTTATAGAGTATAGAGTTGGCAATAAATGCAGGCATCACTTATTGCATACTTTAATTTATACTTTTTATCTGCACTTGTACAGTTTTGTATTCAGATTAGTTATTTATTCAGGATTGCATAATTATGGGGCTAAAGCTTATCCTGGGCATATAAACCTGATGCCAGAACATCACAGAGCATCATGCAAACTGTACACATGCACACATTTGTTCATATTTAGCTATCTCGGGTAGACAATCCACCAGCCACCATGGGTTTGGGAAGTGAGCGGAAACTGGGGAAACCAGAGAATACCCACATGGACACTTCAAGAACACGAAAAACTCCACACAAACAATAATTAGCTCATGGGCAATCCAAGGACCCAGAAGCTGTTAACACTACCCTTTGGGACTCACTGTGTTACCCTCTACATGATTTGCTTTCAAGTAGTAATTATCAAAGAAGGGCTGTGGTGGCTCAGGCAGTTGAGGCTATGTAGTATGAGTTCCGTCACCATTAGGTCGTCAGTGTTGAGTCCTTGGGCAAGATCCTTGAACCTACAATCGAATCAAATAAGCCACTACATGCAATGGTGCTCCCAAGCCTGATTTGGGTTCGACAGGAATGGCATCCAACTTAAAAAATGTGCCAGTGACTGAAGTACATTCCTCAACCTTCTTGTTCAGTCTTCTTGAGTCTTGTTGCTTGTCTTCTAGGGGTCTTTAAGGATGGCAAGTGAGTCCTGGTTCTGCTTTTTTTTTACTTGAAAAGAAAGAATCAAGACTTTTTCATTGGTTTACTGACATCTGAGGCCTTGGGATAAGTAAAGAAAATATAGTCCATTGCATTCTGAATCATTTTTGAGAACAAACTTAATGGCAGATAAAGGATGACCAGTCGAGTATTAGTTGTATTCAGAGGTGACGAACTTCCCAAAACATACAGCCAGGATTGCAATGTGCTGAGAAGGATATGGCAATGACAATGGTAATATACAGTATCTGATTCTTGCTGGGATTAATTTTTATTTAACAACATGTCCGTAAGGGTTACATACAGGCACCACATCTGATCATGGAAAAAGTCGGAATTCATCTCCATAGCTATACTATCAGTAGGCCAGACCAAGTTAAAAGCTCTAAGAGAACAGGTGCAAATGTAAATATGAAGTAGCCTGAGCACCGGGCATTGTGAAACACCACTATGCAGTATACATGTGGACCCTCTGCAGGTAATTTGATAAAACTCACCCCCACAGACAGTGAACAAACTGATGCTAAGCTTAAGCAGTGATTCCAAGTATGGTGTCGATGAGCTTAACTGGGTCAAAATCTTCCGAGAGATTTAGGTGGATCAGAATTGATGTCCATGGCTAATAATTTGGCTTGGAACTGCTCAGTCACTAACACCAAGGATGATGAATGTGCTGGATTGATGGATCCTGGAGCTGATTCTTAGTGCTGAAAAAAAACAACAACAATAAAGCATGTAGCCAGCATGGTCAATACAGTACTTTTTAATGTAAGAAAATAGATGCATGGCCGAAAGGTAACTGATTTGATCTTAAACCTGAGCTATAGCCTGTATATGTTTTGGTTTCTATCCACATTTTTAAAACTTGCTACAGGCTACTCTATACTAGGTGTGAATAAGTGTGTTAGTGTGTTTGCATTGGTCCCTGGAAGGGACTGCTATGGCAGGATGTATTCCTCTCTCAAGTCCGCGGCACCTGGGAACCAGACCCACAGATAAGCTGGTCAGCGAAAACGAATGAATGAATAAATGCAACAACTGATTCTGAATTATATCCACAGTGTTTCCTACATCTCACAACAAACAACACTTTTAAACTTTCTCGACTGAGTTTCACCCCGTTCACAATGACACTTTATTTCATACAGGATATGTACCAGTATGACAAGCAACCACCACTGTGTGTTATGAATAAATCATAAGGCAAACAAAAAGGGATATTTGTTACACTGTACTTTTCCATTCTGAACCATGTTGTCAGAACCCAACTTAATATGATGTGTAACACTATCATTTTGCAAAACTATGCATAAAGCTAATCAGAAAGTAGATTTTATGCAGCTGAGTGGTTATGATATAATACTATGATAGTTTGCTGTGAAATCTGAAATTGTTCTTCTTCCCCTGGATGCTTCCCCTCAGATGGCCATGTTTCCTACTTACAATGTCACAAGTTTTTGCATTCAACCGTAGTGGGATGATGAAGGGCCCCAGTTCACTCACTCATCTTCTTTATCCTGTATTCAGGGTCGTGGGGACCTACCTGGAGACTATCCCAGGAGGCTTAGGGTATGAGGCAGGATACACCCTAGATGCACATTAACACAATCAGACTACGGGCAATTTGGCAACACCAATTAGCCTAGCCTGCATATCTTTGGACTGTGAGAGGGACCCGGAGTACCTGGAGGAAACCCACCAAGCACGGGGAGAACATGCAAACTCCATGCACACAGAGACGGGAATCGAACCCAGCTGGGAATCGAACCAGTACCCTGGAGGTGCAAGGCGACAGTGCTAACCACGACACCACCATGTTATGTCAAATAGGAACATTATATAAGAAGACATCTCAATTCCTGAAATGCCAGTCATTACTGTTTAAACTTTAATAAAGAGAATAAGAGGTTCTGATGATAATAAGCCACGGTCAGGTAGACCAAGAAAATTGCAAAAAGGTTGCTCTGGAAGAACAGTGGTGTTGCTGTTTCAAGGAGCACAATAAGCAGGTACTTGAACACAAATAACCTGCATGGTTGAGTTGCCAGGAGTTACTGCGCCTTTATGTTTGGAAAGGGGTCAACATAGCCTACATTCAGAGGTGGAAAGAGTAATAAACTTTTGTACTCAAGTAAAAGTAAAATTTTACTAAAGTACAAGTAAAGTTACCATTATAAAAATCTACTCAAGTAAAAGTAAAAAGTAGCTCATAAAAAATTTACAGAGTTACTTTTTTTTTTAACAGCGGGGGTGGGATGGGAGATTCTAGTGAAGATCCAAAAAGACAAGCAAATATAAATCTCAAACTAGTTGTTTTTAATTGAAGGAACCCCTTTGCATAATAAAGTGGTAATAAAAATTATAATACAAAACATAAAGTAAAAGTAAAGAAAAGGGTAAAGGAATAGAGCGTTTCGGGGGTGAGCAGCACATCTGAGCTCCTACTCCATTCTCTCCTCACGAACACACCTCCGCAGTGCACACACTTGGGGAGGGGCGGCAACATACATACATACATAATGTGGTATACAACACAGTAATGGCTGTTACAATGGCCAGGGGTTTGCTTCATAAGATTTCATAACATTTGTTCTATCCACCCATCAACCAATCAGTGCAGTGGTTTTCGGGGTGTAATTTTTTTCCTTCCCCATGGCATTATTTTTATTATTTTTCATTTCATCCATTTATTTTTTTACTCAGTTGCCAATATGATTTCAAATGTAGCGAAGTACAATACTTCAAACAAAATATACTTAAATAAAAGTAAAATTATAAAAGAGATTTTAAAAACTACTTTAAAAAGTAGAAGTACACAAAAAAAACTACTCAATTACAGCAACACAAGTAAATGTAATTCGTTACTTTCCACCTCTGCCTACAGTGAAAAGTACACCTTCCTCACTGTAAAGCATGCTGGTGGATCTCTTATGTTTTATGTCTGTTGAGCCCCAGTGGCACTGGGAAGTTAAAATTGATGGCAAAATGAATGCAGTATGTTATCAGGAAATACTTGCAGACTTGCAATTTTACAGCACGAACACTGTGTATTGGACGCTCTTGGATGTTCCAACATGACAATGATACAAAGCACAAGGCCAAGTTGAAGAAAAAGTTGAAGGTTCTGGAGTGGCATCACAGTCTCCTGACCTCGATATCACTGAGCCACTTTGGGGAGATCTCAAACGTACAGTTCAAAACAACAAATTTATTGGAGGCATTTTGCCAAGAGAGAGAATTAAGGACCTTATCCACAATTATTACGATAATATATTGCAATATGATTATTTCCTCATGTTCTTAATTGTCATGTTTTGTTTGATGATTTTGCCATTCTGTTATGCCAAACTGATGAATATCCTATAAGAAATCAAATAAATTAGTTTTGCCTTCTCACTCATGTTTTCTTTAGAAAAAAAATGGTGCACATCTTGCAAAATTCTCCCAAATATATATATTCTTTAGTGAAATAATGTACTTTGATATAGTATTAGGTTGTCTTTTTAACTTTGCATTATATGGTTATGTGTAATATACAATATACAGTGAAACCTCGGATTGCGAGTAACGCGGTTTGTGAGTGTTCCGCAAGACAAACAAAGATTTTTAATACATTTTGATTTGGAAAATGAGCAAGTCTTAGTTTACAAGTAACGAGTATCATATATCTCGCATGCGCTTCTAGTTTTGATGCTGAACGTCACGTGATCACACCTGAGCCAACGTTTTTTTTCTCTCTCTTGTGCTGCGGAATTGGACACTTTAATACTTGGATGACAATCCTTTGCTGCCTGAGGTCTGGAAACCAAGGACCTGACCAAATACTGAGCTTCTTCCTTCAGATGCTTTGCCAGTGCTTTACTGCAGTTGACTTCAACTGCTGCTTCTATGTGGATCTTTCTGCCTTCAGTCTTGTAAGTGAAACACATGACTGACATGTGACTGACTTGGCCAGGAAGAATATCCCATTTCTTTGCCTTGGGTAGCTTTCACTGTATGTTTTGGGTCATTATCCATCTTCAACATGACGCAGAATCCTATTGGTTTTGCAGCATTCGGCTCAATCTTAGTGGAGAGTATTGCGAGAGAATTCATTGTGCTACTTTTATCAGCAGTCAGGTCATCAATAAGCGCCAGTGACTCAGTTCCATTGGCAGTCATACATAGCTTAGGCCATAACACTGCCTCCACCATGTTTGACAGATGACGTGGCATGCTTTGGATCTGTTAGTTTTTTTTTCACCATACTTTTCTCTTCCCTTCATTAATCTTGGTTTTATCAGAAAAAAAAATCTGGAAAACCCTTCAGGTAAAGTCTTATCTGGCCTTTCTGTTCTTGAGTGTTACCAGTTTGCACCTTGTTGTGAAGCATCTGTATTTACTTCATAAAGCCACCTTAGCTTTAGACTTGGCATGACAATGGCATGCCTACAGTACCTCGCTAGATGTTGTGAAAGGGTTCTTCACCATGGACAGAATTCAAGTACTGAGTCATCCACTTTAGTTGTCTTCAGCAGTCTTTAAGCTTGCCAGTTAATTCCTTTTATTAAGAATGTTCCAAACTGTTGTATTGACCACTCCCCAAGTTTTTTATTAACTATCTGATGGCTTTATTTTCAGCCTAATGATATCCTTCTCCTTTGCAAAGACACCTATTTAGACCTCAAACTGATCATTCAAGTGAATGGCTACCTAATGCAAATGGAACACTCGGAACCATATTAATTTTTTTTATCTGCCTGATTAGTCATGGAGTAATGAAGGAACAGGACACACATGGACAAAATGCAACAATTGTCAAACCCCTTGAATTAAAGCTGAAAGCAACGACTTTGTTCATATCTTGAGTGTTTCATTTAAAATTCAGTGTGGTGATGTACAGAGGCTAAGAAACTTTAGATGTATCTTTGTCTCCAAAATGTATGGGCCATGACAGTATTTAATATTGACTGTAAAGATATTAAAGAAATACCATGCAGAAATTTTAAATGTTAAGTTCTTTTTGGTTTGTTTTTAAAGTGCATGACTTACAACATTACACAAAACAGGAAGTATTGTTGAAGATTCATGTAAAGTCTGTAAACAATGCATAATACAGTTTTTCAAATTGCTGTCCTATGTTAACTTTAGTTTTATTAAAAAGTGTTTGTCTTTTATAATTTGTTATTATTTGCTTACCTTGGCTGTGTGTTCCTGAAATTTTTGTGAAATATTATAATGAAACGGTTTTTTGGGGGGGGGGGGCGGGGGATCCTATATTGGGAAAATTATGAAAAGATACTTATTTTTAAAGATCTTTAAACTATTAGTTGAATATATATTTAAGTCAAAAGAATAAGTATACCATTACTGCTGAAATATCCGTAAAAATATTGTGAAATATATTTTTGCAACATCGTCCACCCTTCATTTCTTCATTACATCCCTCAGTGTTTAGCACTTTTTAAAACACACTACTAGCAATGAAACTGGTGCACATAACTGAACACATTTAGGGGCTTGTCCTATATTAATACACTGTTTAAGGCTATGTTCACATTACAAACAACATGATTCTATTCTGACTGTTCAGTTGGTCATGATCTTAGTTGCATGTCAAGACAGTTCACATTCATAGTTACGAGTGACTTTTATCTGACTCTAATGTGGACGCATCTGTCCTCTGAAACGGCACACATACGCACGACACATCTTTGCTAGCGTCATCGGGGTTAAAACATGTTTGTGCGACCGCTCATTCACTGAATTTAAACAACAGATGAGAGTTTACCAAAAGTATGCTTAGATTTTTGCTCTGGGGGACAGCAAGCAGTTAGTCAGCTGTACTTGTTGAGGTCCAGAAGAAGGATGAAAGCCAGAAACCTCGCTTTAGCTGTTTTATCAGCTGTTGCCAGTGCTGACTAACATGAGAAAGTGCCCTATGCATTCCAGTCACATGACCATGTATCGGATATGTGTCTAATTTAGGACCATGTATGAAGGTGACTCAGATCCGATCTGAAAAACATCAGATTTGTGCATTCAGACTGCCATAAAAAACAAACAAACAAAAAAACAGATCCATGTCCAAATTGGAATTGAGTCACTTTAAGCTGGTAACATGAACGTAGCCAAAATTCATCAGCTTTTAAATCACTTATACTGTATGTGCTGAGCAAGACTCATTATAAATGGTTCAGATTTCCTGTATATTAATCAATGCATTTGTAGTGAAGAATTTCAGTCACTGTCTTTATTTGCAAATGAAGTAACACATTTTTTTTTATAAAGCTGTGCTCGTGAATGACGTCACTCACCCAGGTTTCACAAATCATTTCTCCCAAATAAAAGTAATTACTCAATTACCATCATTTACTATTCAGCAACTGCTCTTCATATTAAGTCGATAACGTTTGGGGGGAAACCGGGATGTTAAAACACAACATTGATAGTGATAAAACAATTTGAGGAAATACTGTAGGAAGCACAAATATCACACATAGAAACATAAAAAAAACAGCATTCTTCTTCATCTGTTCCCTTTGAACACAAGATCCTTGGCATGTTTGTTTAACCTGCATGTTGGATATTTGACAAAATATCTGTTAAGGCATGTGCCGATATTGCATTTTTCTGAAATAATAAATGGTTAAAGGTTTTTTATTTATTTATTTATTTTTTTTAGAAAAGCCGAGTTATAGTTCTGCTTGCGAACGTTTTCTAAAACCTCGTTAACACAATTACATGATTGCCTTTCATGCAAGGCAGGCTTTATTCTGACTCCCTAGGCAGCCTCTACCTGAACGGAACACTGAGTTACTCATATATTTTGTGTTCTGAGTAAGAGAAATGAGTCAGGTGTAGATCTTGCTGTATTATACGACTGGTTATCGGCGCATGCCTAACATAAATTTGCATTTGCGGTGATAGAAAAATGTTAATTTGTTGTTGCAGAGATTTTTCTATGAACTTTATAAGGAACCTGGTGTGATCTTGTATCTGCGCAAATAATCATAGGTAACTAAATCGGATGCTAATTTCAGCCATTTACAAACGATTACCTGTAGCTGCCACTGAAGACGCATTATTATCACTTTATTATTGTTAGTTTTGAAATTTTTAAATAAACCACGATATAATGGTGTGCTGTGTTCACTCCTATTTCGTAAATAACGATTCTGTAGGATGTTCGATCAGACGTCCATAAAGTAAGCACCTTATTGACTAAATCGTATTTTACCAATAAATCTGAATTTTAAATAAAAGATATTCATCAACCTCTGACAGGATCCATGTTATTACATTTGGACTGCAATTTAATTAATCTGAAAACTAATCAAAATGAAAGTACCGATTTCAATTTAAAAGATGCAGAAGAAAATGTACAGGGGAAAAAAAACATAGTTCGTCAATGTATAAGGTTTGCCATCAGTGAGACTGTTTATAATTAAACCAGCCTGATGCACCTGTTAATGCGCCAATCAATCGTCTTGCCCATGTACTGATGGGTATTAACAGACCGGGAGCAAATAATGTGACGTGAATGTCAATCAAATAATTAAGGATAGCTTTTGTAAGCCTGGATAATATCCGGATCAGACTGCCATGGGCTGCTATGTCTTCAGCTTATTTTTACTTTATCAGCATCACCAACCCTTAAAAGTAAAATCCACCGTGATTGACGCGCGCATAACGATGTAATGTAATTTTGAATCAGTCAAGATTTACAATACTGTGCAAAAGTCTTTATGCACATGCAAATAATGCAGAAGAGCAAGGATGTCTTAAAAATTTTAAAATACAATATAAAGCTCAGTGGTGCGACAATGCTTTGAGCACAATTGAGAACAATTTGTGGCACTTTATAAGAAAACTAGCTGTGAAGTTTTACTCAGCATCTGGCAGCATCACTCATAGTTCTTCTGACGACCTTAACAGTTGCACCTGATTCTTTTTTGCATGCAAAATTAAGCAGCTGCTATTTTGTTTTTCTTTTGGTCTGAAAAGTAGTCGCTTACATAATGTGCTGCTTTTCTTTTTTTTCTCTATTAGTTTCTTACTACTGATGTTTGAAAATTATAAATGTATTGTACTGACTCAATCTTAATGCCAGAAAGTTCTAAAGGAAAGTTTGTACTAAAAAATAGACTTTTGCATAGTACTGTACTTTGAAATGTCTCTCACTCTAAAAGTTTCCTTCAGCAAGCACAATGTGGTTCGACTAGCTCCTGAGAAGGGTACAGTGGGATTTACCACTAGCATACGCTCTACCTAAACACATCAATGCAGCAGGGTTTTAGTCCTTTACCCAGTACAGCTCTTTCACGTCCTCATCTGTGCTCTGTGCACAAACTGGTCAACACTAATCAAATAATTTGCATTAGAATTGCTAGACATATCAGAAATATTTCAATATAAACATATTACATGAGTTTCAGGGTGAAAATTTCCTTTCATCGACTAACACATACGGAACGTTTGTTGTGTCATATTCGTTATAAAAGCAGCATAAATTAGAAACTCTTAGTTTGAATGATTCCGGAAAGACATGGTGACGACTGTCGGTCACAAGTTTTTAACTAGAATTCTCCCATCAGGTTCCCCAATTGATCTGAAACCAAAGTGTACCTTTATAGCTAATCTGAGCAACAACAAATTGAGCAAGATGAGACAAACCAATGTTTTTGATACAAAACAAACCTAACGGATCACTTGAACTCCACAAAATGTCTGTAAACCATTTAACATCAACTCGATCCAAAAGTGCAATTTTACTACTGTATCCCAGTTCAGTAGTGCTTTTCCTGCAAGTAATCTTTCATTTTGTTTGGTAAAGGTAGTTTCTGAATCAGGTCAATCCGTGTGTATTGCCGAATAACGAATCGGCATGAGTACTGCAGCGAACGCACTTGCATGAAACGAGATACGGGATTGGTCAATCGGACCGGGTACGTCACAGACCCTGGCTGCCGCGATCTGGAATAACAGAAGGCGCCGTATTCCGAGTCCTTAATAGAGTGCTCGATAAGGTCAACGATGGACGTGTGTCCTTCTACATCGGGCTGTTCGTAAAAACTGAACCTTCCGTTCGAATGTTCGATCCTGGTGTGAAGAGTCTTGCCTTGCGATCGGAAGCTCAAGCTGAGAAGATAGCGGTCGTCTGAGCTATCGCGCACCAAAAAAGAACCGTCCTGAAGGTTGAGGAGCTTGTCCTCAGCCTCCCATCGTGTTATAGGTCCCCAGTACCAACCCTGCTTAGCGAGTTTCTTCAGCTCTTCCGTAAGGCTCGTGACAACCATTGGTCCACTGCTTTGTACTGAATCATATACCCTGCTAACTCCAGGAGCGAAATTAGGGTCGAAATTGAGATGCTGTCTCACTCTTTCGGCAACTTGTGAATCAGCACCACCAAATCCAGAATAGGTTCTTGGAATTTCGCCGCCAGAAACAGGGGAAAGCGAAGGCGAAAGTGAAGGAGCCTCGGATCCTGAATTTTGAAGGACTATTCCCGGGCTGCCGAGTACAATCCCGTTCACGGACTGATCCATGAGAATATCTGATGTTAAGAGATCATGGTCGACATGTCCTTGATCCACATTTAACAGTTCGTCATTGACTTGTTCCATCACCTCTATCGGCGAGGTGCCATCCAAGCACAGCGAGTGGGACGATTCGGGGTACATTCCCTCATCTAAAGGCATTGTGTACTGGATGTAATCCTGAGGTCCAATAACTACAGGCACATGTTCCTCCATGTTTAAATGCAAGTCACTGTTTGGGGGCTCTAAAGTCTTCATAGACTCGCTTCGATCATCAAAAAGTCCCTCCATCTGGATGTCATGGAAATCTTTCCTGACACCGTTAAAAGATGGACTGGAGCTAGGTGTGTGAACCATGGCTTTTACCTTCACCTCCATCTTAATACAGGCTTCCTCAGGGTCAACAGCTCTTATGGGCCAAGGCGAAGGGCTGTAATGATGACTCCGCAGAGATGCTGTTCGTAAAGGGCGCTGGGCTTTGGCTTCGCTAAAGCTTATGGGGACTGACGAGGACGAGAACGTATCATCGTCATCTCCCAAGCCCACTGAGGCTGACCCACCTTTACTTTTAGGTTTCTGCTTAGAAGAAAGCCTCCTCTTTAAGGTCCCCATAAGACCTTCGCTCTTGGATCTGTTCTTGTGGGCCCTTGCGTCCTCAACATGGAGGTCACAAGCTAGCTCTTTGGCGTAACAGCTTCCAAAAAGTGAGTCGTCTTTTGTGAACTCGGGGGCTAACGTCGGCTTCTGGAGCATCACAAAATCTCCATCCTCTTTGCCCTTGATGTTGAACGACTTTCGGAACGTCTTAAGGCTAAACGTCTTCTTCATCCTGACCTTTCCACCGCATGAGAGGTGATAGCCAAGGGTTCTATCCTTCCATGCGACTGGGAAATGCTAATCACAAAGCAGTTAATCTCGTCATCTCTGGGGAGAAAAAAGACAACAACAAAAAAAACATGATAAGTTGTATGCATTGTGTATACCTATCTAAATTACTATCTTTAGCGTAACTACCTCAGACACTTAATTAAGGATTAGTGAAATTGCCTTTCTTTATATACACTGCAAAAACAAACAAAATAAAATTCACACAATCCAAGATTTCACTGACTGCCTTTAGTTTTGATTATAATGCACAATGTGGTGGCAAATTCATTTGTGAAAATAATTCCTCATGCTCTCTTTCAGAATTTGAATACTGGGATATGCTTGTGTCATCAGGAAAGAAAAACTCTATAGATGTGATAACCTGGTCATTCAGTACATTCAGGTCGCAATGCGTGTGCATAACGTTGCTGAGCCGAGACCTGCTTCCAGAGGCCACCCTGCACTCTGGAACAGGGTAAATTTTGACTGATCAGGCCACATGACCTTTTTCCATTGCTCCAAAGTCTAATCTTTATAAACTTTTTTTTTTTTTTTCGAATTAGTTTCACAAATAAGTGGTTTTCTTATGGACACACACCTGTTTAGCCCCAATCCTGTGAATTCTCATCACATTGTGTGTATTAAAATGCTCTTACTTTCACTGTGACACTTAAAAGTTTAAACTTGGTTCTCAAGTGCTTAAGTGATCTCTATTCATGATTCCACATTTCTTTTACGAAGTTAATGATTCAGCACTATACTATACTTCCAGGTCTTGATAATGTGTTGATGGGTGCTTAACCCAGTTCCAGTAATTTAAAATCTCCTTGTTCTTTTCTTTGCTTGATGCAGCCCAAAAAAAACTAAAGAAACAAAATAAAATAAAAGGAAATAAAAGGTGTATATAAAATGTATGCAATTTAGTAGTAGACATGAATAAATCAAAGTTTTTTTTTTTTTACTTGATTTTATTGTGCAACACTTTGCCCAAAATGCACTGTTTTTGTTTCATCAGGAACTGACTACAAACATTGTACTTCTGCACAGCTCTTTCTTACTATTTGCTTATTTTGCTTTATTCACATTTTGCGAATTTTTAAAAACGTGTTTGTTTTTTTTCAAGGAAAGTGACAATTGCAATATACATGTATAAATACACATAGATACATCTGGGATTTAATACGAGAGCATTAACTAGCTGTGTTCTCCAACATTACATGCTGGATAGTTAGCTACCTAGCTATACAATGAACAGAATTAGTTTGCCTGGAAACACTCCAACCTGCAAATAAAATATTCAGGTATTTTAATATCATTAATTACAGAAATAAGTAAATTCCGCTTAGCTGGATAATCTTTCATTTGCGTAGCTTTAACCCAGGTATGGGCCTAATTAAGCTAAGCTAGGTTAGTATACTCCAGGCCTACACACACCACACTGATACTAAAAAACACAATAATATTACATTTAACAGCTAAAGTGCTGTTTCGATACCGGAAAGTTTATTAACAGCACTTAGCTCTGACTGTTTGAATTTATTTAACGTAAAGGGAAGCAAACTAAACAACCTAGCTAACACTAACAAAGCACAAATGAATAACGTTAGCTTAGCTAAACTCGAATAAACATTAAAATTTAAAAAAAGAAACAAATAAATAAATGTAGCACTTACTTAAATAGCATTAAGAGTGAAATCCACCTCCCGTCGTATTTTCTTTTTAAACGGCTTGTGACGGAAAGGCAGGGATGATGTGTTAGCTAAAACGCTAACTTCTGTGCTATCTGGCTAACTTAGCTAGCTAATGTGTGTACATCAGTTTCACACAGCGCGTTCACGGCGTCTGCATTGTGGACCGGTGTGTTAACGGGTCCTGCGCGTGAAGCAGACGTTATAGCGCGTCCAACTTCATTTATTACCTTTATATAAACAGATAATAATAGAGCTAGGCTAAGTTGTAGTTAAGCCACTATGTCGTTTCTTCCTTTCTTGGGGGCTTTGCTGTTTTTCTCCTTCCTCTCAGGGTTGCCAGATTGAGTCCCGGGTCAACCTTTCGACTTATTAGAATGAGTTACAGTGTCAGTCAGTAGTTTGGACACAAGTTTGTATTTGTACTTATTTGGACACATCTCAATATAAACTGTTCAAAAGAATTAATTGCATATTTCCATTTAAATTAAATATATAATAACTACCATGAACAGATTATGAAGTGTGCAACCGGTACTATGACTTCAATATTATGAAGTGTACTACCGGTCAACCATATAATAAATAAATGAGTTACGCTAATTTCCATGATGTACATCATCAAAATGTTTTTGCATCATAAAATGCACTATGTTTAACATTTTAATGTTGTGCATTTATTTTTATTGTTATTATAATTCTGAGCTGTTTATAAATCGGTGGCACAGGATGTCCACGGTCGAGGGTTCGAGTCATGTCTCAGGTTTGTGCATTGTTTTCCCTGGGCATGGTGGGTTTCCTCAGGTTGCTATGGTTATCTTCCACATACCACAGACATGCAGGGTAGGTCAACTACTTCAAATTGTTCATAGTCTGTGAGTGTGTGTGTTTGTGCCCTGTGATGGAATGGCACTCCAACCAGGGTGTACCCCGCCTAGTGCCTCGAATCCCCTGGGATGGGTGCTGCACTACCCTGTACAACAATCTAATAGAGTACAACAATATAAATATATATTATAATTCTATATAATACAAGTTTAATATATATCATATTATATATAAAATAATTTATATAAATTATAGTATTAGTTGTAGTATTATTATATAAACCATTATATTGTTGTGCGGTGTCGTGCAGCACCTATCCCAGCACCCAGAGTCCCTGGTTGTATAAAAAAAAAAATAATAATAAATCCAGCACAATAAAAAAAAAGTACAAAAGAAAAAAAATAACATATATCATTAATTAATTGTATTGTTTGTATTATTAAGTTATGTTCTATCATGTTTATGTTCTGTTATGTGTATATGTGTGTACAGTGATGGATTGGCACCCCATCCAGGGTGTACCCCACCTCACCGATAAAAAGAATAAATGTTTACTGCATAATAATACAACAGTATAAGATTGAGGTGTTGCAAGTAAATGTAACAAATGTATACACCCAATGCCTTATGTACTACATGATCTTGTTAATGTTTATTAAAAAAAAGACTTCACCAGTGTGACTCTATACTTTTTATGACTTGAAAAAAAAAACAGTCTGTCTAGTAAATAAATATAAGTAAAGTGAGTAAATAAGTAAATTGAGTTTTAAAAGAGAGAGAGAGAGAGAGTACTACTTAGTGCTAGTTACTGTAGATTGCATACAACAACCTCTTAAAATTTTGATTTAATCCTGTCTCGAAGTTCATATTCTATTTAGTAAGCAAATGATTTCCGGTGATGAACACCCATTATTTGTCAGGTTTATTTATAATTTTTTAAAATATGATCCCAACAGTCCTGGTCAGGGAGCTCTGTCAGGGAGCACTGATTATACATTTTAAGGTCCATAAAATGAATTTAATACTGGACAGTTACCTAGTGTTTTGATTACAAAGTAACAACCGAAACCTTCAATAGGTCGTCCACTTAATAATCTTTTTTCATAAAATCCAAGCATGATATTAGGTAGAACAGAAAGAAGGCACTACGCCCAATCTGGCCACCCTGTGTCCCTCACCCACTCCTTTGTTGCTGTTAAAAATGCTGGTGATGAAGAAATACTGTATACAGCTCCTTTATACCTCATGTATTAAAATTATCATCATCATCCACTAATGTAAAATTATGCCCAGCCCACTGCATAAGCATATATAAACCCCACATAACTGAAAGCAGCATATGCAAAAATATGTTTCTTAATGAATTATCCAAAGCAATTTATAGACGTGATTTTCAGTCTCCATGAATAGTGACATTCTCATACTAGTACAATTAATTTAAATAATTCTACACAGGCCACATCAGCATTTTATTGAGACCATGACGCACCTTTAATAGTTTTTATTTCATTCTTATTTAACATATTCTATCAATTCATCCATCCATCCATCCATCCATTTTCTTCCGCTTATACGAGGTTGGGTCATGCGGGCAGCAGCTTCAGCAGGGATGCCCAGACTTCCCTCTCCCTGGCCACTTCTTCCAGCTCTTCCGGGAGGATCCCAAGGCGTTCCCAGGCCAGCCGAGAGACATAGTCCCTCCAGCGTGTCCTTGGTTTTCCACGGGGTCTCTTTCCGGTGGGGCGTGTCCGGAACACCTCACAAGGGAGGTGTCCAGGGGGCATCCTAAATAGATGCCCAAGCCATCTGGCTCCTCTCAATGCAGAGGAGCAGTGGCTCTACTCTGAGCCCCTCCCGGATGACTGAGCTTCTCATCCTATCTCTAAGGGAGAGAGCCCAGACACCCTGCGGAGGAAACTCATTTCGGCTGCTTGTATTCGCGATCCTGTTCTTTCGGTCACTACCCACAGCTCATGACCATAGGTGAGGGTAGGAACGTAGATCAACCTGTAAATTGAGAGCTTTGCCTTTTGACTCAGCTCCTTCTTCACCAGGACGGACAGATTCAGAGCCCGCATCACTGCAGACGCTGCCCCGATCTGCCTGTCGATCTCCTGTTCCATTTTACCCTCACTCATGAACAAGACCCCGAAATACTTAAACTCCTCCACTTGGGGCAGGATCTCACTCCCAACCCTGAGAGGGCACTCCACCCTTTTCCGGCTGAGGACCATGCCCTCAGATTTGGAGGTGCTGATTCTCATCCCAGCCGCTTCACACTCGGCTGAGAACCGATCCAGTGAGAGCTGTAGGTCACAGGATGATGAGGCCAACAGAACAACGCCATCTGCAAAAAGCAGTGACCCAATCCTGAGCCCACCAAACTGTACCCCCTCAATGCCCTGGTTGTGCCTAGAAATCCTGTCCATAAAAATTATGAACAGGATCAGTGACAAAGGGCAGCCCTGTCTCATCCACCCCCGGGGCCCCGCCACCGCTTTTTGATCACCTTGGCGACCTCGGCCCCAGAGATGGAAGAGTCCACCTCTATGTCCCCAGACTCTGCTTCCTCATCGGAAGGCATGTTGGTGGAATTAAGGAGGTCTTCGAAGTACTCCCCCCACCGACCAACAACGTCCCGAGTCGAGGTCAGCAGCGCACCATCCCCACTATAGACTGTGTTGACCGTGCACTGCTTTCCCCTCCTGAGACGCCGGATGGTGGACCAGAATCTCTTCGAAGCCGTCTGGAAGTCATTCTCCATGGCCTCCCGAAACTCCTCCCACACCCGGGTTTTTGCCTCAGCAACCACCGAAGCTGCATTCCGCTTGGCCTGTCGGTACCTATCAGCTGCCTCCGGAGTGCCACCAGCCAAAAAGGCCCGGAAAGACTCCTTCTTCAGCTTGATGGCATCCCTCACCACCGGTGTCCACCAACGGGTTCTTGGGTTGAACCCCAGTGTACAGTGTAAGTATGCCCACACCTGCTCGTCGCCTCTCACCGGTGGCAACTCCAGAGTAGAAGAGAGTCCAGCACCTCTCAAGGAGACTGGTTCCAGAGTCCAAGCTGTGCGTCGTGGTGAGTCCAACTATATCTAGCCAGAACTTCTCAACCTCACGCACTAGCTCAGGCTCCTTCCCCGCCAGAGAGGTGACATTCCACGTCCCTAGAGCCCATGGGTGCAAGCCCGACCACCAGGCACTCGCCATCGGGCCCCACCTCCAGGCCTGGCTCCAGAGGGAGGCCCCGGTGACCCACGTCCGGGCGAGGGAAAACGTTTTCCAAGGGTTTTACTCATCATAAGAGGTCTTCCGAAGCACTCTTTGTCTGTTCCCTCACCTAGGACCAGATTGCCATGGGTGACCCTGCCAGGGGCATGAAGCCCCCGACAACATAGCTCCCAGGATCATTGGGACACACAAACCCCTCCACCACGATAAGGTGGTGGTTCAAGGAGGGGGTCTATCAATTCAAATCAAATAAAATGAAATTCAAATTTTATTTGTCACATACACGCCAAGGCGATATGGTGGCTTAGTGGTTAGTACTATTGCATCATATCTCCAGCGCCTGGGTTTGATTCCCGCCTTGGGTCAGTGTGCAAGGAGTTTGTGCCCTGGGACAGGCTACAGTTATTTAGCAGCATATCTAAAGTTTTTAGTCATAGGAAAACATCTAGTGACTCAGTGACAATCAGTAGAGGGGTTTAGTCTATCAGAGAAGATTCTTCATGCAGATCTTTTGTGTCTCTTGAGGTTTGAATGGTCAATCTGAGCCATGCTAGTGTCTAAAAGAGAATCTGGTGCTGAGGGAGGTACAGTATGATATGATCTTCAAGTAAGAGGCGTCCAGTTCATTTTTGGCAAGCGTCAATGTGTTAAATTTACAGCAGACAGCCACAGGAAGCCAATATAGAGAGATGATGAAGAAACTGAAAACAAGCTATCCAGCTGGATCAGTTACTGAAGTCTGAGTATATGCACCGGGAAGCAAGGTACAGTAATTAAGTTTGAGTTCGCAAGGGATTGAACAATCCCTTTCTTGGCTTTCAAAGACTGAAACTATATGTGTCAAATGTTACATGTAAAGGATAGGAAACTATATGTGTCAAATGTTATGTGTAAAGGATAATCTCTGATGACTCGAGTAAGGCTTACAATAAAGAATGATAGAGAATGATAGTTTTACCAAGGTTTCATACATTGTCATGTGGAGTTATCGAAGGAATCTCCAGCATCTCAGTCTGCCTGGCATTTAGTTTCAGGTGATAAGCTGACATCTGTGACAAGATGTCTGCCAGACAGGCCGAGATATGAGCTGAAATATGACTCTTCAAGAAAGACAAAGAAAGGATGAGTTTGTGCCAACAGCATAGCATTGCTGAAAAAGCATGTGAGACTGTTACTGTACCTCACTGATAATGCAGATATAGGGGAAGACTAGAAGAGGATCAAGCACTGAGCCTTGTGGGACACCCTGCATAATTATAAAATTTTTCACATATAAAACCTGTAGCATCTCATTGATCACTCATTTACTTTAATAATGTCTGTGTTCCCCTGTTCAATGGATTGGCACCCTGTCCAGGGTGTACCCCACCTCGTGTCCAAAATCTTCTGCGATAATCTCCAGGTCCTTGCAACCTTGTATATAAGATGAATGAATGCTTAATGAGATTTTACGTCTTTTTTTATCTAAGTTGACATTTAAATAACAAAGCAAATTCCTTACTACAAGTCCTTAAACAGTTTTGTTAAAAATTTATTTATTTATTATTATTATTCTTGTCAAAAAAAAAAATCCACATGGCCTACCCAAAGGAGGGAGACATGATTTGTTCAGCATGTCCAGAGCATCACTCACACTGATTTAGTACCTCGAAGTGACAGTTTGTGCCAATGGCAAGGTAATCGGAGGTCCCTGCATGAACTGAAGGAAATTCACAGCAGAAAATGTGTCTTATTGACGTTTCAAACAGAAATTGTAATGTTCTGACCATCCTGATTCGGTGGTGTTTCGCATTTTTTAATTCTTCACGTTTCCGTTTGCGGTTCTTAATTTGGTAGTCATTTTTAGCTGAAGCAACTTGCTGTTCTACAAAGGAACCAAAAAAAAAAGTGAGATGTGTGTAGGAAGAACAATAAAAGCTATAAGGAAATATGAGGCATGATTCATAAGCCATATGCCCCAAAATGTAAAAGATTCACTTTATCCAGATCTCTCTCTCTCTTCACCTTTGCATTTATTTGTTCTAAAATGTAATTAAATACAGCCAGTCTTATACCTTACCTCTATCTGCATTGAAAAAGTCACATGTTTTGTCCATGCACACTACACATACACCAATGTGGAAAAAAAGCAGCATAGCCATTTGAAAATCACAAAAAATAATTCTATGATCTATGATCATCATCAAATCCATGATGAACAAAGACCTTAATCTAGATGCATATGACCAGATACAATAAACATGAAGGGAGCGAAAACAAGACTGCTTCACTCTTTTGAGCCCTTGTACCCTCTTTAGGGCTCTTAAGGTTCCTGATATACATTGCATTAATTACATCTGCAGCAGATGGAGTCCAATCCAGGTCATACTAATGTTATTGAGTCAACTGGTGTAAAACCCTGAATATAGAAAAGTAATTATGGTTTTAAAATGTTTATATTTATTTATATTAATATTTTCAATCCAAAATATTCCTAATCAGTTTCTTACTGTATCTTTGGTCAATGATAGCAACTAATCCAGAAAAGTCTATTCTAACACAGTACTGTACAAAAGTCTTGAGCAATCCCTCTTTTCTATATATTTTGCTTCCAAAAAAAAAAAAAACATTCTTGTATTTTTTTATATTGTAGTCTTCCAAACACACTCCCAATGCAGTCAAAGCATACCTCGATTCCCCAAAGCCCGGATCTCAACATTATTGAAGTGGTGTGGGATCATCTTGACAGAGAACGGAACAAAAGGCAGCGAACGTCCAAAGAAGAGATTTGGACTGTCCTTCGAGAATCCCGGAGAACTATTCCTGAACACTACTTAAAGAAATTACAAGAAAGCTTACCTAAGAGAGTTCTGGCTGTGTTGAAGTACAGTATAAAGCTGGTTTATACAAAATATTCGCTTTAAAGCGTTTTTATATTTATACATACTCCTCCTGTATTTACATGTATGTATGCACATGTTGCAATAATTCACTGTATCTGCAGTCTTACAGGTATGTCATTTTTCTAGTGAAGTACACTGTCTGGACAATGATCTTAATTTTCATTCAATTGTCTTTAGCTTTGATTGCAGAACACAATGTGGTATGTGCTATGAGGGAAGACAAACTCCATTAATGTGAAAACCTGCTCATTCAGTACATTCAGGTCGTCACCCAGATAGCAAGGTGACATTGATTCAATGTTGAAATTTCATCAGAATCATCATTTTGGTTGAGGTTGATTATTCAATGCTAAATAATGTTGAATCAATGTTGATAATTCATTGCTTTTCTGTGTTGAAAAGACAAACATTGAATCAATGTTGATTTTTGGTTTTGGAACCCATCCTCATTCAACAATTTAAGGCAAATTAAATTAAATTAATAAAGTGCATTTCTATAAAATGTATATGCATGTGTGTATGTGTTTAAAACAGGTTAAAAAATTGACTACGAGAGATTTGCCATGGTGCTTAAAAAAAAAAAAAAAAAAATATATATATATATATATATGTATATATATATATATATATATATATATATATATATATATATATATATACAGTGGTGTGAAAAACTATTTGCCCCCTTCCTGATTTCTTATTCTTTTGCATGTTTGTCACACTTAAATGTTTCTGCTCATCAAAAACCGTTAACTATTAGTCAAAGATAACATAATTGAACACAAAATGCAGTTTTTAAATGAAGGTTTACGTTATTAAGGGAGAAAAAAAACTCCAAATCTACATGGCCTTGTGTGAAAAAGTGATTGCCCCCCTTGTTTAAAAATAACTTAACTGTGGTTTATCACACCTGAGTTCAATTTCTGTAGTCACCCCCAGGCCTGATTACTGCCACACCTGTTTCAATCAAGAAATCACTTAAATAGGAGCTACCTGACACAGAGAAGTAGACCAAAAGCACCTCAAAAGCTAGACATCATGCCAAGATCCAAAGAAATTCAGGAACAAATGAGAACAAAAGTAATTGAGATCTATCAGTCTGGTAAAGGTTATAAAGCCATTTCTAAAGCTTTGGGACTCCAGCGAACCACAGTGAGAGCCATTATCCACAAATGGCAAAAACATGGAACAGTGGTGAACCTTCCCAGGAGTGGCCGGCCGACCAAAATTACCCCAAGAGCGCAGAGACAACTCATCCGAGAGGCCACAAAAGACCCCAGGACAACATCTAAAGAACTGCAGGCCTCACTTGCCTCAATTAAGGTCAGTGTTCACGACTCCACCATAAGAAAGAGACTGGGCAAAAACTGCCTGCATGGCAGATTTCCAAGGCGCAAACCACTTTTAAGCAAAAAGAACATTAAGGCTCGTCTCAGTTTTGCTAAAAAACATCTCAATGATTGCCAAGACTTTTGGGAAAATACCTTGTGGACCGACGAGACAAAAGTTGAACTTTTTGGAAGGTGCGTGTCCCGTTACATCTGGCGTAAAAGTAACACAGCATTTCAGAAAAAGAACATCAAAATATGGTGGTGGTAGTGTGATGGTCTGGGGTTGTTTTGCTGCTTCAGGACCTGGAAGGCTTGCTGTGATAGATGGAACCATGAATTCTACTGTCTACCAAAAAATCCTGAAGGAGAATGTCCGGCCATCTGTTCGTCAACTCAAGCTGAAGCGATCTTGGGTGCTGCAGCAGGACAATGACCCAAAACACACCAGCAAATCCACCTCTGAATGGCTGAAGAAAAACAAAATGAAGACTTTGGAGTGGCCTAGTCAAAGTCCTGACCTGAATCCTATTGAGATGTTGTGGCATGAACTTAAAAAGGCGGTTCATGCTAGAAAACCCTCAAATAAAGCTGAATTACAACAATTCTGCAAAGATGAGTGGGCCAAAATTCCTCCAGAGCGCTGTAAAAGACTCGTTGCAAGTTATCGCAAACGCTTGATTGCAGTTATTGCTGCTAAGGGTGGCCCAACCAGTTATTAGGTTCAGGGGGCAATTACTTTTTCACACAGGGCCGTGTAGGTTTGGATTTTTTTTCTCCCTAAATAATAAAACCCCTCATTTAAAAACTGCATTTTGTGTTTACTTGTGTTATCTTTGACTAATAGTTAAATGTGTTTGATGATCAGAAACATTTTGTGTGACAAACATGCAAAAGAATAAGAAATCAGGAGGGGGGCAAATAGTTTTTCACACCACTGTATATAGGCGGCGCGGTGGTGTAGTGGTTAGCACTGTCGCCTTGCACCTCCAGGGTCTGGGTTCGATTCCCCGGCCAGGCTCGATTCCCGTCTCTGTGTGCATGGAGTTTGCATGTTCTCCCCGTGCTTGGTGGGTTTCCTCCGGGTACTCTGGTTTCCTCCCACAGTCCAAAGATATGCAGGTTAGGCTAATTTGGCGTTCCTACAGTAAATTGCCCGTAGTGTGTGATTGGGTGTGTGAGTGTGTGTATGTGTGTGTGCTCTGCGATGGATTGGCACCCTGTCCAGTGTGTACCACGCCTAGTGCCCGAAGTCTCCTGGGATAGGCTCCAGGTCCCCGCGACCCTGAATACAGGATTAAGCGGTATAGAAAATGAATGAATGAATGAATATATATATATATATATATATATATGTATATATATATTGTTATTGAGGAAAAAAAATAATTTGACGGTAAGTTTTGTGTATTTACCTTGCTGTCTAGTTTACTCACTTGAGATTCCTGTTTGCCGTTCAAAAGTATTCAATTTTCGGCTCGCATTTAGCATCGGAGGGTGTTTTTACACTGTCGCCACGTCAGTATAATACACTCTACAGGCATGAGAATTAAATATGTTGTAGTCTGGAAGTTCCTGCCACTCACGGTGAAAGAATTTTGGCGATGCGACCTATGGTATTCTGTTTGAGAGAATGCATAGTTCCTGTTTCACGTTGTCTGTGTCTGACCCAGAGCAGTGTGCGTGCCCCACATGGAAAGAACCTATATGAGGATATATGCGCATATATGAAACCTATATGCAGAATATATGCGCATATATCCTCACCTATATGAGGACATATGCGCATATATGAAACCTATATGCAGTATATATGCATATATATGATAATATATATGCGGCATATATGCGTATATATGCCACATGTAGGCAACATTGAGGTGCATATATGTGCATATACAGGCCATATAGGTGTCCTGTATTGCTTCTTTATATCCACATATAAGCCCTATATGTACATACAAGATATGTCTCCTATGGCAGGATCTGGTCATTTTAGCTCATATCTCACTTTGGCAAATGTCATACATGATGCATAGCTCATATTTTCTATTATCAAGGCAATAACTAAGAACAAAAAAAAAAATGCAAATAACTAATCCTAATTGCCCCCATACAGTATATGAGGGTATATGCACATATAACTAAAATTAACTGAAATGAGAAATATATCCATAGAAAGCTTACGAGTGTCTACTTTTAAATGATGCAAGTCACATTGAAAAGAAATATTCTCAGTTTATGTAATCCGTATGAAACCAAGGAGAGGCACAGAATTTCTGTCGCACTTATATGCTAATGACCCGAGGCAGGACACGCCCACACGCCAATCACACGGAAATCAGTCCGGGTAATTTACATACTAGGTCACGCCCCCGGACACCGGCATGAAAAACGAACACAGAGAGACAGGCTTGAAAATACTCCGATTCAGTGAGTTTTCTACACGTTTTGGAAGATGGCACGCGCTTACACATGCGAGGAAACTCTTCAGAATGTTCTGGAAAGTGGGAGGAGTTTACATTTACCTCAGAAGAAGACTGTGTGACTCCGACGACGAACGGGAGCATTTTGAACAGAGAATAGATCCATGCTACACTGGGTAAGTTATTAAGTCTTATATAACTCTTATTCTGATAATATTAAACTAATATTAGTAAATATTTTCCTCACTACAGCTAGCTCTTGTCAGCTTGTGTGACACATTGGCTTTCAATGCCATTTATATAGTTTAGGTAAATCATGCTAACATGCTGCCTCATGTAGCACAAACATGATATTTCCCGGTGGCTAAGCTAATGCCTTATGCAGTTTACAGATGTTTATATTCACCTTGTTTTGGATAGCTTTAGATTATGGTTGCTAATATGTATTTGGCTCCATTTTGGTTAGCTTATAACACTGCTATTGGTAATGTTATTTAGCACAAACAAGCTAGTTCCAGGTGGCTTACGTAGGACATGTCCGGTGACTGCGTACAACCAGCACATGGGGAGTTGATCACTCTGATCAGCTATTACAATACTGTACTACACAGCACAAAACAATGAAGTCGTACAGAAATATTTCTCTACACTGCTTGGACATTGCTCCCACCAATGCTTACGCTTCATGTATGTTTTGTACATTTTTATTTTTTTTTATCTTGCACTGTTTTACTCTGAATGTCCGTCTTTTTTCAGTTTTTATTTTGTACTGTTCCAGTTTTACCCTGCATGTATGTTTATCATTAATCTGCATTTATACATAAAATCCTATTAACTATTGGGAAGCTAAACATAAGAATCAGTATGAAACATGAAAAGTTTCTAAAAGTTGCCAATAAATTAATATTGTGATGTGAAATAATTTTTCAGATTGTAGTTATAAAGGGCTCTGGGGTGTTTTGCCAGGCAGAAGCGTGGAGAGCAGCCCGCCTTGCCACCTCTGCTACTGCCATGGTACAGAATCTGCTGCTGGGCACCTTCGACTTGGAGACTTGAACAAATTAAAAAGGTAGCCATTATTGGTGAGTAAATGCATAATGCGTTGAGAAGGGAAAACCAAACATTTAAGACTTTATAAGTTCACCACTTTAACCATAGCCTACTTGTATCAATGTTTATTAGCCATCAATGGAGACTGCATAAGGTAGGGCACCCATTATTGTTACTGTATCTGCTTGGGACCTATAATACTAATTCATCACTTGCTCACTTCTTAATCCTACCTTTCCTCTTCTAAAGCCACATTATATTGCGCTGTAAGGTGTGTAGTCCTCTATTTTGTAGAACATATAGTGTTGCAAATAACCTCGTGGCACTAATTGTTGTTGTCTGAAGTTTTAATAAATAATCATAATGCTGTCAAAAATAATGTCATAAATAGATTTTCTTTATCAATTAACTTCTATTAACTAAATAAAATTTTAGAAAGATGCTGAAGCTGACGTGCCACTGGTCTTTTATATTAATGTTGTTCGGCAGCCTGTGTAATGATGTAGTTTCGACATCTATCGACTGAACAGCGTTTTTTCGACTTGTTTTCATGTTATTGTTGTTCAGCAATGGCATAGACGTGATGTTTTGGCAAAAGAAGGGTGGGATGGTGGTTGATGGTGACTGAAAGCGGTGACTGAGTAGATTGGACGTCACAGCAGCTCGTGAAAAGGCAGAGCTACTTTATGCAGGCTGTGTGCATTCTACTGTGGATTGACTGTTTTGAAACTTATATGGTAGTTACATAGCCCCTAGACCTCAGTTACCATGAAAAAAGCCATGAAATTTCATTCATTCATTCATTCATTTTCTATACCACTTAATTCTGTGTTCAGGGTCGCGGGGGACCTGGAGCCTATCCCAAGAGACTTCGGGCACTAGGCGGGGTACACCCTGGACAGGGTGCCAATCCATCGCAGGGCACACACACATACACACACTCACACACCCAATCACACACTACGGGCAATTTGGGAACGCCAATTAGCCTAACCTGCATATCTTTGGACTGTGGGAGGAAACCGGAGTACCCGGAGGAAACCTACCAAGCACGGGGAGAACATGCAAACTCCATGCACACAGAGACGGGAATCGAGCCTGGCCGGGGAATCGAACCCAGACCCTGGAGGCCATGAAATTTCAGTTTTGACCATATGGGATCTTAAACAAGGACGTCATCTTTTTTAAATTATTGTTTGTTCGGGGAGGAATTATAGACCACAATGTCAGCATGATCTTGCGTTGTTTCCTTATCACTTCTTGTGTGCGTTTGGCTGTAGCTTGCACACCAGATAGAGTTGTTGGCGATTCTTCCTATTGTAACGTCATGCAGTGTGTAATCTCCTGTCGCCAATTCATTGTGCAGTGTGAACACAGCAGCAACTAAATGCTACCACAGATAGTACAGTGTGAAAACAATGGTGATCCGATGACTTTGAAAATCATGCAGTGTGAGTTTGAGGAGAAGGTAAAAAGCAATACAAAACAAATAATGTACAGTTTATGTTGCCATTACTTTGCTCTCAAACTAAATGCAATGTAATAATAGGCGTTATTTAATAATAACATTAACAGTGCAGCATGCATCTAACTCTGGGTAAAAAGCTTATAATAAAATCACCAAAATAAGTCTTCATGTTAAGAATAAATGTGCAAACACTACGGTATCTGAGCGTACGGATTGGAAATTTGTGCATACAGTTTGTTAATCTGTGGCCACGATTTGTTAAACTGAGGGAACAGTTTAAGTATTTGTGAGTGCGGGGTACAAATTGCAAAACTGTCGCCACGGATTGATTTTTTTATTTATTTATTTTTTTGGTCCTACAGGTTTTTTTTTTGGTTTTTTTTGCACATAACAGACTACATTGTTACATTAAGTATATTTGTTTTCATAGCATTGAATATGTACATTGTAAGACAACATTTGCAGATTGTGAAATAACACATACAGGTCCTTCTCAAAAAATTAGCATATTGTGATAAAGTTCATTATTTTCTGTAATGTACTGATAAACATTAGACTTTCATATATTTTCGATTAATTACACACAACTGAAGTAGTTCAAGCCTTTTATTGTTTTAATATTGATGATTGTGGCATACAGCTCAAAGTCCCTATCTCAAAAAATTAGCATATCATGAAAAGGTTTTCTAAACGAGCTATTAACCTAATCATCTGAATCAACTAATTAACTCTAAACACCTGCAAAAGATTCCTGAGGCTTTTAAAAACTCCCAGCCTGGTTCATTACTCAAAACCGCAATCATGGGTAAGACTGCCAACCTAACTGCTGTCCAGAAGGCCATCATTGACACCCTCAAGCAAGAGGGTAAGACACAGAAAGACATTTCTGAACGAATAGGCTGTTCCCAGAGTGCTGTATCAAGGCACCTCAGTGGGAAGTCTGTGGGAAGGAAAAAGTGTGGCAGAAAACGCTGTACAACGAGAAGAGGTGACCGGGCCCTGAGGAAGATTGTGGAGAAGGATCGATTCCAGAACTTGGGGGACCTGCGGAAGCAGTGGACTGAGTCTGGAGTAGAAACATCCAGAGCCACCATGTACAGGCGTGTGCAGGAAATGGGCTACAGGTTGCAAGTTTTGGACGTCATTTGGAAATCAAGGTGCCAGAGTCTGGAGGAAGACTGGGGAGAGGGAAATGCCAAAATGCCTGAAGTCCAGTGTCAAGTACCCACAGTCAGTGATGGTCTGGGGTGCCATGTCAGCTGCTGGTGTTGGTCCACTGTGTTTTATCAAGGGCAGGGTCAATGCAGCTACTGTAGCTATCAGGAGATTTTGGAGCACTTCATGCTTTCATCTGCTGAAAAGCTTTATGGAGATGAAGATTTCATTTTTCAGCACGACCTGACACCTGCTCACAGTGCCAAAACCACTGGTAAATGGTTGACTGACCATGGTATTACTGTGCTCAATTGGCCTGCCAACTCTCCTGACCTGAACCCCATAGAGAATCTGTGGGATATTGTGAAGAGAAAGTTGAGAGACACAAGACACAAGAACCTGCAAAAGGATTCCCGACCAAGTATTGAGTGCATAACTGAACATAATTATTTGAAGGTTGACTTTTTTTGTATTAAAAACACTTTTCTTTTATTGGTCGGATGAAATATGCTAATTTTTTGAGATAGGGATTTTGGATTTTCATGAGCTGTATGCCACAATCATCAATATTAAAACAATAAAAGGCTTGAACTACTTCAGTTGTGTGTAATGAATCTAAAATATATGAAAGTCTAATGTTTATCAGTACATTACAGAAAATAATGAACTTTATCACAATATGCAAATTTTTTGAGAAGGACCTGTATATTAAAAAAAAATCTAATGTGTGCATTGTATCTATGGAAGATTGTAGGACATTTCAAAACATATGTTGCATATCTGTACATTTGTAAAAGTCACATTTCCAAAAATTTAGGACCCACCTTCTGTCATTCATAAACAACTACCACTCCAAGTTTTTTCGAGCTCTAACCTTTTGTTTGTTTTTCATTCTTTAGATGCATTACAACAACAACAGCTGAAAGCTGAAGAAAAGGAGGCCACAGAGTTTCTTTGCTTCAACAGTTCAGAAATGGCTTCGTTATGCCCCAGAACGGCTGGGGGGAATTGCTCGTGGTAGAAAACCATAAGTTCAGACTCATGTCTTATTTTCTGTTTTGCTGAGTAAATACATTTCAACTTACGAATAATGTTTCAGACATCTGTTGTGTTTCTGACTTGGTTGTTTCTATTTGCATTTGACTGAATTTTGCTGAGGCAGGCTGCCATTTTTATATTGTGGTTTTCCAGTCTCTTCTCTTGGCAGTTAGATTCTGTTTTATGAATTCAGAATTAACAATCTCTTCTAATAGTTCTCTTCTAAAAAGTCATTTTGTCATCCAGTTTATAATAATTTGTATGTAAGTTGTAGTGTGTTTTATTATATAGTTGTTTTATTGTAATTGTGATTACAATACTTCCTGTTTAAATGGGTATGGAGCATAAATAAATAAATATGTTTACATGTAAACTGAAGGATGTTGAGTTACTGACTTTTTGTTTTAAAAAAAAAAAAAGCTTTTCAGCTCTACATGGTCTCTGATTTAAAGAAATAAATCAAAACGGACATGATTTACTGTCATAGAATCTTGCTGTACATAAAGCAAGACTAAACTATAATTGCTTCAATGTTGATTCAATGTAAAATAAGTGATTGAATTTAAGTTGAACAAACATTGATTTTATGCCCATCTTGATCTATTTTTCATGATTGAAATAACATTATTTCAAGGTGCAAACCTGATGAAAAATCAACATTTAACATTTAAATTTCAACATTGATTCAATGACAAGTTGGTTGATGCTTTAATGTTGATTCAATGATGATTCAATGTTGTTCTGCTATCTGGGCAGCTATCTTCATTTAGTTGCCACATAATGTTGCTGAGCCTCGACCTAACCAACTGAAGGAACTCCAGGTTGCATCACTGCCTCCAGAGGCTTGTACAGTGGCCACTCGGCATGCTGGGTGCATCACTTCATACACTTCCCTCCTTGATGCACTCATCACCCTGGAATAGGGTCAATCTGACCTCATCAGTCCACATGATTTTTGTCTATTTCTCCAAAATCCATTCTTTAGGCTCCTTTTTTCTTACCCCCACTAGCAAGTGTTTTTTTTTTCTTGGCCACAAAGCTATTTAGTCCCAATCCTGCACTGTAAAAAAATTAATCATGAGGTTTGTAATTTTCATTAAAAAAAATTGATGTAATCATTAAAAATAATGTGCATATTTCGTTTTTAAAAATGGTTTTCTGTGTTTTTTATAATATATTGAGAACATTTCACTAATAAAATTAAGAATAAAATTTTACCAATTTTTTAAGGAAATGAATAAAATTTTTAGGCTTAATTTGAGGAACCATTTAGTCAAAAATTTTGAGGGAAAAAGGCTTCATATTTATTTTAAGAGAAATGGCCCAATTATCCGGGTTTTATTAAGTCACCTTCATTTGAATCTCAACAACGGTAGTGATCAGGCACCATTTTGAACCCACACAGAAATAACCTATATAAACATATATGTTTCAATATAGGTTTTCATTCATTCATTCATTTTCTATACCGCTTAATCCTGTGTTCAGGGTCGCGGGGGACCTGGAGCCTATCCCAGGAGACTTCGGGCACTAGGCGGGGTACACCCTGGACAGAGTGCCAATCCATCGCAGGGCACACACACATACACACACTCACACACCCAATCACACACTACGGGCAATTTAGGAACGCCAATTAGCCTAACCTGCATATCTTTGGACTGTGGGAGGAAACCAGAGAACCCGGAGGAAATATAGGTTTTGATATAGGTTTTTAATATATGTGACATATATAAAATTGGCCGTTTTCCTATATTATATGTACATATATGCGTACATATATACGTGCATATATGTACCTATATAGGTACATTTATGCACGTATATATGTACGCATATACTGTATGTCCACATTACTAAAATCTAGGTAAACATAGGTGCATATATGCACACATATATACATGCATATACTGTATGTACCTATATAGAAGAAAAGCCCAAAATGTAGAAATAAAATTTTTTTATTTTCATAAGAACAATCACATAGCAAAAGATTCAAGATTCAAGATTCAAAGAACTTTATTAATCCCAAAGGGAAATTGCTTTTCCCAAAAAGCAAAAGAACAAAAATATAGTACATGAACAAAAATAAGACAAAAAAAACTGAACAGGTAGAAAAAAAAATTATTTTGAGGACCTTCTCAGCTCCGTGAGCTTTGAATTGATAGATCTGCCCTCGGGTGGCTGCCGGCCACTTCTTCAATGTTGCATCTAGAGAAGACAAAAATAATGAGACAGTATAATAATAATAAATGATTATTTATTAAAACTTCAGACGACAACAATTAGCGCCACGAGGTTATTTGCAACACAAAATAGAGGACTACACACCTTACAGCGCAATATAATGTGGTTTTAGAAGAGGAAAGGTAGGATTAAGAAGTGAGCAAGTGATGAATTAGTATTATAGGTCCCAAGCAGATACAGTAGCAATAATGGGTGCCCTACCTTATGCAGTCTCCATTGATGGCTAATAAACATTGATACAAGTAGGCTATGGTTAAAGTGGTGAACTTATAAAGTCTTAAATGTTTTGTTTTCCCTTCTCAATGCACTATGCATTTACTCACCACTAATGGCTACCTTTTTAATTTGGTCAAGTCTCCAAGTCGAAGGTGCCCAGCAGCAGATTCTGTACCATGGCAGTAGCAGAGGTGGCAAGGCGGGCTGCTCTTCACGCTTCTGCCTGGCAAAACACCCCAGAGCCCTTTATAACTTCAATCTGAAAAATAATTTCACATCACAATATTAATTTATTGGCAACTTTTAGAAACTTTTCATGTTTCATGTTCATACTGATTCTTATGTTTAGCTTCCCAATGGTTAATAGGATTTTATGTATAAATGCAGATTAATAATAAAGATACATGCAGGGTAAAACTGCAATAGGAACAGTACAAAATAAAAACTGAAAAAAGACGGACATTCAGAGTAAAACAGTGCAAGATAAAAAATAAAAAAAACTGTACAAAACATACATGAAGCGTAAGCATTGGTGGGAGCAATGTCCAAGCAGTGTAGAGAAATATTTCTGTACGACTTCATTGTTTTGTGCTGTGTAGTACAGTATTGTAATAGCTGATCAGAGTGATCAACTCCCCATGTGCTGGTTGTACGCAGTCACAGGACATGGAAATGTCCTACATAAGGCAGTATTTTAGCCACCTGGAACTAGCTTGTTTGTGCTAAATAACATTACCAATAGCAGTGTTATAAGCTAACCAAAATGGAGCCAAATACATATTAGCAACCATAATCTAAAGCTATCCAAAACAAGGTGAATATAAACATCTGTAAACTCCATAAGGCATTAGCTTAGCCACCGGGAAATATCATGTTTGTGCTACATGAGGCAGCATGTTAGCATGATTTACCTAAACTATATAAATGGCATTGAAAGCCAATGTGTCACACAAGCTGACAAGAGCTAGCTGTAGTGAGGAAAATATTTACTAATATTAGTTTAATATTATCAGAATCCCCTCCTTGAACCACCACCTTATCATGGTGGAAGGGTTTGCGTGTCCCAGTGATCCTGGGAGGTATGTTGTCGGGGGCTTCATGCCTCTGGCAGGGTCACCCATGGCAATCTGGTCCTAGGTGAGGGAACAGACAAAGAGTGGTTCAAAAGACCTCTTATGATTAACACAAACATTGGAAAACGTTTTCCCTCGCCTGGACGTGGGTCACTGGGGCCTCCCTCTGGAGCCAGGCCTGGAGGTGGGGCCCGATGGCGAGCGCCTGGTGGCAACGTGGGTCCCCCTTCCCATGGGCTCACCACCTGTAGGAAGGGCCAAAGAGGTCGGGTGAAGCTGGGCGGTGGCCGAGGACAGGGGCCTTGGCGGTCTGATCCTCGGCTGCAGAAGCTGGCTCTAGGGACGTGGAATGTCACCTCTCTGGCGGGGAAGGAGCCTGAGCTAGTGCGTGAGGTTGAGAAGTTCCGGCTAGATATAGTTGGACTCACCTCGACGCACAGCTTGGACTCTGGAACCAGTCTCCTTGAGAGGGGCTGGACTCTCTTCTACTCTGGAGTTGCCACCGGTGAGAGGCGACGAGCAGGTGTGGGCATACTTATTGCCCCCCGGCCTGTACACTGGGGTTCACCGCAGTGGACGAGAGGGTGGCCTCCCTCCGCCTTCGGGTGAGGGGATGGATCCTTACTGTTGTTTGCGCTTATGCGCTGAACAGCAGTTTGGAGTACCCGCCCTTTTTGGGGTCTCTGGAGGGGGCGCTAGAGAACGTCCCTCCTGGGGACTCCATCGTTCTGTTGGGGGACTTCAATGCTCACGTGGGCAATGACAGTGAGACCTGGAACGGCCCCCCCGATCTGAACCAGAGCGGTGTTTTGTTATTGGACTTCTGTGCTCGTCACGGATTGTCCATAACGAAAACCATGTTCAGGCATAAGGGTGTCCATATGTGCACCTGGCACCAGGACACCCTAGGCCGCAGTTCGATGATCGACTTTGTGGTCGTGTCGTCGGACTTGCGGCCACATGTCTTGGACACTCGGGTGAAGAGAGGGGCGGAGCTGTCAACTGATCACCACCTGGTGCCTTCCACCAACATGCCTTCCGATGAGGAAGCAGGGTCTTGGGACATAGAGGTGGACTCTTCCATCTCTGGGGCCGAGGTCGCCGAGGTGATCAAAAAGCTCAGTGGTGGCGGGGCCCCGGGGGTGGATGAGATCCGCCCGGAGTTCCTCAAGGCTCTGGATGTTGTAGGGCTGTCATGGTTGACACGTCTCTGCAACATTGCATGGAGAAAATGCCTCTCGACTGGCAAACCAGGGTGGTGGTCCCCCTCTTCAAGAAGGGGGACCGGAGAGTGTGTTCCAACTACAGACGGATCACACTCCTCAGCCTCCCCAGGAAAGTCTATTCAGGGGTCCTGGAAAGGAGGGTCCGTCGGATAGTCGAACCTCGGATTCAGGAGGAGCAGTCTGGTTTTCGTCCAGGTCGCGGAACAGTGGACCAGCTCTACACCCTTAGCAGGGTCCTGGAGGGGGCATGGGAGTTTGCCCAACCAGTCTACATGTGCTTTGTGGACTTGGAGAAGGCATTCGACCGTGTCCCTCGGGGAGTCCTGTTGGGGGTACTCTGGGAGTATGGGATATTGGATTCCCTGTTAAGGGCTGTCCGGTCCCTGTACAACCGGTGTCGGAGCTTGGTCCGCATTGCCGGTAGTAAGTCCGACCTGTTTCCGGTGAGAGTAGGACTCCGACAGGGCTGCCCTTTGTCACCGATCCTGTTCATAATTTTTATCGACAGGATTTCTAGGCACAGCCAGTGTGTTGAGGGGGTACAGTTTGGTGGGCTCAGGATTGGGTCACTGCTTTTTGCAGATGACGTTGTTCTGTTGGCCTCATCATCCTGTGACCTACAGCTCTCACTGGATCGGTTCGCAGCCGAGTGTGAAGCGGCTGGGATGAGAATCAGCACCTCCAAATCTGAGGCCATGGTCCTCAGCCAGAAAAGGGTGGAGTGCCCTCTCAGGGTTGAGAGTGAGATCCTGCCCCAAGTGGAGGAGTTTAAGTATCTCGGGGTCTTGTTGACGAGTGAAGGTAAAATGGAGCAGGAGATTGACAGGCGGATCGGGGCAGCGTCTGCAGTGATGCGTGCTCTGTATCGGTCCGTCGTTGTGAAGAAGGAGCTGAGCCAAAAGGCAAAGCTCTCAATTTACCGGTCGATCTACGTTCCTACCCTCACCTATGGTCATGACCTGTGGGTAATGACTGAAAGAACAAGATCGCGAATACAAGCGGCCGAAATGAGTTTCCTCCGCAGGGTGTCTGGGCTCTCCCTTAGAGATAGGGTGAAAAGCTCAGTCATCCGGGAGGGGCTCAGAGTAGAGTCGCTGCTCCTCCGCATCGAGAGGAGCCAGATGAGGTGGCTTGGGCATCTATTTAGGATGCCCCCTGGACGCCTCCCTTGTGAGGTGTTCCGGACACGCCCCACCGGAAAGAGACCCCGGGGAATTCCCAGGACACGCTGGAGGGACTATGTCTCTCGGCTGGCCTGGGAACGCCTTGGGATCCCCCCGGAAGAGCTGGAAGAAGTGGCCAGGGAGAGGGAAGTCTGGGCATCCCTGCTGAAGCTGCTGCCCCCGCGACCCGACCTCGGATAAGTGGAAGAAAATGGATGGATATTATCAGAATAAGAGTTATATAAGACTTAATAATGTCCAATTACAGGCCAATATCAAACCTCCCCTTTATCTCTAAGATTCTGGAAAAGATAGTAGCGGAGCAGCTATGCTCATATCTACATAGAAATGGCATACATGAACTGTATCAGTCAGGATTTAGGCCTCATCACAGCACAGAAACAGCACTCGTTAAAGTAGTAAATGACCTCCTATTGGCCTCTGATCAGGGTTGTGTAACTATGCTTGTATTACTCGACCTCAGTGCAGCTTTTGACACTATTGATCATGCTATTCTTCTTCACAGATTAGAAAATGTAGTAGGAATTAAGGGTACAGCCCTCTCCTGGCTCAGATCCTATTTGACCGATCGTTATCAGTATGTAGACTTAAATGGTGATTATTCTGCATGTTCTCTAGTGGAGTTTGGCGTTCCGCAGGGTTCAGTTTTAGGCCCACTGCTTTTTTCCCTTTACATGCTTCCTCTGGGCAACATAATCCGTAAGCATGGTATTAGTTTTCATTGTTATGCTGACGACACACAGCTATACGTCTCAACAAAACCTGATGAGAAAAACCATCTTACTAAAGTTGAGCAATGTGTGCAGGACATAAGAAATTGGATGCTAATTAACTTCCTTCTGCTTAATCCGGATAAGACAGAAGTTCTAGTCATAGGACCGCATACAGCTAGAAGTAAAATTTTAGATCACACCGTAACTTTAGATGGCCTTTCTGTTCCGTCAAGTGCAACAGTAAAAGACCTCGGCGTGATTATAGATTCCAGCCTTTCATTTGAAGCTCATGTAGATAATATCACCAGGATAGCATTTTTCACCTCAGAAATATCGCCAAAATAAGAAATATATTGTCGCTAAACGATGCAGAAAAACTAGTTCATGCTTTTATCACTTCTAGGTTGGACTATTGTAATGCCTTACTGTCTGGTTGTTCAGTTAGGTGCATAAACAAGCTTCAGCTAGTCCAGAATGCAGCAGCGAGAGTCCTCACTAGAACCAGAAGATATGAGCACATCACCCCTATCCTATCTTCACTGCATTGGCTCCCTGTGAAATTTCGCATTGATTTTAAAATACTACTCTTGACATATAAGGCATTAAATGGTCTCGCCCCGCATATCAGATACGCCCCGCAGTATCTGAGCGAACTGCTAGTGTCTTACGATCCGCCACGCCTACTTCGGTCAAAGGTTGCAGGCTGCTTATCAGTACCGCGTATTATGAAAACTACAGCTGGCGGCAGAGCTTTTTCTTACAAAGCCCCAAAATTATGGAATAGTCTTCCAAATAGTGTTCGGGACTCAGACACAGTCTCAGTGTTTAAGTCTAGGCTCAAAACCTATTTATTTAGCCAAGCATTTTTATAAATAGATTTGCCATAAGGTAAAGGAGCAGATCTGGGGGACTCATGGACGTAGAGTATTATGGTGAACTGGTATGTTTAGATGCTGTCTTCCTCAGTCTCATTTGATCACTCAGGTTTGTTGACGGTGAGGTGATTGTTTGCTTTACATCTCAGGGAGCCCTCATGTTTGTGTTTCCTTCTGGCTCTCCCTTTTAGTTATGCTGTCATAGTTAGTCCTGCCGGAGTCCCTGCTTGCACTCTACAGTTAATATACATTCACATTATACATTGTGACTGTGACCATACCTAATTGCAATCTCTCCTCCTCTTCTCTTCCTCCCCCTCTTTCTCTTTCCTCTCTCCCCCTGTCTCCCCCTTTCACTCTTTCTCTCTCTCTCTCTCTCTCTCTGTCGAGCTACACATGTGGTTCCTGAGCTGCCAGTGATCCAGACTCCCTCTGCCCTCCGGACCTGTCTGATCCATCCTGGTGCCCGGTTTCTGGTTGGAGGTCTCATCGCATGGATGCCCCGTGTGTCTCTTTAGGATGCGCCTGGTGTCTGGGGATGATTCTATCTACTTAGAAGATGGTTCTGGCCTCGACTGGTGTTGTCAGCTGTTTCTCTGAGGACTTGACAATTCGATAGTTCAGGACTGGAACTTTCTACAAGTCTATCTGAGTCTCGAATAACTACTGGACTCCATTTTACATCAACTATTATAACATCAATTAACATCAACTATTATAGCTGAACCTAACACTGTATAAATGCAGATCATTTCCTGCTATCTGTTTCACCCAGATGAGGATGGGTTCCCTGTCGAGTCTGGTTCCTCTCAAGGTTTCTTCCTATTACCATCTCAGGGAGTTTTTCCTTGCCACTGTCGCCCTCGGGCTTGCTCGCCAGGGAATATCTGAACATTTTATTCATACACATTCACATTCCATACAAACTTAAATAATTCTTTTGTTTGTGTAACGCTGTTTTGAGACAATGTCAATTGTTAAAAGCGCTATACAAATAAAACTGAATTGAATTGAATTCAATTGAATAACTTACCCAGTGTAGCATGGGTCTATTCTCTGTTCAAAATGCTCCCGTTCGTCGTCGGAGTCACACAGTCTTCTTCTGAGGTAAATGTAAACTCCTCCCACTTTCCAGAACATTCTGAAGAATTTCCTCGGATGTGTAAGCGTGTGCCATCTTCCAAAACGTGCAGAAAACTCACTGGATCTGAGTGCTTCCAAGCCTGTCTCTCTGTGTTCGTTTTTCATGCCGGTGTCCGGGGGCGTGGCCTAGTATGTAAATTACCCGGACTGATTTCCGTGTGATTGTCGTGTGGGCGTGTCCTACCTCGGGTCATTAGCAGATAAGTGCGACAGAAATTCTGTGCCTCTCCTTGGTTTCATACGGATTACATACACGGAGAATATTTCTTTTCAATGTGACTTGCATCATTTAAAAGTAGACACTTTAAGCTTTCTATAGATATATTTCTCATTTCTCATTTCAGTTAATTTTAGTGACGTGTTTCAAAAAGATTTTCACGGAGACTGAGGTTTCATATGTGCATATATCCTCATATACTGTATGTGGGCAATTCGGATACCAATTTCATGTGTTTGCACATAAGTTTTTTGCATTTCTTTTAGTTAATTCTTAGTTATTGCCTTGATAATAGAAAATATGAGCTAGGCATAATGTATGACAGTTGCCAAAGTGAGATATGAGCTAAAATGTCCAGATCCTGCCATAGGAGACATATCTTGTATGTACATATAGGGCTTATATGTGGATATAAAGAAGCAATACAGGAGACCTATATGGCCTGTATATGCACATATATGCACCTCAATGTTGCCTATATGTGGCATTTTTACGCATATATGCAGCATATATATTATCATATATGCGCATATATACTGCATATAGGTTTCATATATGCGCATATATCCTCATATAGGTTCTTTCCATGTGGGAAGGAACAGACGAACAGTGTAAAATGTTAAGAAGTAAGTTAATCCCCTTACTAATTGTTATATTTTATTTAGATTTCTTAAATAAGCTCCTTTGTTGTACTAGTGTCAGCAATACAAATGAACATTGTGAACATTTCTGAAAACATCCTGTCCGCCATTAGCCATTAGCCTACTTGAGTTTGTTGTAGTGTCAGTCTCCACAGTTCACTGAAACAAGTTTTGGGGAGTTGGTGTTTTACAATGTTACAAAGATATGAACCTAAAAATGGTTTACTGTACAAGTTCTCTCAGGTCTTTAGTACAGAATGTGAGTATTCCCACAAGTAAAGATGTAATATAATGCTATAATGCTAAACAGTTGATTTCAATGGCATAGAAATTGTCAGTTACAAACTGTTTTACAGATCTTAAAACTGCTGTAAATGTTATATACACTATTTTACACAGTGTTTAATATTTTGATATCAGTGAAACATGAACTAAAAGCATGTTTAACACCAAAATGCATTATGTATTCATTTCATTATAAAATGTTTTTTTATATTATTAAGTAATTTTCCTTAATACATACAGTATGAGTACCTTTTCTTTTATCTGCTTAAACTAAAAAAGATTATTCCACTAATAATGTTAAAATCATCATGTATCTGGCTAACTAATTTAGGATATTTTACATGATTTATTTAAGTAGACTCTGCTAGGGGTTAAAATCAAGCCTTAAAAACTGCTTAAAAATAATATGTGCCATTTTGTTACCATATTTTTTAAAGTAGATAGCACATGAGATTTTTTACAGTGTGTGAGTTCTCAGGTGTTGATAATGTGTTGAACGGTTCTTAACCCAGTTCCAGTAATTTCAAATCTCCCTTTGCTTGATGCAGCCCAATAATTCAACCCTCTAAACTGGTGACGATTTTTGTCAGGCAGCGTATAAAAAATTTTTGAGGAAGCTCAAGACTTTTGCACAGTCCTGTATACTGCACTTTCCTAATAAGATTTGCTTGTATAATGTAGATTCCTTATACAATTTCATGTGGTAGCTAAACTTGGGCCAGATTTAATGTATGATGTATGGAATTCTAAACGATATTGAAATTATGAGAGATCCCAGTTATAATATGTTTTATTTTATTTATGGCGATTGTCCTTAAGTCATTGATTTGCACATTCAATATGATTTGCCCTGAATAAAACATTTTACACTATCTCACTAACTTCTTCCACTTCTTTTACTTTAAAAACTATCTGTTGGAAAAAGATAAATCTCTAAGCCCAGACTAAAATCCTCCCAATGGACCTCAGTCATACTCGTAGGATCTTTTTTTTCTCCAACTGAGAACCCATATGAACACATTTTTTAAGCATCCACTTTATCACCATACATGCTAAGAAAATGGATAAGTGTAAATCAAGTCCACGGGGAAGGTTTAGGCTGAAATAACAACAATGACACACAGTGGTGTATTGGCCATTGGGCGCACAGGGGCAAATCCCGGTGGGCCGGTGGATCAGTGGGCCTGTCAGCCGTCAAAAAACAAACAAGAACAGAGGAAAAAAAAGAAATGTCTAGATGAATAAAAAAAAGGCACATCTTTACCATCCCTTTCTGTCTCTCTACCGGCCCATCTGCTCCTGGCTGTCAATCTGGCCAGGTATGAGAGTGTGTTGAGTGTGTGGGCTTACTAAAAGTTAATTTATGCTAGTTAACGTCCATTACCATTACAGAGTAATTAGGGATAAATGTACAGTAGCCCAATGGAGATAAAGTAAAGGAGGGACTGAAAACAAATTATATATATTATATATAAGTATATATAATCAAACAGTAGTATATGGCAGCACTATGGCTCAGTGATTAGCACTGTCGCCTGCACGTCCAGGGTCTGAGTTCGATTCCCACCTCGGGTCTGTGTGCACGGAGTTTGAGTGTTCTCCCCGTGCTTGGTGGGTTTTTTCCTCCCACAGTCCAAAGACATATAGGTTAGGCTAACTCCCGTTCCCAAATTGCATTAAGCGTGACTGACAGTGATTGACTGGCAACCCGACCCCTTAAGTAGTTGCCATAAAAACAACAGATATACCTCAAGGGTATAGAGTAGAATGTGGACGGTCACATGCAAAAGTTATAAGTTTCAGCTGCAAAAACATGATACTGTTTAATACACGACACAATATCTATGTGATAAACAGGGTTTCAGTGTATACTGTATATGGAGTTCTTGTTCCCAGTACACTCCTAGTGACACATATCCTGATTCAGTAATGCGCATCGTTTGCATGGTTGGTGCAGAAAAGGGGCTGTGTACAAGAAGAACAACCTCACTGTATACTATCTGTTTATGAGAAAATGTATGAGATTATTATCGCTTCAAGGCTTGTTTTTCTGCCAGGAGATGGCATATACATGACAGTAGGTGGAAGTTCTAACAAGAACAGACAGAACATGAACACAGAAATGATTGAAAGAGCAACGCGTCCCTAGTTGTATCACTCACTGAGGTGCACGCATCTGCAGGGAGAACTGAACATATATTGCTATGTAAGGGCGGTAATTATACCCATAAGTATGTCATTTTATTCCATATGTTAATAATGTAAGTTATCAGTAACTTTAGAGTTGAAAACTTAATTGGCAGACCAATTTCCCCCAATCATATTTCTTTCAGAGCATTCATGATAATCAGAAAAAAAGGTGATGTATCCATCAGAGTGCATGAGGACTAGAGGACAAGAAACCAACAGGTAAAAAAATGAATACAGAAATAACTCTGTTGGTCTGAGGGCCATTTTGCTGAGATACACTGCTGTCTGAGGAGACGTCTCGCTGAGAAAGGGTGTCTCACTGAGAGAAAGGCACTGATTTTTACAATGATTTTCAGCGTGAGGAGGAAAAGGATGAGTAATATGGACGCGAGGACACACAGGCCCTGTCCATTTCCTGGGCAACAAGTGATGCGAATGAGTGATCCCAGATCAAGCCTGATTACCAGTACAGGCTTTCACACAGAGAATAAAGAACAACAAGTCAAGCCGAACCCATTCACACATACTGTGTTAGACTGGCAGCAACAAGCACAAAGTTTCAATTTAATCTTCATCCACCACATCTGTAAGATATCTGTGATTACCATGGATGGAACATTGGAGATGTTTTTCTGTATTGAGGACAGAACAGAAAACCAGAAAAGTCACTTATGTTGGAAATCTAAGGTCAGTTGAATTCTGTTAATACAGATTTCGAGAAAGTGAATTCAGAACTGTAATTATGATGTTGCATTCACCTTTTTAATTCACAGAACAGAACAAAAGAGGTATATAGGTCTTAAGCCATCCCCTGACTCAATACTAATGAATATGTTAGCCTATCACCAACCACCATGAGGAGGAATGAGGTATACATGCGCCACTACATCTTAGAGCATGAGCGATTTGCATGTTCAATATACCCTGCACAGCCAAAAAATTTTATAATTTCTGAAGGGTCATATTGTTGGACTGCAAGCAAAGATGACAACTAAAGAAATATAAGATTATTGGATCAAGGGTTAAGAACCTTTCAACACATTATCAAAACCTGGAAAGATAGTACCGAACTGATAACATAGTGGAAGAAATGTAATCGAAAAAATCATGAGAATTCACAGGATTGGGAAGAAAATAAAAAATTGCAGTAAAAATACAGTTGTAACTAAGGTTAACCAAAAAAAGGACTTTGGAGCAATAAAGTCATGTGGTCTAATCAGTCCAAATTTAAGAGTGATGGGTGCAAAGTGGTCCATCAAGCATAGGCCTCTGGAAGCAGTTTGATGATCTGGGGTTGGTTCAGTTGGGTAGATGTGGCAATGTGGCAATAAAATGAAGTCAGCTGATGACCTAAATGTACTGAATAAGCAGCTTATCACATGTATAGAGTTTTTCTTCCCTGTCTGACAAGGCAGAACAAAGGCGAACAACACAGAGTATTGCCATAGAAGGAATGAGGAATGAAAAAAAAAATCTAAAAAATATGCTCATAATAAAGGTCTTGGAATGACACAGAGCTGAGAGAAAGGCTCACGAGAGATGTTAATTTAAACTTTCCAGTTCTAAAGTAGTATATTCAGAAGTCATTCTTGTGTGGCATTAGACCTACAGTAAGGCAAGGCAAGGCAAGTTTACTTGTATAGCACAATTCATACACAATGGTAATTCAAAGTGCTTTACATAAAAGAGAAGAAGATAGTTATAAAAAGAAATAGAAAATAAGAGCACTCAAACTTTTAAAATTATTTTAATTTGATTTAAAATAATAATTAAAACAGCTCGTAATGACACTTTTAAAACTACTTAAGATTTGATTTATAATAATAATAATAATAATAATAATAAAAAGTAAATATAAAATACAGTGCAGTCAGTTCGGACGTAGCACTGTGCTCATTTAATAAATGCACAGCTAAACAGATGAGTTTTAAGTCTCGATTTAAACGTGACTAATGCTTTAGCACATCTGATCTCTTCTGGAAGCTGGTTCCAACTGCGGGCAGCATAATGGCTAAAGGCGGACTCCCTTGTTTTGTGTGAACCCCGTATTTCTAACTGACTCAATCCTAACGATCTGAGTGGTCTGTTAGGTCTATATTCAGTTAGCCTGCAATGTATTTAGGTCCTAGGCCATTGAGCGATTTATAAACGAGTAAAAGTACTTTAAAATCTATCCTAAATGTTACAGGAAGCCAGTGTAAGGACCTGAGGACTGGTGTGATGTTATCAGATTTTCTGGTTCTAGTAAGAATTTTGGCAGTAGCGTTCTGGATGAGCTGCAGCTGTCTAATGGTCTTCTTGGGAAGGCCGTTGAAGAGAACTTTACAATAAACCACCCTGCTGGTGATAAAGGCATGGACAAGTTTCTCCAAGTCTTGATTGGAAACAAAACATCTAATTCTTGTAATGTTTTCAAGATGATAGTATGCTGATTTAGTTATTGCTTTGACAAGACTACTGAAACTAAGGTCTGTCTCCAGAATCACCCCAAGATTCTTGATTAGATTTTTTTTTTTTTAACCCTAGAGTGAAGGTATGCATTCGCCTTCAGAGCTTCATCTTTATTTCCAAATGCAATGACCTCAGTCTTCTCCTTGTTTAACTGAAGAAAATTTTGGCACATCCAACTGTTAATTTCATCAATGGAGATCATTTGGAGATAAGGCTAGATAAATCTGGGTATCATCAGCATAGCTGTGATAGGCAATTTGGTTCTTTCTTATAATCTGACTTAGTGGGAACATATACAGGCTAAACAGGAGGGGTGCAAGAATTGAGCCTTGTGGGACTCCACATGTCATGGATGTCCACTTAGACTTATGCTCTCCTATACTCACATAATAACCTCTCCCTTCTAAGTATGACCTGAACCATTTGAGTACCATCCCAGAAAGCCCAACCCAGTTTGCCAGTCTTTCTATTAGTATGTTATGATCGACAGTGTCAAACGCAGCACTAAGATCTAGCAGTACCAGCACTGATATTTTGCCAGAATCAGAATTAAACGAATGTCATTTATTTTCTTTATGAGCGCTGTCTCTGTACTATGATGCGCTCGGAAGCCAGATTGAAAACTGTCCAGGTATTCATTTGAGTTTAAATGGTTGTTCAGCTGATTAAAAACAATTTTTTCAATAATCTTGCATATAAAAGGAAGATAAGATCTTGGTCTGTGGTTTTTCAATATTGTATTATCAAGATTGCTCTTTTTCAGGAGTGGCTTTACAACTGCGGTTTTCAGAGAGAAGTGATGTGTTAAACACACTTTAAAAAAAAAGATGTGGGAAGTGTGTCAAGGTCGCAGGTTGACAATTTGAGGTGCTGTACTATTTCTCCCAAGATTTTGCTATCAATTGCTTGAAAGACAGACATAGTAACTGTTTTGTGAGGTTGTGTTTGAGTTTTTCTGACCTCTGCATAACTTGATGTGTTAATAGACCTTCTAATATTACTGATTTTCTCAGAAAAGAGCATTTCAATGGGAATCTGACTTGGTGGGTTTGTCAGTCAAAAAGAGTGCGTGTGTTGTTTAAGTGTTTATAATGTTTCTCATTAATGCATCTCTTTCTGACAGAGACAGATCTAGATTCAGTGGTAACAGAGATCAATATATCAAAGAAAATACAGAAGTGATCAGATAGTGCTACATCCTTAATAACAATGGATGAGATGTTTAGACCTTTACTGATGAGTAAATATAAAGTGTGTCCACGATTATGTGTGGGCCCATTTACATGCTGAATCAGGTCAAAATTGTTTAGAACACTTAACAATTCTGTGAAACAGCAACAGTCCTACTGATCAATTATCTAAATGGGTGTCTGTGTTAAATACTCATATGCTACAAATTTTAAGAAGTGTAAAAAGCAACAGTACATGCGTATGTGTAGGTATGTAGAAAGGATGTTCAGTAATCAGAGATGTTCGCATACCTGCACATCCACCACTGTGCCTCCTGGCGCCCATATGCTACCATTACCTACAGCATAAGCTCGGCCTGACGTACCTGTTTTTGCCATAAACGAAACTGTTACATTAAATGAGGAACAGCATAGAACTACAGCATTAACACAAAGATAAACTACACACGCAAAAATCTATTCTTTAAATGACAGGAGAGTTACCTTTTCAATACCTTCTACAAACTGACATTTCTCTCTATTAGGTTTAAAATGTCAACAAATAAGAGTTATCTACCGACACGGCCAACAGCTGATACACATCTGGCTATATTGACTGATGTAAGATTAGCACTAAATACACTCTTTCATTTCAGTACAAATGACTACAGTATCAGAGCCAAAAAAAGCATCGAACAGTAGATCTTCTAGGATATGCCAGTATTGATCTTCAATAGGAACAAATCCTTGTGTGTAAACCATCAAAGATTGATGTTGTGCTGCCGTTTGTAATCACTGATAGATGTACAGTGCAAATGCCAAGGGGGCTCTTAGGGCTTGCCAGAGCATAGAAAAGGAAAAAAACTGATAGCGAGGGTCTATCCTTGCTATCAGGATATACAGTGGTGTGAAAAACTATTTGCCCCCCTCCTGATTTCTTATTCTTTTGCATGTTTGTCACACAAAATGTTTCTTATCATCAAACACATTTAACTATTAGTCAAAGATAACACAAGTAAACACAAAATGCAGTTTTCAAATGAGGGGTTTTATTATTTAGGGAGAAAAAAAATCCAAACCTACATGGCCCTGTGTGAAAAAGTAATTGCCCCCTGAACCTAATAACTGGTTGGGCCACCCTTAGCAGAAATAACTGCAATCAAGCGTTTGCGATAACTTGCAACGAGTCTTTTACAGTGCTCTGGAGGAATTTTGGCCCACTCATCTTTGCAGAATTGTTGTAATTCAGCTTTATTTGAGGGTTTTCTAGCATGAACCGCCTTTTTAAGTTCATGCCACAACATCTCAATAGGATTCAGGTCAGGACTTTGACTAGGCCACTCCAAAGTCTTCATTTTGTTTTTCTTCATCCATTCAGAGGTGGATTTGCTGGTGTGTTTTGGGTCATTGTCCTGCTGCAGCACCCAAGATCGCTTCAGCTTGAGTTGACGAACAGATGGCCGGACATTCTCCTTCAGGATTTTTTGGTAGACAGTAGAATTCATGGTTGCATCTATCACAGCAAGCCTTCCAGGTGCTGAAGCAGCAAAACAACCCCAGACCATCACACTACCACCACCATATTTTACTGTTGGTATGATGTTCTTTTTCTGAAATGCTGTGTTACTTTTACGCCAGATGTAACGGGACACGCACCTTCCAAAAAGTTCAACTTTTGTCTCGTCGGTCCACAAGGTATTTTCCCAAAAGTCTTGGCAATCATTGAGATGTTTTTTAGCAAAATTGAGACGAGCCTTAATGTTCTTTTTGCTTAAAAGTGGTTTGCGCCTTGGAAATCTGCCATGCAGGCCGTTTTTGCCCAGTCTCTTTCTTATGGTGGAGTCGTGAACACTGACCTTAATTGAGGCAAGTGAGGCCTGCAGTTCTTTAGATGTTGTCCTGGGGTCTTTTGTGGCCTCTCGGATGAGTTGTCTCTGCGCTCTTGGGGTAATTTTGGTCGTCCGGCCACTCCTGGGAAGGTTCACCACTGTTCCATGTTTTTGCCATTTGTGGATAATGGCTCTCACTGTGGTTCGCTGGAGTCCCAAAGCTTTAGAAATGGCTTTATAACCTTTACCAGACTGATAGATCTCAATTACTTTTGTTCTCATTTGTTCCTGAATTTCTTTGGATCTTGGCATGATGTCTAGCTTTTGAGGTGCTTTTGGTCTACCTCTCTGTGTCAGGTAGCTTCTATTTAAGTGATTTCTTGATTGAAACAGGTGTGGCAGTAATCAGGCCTGGGGGTGACTACAGAAATTGAACTCAGGTGTGATAAACTACAGTTAAGTTATTTTTTAACAAGGGGGGCAATCACTTTTTCACACAGGGCCATGTAGATTTTGAGGTTTTTTTCCTCCCTTAATAACGTAAACCTTCATTTAAAAACTGCATTTTGTGTTCAATTATGTTATCTTTGACTAATAGTTAACGGATTTTGATGAGCAGAAACATTTAAGTGTGACAAACATGCAAAAGAATAAGAAATCAGGAAGGGGGCAAATAGTTTTTCACACCACTGTATATTGCTATCAGGATTTATTAATTATTGGCTGTGTAGCAAAGAGGGATGAACCATAGAGATAATAGAGGCTTCTAATGTCTCTTTGGTTTTTTGATGAATAATTGATAGTTTCAATTATTTTTAAGTTGAACAATTCATGTTTTTTTTTTCTTCAAATAATGAACATCTTTGTATACACGTAATTCATTTAAATGAAAAATAATAATAAAATAAAATGGAGGAGACATGTAAGAAAGGCTGCTCTGTTTGAAAATGGAGCGAAGTTGGTGTAGCAGAGATGCTAAGAAAACAAAAAAGAGGAAGGAATGAGTGAGAGCAGCATTAGCTAGAGATAGTAAATTATTTTCATTTAAAATATTAATTGTGGCTAACATTTTTGCAATCATTCATCCAAAGGATATGTGTAAGGTTTTATAATATTGTAAGACAGTGTAATCTAATAAGAAGATTCCTGTGCCTTGAGAACAGACCCCTCACTGTGCTTCCTCATGCCTTCTGTGGTAACACCTTGTATATCCTGTATTCAGACAAGGATACATCCAAATGGCTCCTGTCTGCTAGAACCCTTTTGTTTAATCAGGAGAGTGCAAATGTATCTCCTCACACCTGTCTGTCTCCGGGTCCCTCTATGACTGACATGTTAATGACTGGTTCTTTTGATGTTCGGGACGTAGCAGCGTTTAAATGTGCTCTCTTTGCTGAGAATAAACAGAGATCTTCAGACATCATGACTGCGTGTGTGTGTGTGTTTGTCTCTCCCGGTCGATCGGGCCCGGACCGGTAAGTGTATCAGGGTGCAGTGGACACAACAAGAAATAACTCTTATTCTCTTAGCTTAAAACTTAGCTCGGACACTTCTTCTACATTTTAAACTTAACAATATGGCAAGCACATTCGCTTGCAGTGAAGGCACACTAGCTAATTAATGCTAGCTAGCTAGTCATGACTAGCATTTTTATAGCATACAGATGCTCTTAGACCAGTTCATCTACAGTACTGTACTTTTGAACTGATTTGAATTTTCGGTGTTCAAGTGTTCAAGTCAAACCAGGACTTTCCTTGCAGAGAATAATAGAACACAGTTATGAGAATAAAAACTCATTCTATGTCTCTATATACATAATTCCCTGCTACACTAATTCACTTCTCCCAGCCTTTCACTACGGATACCATCATGGTACAAATTTCTCTCAGTACACCAGAGCCATGAAAACTCTGGTCTCCCAGGAGCTCCTTTAACGGCCCAAACATGTAGAAATCTTCTTGAAGTGAGGTCAGGACCGAATGTGTGATGTGGCAATAACTCCCGAGTGCAAGTGGTGTTTATGAATGATTGTGTGTACAGTTCCCACAGACAAATGCGTCTCTTCCTTAAATTGGTAACAGGTTATCAGTTGATTTTAAAGGATGAGGCTGGATCCCAATGAACACTCGCTGAATGTTCACTGGAACAACTGCATTATGAGTAATTCACCGACGTACAGCGTTCTTTGAAACGCTTATACAGAAGAATCATCTCTATACATCTCTTTATTTCTGAAATATTTAACTCACACTTTCACTTGAAAACCCCTCGTATATTACAGCATATTAATAACACTGTTATACAACACCATTTAACAAAGCATCAAACTTTTTAAAGACATCACATGCATTTCAATGAAAACATGTTAAATATTTCAATTATTATTTTCTATTATCTGGACAGGATGCCAATCTCTTGCAGGGCACACACATGCTACAGACAATTTGGGAAAACCAATTAAACTAATCTGCTTGTCTTTGAACTGTGGGAGAAAACCCACCAAGCATGGAGAACATGTAAACTATAATGCACACACATCAGAGGTGAGAATCTCACCCTGGAGGTGCAAGGCCGCTGTGCTAACCACTACACCATTGTACTTATTAATATTATCAATACATTTGTTTGTTTACTTATTTACATACTAACTTATTTTTCATAGCAGATTTTAGGAAGAGGATCCTGTGTGATGGGTTCTTTTATCTTACAGGGTGTCAAAACTAATGGCCTTAGCCCAATCTTGTGTATTGCAGTTTAGCTGTCACTCCATCGCAGCCCTGTTCTTACCTGAATCCTAAATTACCACTTAGTGCACTAAGTATGGTGTCTCGACCATTACCGTAGTGCCGGGTACTTAGTACACACTTCTAGGGTGCTAGGAGACATTCAGGATACAGTCAGTTCTGCAGCTCGGCACAGAACCGGAAGTAGTCGAAACTGGCGCCGTGGTTAAAAACAAAGCCGCGTCGGTGTACTTCAAAGTGAAAGGACGTTAAACGGAAACACGAGAAGCTTTTAAATGTTTGAAATAAGTGTGTAGTTAGCTATTGCTAACCTTAAAACCGCGCCATGGAGCTAGCATCACTTATTAAAAAGCTCGGTAAGTTGACGGCTGCGTTCTAAACCAGAGTTAACGTTTACGCTAGTCGACTTTAGCTGTGGGTTTGATAGTTCGTATATGTGTGTGTTTTATTTAGGAACTGATAAAAAAACAACAACAATAAGAATTATTTATTAAGTAAACTGTCTAAACTGTTTCTTTAATCTAATACAAATATTTAATTGCACGTGCGCTACACTTAGTTGTTTAAATCGAAAACGTTGAGTTAAAATCCATATACTGTAGATAATTTAGCTGTATGGTATTTCTATAATGTTCTATACAGTTTATCTATACTAATAATTACATCTGACTTTGAAATACTCGAGTAATAAACCTTTATTATGTTATTATATAGTCATTGTCCGAGTCAGTTTGTGTTGCCATGGTGATTTCTTACCGTTAGCTGTCAGTTATCAAAGTTGTACAGGGAAACAATAATTTACTTAATTGAAAATTATATTAGATAAACATGTTTAAATACGTGTTAAGAAATTAGATGTTTTATTTGAAGCAGAAATGATTCTGTATTGTTTATTCTAATATATAAAGTCTAGAAACTGATCATGCTTAGCAAGGTCCTATTGGAGCAACTCATGAATATGCATAAATATGCTAATTAGATACGACCCATTTCTATCTGATGTCATAAGTAGTCGCCATCCATCCATCTAATGGTGCTTTTCCACTGCATAGTACGGCACGACACGGTTCAGTTCAACTCACTTTTGGGGGGTTTTCCACTGGGAACAGTACCTGGTACCTGGTCCTTTTTTTAGTACCACGTCAGCCGAGGTTCCAAGCGCGCCGAACCGTTACCAAAACGTGACGTGTAAACTCTGCTGGTCACTGATTGGCCGGAGAAAATCGTTAGTACTGCATCACTGAACTTGCGACACGAGACACAACAGAACCGCTATATTTAGAACAGCCAGAGAAGGATCGGACGCAACTTTTTGTATTAACCAAAAATTTTCTTTGACTGCCATCAGCCTCTGTTGAAACAAACTTCTTCGTCTTGCTGTTAAAAACATCCACATGCCGAGAATGAAGAACACCATGCCGTCGATATGCTCCGTTGTTGTGTGTTTGTTTGTGGCGCATTTACGATGATGTCACGGCAGTAGAGGCGCCGCAACTATAACGACACATGAATAATCCCGCCCACTCTAAAGCGTTACTAAACTGCAGTGGAAGGAAACCAGCGGAAACCCACCAAGCACGGGGAGAGCATGCAATTGAATCGAACCCGGATGCTGGAAGAGCAAGGCGACAGGGCTAAATAGTCAAGTTTTAAGTTTTATTGTCATCCGCCCCCCCCCCCACGGTACAATGAAATTCTGAATATGTATATAAAAAAGGTATAGAATTAAAAGCAGAATATGAAAAGATGAAAAAGTATCAAATGAGTTTGTAGTGTGCAAATGATGAAATTCTAATTAGACTTTACTCAAGTGTATGGTAAAGTTCAGTGCACACCTCAGTGTGTGTGCAAAGCTGCAAGGGTTTGTGCAAATGATTGTTCGTGGTTATTATTGCTCAGATGATTGTGCAAAGTTCGCAATGTACAATATGCCCTAAGATCTGTGTCATTAGTTAGAAGCAGTCTGATTATTAGTTATTTTTAGAAATGAGCCTTAAAGGAAAGTCTACCCTGAAATATATTAGATGTGTCTCTATCGTCCTACTTGTTGTATGTTTAGTGGTTGTGATGCTGATTTGTTGGTTGATGTTATAGGAGTTCTGTGTCGTGCTGATGTCACAGGGGAACGTTCCTGATGCAGTTGCAATACCGGTCAGTAGAAGCAGGGTCCAGGATGGAGGGTTTGATTCTCGGCTTGAGGCTGTGTGCGTGCAGTTTTCATGTTATTCCATTGCTTTTTGGGTTTCCTCAGGGTCCTTATGCAGATTAGATTGCCACCCTGACCAGGGTGTACGCCACCTTGCCCCCAAAGTTGCCTGGTATAGGCTCCATTCTCCTCAACTCTCTTTTTTTTTTTTTTTTTTTTTGTGCAGAAACGTAGATAGCTAAAGGAATGGCACCCAAACATTATTCAGAGGCATGCAAATAAAATTGTATTTATTGGAAATAATAATCGAAACATGAAACATGGAAAATGTGATTTCATGTTAGATGGTATTGTATTTTCGAGAATCACACTTAACAATATTAATATTCATATACTTTCGTCTGTAATATATGAGTGGCGTTCAAGTCAAAGCAGGACTTTTTTTTGCTTTGAGGCAAATGTCAGGGCAAAACTGATTAGGAAGTCCGGGCATTATATTGAGAAATAAAGGTGCTCTGTTTTTCCGCACAATTACAAAGTTTCAAAATCCCGGTTTGACTTGAATGCCCCTTGCATATAAGGTGTTTATAATGAAATCATGACTTTTAATGATGAAAATGACGAGTTCATTTTTTTACTTGGGATTTAGTCCTCGTGTCACACTATGTAAAGAATCAGTTCAGTCCTGTTCAGCATCAGTTCAGTCCTGTAGACTGATCAGTTCTCTCACTTCCCAAAGTGTACACTTTTCAAAGGTCTACAGTACATCTTTAAAAAATGAAATACAGGCTTCAATGACATCATGCTCATCAACTCATCAGCACAGCTCTGATGTACAGCCGCACTCCATTCTGGCACACAAAGTTCAACATGTTGGCTTCCTCTACTGCTTCTTAGTGTTCTCATTAATATAATGATAATAGTGGGCACAAAATAGTTTGAGATGAGTACCGCAGTTACTGCAAACTTTTTACAGGAGGTATAAAAATACATCACCAAAATAATAAAGCTCAAGAATTGGATTTTACATCTTGTAGATATTTAAAGTGTTTCAGTGCAAAGGTTACTGTTAACGATGGGCAGTCTTGCAGACCATATGTCAGTGTGAAATGCCTATGTTAGTGTCAGGACGTCATGTAATAGTAGGTGATCCTCCAGGGCAACTCTTACTGTTGTTTGTTATTATTATAATTATTACTGCTGTTCTTATATTTTTCCCGCAGCTCACTCGTTAGTGGAGATCAGAGTTCGCTCCCTGAGGAACATTGTCTCCAAGCTTCAGCTCAGTCTCATCTACCCGGCTGATCTCGTTCAGGAGAGACAGCTCTTCATCAACCTGCTGCACTGGTTTAACTTCCCCGAAGTCCCGCTGCAGGAAGACGTGCTGCAGCTCATTAACACACTCGCTACGGTAGTGTAGCACAAGCGATCACACAAACTACAATACAACCTGGACCTTAAATCTGCCAGGGAGTATTTTGTCATGCACTCAGATTTCATTCAGTGAAATGAATAATCTTCACTTTGCAATGTGTCCATGGGCTCTACCACAATTACTCTTGTGCAGGCATTGAATAAATCTTAGTCTTGTACATCATAGAGACATTGTCCCTCATCCCTGACACATTGCTTTGGAGAATTTTCTTTTTCTTGTACAGTACTGCACAAAAGTTTTGAGGTACCCCTTATTTTTTCATATTTTTCTTCCAAAGAGCTAGACTTTCCTGTATTTTTAATGTAGTGTTGAGGAATAATTCTCCAGGTTTCCTAAAGGATTTTTTTGGCTCTCAATTTCAGTCCAGTCCCTCTACCTGAGCAGTTTCAGATGAGTGTTTTTTGTGTGTTTAGCCACACAGTGACCTATGAATCATTCAAACATAAAAAAACAAAAAACATCTGGTTTAAGGCATGAACTAACGAGAAACAGGTGCAGATGATGACATTTGATCAGGCTGGTGATTAGTCTACTGAATACTGAACAGTTGAAACAGACGAGAGGGGAAATGAGGTCGCTGCTGAGGTTGTTACATAAACAACCCATTTTTATATTGTCTCATTAGGCACTTTACAGCCAGTCGCAGTAAAACATTTGGGATAGGGATTGGGAGAATTTTGACACATTGCAGTTTCGCAAAGTTGCAATATTTAACTTAAAAGTGCCATTTTGTATTCAGATGTATTTATCTAGGTACAAACAATCTTGTAATAAAAAATAAATATCAAAATAAAAAGGAACAACTAATAATTAAATTATTCACAAACTACATAAAGTCTCGACTGAGACTGTATATACAGTATTTATTTATTTAATGTAGTTAATTGTGCAGCAGTTCAATCTTCCGTACGACTTTGTGTAGTTAATAAAGTCACTCTTGTCCTCCTCATGACTGGTCATTGTTCTCACACAGTTTATACTGCATTATGTACTGCCCTGCCTTTAACATTGAGTTGATTTGCTTTTACATTTAAATCTTAAGAGATAAATACAATTTATCAATTATTAAATTATTTATAATGCTACCTTTTGTTTTGTTTTTGTTTCTTTCCTTATATGTTAAAGCATCCAACCGGTGCACACATGTTAAGAGACGTAGGAGCAGTGGACTTCCTAACCCAGCTCTCGTCCAACGTTGACCCCCAGCTTCGAGGCATCACAGAGACGATTCTCGACCAGCTCTTCCACCTTCACACTCACCCAGCGGACACTTCCTCCGACCAGCGACCGAGCTCTTCTTTTCAGCCCAGTAAGCTTCTAATGCATGACACAGCGTGTGCCATTATGTTGATTTGCAGCGCCGCATAAAAGAACGTCCTCCAAGAGCGCCACCCTATCAAAGAGTACCAGCGGCACCTCTCATTCACCATGCTGGTATAAAATTGATTTATGGGTCCTTACTGAAGCTGTTTTTTAATATTCTCAGTGGAGGAGATGTCACTTAGAGGATATTTCCAGCCAAATGCGTCAAGGCCAACAGATGCCGCACCAACGGCCAGCATGTCAGGTACGTTTCCTCCGAGAAACCTTATATCGACTTACAAAATGATGATAAAGACTTAACGTCTTTCATGGTTGTTTTTACAACAGTAGGCGCAACTCATTGTGTAGAAATTGATTCATTCGACTGCTGTGGCAGTGGTTAGTTTTCGAGTAACCATATTACATTCCCCAGGTGTTGATTAGTTTCATCTAACAGAACCTCCATAGGTTGTTTGTTTATTATATTCACACACATTTTATAGATCTATATGTTGTATTTATATGATGTATAAATATGATGTATTTATTTTATAGATATGATAATTATAACATGTAAAATAGTTCCAACATGTGGTGTGATGATAAATAAACGGCAATGTATAAATTACAGTGATCCTATTTTGTCCTTACTGAGTAAACATCATGGCTTAAACTTTTCTAGAAAAAACAGTTACCGTTTTTTTTTTTAAACTGACAAAAATCAAAGAAAGTGGTGTTTCTCGTGCAACAGAGTAAAAGCCCCGGAGGAGCTTTAGGACGTGAGAGGTGGCTCCTCGAGCGTGTCAGTGACAGGTGGCAAATCTCAGCGACAGTCTTTAGTGAGGTTTGCTCAAAGCATGCGGCAGCGCTCGAGGTTCAGCGCAGGACGGGCAGGCCTCAGGCGCACTTCCTCGGGCGAGTCTGCAGGGAAATAGAGAGAGAACAGAGTGAGCACACGACACAAAGCAAATAGAGTGCATCCAGCATGTCTCTGTACTGATAGTGTGTGCAGGGTTTTTATTCTTCTTCCTTGCCTTGATTTCCAGTCAGACAGGCTTATTGCCGTTACAGCCATTTCGCTGGTAAGAATAACAGAAAGGATGTAATGGAAATGTCGTAAAGTTGTGAATTTTGCTCCCTGGACTCAAAAGCAGCACCCTGTCTAGTGTGTGTCCTGCCTTGTGCCCCAAACCTCTGTGTGACCCTGTACGCAATAAGGGGTATAGAAGGTCAATGAGTGAATGAATAATCATCTGAGCAGCTGAAGGTTAAGGGCTGTGCTCAAGAGCCTGAATAAAAAAAAATAAATAAATAAATAAAAAAAATATATATATATATATATATATATATATATATATATATATATATTTTAAAATCCTGTTCAATATCAGGGCTCCAGATAAACAACTACAAAATGTAGCCCTTTTCATAGGGTAACCAGGTGAAATCATGTAGCTACGCTGATTTAAACTGAAGCCATGGACACAGGAAAGTTTGTTAGCTGTCTTATTTGATGATGATGATGATGATGATGAGTGAATATGGAGTCAGTACCTCAATGTGAGACTGTACCTATGAACTTTAATAGAGCAAGGGGAAGCTCACTGGTTAAGTTGCTGGACCAAATAACGGCACCACAGAGTTACTCCTGTTAGTGTCTGCCAAATGCTATAAATTTACTTTTACTTGTGACCGTTTACTTGTCAACTCACTCTTTTTGTCGATGGGACCTGATGTAGAGAAAAGAAAGGTTTGGATGGGCAAGAAGTTCTTGTCTGTGGTCAGCGTTATTTGACTAACGACCAGAAAATACAAATGAAGTGTTAAATTAATCTCTTAATAAGCTCATCTGTGCCTGTATCCAACCAAGTACATTAACCATGGACAGAACTTAAAGTACAGAAACGTACATGATACCAAGTCGGCATTCAATAACAAGCAGTTGCAAAAAGTTCACCAGCATAAGGCAGTTTGAACAATCTTACGAACTGTCTTATGTTTGCAAGCGCTCTCTTTACTGAAGGCAGACCCCGCATATATATAACCGAAAAGGCAAAAGGAAACAAAAAGATCAAATCCCCCAAAGTAAAAGATATTTTTTTAGGATGAGGTTTCAGTTATGGTGTTGAGAGAGTGTGTCTGTAGGGAAAGGCTGAGCCAAAAAAAGTATGCAGTCTTTGCTGAGACTAGACGCGTGTGAACCCTCTGAAATGAAGATGGTGTTTATACCAAGCGCATAAGAAGTGGTTTTCTTATATGAAATTGACAAAAACTCACACCTTAGGAAGAAAACTAAATCTAACATGGCCGTCGATGAGATCATGAGTTGAGCAGCGAAGAAATGGACTCCCTAGTTAAGCATCCCTGGTAAATGTAACGTCCTAGGTAGTGATGTGCGGGTCGTCTGCTAACCCACGGACCCCACTAGTTGGGTTGGGGCGGGTAAAGAAATTGTCACTTTATTTGCCGGGCGGGTTGGGGCGGGTCATTAAAAACAAAATTTAATAAAAAAATCCATATATGTTGCGTGAAATTCGTGTAATGTTTCCAAGCACTTTCAGACTTAAATAATGGCTGTTTTCATTTGAATTACAATGCCTGGTATGTCTATTTAATGGTCGCGGGTGCGTGGCGGTCTGGTTGTAAAAATAGATACAGTGGTGCGGGGCGGGCTGGGGCGGGCCAAATAATTTCATAAAAGCGGGACCTGAGGGTTGAAAAAATACCCGACCCGCGCATCACTAGTCCTAGGTGTTAGGCATCCGCAATCGATCCTTCTCGCAATACTGTTCCTGTTTGTTCTGTTACTGCGAGAGACGCCAGTCGTAAAAAAGTATAAGAAGTGCGTACTGACGGTCTCACACACACACTGCAGAAAAACACAATTTCGTATGGTAAATGTACTCTTCTTTGAAAAACCAAGGGGGATTAACCTTTACAACTCAGCATGGATCCACGCTAGCACCAAACATGGGACAAAAATTCATTTAAAACAAAAATTCCGTTGCAAAAATGTAGAACTCAAAAATGCGTTCATTATTTTTATTATTTGGACACAGAAACAACCAAAGCAACCAGAAAACCGCATGATCTTAGGAATTTGTGCTATTTCTATACAAAAAAATGAAGAACTAAACATTCTTTTGTGTATAAACAAAGCACGTAGCATTTAAAAACCAGAGCATTTTTTAAATAAATAAATAAATAAATAAATAAATGTATGCGGGCAAGTTATATACTGGCCTCTTGTATATAACCAGCACTTTTAAAATAATTGAATAAATATATATTGCGAACTCCACACACAGTTCCACACAAGTCTGAAATATACCTTTTCGGTTATAGCCAGTGGAAGAGGCCGGCATAACCAGCATTTAAAAAAAAATAAATAAACAAATAAATATTTAAAAATGCTGGGTTTATATATATATATATATATATATATATATATATATATATATATATATATATATATAGATGTATACTCTGCAAAAAAAGAAACGTCCTCTGACTTTCAACAGTTTTTACTTTCAATAAACTTAATGTGTAAATATTTGTATGAACACTAAAAGAGTCAACACCATAAGACATAAACTAAAAATGTTTCACAGTGTGTCCCTGAATGAAGGGAGGCTCAAAATCAAAAGTACCAGTCAGTATCTGGTGGCCACCAGCTGCTTGAAGTACTGCAGTGCATCTCCTCCTCATGGACTGGACCAGATTTGTAAGTTCTTGCTGTGAGATGGAGGGATTGTGTGTTCCTGGTGTGACTCGGACAGTTGCACGACACTCATCAGTAAACAATACTGTTTGAGAATTAGTCTTCATGTATGCCTGGGCCCACTGCAACCGTTTCTGCTTGTGAGCATTGATTAGGGGCCGAATAGTAGGTTTATGCACAACTGCAAGCTTCTAAAAGATCCTACACCTTGAGGTTCGCGGGACTCCAGAGGCACCAGCAGCGTCAAATACCTGTTTGCTGCTTTGTAATGGCATTTCAGCAGCTGCTCTCTTAATCCGATGAATTTGTCTGGCAGAAACCTTCTTCATTCTGCCTTTATCTGCACGAACCTGTCTGTGCTCTGAATCAGCCACAAATGTCTTCACAGATGAGTTTTCGCGAAATATCGAATGTTTTCATACCTTATCCAATTTGACGCTTTTCGACAGCAAAGATCCTTTTTCTTTCCCATATTGCTTGAAACCTGCGGCCTGCTTAATAATGTGGAACAACCTTCTTCAGTACTTTTTTTTAATTGGGCTCATATGGCAAACTAATTATCACACGTGTCTGAGATTCATTTCAGTGATTCAAAGAGCCCTGAGACACAATACCATCCATGAGTTTAATTTAAAAACTAAACATTTAAAGTTTATGACACTTACATCCAATTTGCGATGTAAGTGTCATATTTATATACACACACTACCGTTCAAAAGTTTGGGATCACTTTCTAACTCCATGATGGTTCCTGATTTTTCTTTCTTTCTACATTGTAAAGGAATGCTGAAGGCGTCCAAAAAATGCATGAATCTCCTTTGAACAGTTGATATTGAGATGTTTCTGCTACTTCTGCTCTGTAAAGACTTCATAACGCCTCTAATCTGAGGTGCTGTTAATTGGTCATTTTTCAGGCTGATAACTCTAAATGAACTTCTCGTCTGCGGCAGAGGTAGGTTTTGGTCTCGTCCTCCTGGGATGGTCTTCATGAGAGCCAGTTTCATTATGGTGCTTGACGGATTTTGCAAATGCACTTGACAATACTGTTCTTACAAGAACTATTACAGAAAGGCTGACCTCTGTGTCTTAAAATAACAACTAACTGTTGTTTTTGTTGTTGTTACGTAATTACCTAATTCCATATGTGTTATTTTATAGTTTTGAAATCCCCAGTATTGTTGTAGAATGTAGATTAATGCATTTTTTGGACGCCTTCAGCATTCCTTTACAATGTAGAAAGAAAGAAAAATCAGGAACGATCATGGAGTTAGAAAGTGATCTAAAACTTTTGAATGGTATATATTTAAAAAATGCTGGTTATGCCGGCCTTTTCCACTGGCTGTAACCGCAGGTATGTTTCAGACTTGTGTGGAACTGTGTGTGGAATTTGCATGTTCTACCTGTGCTTGGTGGGTTTCCTCCAGGTACACAGGCGTCCTGGTTTACATTTCCACGTTCCATGCACAGAAGGTTGATTGGCATTTCAAGCTTGCCCATAATGTGTTATTGGGTGTGTGAAAGTGTGTGCTTGTGCCTTGCAATTAGTTGGCACCCCATCCAAGGTGTACCTACATTGTGCTCCAAGTTTCCCTGGGATAGACCACGACCCTACACGGGATTCTCTGTATAGACGAGTGAATTTATATATTATTTTAACTTCTGATAATGGTGCTAAACTGGAAAGTTGTGAGTTATATCAAATAAACAGGACCAAATATATAATCACATGTAGCAGTGCATCAAATCTAAATCTAGATGCACTAAACTAGATGCACATTTAAGGCAAACCCAGACTTTGCCATGTTCCAGCTCCAGGGTTCCTAGTTCAATCCTAGACTCCTTACAGATATTTGTAAGGATTTTTCTTCAGGTTCCCTGGTTTCCTCTTATTGTATTCCTGCCCCCTAAAATGCTGATCCATCCACCTTCACTACATAATATGAAAAAGTTTCATTCTTTGCTCCATTTTTCCCGAGATTAGACTTTGTCTTTAAGGGTTCGATGCAGTGTTTATGCAGTTCTGTGCACTCTTTTTAACTCTTCTGAAATATTGTGTTATTGTAGAATCTGTTGAAGCCCCCCGTTTCACATCAGCACTGAGATATCTTTTTTTAACCTTCCACGTTCTCCTCAGTTTGTCTTTCAGTTGCTGGTATTTCTCCAGCCTCTCCCTTTGGATGACACAGTTACTTGGGATTGTCAGATCTATCCCCACTACTGTTTTCTGCGCCTTATCTATTATTTACTCCTGTGCGCAGCTCTGAAGTGTTTGGATGGTGCCATTTGCCGTTGGCTGAGACTGGAGGATTCTTTTGATGATGTTTACATGCTGGGTGACTTTCACTGTAATTGTGGATGAACATTTTTATTTTCATTATTTTTTTTTTTACTATTCGCAAGTGTTTTGCCATGAGCATGAGCACCAGAGCTATATTTACGAAACGTGGGGAAAATTTATTCCGTTATGTATTTCAGTTCTTTGTGTGATTCATTTACCATCACAGTGACTTAAAAATTTATTTAAAAAAAAAATGAATAAATTTTTTTTCATATGTTCATTCATATGTTTGCATTTGACGTGGTCATATGGCAGAGATCCTTTGTAATCCAGTATATATAAGTATGAATAACATAGTTCGTTTAGAGTTGTAATGCAATTTTGTAAGGAAAAACAATTAATATTTTAATACTATATTTATTACTATACGCTTTACAGTTAAACCTTGAATTGTGGGCATTATTCGTTCTGGAAGCGTGCTCGTACATCAAAGCACTCGTACATCAAATCATGCATACATCAAACCATGCATACATCAAAGCACTCGTACATCAAAGCACATGTATATCAAGGCACTTCTATATCAAAGCACTTACATAGTAAAGCAAATTTCCCCCAAAAGAAATAATGGAAACTCTGATGATTTCTTCCACAACTCCAGAATATGGATATAAAAATTATAAATACAAATTGTTAGGTAAAAATATAACATTAACCTGCACTGTTGCTGCTTCGAATTGTTCAGGTGGTCCCTTGTTTCTCCCATTCGTAACGTTTATATTGACAATATCTCGTTGATCCGATTGGAATCATTTCATGTTTACATAGACGCTGATATAATAAGTTTGTGTTTAAATGGAATACAACTTTTTGACATGTGCATAGTGGTTTTTTCCCACTGTGAAGCATTTAATCTTTCGGAAATTTAACAGTTCAAGAAGAAGCAGTATTTTTTTTCCCTTCTTTTAGCCTTTTGAGCTTAGTTTAGGTTTCTCATCCTTTTTTAAAAATAATTTTTCTTCTCTCTTCATTTGTGCTGATTTTCTCCCCAGTTTAGTCATATCCAATTCTAGGGTACTCCCTCATCAGGGCTACAACTAACATCCACGAAGACGAAGGGTATCACGTGTTTCCTCCGATAAACATAAAGATATGAATGCATCTTTTGGAATTGCTCACAGATGCCCATGATCGACACGAGTTAAAAAATTATCTGCACTTTAGTTGTAACATTTATTTAAATTAACTTTTAGAAAAGACAAATACCTGATTTTTTAAAAAATACTTCTTCATTAAAAATCTACAAATGCACTGCTGTCTTGAATATTAATCCTCGTAGGGCTGCTTTCAATGAAAGTCTGATGGAGTAACATCAGGACTATAGGGAGCACACTTTAAAACAAGTGCAACGCCCTTGGATAGCAGTCCTCTGTGTGTAATCCATAGTTTGGGCATCAGCTCTTCAATTAGCATCTCACTGTAACAAGCACTGTTGATTGTTGAACCTTTTTCCTGATTGTGATCATTTTTAACTCTCCCTTGTATTTATCCTTTGTTTTGCAGTGAACACTTCTGTAAGATGCTTAACGTTTTCAGTCTTCCCTTGGTTGTCTTTGACTGCAACTGACAGACATATTTTATCGTCGAATGAAAGGTATGTCTGCTCTCAGATCATCATTGCTGTCTTACTGTCTAGGATAAATCAACTCATATTTGTTATAACGTTCAAGGATTGCGTTTGAACTGTCTGACCTCATTCTTGTTTAACGCACAGTTCTTTGAGAAGCGGAAATCCAGACTTAGTACGGACCACCTGCGAGCTCCTGCGAGACGTCATCATGCAGGATTTTCCAGCGGAAATATTCCTGCAGCGGCCAAGTATAGTGCAAGTAAGCCATTTTTATACATAACACCTCCTTCACTAGGTCTGACAGATGCAAAGACCTTTGTTTGGACAACCTACCATAATTAGTTTTCGTGGGCTGATATTCACTTAGGCCACACCTCCTTCTCTACAAAGCCCTAGCAGAGATGACGTGCCTTTTTTTCCTGACAAACACACAAAATATGAGAGAGGCCTTACTTCCCTCTCTCATATTAACTGATACACAGACTATACCTCCCTTTCTTGGGTTGATTTGTGTATAGGTCACACCTCCTTTACTAAGACTGACGTATACAGAGCCAATGTTTCTCTCCCTGGGAATAACCAGTATGTAGCCCATGCCTCCTTCCCTGGGGGTGATGTGCAGTGGCCACACCTCCTTCAGTAAAGCTGAGATTTAGAAGCTATAGTATGCTTCTTTCACTTACCTTACCCATACATTGGCCATTGATCCTTCACTTTGCCAACACGTATAGGGGCGGGCTTCCTTTAAAACCACACCTCCACAGTAACTGAAAAGCACAGAAGTCACACCTCCTCAGTGATCGACAGACACAGAAGCTGCACAATTACACTCTGACTGACAGGCATAGAAACCACAGTGATCAACAGGCATAGAATCCACACCTCCACCCTGACTGACGGGCACAGAAGCCGCACCTCCACCCTGACTGACGAGTTGTCAAGTTATTCCCTGCCGTTACAAATTATTCACTGAGAGAAAATGGACTGGACTATTGATGTACTTGGTTTATTAGTACTAGACATGATTTGTGTGTGTGTGTGTGTGTGTGTGTGTTTTCTTTTTTTTTTTCATTTTCTTCTCCCCAGAATCTGATGCAGCTTCTCAGTGTGAGCCCAGAGAATGATTCCACCTCGCTGCCTCTCCACGCTCTGGCCTGCCTTCAGCAGCTCTGTGGAAGCTTGAAAAGTCGGCTGCGCTTTCACAGAGATCCCAGCTTCTGCTCAGCCAAGCACGGTATAACACACCGGACTTAACACACACCTCTCCACAACTCTGCAAGTGTTTTCTCACTTATTAGTTCTTTCCGTGTTGCCTGATTTTTATTTAATTTCTGTCCCCAGTACTTATGTTAGGGAGATATTCTTATAGCTAGTACATGAAATTATTGTTTGTTCGTTTTTACTTAAATTTCAATTATTCCTAGAAAGGACCCATTCCTCTAAATGGCCAAGTTTAAGGGACATTATGAAAGACGAGCTTTGTGAATGGAACTGACTATCTCTCTCTCTCTCTCTGTTCCTTGTAGATCCACTCTCTCAGAACTCATCAACATCATATCCTCAGGAGGTAAGAGGGACCCAAAGGTCAGGGGTTTTGACCCCAGAAGACTTATCCCCCCGCCCTTCTGTTCTAGGACGTCCTGGGATGAGAGTCCGAGGGGACGGACAGGACGGCGATGCCGCCTCCACCAGGTTCCTATTAAATCATTTTACTATTGTTGTATCGTGTTATACAGACTAATAACAATTTGTCAAGGTGGAGTTAAGCAGCTTAAATTTTTTTTTATTGTAGCTGGGGTGAAATAAACTTTTAACTTAAAACAAAGATACAGTTTACAGTATGATACAGCTGGTCTAAGAAATGACATAACTCACCATTATATAAGTCAAACCTGGACTTGAATGAAATGAAATGAATGAAGGTGTAAAACATACATCTTCTTTAAAATGTTAATTTATGGTGAAGATAAATATGAAGATAAAACATTTGAATGGTGCAAATGAAATCGATGTTGAGAAATCGATGTTCCCAGTGGTGTCTCAGAGCCCACTGCAGTCATTTCCATGAACATGCAGCGAGTGGAACGCCTGATCGTTGAAAATCAACAGATAACTTGTCGCCAACTTGCATGTTTGTCTGTGGGAACTGTACAGACATTCACCAGCACCCACTTGTATTTTACAGGAACTCAACTGAAAAGATATGGGTTATTCCATCTACCATACCCCGTCCTGTCCTTGCTCCAACATGTTTGGACTATCAAAGGAGGCCAGCGTTTCACCCAAGCACTAGCGAAACACTGATATGAGTGCATTGGTGTACTAGGGTATTATATAGAGAAATGAAGGGATTTCTGTTATTCTGCACAATTAAAAGTCCTGGCTTGACTTGAACAGCCCCCATATTATCCCAGCATCCTCCATTTACACAAAAGAAAATGATTACGTCTCTCGCTTCCTAAAAGACTAAATCCAACATCTTTGTATAAAGCACCGTAAAAAAATTCATTACAGCTTAGTTTTTGCTTTGTTTACAAAAAGATATTACAGAAACCGGCTGTGATTTTTTTTTTTTAACACCGTGCCTGTAGCGGGTGAGCGGGTGATTACAGATTCTCTTTGACTCGGTTCGTGCAGCAGCAGCAGCAGCTCTCAGAGAGAATTTCCCCTCGGGCCCAACCTGGAGCCGGAGGGTGAGGATCCGCCGGAGCTCCGGCTGCAGCAGTGGAACATGGCCAGATTTTGTATGGAGACCCTACAGCACACACTTCCTCTCCTCGGGACAGGTGAGAGTCTTCTCTCACTTTACTGTGAGAGCCTCCAGATGTTTTTCCTTCCTTTTTAAACTCCTCAGGAAAAGTGAGAGTCCTCAAACTTCAGCTTCAGAAATGTTCCTTCCCCCCTCTCCGACAACTCATCCTGCTCTCTTGTGTCTCCTTGCGGATGTTTCAGAGACGATGAAGGTTTTCCAGAAGGCGCTAGAGCTGCTGTCGGATATCCTCGCGTTGCTGAGGGTCATCGTGTCCCCGGACGAGCTCTGGGACGAGTGCAGCATCACCGCCAACGAACTGGCAAGTGCATTAAATTAGTTCGTGTTACAAGAGTGTGACTGATAATATCAGCGGTGTCTCATTTGCTCAAATTAGTCATTTGAATAATTCATTTTAAGCTTAGTCTATTCATTTGGAAAGCTTTTTTTTTGTATTAAATTGCACCTCTTGGTTCACAGTACACTTAAAATAGTGCTGAATAGATTTTTCTGCAAAGCTCGAACCTCTTCCTTCATTTATTTTTAATGCACTCTTTGCAAAACAGAGCTCGCTTCCGCTAAAACTCACTTTGAAATGTGTTGCTGCCCCCTGCTGGTTTTCTGTCACCATTGACTCAAACTTATAAATAATAAAAAAAAAACGCTTAGCAACTTTTTTTTTCCCACTCTGTCTCTCTCTCTCTCTCTCTCGTTCCCCCCACAGAGAGAGAAGCTGAGGGTGTGTATAGAAAAGCTGGGAGACATCATGTGCCATCACCGTCACATGGCATCGTCACAGCAACCTGACTCAACTCTGATTCGCCATCGCATGTCCTACATGGGGACTTCTGTCTTCACCATTCGCCTTCTGCAAACACTCCTACCTGTGGAGAAGGTGAGAAGGCATAGAATTAGTAATGGCTATAAATAATTAATGCATGGCTGTGTCTTGATGCACATATGTACAGCATGCTGAGGAAAGTCTGTCTGCTTATTTCAAAGAGAAAAGGGTGCACAGAATTTGTACTGCCAATCTTTTAAGGTTAATAAGGAAAATGGGTTTAGCTGCAGTTCATCGGTACAGAGGGCCACAACTCATCCTTTTGTTTCAATGTGGTATTTTTCTTTTATTTCCTTTTAGCATGGTTTCATGTGAAAACGCTCCGATGCAAAGTGGAGTCACAATTAATATCCCGGAGTTGCTCATTTCCTGTCCTGAAATTTTTATTTCTTTTATAGTACATCGGTTTGTCACTGATTACATTTTTAAATATATTAATGAAAGGCAATAAACAGCCATTTCCTCACCAGACTCTTTCTTTTGAAGTGAATAAATTAAAAGAAGCAGCTTGATATTTTACAAAAAGGCTCAAAATCCTCTGTCTTAAAGACTTGACATAAACCACTCCATAAAGTCTTTCTAGACCTTTTAAAAGGATAAAAGTCAGGACTGTGTGGTTGCCCCATCCCTACTTCTTTCCCAGACGCACCCATTACTCAGGAATATGCTCAGTCTGAATTCATCAGACCACATGACCTTTTTTTCTATTGCCTCAAAGTCCAAACTTTAGGCCTGCTGTCAGATTGATTAATTTATCCAGATTAGTCTCACTAACAAGTGATCCACAAAGCTTGCACTATTCTCATCACGTTATGTATGTTGCAATGCTCTTACTTTCACTATTAAATGTAGCTATGTTTTCTACTGATGAGTTTTGATCCCCCCCACACGCATTCAAGTGATCCGTGATCAGGGTGCAGCGTTCATGGTCCTTTTTATTTTGAATCACATTTCTTTTGCAAAATTGACGGATCAGCATTATTCTTCCAGGGTTCACAAATGTGTTAGACTTTTTTTTTTAAACTCAGTTTCAATACATTCAGCAAGCTCCGTTGTTTTCTTTGCTTAATGCAGGCCACTAATTTAACCTTCCTGAAACACAGTTGCATCTTTTCCACACAAGTGTCAGAGTTGCTATTATAAAAAAAATAAATCCACATCTTTTGACCAATCAGGGTGAAGATTCCTATATGCTTATAATCCTTATAAGTCACATAATGTCAACTCTAGGGCCAGGGGTAGCTCAGTGGTTAAGGCGTTGGATTACGGTTCGGAAGATCCCAGGTTCAAACCCCACAACCACCAAGTTGCCACTGTTGGGCCCTTGAGCAAGGCCCTTAACCCTCAACTGCTCAGATGTATAATGAGATAAAAATGTAAGTCGCTCTGGATAAGAGCGTCTGCCAAATGCCTAAATGTAAATGTAAATGTAACTCGCCAACAATTTCCAAAAGTGTTTTCTAAACTCAGATAATTTTTATCACCTTTATTAATTGCATGAATGATGTCACAACTGGCTGTTCTGACAGTGAGAGTGGTGTTAAAACAGTAGTATGAAAACCACAGTGCATTTATTTATTTACTTATTTATTTATTTTTAAGAAGTTTCATCAACTTTTCAGTGTTTTTTTAATGATTTATTTTATAAACACTAATTGTCGCTGGAGCAGTTCAGTTTGAGATCTTTTTTTTGGTGTGTGAACTGTTTTTCAGATGCATTCGATTATCTCACACACTCTTGGCATTTGGTTATATCACGGTTGGTGTTAATAGCTTTTGTAGGTTCTTTGCAGTAACATCACTTTGTATCACTTAGCAGTTGTTTTTTCACATTCTCTAGTGTGAAATTGTTACCCAGCAAATATTGTTTTCAGTGCCACAGGTCAGTGCTGGCTAAGAATAAACTCTTTTTAGATTCATTTCATTCAGTCATTAATTTTTTTTTACCCTCCTTAAATACTTAGTGTTTCTCTCTGCTGTGCAAGAGTACCTAAAGTGACCGTTCTAGTCCCTACATTTGCATTACGGTATGTCAGAGTGTCAAGAAATCTTGAATGAAAAATATGCCTATTTTCCTACAAAGCTATTAACACCAACCTTAGGTGTAATTGACAATAACATGTTTCCTTTAAGTGATTATCACTACATTCCTGACACATTCTGTCTTTCATTTGCCTATCATTTCTCCATACAGGCGAGTGAAAATGTCCCTGAGGGTACAACGTCTGCCATTTTCCATCTCTGTCTGGACTTCCCCTTCAGTCTTGCGTTTCCCAGCATTCACGAGTCAGCCGTGGCCTACCTGGAGCAGTCAAACACCGAAAACCATGCCCTGTACCGCAGAGTTAGTCAAGCTGCTAACACGATGGAGGCCACGTGTTCCTTCCTAAAAGACGTCCGGGCTGAGGTAATGCTCAGAGAAACAGCAAACCCGAATACGCTGAATAAGCAACCTCAATGACGGTGCTTCTTCAGAGTTTTAACTTTAAATGTTAAAATGTTCTTGGACACCAAACTCACTCATCCATGTGTTTATGGACTTTGCTTTGTGCACCGGTGCGCAGTCATGCTGGAACAGGAAGCAGGCCGTCCCCAAACTGTTCCCACAAAGTTGGGAGCATGAAATTGTCTAAATTGTCTAAGAGTTCCTTTCACTGGAAGTAAGGGGCTGAGTTTAACACACGAATAGCAACCCTGCACCAGTGCACAAAGCAAGGTCTATAAAGACAGTTTGGTGTGGAAGAACTTGACTGGCCTACACAGAGTCCTGACGTCAACTCGATAGAACACCTTTGGGATGAATTAGAGCGGAGACAGTGAATCAGGCCTTCTCGTCCAAATGCATTTCTATAAGAAGGGTCACAAATTCCCATAAACACACTCCTAAACCTTGTGGAAAGCCTTCCCAGAACAGGTGAAGCTGCAAACGGTGGGCCAACATCATATTAAACCCTATGGATTAGGAATTGGATGTTACTTAAGGTCATACCATATCAGATACTGTATATACCTCTAATATAGATATCTGATATCGATATACACAGTATCAACACTGACCTATATATGGTATATAAGTGTTGATACAGTGGGGAATGAGACTGAATAAGAAACACTGGATTGTGTTTCTAGAACTGTTTAAGTAAAATTTAAACTAAGGGGAAATATACGTCGGGTTATCATTAATCATTGATTACTGACAGTCATAAATGATTGATTACTGAACGTTTGTCTGTCAGTTAAGAAAAATATGCTAAATTTGTAATCCCTCATGTGAAATAAATGTATATTGTTTCTGAATAACGATAATAAGCAGGGGTTAAGGGACTTGAGAATTGTATGAGTGGCTTCATTTTTTAAAAGCCGCAGAATTAAAAATAGGAGCAAGAAGTAAAGACAGACATCATCACTGATGCAAAGCTCCATAGGTTCCCGGTGTCATCTTCACAAACAGACAAACAACGGCTGCTTGAGTGTTAATCGCACCCCTTGTGAAGATTCTTCAGGGTGCTAAAAGCGAGGGCGTTGTGCTGCCTTCAAGTATTTTCAGTTACACACAAGAATAATTATTTTGTGAAATTAATGTGAAAATACAGTAAGTGTTATGTTGTTGTAACATACCTTAGGGTTTGTGAGTAAGCTACTGTATAGACCTTGGGCTAGAGAAGTACACTTGAACAGGAGAGCATATGAGAGCATTTAAAAAAAAAAAAGAAAAAAAAAAAGAAAAACATGGCTTTTACCAAGATTTACATGGCTATCAGTTGGCACGAAAGTAAAGGTTTGCTTAGAACATTTACAACTTAGAATTACAACTTACAACTTAAAACCTCCACATTGAGTTACTTTTCCTTAAAGATTTTCTTTTTCCTAAATCAAACATACTTTTGTTGTCCAAAAAGTTTAATTGTCTTTAAAAGTTCTTTTCACATGCATCCGATGTTTATCATTGTGATGTTGTCCTAGGTAAGATTTCGTTTTGACGACTCTTCTATGCAGATCATGTTTATGCGCGATCATGTAGACTGGTGCATCATCACTCCTATGTTAGCTGAACTTTATTGCAGGTCATTTGGAAATCAGCTGTATCCTGCTCATGCCTTGACATCCACAATTCTCTTTCATGGCCATTTCTTAGTGACGATGGAAATAGTGAACTGGAAATGCTTTGGAAATCCCCTTTCCTTTACCTCAATCGATTATATTCAGTTCTTCATTCAGCTGCTTAAAGGAGCCTTTGATTGTCAGGTGTTAGCACAAGGGTTGGAGAGTCAGAGGATGTATTGCCCTCTGGAAGCCTACATTACGATGCTCGAACTGCCAAACGAGGTCTTTACAACCAGAGACAACAATTTCTACCATTTATTCCGCAAGATGAAACCAGAAAAACTTTTACAATTTCTTACGAAAGTGCATCTAAAGAACCTTGTATAAAATCTTGTTCTTCTGGCTAAGTCCATGTTGTAATGTGATGCTTGTTTGTTTATTTATTTATTTATTTAATTATTTTTTTTTTATTATTATTTTCATTTTTTCTCACTAGCTTTTAAATCCCTTACATTATATCTATAACTTAATATTATATTGGTTCATATAAATTAGTTTAGTAATGTTTAATATGTATCTGCCATGAAATAGCCTGTGAAGCTGATATGGCAATAAACCCTAATACAAACAAACAAAAATAATAAAACCAGACGTGGTTCCGAACCTAATTTATTTTACTCATAAAAGACACTGAGTAACTGCATTAACATTTGTTTGCATCCACATCAGAATGTCTTGGCGTGATATGACAAAAGATGGCTGAAGATGGATAAATAACACGATAGTGGTATTGTACTGTATAATGTAGGTATTAATGTGTTTTCTGAAAGCATGATATTGATGCACTCTGCAGGGAGAAAAGAATTGGCTGGAGCTGCTGGAACTCGCTGGCCAAGCTGTAGATGGCTTTCCCTACCATCAGCACCTACCTCTCATTAAGGAATTCATCAACATCTGCTCCTTCCTGTAAGCTTTTCGAAGTATCTGTAATTACTTCAGGAATTATTAGCTTCTGTTAGACAAATAAGGGTCAGAGTTTTTTTTTATTTTATTTATTTTTTTAAGAAGCTGTTTAAGAATGAATCGTTGCTCTGGATATAGTGTGTGTGTGTGTGTGTGTGTGTGTGTGTGTGTGTGTGTGTGTGTGTGCGCATTCTGTGTTTTTAGGTGGAAATCTGCTCAGGCGAGCCCACTGCTTCAAATGGAAAGCCAGAAGATTCTTCTAAAGCTATTTTCACATCCTTTGCTGCCAGTGAAGGCTGAGACATACGCACGCACTCTGGAGGTTATCAAGGTGCTACAAATTTAAGATGCAAACACAAACAGTTATCCAGGTTATAAAAGGTAGAATGTGAAAACTAATGTTACACAAGTGAGACTTCTGATTGTGCAGAATGGCCGAACACTGTTTTGAACTCTATTTCTTTACATAATCCCTTGCTACATTTTGGCATTTATTCCAACTATCCTCATTAGTGCTTGGATACCATTGAAGTAGAAAGGTTTCTCAGTACCTTGGAGTTCATGATTGGACTGCCTGCTTTATGTCTGAAATGCTGGCCTCCCAGGAACTCCTTTAAAGGTGCAGACATGTGGAAATGGCTAGTAGTGAGGTCAGGACTGTAAGGTCATGTTACATTAAGTAGTTAAGACATTGGACTACGGTTCGGAAGGTCCCAGGTTCAAATCCCACGACCGCTAAGTTGTCCTTGTTTGGGACCTTGAGCGAGGCTCTTAACCCTCAGCTGCTCAGATGTATAATGAGATAAAAATGGGAGTTACTCTGGATAAGGGCGTCTGCCAAATGCCTAAAATGTAAATGTGTCTCTTCTGCAAGTCAGTGACAAGTTATCTGTCATTTTTTTTCAAGATCAGGTGTTTCACTCGCTGAACAACTGCAGTGGGCTCCGAATAACTTCGCCTGGGACCATCATTCACGGACTGATAGCCTTCTTTAAAACGTTTGCACCATAAAAGGTTAAACTGCAGCTAGTTCTCTGATCACCGTACCGTATCTGAAATCTTCATTCACAAGAAAGTCCCTGTGTCACTTGAACGCTCCTCGTATAATTGAAAACACGGCTCAGATTTACTTACCAGATAATGAGTACTAGGCGGCATGGAGGCATAGTGGTTAGCACTGTTGCCTTGCACCTCCAGGGTTTGGGTTCGATTCCCACTTCTGTGTGCATAGAGTTTGCATTTTCTCCTCGTGCTTGGTGGGTTGAAATGCAAATTTGCCCATGTGGCCTGCAGTGGATCATCACCCTGTCGTGGGTGTACCCCGCCTTGTGCCCCAAGTTGCCTGGGGTAGGCTCCAGGCCCCCTGTGACCCTATAAACAGGACTAAGCAGTATAGACGATGAGTGAGTGAGTGAATAAGATAACGAGTACTAGTTTGCATGTTTCTTTTTATTTTTATTTAAATAGAAGGTAAATGGATAAAATATAGCAAAATGTGGATTTTTCCAAATAAATGTGACAATTTACATTGAGAAAAGTTACAAATACTGGTGGGAGTAGACATAAGTAATATATAAATGAAAATATTTTCACAGGCTCTCTGTAAAAGCTGTCGGTATTGGAGATACATGCAGTGAATATCTAATACGAACCCAGCATCACCTTGGCGATAATAAATCATACATTTTAAGCAGCTTTTGAGTAATTCACTAGGGCATAGTCCCTAGGCATTGTTGCGCATGAAAAAATGTTTTATTTTGTTTTTAGCTTATTAAAAAGGGCTTATTTTAATACATGGAGTCTGTTAATTTTAAATTGCAATATGTTTCCAAAGTGATATTTAGACGTTGTAGGTCGTTTTGCAATTTATTAATTAATGTTTTGTGTTTTTTCTGAAGAAACATTCCATATTGCATGTCCTGGATGTTTTAGTTTAGAGTTCTGATAATAGTGACACTAATGCTGTAATTCAATTTTAATGAAAGAAAAAATGTAAATTACTTTTCCCTTCAATATCTTTCCCTTCTCCAGTTACACCTCTGCATTCTGATCAAAGCATTGCAGGAGGTCTTATTTTGTTAGTTCCCTCAGAAACTCTGGGAACAGACTTGACAACAACTTCTGGAACAGAATCAAAACTGGGTCCTTGCTCTCAACGAAGCACCTTTTAACCCAAGGAGCAGATTGCAGTAATTGACCACCCTCCCAACTCACACCGTCTAGCACTGTGAGGCTTTTCCCTAAAATCAAATCTGCACTCAAAGTAACCTGCTTGATCCAAAAGTGATGAAGAAAATGACAGGGCGTATGAGACAACTCATGGAAGAAGACCGAGTGCACCGCTCTGAATAGTAAAGGAGGAGAACGTGGCAGCGTATAGCTGCTTTCCCCATGAATATATTCCCCTTTGGCAAACAAAATGTTTTTTGGGGGGGATTTTTCCCCCTGATTTAGTCGTGTCCAATTCCTCCCCGTTACTAGGGGGCTCCACACACTAAAGCTACTACTACCACTCAGTCTGAAGGTGCCGAAGACTATCACTTATTTCCTCCGACCCACGTGACGCCAGTCGACCGCATCTTTTCGAACTGCTCGCTCACACACCGTTGGGGGCAGCGTAACACACTCGGAGGACAGCGCTATCCGCTCCTTCCACTTGCGTGAGCTCACGAAAGTACCTCTCATCCCTCCCCTCTGAGAGAGCTCGGCCAATCAGCTCTCTCTAGATCTCTGGTTGTGAGTGTTTACCGCATCACCTGGGAATCGAACTCGCAATCTCCGGATGATAGGATGAGAATTTTACCACTGCACCCTGTAATTTTATTTTATTTTTTTTATTGTTCAAATTGAATTACATCATCAGTCTCGTTATTTAATGTGCATATAAGATTCCATGGATTAGTCATTCTTTTTTTAAGGTTTCTTTGAAAATGTATGATTGATTGATTCCAGGTTATAAAACACAATTATTATCTCATGTTTTAACTGAATTCCACTGAAGCTATGCGCTGTGGTGTGCAAATGAATTACAAAGACTGCTCAGGTGAGGTGGAGAGTATTTTAATGTGCAGAGTACACAAATTCTGAAAAAGTAGAGATACCATAGACAAAATATTACTCAAGTAAAAGTAGTAGTTAATAATAGAAAAGGTACTTACCTTCAAATCTGCTCAAGTATGACAAGTATTAGCTTACAGTAGCCTTGGAATCATAGTAAAATATTCTCTTTTTTTCTCTCTCTGTCTCTCCCATCTGTGAATATGCTGTTTTGTTGCTATCTTCAACTGTCTTCACTTCTGATTTCAAACATCTGTTACATAATTAGTAAAGGCAATTATGCATAATAACCAGCGGGTGGTGGGTTACTGCTTCAAATACTACTCGTGTTATGTAACACAACATGACGATATGTAGTGAAGTAGAAAGTACAATTACAGAGGGGCCCAAAAGACACACACACACACACACACACACACACACACACACACACACACACACACACACACACACACACACTATGTACATATTTGATGTAGAACAAAGTAGAGTAAAGGTAAAAAGCATCCACTAATAAAACTGCTCACATGAAGTTCATATACATGAAAACTGCGCTTAAGAACAATAACAAAGTAAAAGTGCCACTTCTAGAAGCTGCTCCTGATGTAGATGTATAAATGAATCTGTGCCCTTTAGCCATTTGGATCTGAGAATCCAACAGCACTGTGTGAAATGAATGTTTATTGTATTATGAATTCCTTAACACTCGTATTAATACAATGCGTTTTTTTCCCTTTCCTCTCTGCAGGAGTGTTTGGGGGTTCATAACGTGTCCAGACCAGCTTCTTCGATCTGCACCGGCGTGCATTTTATATTCCACCCCCGTGTCCTTTATGAAATCAGCGCCTTCGGCCTTAACGACCAGGCAAAAGAGGTGAGTTTCCTGTTCCTCATCGGCCAATGAGAAGCTGTTAATGTCAAGAAGAATGTTTAGATTTGTTGACGCATTGCTTTGTAACGATCATAAAGCTGCGAGGCTGTACCCTGTTAGCAAGGGTCACACTCAATGCAACACTTGACATTGGGAGAGACGTATCAGCACGTGTGTTTCATTGCGCCGAGTCTTGTTTGGATTAAATGGTTCGTAAGGTTGACATCGTAGAGCCATCAGCTTGCTTTATGTGTGATCCCAAAGGTGAATTCGGCTGCCAAGGATCTTCTTCTGTACCTGCTAAAGGGGCGATTGATGATGACTGCTTTGAGTTGGAGTAAATTTAATGAAGCCCTTTACCCGGTTATTCCCGTACTGCAGGTACACACATACACAAGCACACACAGTGGTAATACTGCACTGAACCCGCACCAAGAGGATACGAAAATGCTGAATTAATTTTAATGTATTAATACCATGCTAGAGGCTAAGTTTTAATTCTGCTTTAAGTAAGAGTCTTTCATACACTCCTGCTAAAAGTGAAAAAGAAACACAGTCACAAGATGATGAATATTCATTGTCCTGCCACGTCTCATTTATTTTGTCGAGGATGCTCAGTAATTGGATCATCCTGTCAATAAAGCGCTGCTGAAGTACTCGGTCATCTCTGCAAAGCATATTCATTCGTCTTCATGATTTTATTTTTTTCTTTATAATTTTTTTTGGTGTGTTAGAGTCATGCAGGCACAGAGGATGCCCTGGGAACCAGCATCCTGCTGATAAGTGGGCTCTCAGATGAGATTGGAGGCACAGCCCATACCTCAGGAACTCGACTCTCTGCCATAATCAGACTGCTCTTCTCCAAACAGCATGTGTGAGTTCTTCTGACCGACAATTTGGCATTCTGTACAGCAACTTGGGCGGGAAAAAAGTAAAATAGTGGTGGGTTGTGAGTCTGCCGAATTCACAGCACATCCTTATAGTTCTTACAGTAGATGTGCTTCTGTGGGTTTCCAGTCGGTTTTCGCTTCCTGATGAGCAGTATACGACTTATGAACTTGGTATCCATGTTAATATCCATGTTGTTTATACTTTGGTTTGATGTGCTTTAAAATACAAAAAAGCGACTGCATCTGTTCTGATTGAATTTATGAGCCTTTAGGCATGTAACTTGGATGCATCAATGATAAAGCATTCTGTTAATTATGCATCTAATGCAGTTACTGTTTCACCACCACAGGTCGCAATCTAAAGCTGAATTATAAAGAAAACGTGTCTGTCACATGATTGCGTTGTGATGGAGAGCCTGTGAGATCTGTATTTGTGAATTGACCATTAGCTCGATAGCTATGGATTGAATGACCATTTACAGTATATGATACATTATTTAGTAAATGACTACGAGTTCTAACTATTAAAAATATTTCTGCAGGAGCTTTCAAATGGCACCAAAGTCGACGGAAATCTGTCGTTTTAGCCGACTTTGGAGCTCTTAATGTTTTAGTAGATCGTTCCCTTTTTTCTCCCTTGGTCAGAGTGTTCGTTTATATAATTAGAAGAGATGTGGTCAACCTATAGTCCATTTTGTTAACTATAACGAAAAGCGGTTTGTTTGATTAAGTTTTATGTAGACAAAGAATTTTCTTGAGCCCTGGTTAGGATTCAGAAATAATAAAAGGACACTTTATTTAGCCAGAGTTTGATTTAAAAAACATGAATTTTTGTTTATACACCAGTTGTTTGACCTGTTTATAAAAAATATATATAATAATTTCTAATCAGCAATACTCAATTTATGATTGATGAGGATTACTGCAGTTATTTTTTTCTTTTTTTAAATCAATGCATCAGGACTTACAAAGTTGGCCTTGTGTTGAGCTTAAAAATATCCTTGATTATTACTTTTTCTTATATTTTTTCTTGGTGGTATTGTGGGCTTGTTTTACCACTGTAGCTGAATAATTCGGGGGAAAAACTTTAATATTTAAAGCAGCACCGTGCTTAGTAGCTAAGCTTCGGCACTAACTCTTGTTAGTGTTAAGAGGCTGAACATCATCTGAGTCTTTTTACTCTGCTGTAATTTCAACATCTGTTTTTTTAAAGGGTAAGAAACAAAGCAGCTCAATACCTGTCATCTCATTTGGCCAATTCAGAAGACAACAAGGCGTCCCAGCCTGCAGTGGACAACTCAATTCTGTCATCACTGTCATCTCTCTTTGTTGCTGACAAATGTGTGGACATCAGACTAGGCGACTCCAAGAAGTCGTACCTTAAGGTGAGCTCACATCATTCTGTAGGAAAGTAAAAGAGTCAGTCCAATACAGTATCTCTACTTTTTCAGTGCTTTGTCTTCTTTTGAAACTGGTTTTGTTCACAGCAAAAATCAACAAAATACAGTATCTGGCATGTTGTGTCTAAACTGCCAGTTAGTCAATATGCGTTTTTTTTTTTTTTCCCATAGAGATGTTGTATAAAACCAATTTCACACAAGCAAGAGAATGATTGTGGGCATGATATTTACGGTCCAAGCACTAGTAGTGCGCAGGGCCCTCTTGTTCTTCTAAGAATTATTATATTTTTTTCCAATCATCCAGGCCTTTTTGGGATCTTAACATGCTCAAAAACTCTGAAAATTAGCAGACCGGTCGAAATCTGCAGCCATTAGGAGTTCGCTGTGGCTTGGCCATGGGAGTGACATGCCTGTCACAGGGTCCCCTGGAAAATTACTTGCAGGTTTACCGGTACAAAGTTACATCTCATTAAACTGAACAAATTTCGCTTTGTCATTGGGTCTAATCCACAGGAAGTCGGCTATTTTGTGTTGTAAAAGAATTGACTCCATCGAAGCCAATATGATCTCAAGACTATATTTTTAATATCTCAAACAGTTCAGCTGTGGCGGTGACAAAAAAAAAAGAAAAAAAATATATAAATGCCATCAGTCAGTGTACATTGCTGTGATCAGTTTCATTAGGGCCAGATTGTCACTTATGTCCTTTTGATATTTCCCCTTAAAATGCATGTGCCTACTGTGCCCACTGTCTTTCTGGTATATATTTATATAATGTATATGGTAATGAAAAGAGAAGCTCAAATTCAAAACCAGTCTACCTGAGCCTCCAATAATGAACTGGAATCCATATTAACTTAAACACATTTCCTGTTATACTGAACTTCAAGCCTCCTAACACCCAGTGACTGCAGATTAATCCCTGCTATCCGTTTTCACTCAAATGAGGATGGGTTCTCTGTTGAGTCTGCTTCCTCTCAAGGTTTCTTCCTACTTTCATCTCAGGGGAGTTTTTCCTTACCACCGTCAGCTTGCTCATCAGGGACAGTCATATCATTTTGATTCATACACATTCACAATTCATACAAACTTAAATAATTATTTTGATTGTGTAAAGCTGCTTTGCGACAGTGTCAATTGTTAGTGCTATACAAATAAAATTGAGTTAAATTAGGGTGGCACGGTGGTGTCGTGGTTAGCACTTTCACCTTGCACCTCCAGGGTCCGGGTTCGATTCTTCGCCAGGCTCGATTCCCGTCTCTGTGTGCATGGAATTTGCATGTTCTTCCTGTGCTTGGTAGGTTTCCTCCGGGTACGCCAGTTTCCTCCCACAGTCCAAAGAGTGCCTCTAAACTGTCTTTATTGTTCTTTTCACGGTTAACACGTGCTAGAAAAACTTACTAGCTTTTTACACAAAACTGAATCCCAAATCCCTCTCTAACCTCTGAGCAAGGGCACTACTTGGTGTGTGGAACAAGGGATTGTACACCCTGTGCATCTATGTACACCATAATGTACTAGTTTTTAATCTATTTGGGATCTAACCTTGGAAATCAGCTGAACTTCTAATGCGGAATAAGTGGAATTATAAGATAACTCTCTTAAGTTTCTCAGCACTGTGCACCACCTCTATGGTTAATTATAGGGCTGCAACAACTAATCGATAAAATCGATAATTATTTATCTTTTTACTCGGTTATACAGCGTAAAAAGAAAAAAACGTTGCATGCAACTTCTAGTTCGTTTTCTTCGCGTTCATTTTATTCTTCGGAGGACCGGCTATATCCCATGATTCTACACGCTATACAGAGGGAAATGCAGGAAAAAGGTAAAATAAAGAGAGTGAACCCAGTAGCCGGGTTTTTTTTTTTCTCTCCCTACGTCACCGTATTACGAGAATGTTTAAAACAATAAGATTAATGTCTAATGTAGCAAAATGGTCTATCTATCTAATATATATTCTTTTTTAAATTATTATTATTGAGACAACAAAAAAGGATAAAATACACGAGAGGATCGAAATAATGTATAAATGGAAGTCTAGAAGTCTATTATTATTATTATTACTGTAAGTTACTGTAATTAATTTAAGAGAATTTAAAATTGAGGTCATTCTAAATAACTGAAGTTAGTCAGTGTATTTTTTAAACTATAAACTGTCAACTTGCCATCTGCAATTTTTGTTAAAAACAAAAATGTTGATTTACATAAAATAAGGTTTAAATGTCAAAATTGAAGATCATTAAACTCTATACAGTATGTGGCTTTTGCATTTTTTAAAGTTTACTTTTATACATAAATAATACCCTGATTTATGGTTTTATATAGTTAAGCAAAACATCAAATCAAAGCGTTCAGTTTATCAGATTAGTCGATTAATCGAAAAATAAATAAATAAATAAATAAAAAAATCGACCAACTAATCGATTATCAAAATAATCGTTAGTTGCAGCCCTAGTTAATTACACTAACTTTCGCCCAATATCTGTTGTTCACAGAAGGATATGCGTTTGTGCAAGGGGAAGGGTTAACAATCAAGCACTTTAGGGTGACATTTTCTATTTCCATGGTGCAGATATACTCGAGCACAGCTGGTCTAGTAGATGGCATGTCAGAGCCACAACATCTGTGTCCATCTGCTTTCCATTTCTCCTACCAGCATGAACTTTGTCATCATCTGCACTTTAAATCGAAAACTTTTGCCCTACAGGCATTTACTAATATAGAAAATCCAAGGCCTTCTATATCCCAAACACTCTCACTATGACAGATTGCTACAGAACAGAACATAGCCGAAGAGAGCGAAATATTTTAAAAGGTGCTCTGTATTATTTATTTATTTATGTATTTTTTATTATTATTACTTTACCTGCTTTTTCACAGGTGGAGTGTGTAAATAAGCTGTACAGTATCTTTACCTCAGAGACGGTGGATATGGTCCTGCGCAAATCCGCAGCCGAGCAGCTGGTGGTTGTTTTGCAGGGTGAGAGACGTCTCAACTTCTTCCTCTTAGTCACACTCTTGAGTTTTAGTGGATTATTTCCGGATTTTGTGAAGCGGAAGGGGCTAGAGTGTGTTCAAATTTAATAAATATTTTGTCATAATAATAGCATTAATATGTAACACCTACTATAAAGATTTTCTTTTTCTATGTTTTTTTTTTTAAGGAACATGTGTGTTATCAGCAATAATCAGATTTATATATCACCACTCGATTACAACAGCTTATAAGAGTGATATTGTCTTAAAGCTATAATCACATAAAGGTACAGTTTGTTTCTAGTTTGCTTTTTATTTGTTTTTTTAGATGCTGCAATGCACACAGTACTGAAGACACAGGGATTGACAGACAAACTCGTGTCTTTGATTACAGAGAGTGTGAACACCAGTGGAGGGGTAAAATTCATATGTTTTTTTTTTTTTTTTTTTTAACCACAATATAATTTGTATAGAAAAATAATCTGTACATTATGCTAGGTGAAAAAAAAAAGATCAGGAAAGACTTTTTGAAGAGATCCGGCCAGCTTTGAGCTAATGATGTCAGTCAGGAGTTCGTCAGTGTTAATTAGCCTGTGTGGTCTGATGAGGGCCTCCCCAGGCCGAAAGCTGCCAGTACAGTGGAGTGTTTTGCCCTGCTAATGAGGCTAATTACAGGGAATAATGTTTCATAATATCTGGCAGATACCCGTAGAGAACAACCTGATAAGCTGCTGCAGCTAGTTAACGCTTTTATGGAATGTTACAGTATCTCACATACCCTGCTGAGCTCTGCACTTTTCCTGATTTTTTTATATTTTATCCCCCACTGCACCTTATAGAGGTATAAACAAGCGTGGAAATGATATCATAAAATTCAAATAATAGGCATTATTAATATTAATATTATCAGTGTGAGTGGCGTTCAAATCAAACCGGGACTTGTGATTAACCTTTTCCATAAACGAGGGCATAAAACCATGGGCATGTATCATTAATTTTAAGAGAGAAAACAAGACAATGGGTGATATGATTTGTAATGTACGTATAAATGTGAACATTAAATCTCTCTTAATATACTCCTCCCTACAGAACTTCCTTTTCTTTCACTCCTTTTCCAAACACACCATTTCAGTGTCTGCAGCTTTAAATAAACTGCCTCTGAGCGTCCCTTTGTCGAAATGCATTTTTTCCTTCCCCTGCAGTCTGTTGCGTGCCTGTCCGAGCCGGGTGTTACGATGCTGAGGAAGTTAGTATATGAAGATCCGTCTCTGCGTCACACACTAGCTCAGCAACCAGCTTTCCTCCTCACACTGCTCCGAGGTACAAACTGCACTCTTTACTTCTCCAGCAACTTGGAGAACATAATACAGTACTTACAGTAGCAACACAATTTATTGACTTTTTTTTTTTTACTAATTGATGGATCCAAAGCAGAATTTTTCCTCTCCTTTAAGTTTTAAAAAATTTATTTATTTATTTTTAATGTGTGTGATATGGAATGCCCAGGGTTAATGCAGTTAATAAATTACACATCTGTATTTTTCTTGAACTGAAATAAAATTCTATTTGAAATGTAATCCTGTAAGAAAAATATTAATGAATTAATATCCGATCTAAACTTAATTCAAATAAAAAAATCAAACATGGCAACAGTTTTTAATTCGTTTTTTAATCCATCCTGTTTTTAATGATGCCATAAATATACATTTATTTACTATTACATAAAAGTGAATTATTACATAAAAATTACTTGAAGTGTTACGTTGTTAGAAACCAAGTTATAACACTGTGAACACAAGACATTTCAGCTCACACTGATTAATTAAAACAGTCGAGTGACTTCAGTGTCCCGTTTTTCCTTTTAATGAGCTCTAATGAGCTTTAAGGCTCTAGAGTAAGCATTGTTAGCATTTTTTGGCTTCATCCCCTCCTTCTTCCTCGTCCATCTATGAAAAGCGATGCCAATGTTTATACCAATTGAATGGTAATTGCCGTTAAGTAATTTGAAAGCAGTGTGTGGTTTATTTATTTTTATTATTTATTTATTTATTTTCCTCACAGGAGAATAATCTGAGTGTGCTGGCCACTTAGTTAATGGTTTCAGCCATATTTTAGTTTCAGAACAGAGTAGAGGTGGGGGATGGAGTCGCGGAGGGGGGCATTGGTACTCTAGGTGTCAGTAAAATGAAAGACTGGAAATATCCTAATATTCCAATAATAAGAAGAATAATATCCATCATGCAAACACCTCAGTTGGAATAGTCTGACACAACTTAAAAGGAATGAGGGAGTGTAAATCATTGATACTATTTTCAAAAGGTAAATATTAATATTGTATTAATAAAAATAAATATAAACTTCATGACTTTTTTGTTTCCTCATGGTTGGAGTAAATAATTTTCTTTCTGGGCATATTTGCCCCATGTAGGGGTGACATTAGGTGAAATAACATGTTACCGGGTAGAAAATTCAGCTCTCTTTCCTGATCGGTGTGAGCAACACTCTCTCCCAGCAGGCTTTACTTCACACGTTCATCCACTGGGCCTTGTCTGAGCATGGCTATAATGACTTGTTTAATTGTTGTTTTTTAATTTTTTATTTTAAGCCTCACTGCTTATGAAGGCCAATCAGAGAGATGTGACCGAAGCCGCAGCACTGATGTGTCTCCTGCTTTTTGATGAGATTGCAACAGTAGATGTGTGGTATGTACAGTACAAATGTCTAAAGATTTCAAGGCTTTTGTGTGCGAGAGGTCCCAGGTTCAGATCCCGAACGAGCCCCCAGTTCAGGCACAGTGTCGCTATCTAGCAACTCACTCATTTCTTTCAAAGCGAACACTCTGCCATTAGTTTTTAACAGTACTCCTCCTTCCAAGCATGATGATTGGTCACAGAGTGCCTCATAAATTCACGACTTTATTCACCAGGATAAAGAACAAAAACAAATACTTTATCAGGATTTTCTGAAGTGGAATGGATTTCATGGCTGCTCCACAACAATATCGGTCACTATTAAAGTCTTGCGAGTTCAATGAGGCAGTCTTTAATTACTTAAAATGGTTATAGTTGAAAGATTGCTGTGGTACAATAGAAATAACACACATCAACATGTATTGTCAAGTTGTGGAAAGTAAAGATTCACACAATTTATTGTTATTTCTTTCTGGCACAGATGCCCACAGAAAAAAAATGCATAAGTCAACAAAGTCCTCCATGATCAGCCACAGAAGTAATTTGGCAGTGACTTTCTTGTTGTTGTTGTTTTTTTTTTTTAATCTGTAAGTGTCCCAGCCCGCGTAGCTGAGTGTGTAGATGTCCATATTAGCACTCTAGACGGGCGAGTAGTGAGTGCATACCTCTGAGCCAGTGTTACAAGCATTCTTAAAGCAGAGAAGTAAATCTCCAGTGTAGATATGCAGGGATTTTCTTGTGATTAAAACTATTTGTTTGCTTGATTATTTTTTAAATGTTTGATACTACTAATTTAAAGCCTTATCATGTAAGTGATGGTCATTTTGGGTATGTATTTATTATTATTATTATTATTATTATTATTATTATTATGTCAAAGGTTAATGTGTGTCATATATTTGTTATCAGCACTGGAAAAGATGACACAGGTACAGCCTTCACTCCATTCTCGTTGCCCCTCTGCGTTATCAGGAGGTAAGTGTGTTGTTTTTTTTTTTATTAAAATCATGTTTTCCATAAATGACATTTTGTATAAATGATTAATAGCATTGCTGAATGTGTGGCACTAATTACTAAAGAATTTCCTCACATGGCAGTGCTTGTGTCTTTTATATAGATTGGACATTTAAGTCAAGCCAAATCTGATTTAATACATAAAGTTGTTTACAAGTTTATTCATGATAATCAAATAATTGTTTGTTTTCCTTATATAGAGTAATAATCTTTCCAGCACAAGGACTATTATACTATTCACATGGGCACCACCTGATACGATATTACAATACCTTGTGATCCCTGATTTTAAATACTTTTCAGATGCTCCATTCAGATTTTATTACAATTCTAAACAAACTTCACAAATACTTCTATATTTTGTTCCTACCACCTAGGGTGTTATGCTGTCTCTCAGTTTATAAACAGTTAGGTTATTACGGTGGCTCTGAAGTGCAAAACAAAATAACAAAACCCAAAACAAAATAACAAATTCAAAACCAAATTAATAAAATGGAAAACAAAATAACTAATTCAAAAACAAAATATCAAAACCAGAATAAAATAACAAAACCCAAAACTAATTAGTCTTTTTGTTTTGGGTTTTGTTGTTTTGTTTTTGTTATTTAGTTTTCGTAATTTTTAATTTGGTTTTGAATTTGTTAATTTGTTTTCTGTTTTGTTAATTTGTATTGCACTTCTCGGCCAGTCAGATACAAACCGGAAAAGGTAGGTATAGTTTGCGAATGGAATTCTTACCGCTGATTGGATGAGACATCTGCCACTCAAGATATACAGGACGTACTGTAGTAGCGGTAGATTCGTGTGTGTATGAATGTGCAAACATTATTGTGGTTTCAAATATGGCGTTCTTACGGTGGCCCTGAAGTCAGTTTTGTTCATTTGTTTTGTAATTCACGGCCATCATAGTTTAAAGTGAAGCAGAACACACAAGAAACAAAGATGGAGAAACAAGTTCCTACTTCCTGTATATCTTGAGTGACAGATGTCTCGTCCAATCAGTGATCAGAATTTAATTCGCAAACTATACCCATCTTTTCCGGTTTGTATCTGACTGGCCGAGAAGTGCAATACAAATTAACAAAACGGAAAACAAATTAACAAATTCAAAACCAAATTAACAAATCCGAAAACAAAATAACAAAACCAAAAACAAAAAAAATAATTAGTTTTGTTCATTCATTCATTCATTTTCTATACCGCTTAATCCTGTGTTCAGGGTCGCGGGGGACCTGGAGCCTATCCCAGGAGACTTCGGGCACTAGGCGGGGTACACCCTGGACAGGGTGCCAATCCATCGCAGGGCACACACACATACCTAATTAGTTTTGGATTTTGTTATTTTGTTTTGGGTTTTGATATTTTGTTTTTGAATTTGTTATTTTGTTTTCTGTTTTGTTATTTTGTTTTTGGTTTTGTTATTTCGTATTTTAATTTATTTTTTTTCAGTTTTGTTAATTTGTTTTGCACTTCACGGCCACCGTAGGTTATAGAGGAACCACCTCACATACAAACAAAACCATCTATTTAGGAGTTCGACATGCAACACCATGCACAACACTGCTTTCAAAAAAATTGTGGACGCTGAACTGAGTGTCGAGTGTTTGAGACATGCACATTTACATCATTTGGCGAACATAGTGCTCTGCTCTTAGCTCGCAATAAGGTGCTTAATTCATCTGCCTTCAAGTCCCGCCTTCACGCATTAGGATTGGCTCCTACAGTATGTTACAAGTTTGACGACCTAACCAATCTAAGCCAAATTCTTGTAAGCAATTAAAAGTCAGAAGGTGGGATTTGTCATAAAAAAAAAAAAAAGGTTATTTTTGCATTTTACTGCATAGCTTAATGGTAGAATCAACCCAGTTTACTTTTACTTTACTTTACCCAGTCAACCCAGTCTTTTTAATATTTGTGTAAATATATGTTAAACTGAAAAATAAAAGCCAGTCCCTGATGATCAGTCTAAATCTCAGCTTGATATACTACAGCTTTAGTGCTAAAGTGTGGTGTGTATGTCTAAACTTCTCCTTCTCTCTCTCTCTCTCTCTCTCTCTCTCTCTCTCTCTCTCTCTCTCTGTCTCTCTCTTATTCATATATACTGTATATGGATTTTAATCTGTCTTTGAATGTCTGATAAGAACAAGTTTTCAACTCATTTAGTCCAGTACTGTGTAATTGTGCTGTTTTTGCTAAAACCATCTCCACTTTTTCCTTTTCCAGCATTACAAGTATAATCTCCTGTTTAGCTTATGCATTTGCAAATTCTGTTTTAACATAGTCCTAAAAATGCAATTTTGTTTTGCACAGGTATAATCTGCCTTTTCGCGCTGCGTCTCACCACGCAGTGAGTCCCAGCTGCACCGTACTGCCTCCTTATACTGATCTGATGGAGCGGAGAGCTGCCAAAGAGGCGCTGAGCATCAGCTGGAACAGAGCCTGGCACTGCGGCACCGACACTCTGCTCTCACACAGGAGAGACAACACCACTCACACACCTGAGTAAGACACTGCACACACCGAGTATCGCTGGCTAGGAGGTTTCACCATTTTGATTTAATGTGGAAGTCACTTGCTGGAGTGCAGTATGTGTAAGCAAAGCAGTGACACAAACAGGGTAGAATGTGTGTGTGTGTGTGTGTGTGTGTGTGTGTGTGTGTGTGTGTGTGTGTGTGTGTGTGGTGGACCAGATGCAGCAGTGTTCCTGGCCTGTTTACACCTACCTTGTTTTTTCCATTTTATACGTTGAGGTAGAGGCTGTAGATTATATTTTCATACACTGTGCACCATATTTTAGAGCGTAATTAAGTGTGTATAGTGAGGAAAGCAGAGAGGTCTGTAAAAGAGCTGATTTTCAGTTTAATGCTGTTCATTTAAATCCAATTTGCAGTGATTAATGTGGTACTTACAGCTAAGACGTATCATGCAGAATAAATTGACAATATACTACACTCCTATTAAATTTTAATGCTTGCCATTTCATGTTCATATTCATCATATATCATATGTCTTCACAATTAAGCGATGCTGTGCTGTTGTTTTTTTTTTTTGTTTTTTTTTTAACATAATCGAGCGTGTTTAAAGGCAGTGGTTTAGATGCTGATGAAATATCTCGACTCACGATAAAGCAGGCAAGTTTGTGGTTAGGTGAACGTTATAAGGTAGAAGAAAGTTACAAGGGTTAGATAAACTAAATGCAGATATAATTTATCGTAATCTGAATGGGACATCCAGAATGTCAGCGAAGAGTAAGTGAATACTCAATGTGGAACGTGTAAATATCGACTTTTAAACCAGGGCTGTGAGCAGATTAACATGTGGATCTCCATGTTGTTGTGGCATTAGCATGACAATGCCATTTTCAGCCGTTAATGCATACTGCATTTTTACGCGAGTACATTTTGCTGATATGTAGCACTTTATGGCAAATACACAGTTCGGAGAACAGTTCTAGAATCAGGGCTTATTAGGGCTGAACTGGTTTCAGAACTGTTTTTTTTTTTGATAAATTAAACTTGTGCAGATAGTGGCAGAAATTCTTTTTTGACAGGCTCCAATAATTTACGCACATTAAAAACAAGTAAAAAAAAAGTGTGTGTGTATGTATATATATGTATATAATATACATTGTAAAGGAATGCTGAAGGCGTCCAAAAAATGCATTAATCTCCTTTGAACAGTTGATATTGAGATGTGTCTGCTACTTAGGCTCTGTAAAGACTTCATAACGCCTCTAATCTGAGGTGCTGTTAATTGGTCATTTTTCAAGCTGATAACTCTAAATGGACCAGATAATATCCACTATCAATTTTTAAAGAATTTACCCCACCTCTTTCTTAAAAAACTTCTCAACATTTTTAACTCTATCTGGATATCAGGAAATATTCCATCTGCTTGGCATGAAGCAGAAATAATTCCTATCCCAAAGCCAGGGAAAGACCATAAAGATCCTTCTAATTATCTCCCTATTGCTTTAACCAGTTGTCTATGCAAATCAATGGAGCGGATGGTCAATGACCGCCTGGTCTGGGTACTGGAATCTGAACATCACATAAATACTGCCCAGTGTGGATTCAGGAAAGGACGAAGCGCTATAGACCACTTAGTGTGTCTTGAAAGCTATATTCGTGATGCCTTCATTAGAAAAGAACACGCGGTGGCAGTATTTTTTTATTTAGAGAAGGCCTACGACACAACATGGAAACAAGGAATTTTAAACGATTTGTATCAAATTAATTTTAGAGGATGTTTGTTTTTTACAGATTTTTGTTCAAAGTTTCTTATTTGATAGAGTTTTTAGAGTCAAAGTAGCAAACACATTATCAAAACTGCACAAACAAGAACTTGGAGTTCCTCAAGGAAGCATTTTATCTGTAACACTTTTTAATATTAAGATTAATAGTATTATTAAAAACATTGGTTCTGACATACTTTGTAGTCTATATGTAGATATCTGCATTTGCTACAGAAGTAAGAACATGATACTAATTGAGCGGAAAATCCAACAGAAGATAAATAAAATACAATCGTGGTCAATACAGAATGGCTTCAAATTCTCACAAACAAAAACCGTCTGCATGCATTTTTGCCAGCTTCGATCACTACATAACGAACCAGACTTGGTTATGGATGGAACCCCCATTAAAGTCGTTCAAGAGACTAAATATCTTGGCGTCAACCCTTGACAGCAAATTATCTTTTATTCCACACATTAAACTTCTTAAAAAGAAATGTTTCAAAGCCATGAATATTTTAAAGATTTTATCCAAAACCAAATGAGGAGCAGACAGTTCAACTAAATAAATATATATAGAACTTTAATTCGATCAAAACTAGACTATGGAAGTATAATTTATGGTTCAGCCAGGAAATCATATATACGCCTTCTGGACACTGTACATCACCAAGGCATACGACTGGCATTAGGAGCCTACAGAACATCTCCGATCCAAAGTCTGTATGTCGAAGCTACGTAATGAACCCTCCTTGGAAAACAGACGACTAAAATTGGCACTACAATATACAATTAAGCTGAGAACAAATAAGGAAAATCCAGCATATCCAGCAGTCTTCACAAATCATCTTTCAACAATCTATCAAAAGAAACCAAACTATATCCGCCCACTTGGTTTACGTATTTTAAAACACTTTGAGAACCTGAAAGTTGACTTGACCAACCTAGAACAGACACATTTTTGCAGAGTTGCCCCATGGAACCTCAAAAAACCAAACATCTACCTGGATCTAGGAAAAAAACAGAAGTCCAAAACCCATCCAAATGAATATCACCAACAGTTTCTGAACATAAGAGGAAAATTACCACAGCATATACCAATATACACGGATGGATCGAAATCAGAAAACAAAGTGTCAGCAGCCTTTGCAACAAATCTACTGCAGCAGGGTGTACGCATCCCAGATCAAAGCTCAATCTTTACTGCAGAAGCAAATGCTCTGCTCATGGCTTTGAAATTAATTGAAACCACATCACGAAAGAATTACCTAATAATATCGGACTCAAAATCATGTCTCCAAGCATTAGAAAATATAAAAACAGATCATCGAACAATAGTGGAAATACTAACAAAGGTATCAGGGGGCCAGGAGTATCTCAGTGGTTAAGGCATTGGACTACGGTTCGGAAGATCCCAGGTTCAAACCCCAAAACCACCAAGTTGCCACTGTTGGGCCCTTGAGCAAGGCCCTTAACCCTCAACTGCTCAGATTTATAATGAGATTAAAAAAATGTATGTCGCTCTGGATAAGAGCGTCTGCCAAATGCCTAAATGTAAATGTATCATACTTGGAAGCCAATAATTTTAACATAGTTTTCGTTTGGATACCCGGACACTCAGGAATCCCTGGAAATGAGAAGGGGGACAGAGCTGCCAATGAAGCACTGTCTAAAAGACCAATCAAATGCTTTATCCCCTCCTCAGATTTGAAGCCAGTTTTGAATGAATTTATCAAAAATAAATGGAAATCAGAATGGGACCAATAATCAAATAATAAACTATACCAAATAAACTCTGATGTTGGATCTAGATATATTTTTCCTTTTAGAAATCGTTGGGATCAAGTGACCTATACAAGGTGCAGGATAGGACACACAAAAGCAACACACACATTTTTACTGACAGGAGAAAACCCACCACAATCTTCAGCATGCAAAGCCCAGTTGTCCATTAAACATATATTTTATTTGACTGTAACTCTTTTACTCCTTTAAGGAACTTGTTTTACACTGTCGACACTTTTAAATAAGTTTTTAAGCAAGTAAATCCAAATATGGTTTTAAAATTCTTAGAAAAATTTTATTTAAAACAGCTTATCTAGCTCTTGAATAACAAAATACTTCTCGCCATGAATATAGCCATAGAAGCTGGCATGGCCAAAGGAAAGAAAGAATGAATAACTCTAAATGAACTTCTCGTCTGCAGCAGAGGTAGGTTTTGGTCTCGTCCTCCTGGGATGGCCTTCATGAGAGCCAGTTTCATTATGGTGCTTGACGGATTTTGCAAATGCACTTGACAATACTGCTCTTCCAAGAACTATTACAGAAAGGCTGACCTCTGTGTCTTAAAATAACAACTAACTGTTGTTTTTCTTGTTGTTATGTAATTACCTAATTCTATACGTGTTATTTTATAGTTTTGAAATCCACAGTATTGTTGTAGAATGTAGAAAATAAATCAGAAACAAAGAAATTTGCAAGTGAACCCAAACTTTTGAACGGTATTGTGTGTGTGTGTGTGTGTGTGTGTGTGTGTGTGTGTACACACACACACACACACACACACACACACACACACACACACACACACACACACACACACACACACACAATACCGTTCAAAAGTTTGGGTTCACTTGCAAATTTCTTTGTTTCTGATTTATATGTGTGTGTGTGTGTGTGTGTGTGTGTGTGTGTGTGTGTGTACACACACACACACACACACACACACACACACACACACAGATTTTTTTTCTTTTATGATTTTCAAACATCAGTATTCCACTACAAAATGTTACAGAAAAATATTTGTTACATTGCGCTGCGGAATTGTGGGTAATTGTCTCCCCTGCTCGGTCTTAGTGCTCATCTCTCACTGGTATAATCAACATCCGTGCACGTATGTACTGTTTACTATAACACTGTGACCACGTGTGTCTAAAACATATTTTATTTTGTGTTTGTATGCGTGTGTACAGCGCACGTGTACTGTTTCTTATAACACACGATTTTTTGTATACAGTGCACTTGTAAAGTAAAAGAAAGTCTCATTAGAGAGGTTAAAGATCCATTTTCTCTCTCCCTGTATCAGCGTGCTCTTTGTGTGAGCGCGTCATTGGACACCGTGCCCCTTTACACACACACTCACCTCCTCACGCTTTCTCTCTCACTCACTCACACACACACACACACACACACACACACACACACACACACACACACACACACACACACACACACACACACACACACACGTACGTGGAACGAATACTATGAGCTTCCATTATATCTTATGGGGAAATTAACTTTGGTTTACAAGTGTTTTGAAATACAGCTTCTGGAACGAATTATGCTCGTAATCAAAGGCTCCACTGTACTGCAATTTACTCATATTGCATAGAGAATTGGATTCTATTTGTAAATAAAAGCTCTAAGCAATAAACATGCTTAGCAACAAATTTTTAATCCTATGCAGTTTTGGGGAAAATTTAAATGTATTTTCTAATCCGTGTTTTGTGATAAACATTCATTCATTCATTCATTCATTCATTCATCTTCTATACCGCTTTATCCTGTATTTAGGGTCGCGGGGGGACCTGGAGCCTATCCCAGGAGACTCAGGGCACGAGGCAGGGTACACCCTGGACAGCGGGCCAATCCATCGCAGAGCACGCGCACACACACACACACACACACACACACACACACACACACACACACACACACTCCCTCATTCACACACTATGGTCAATTTGGGAACGCCAATTAGCCTAATCTGCATGTCTTTGGACTGTGGGAGGAAACCGGAGTACCCGGAGGAAACCCACCAAGCACGGGGAGAACATGCAAACTCCATGCACACAGAGACGGGAATCGAGCCTGGCCGGGAATCGAACCCGGACCCTGGAGGTGCAAGGATAACCACTACACCACCGCGCCACCTGTGATAAACATCTATAGGAAAAACACAGTAGTTAACAATGCAACACTACTGCACATCTGAACATCACATAAAGACTGCTCTGTGTTTGTAGTTGGGACAGTTATATATTTTTTTAATATTTATTTGTCCTTTGCTACAGATTTCATGCCGATCTGGTGATGTCGGAGTCTCAGGTCGTGTCAATGCGAGTGTGTGATATGAAAGCGGGGCTTCAAGAGTGTGTTCATGCCATTTGCACAGCTGGATCGCACACCGGCGTTACCAACGCTGTGACCAGAATACACCTTTATCTCCTGACCGATCAGCTGGCTCTTAAACACGACACACACGCCGCCAAGAGCACGCTGCAGAAACTCAGCTGGCGTGGCGCGCTAGAGAGGTACATACACTCAATGTTTTAAATTTTGGGGTAGTCCGCCTAAACCTCAGTGGTGCATGGTATATTTCTCATCCCTGTCTAGATTTCTCCAGGTAAAGCCTGCTTGTCCCGAGGACGAGACACTGCTAGGTGATGTCCTGTCGTTCCTGAACACTTTCTTCAAGCGATCTCCGGCTGATTCTGATGATCAAGATCTGAAATGGCTTCTAGAATTACTCCTGAAGCAGGTAACTGTGCCATGCGGTAATCCCATACGGTACTGAGACAAGGTGGTCAAGAGGGGAGGACATGACCGATAGGGTTGTGTACCGAAACCCGGTGCCAATACGGCACCGGTACCTATAGAACCGGTATGTACCGGACCGAAACAGAACGCGAGTTTCGGTGCCTCATTTCGGTGCCACTTAAATGCCTGAACTGTCGATTGAAATATTTGTTCTCTAGATTCATATATTTTTGTAGATTAATCGTTTATTAGATTAAATAAAAAAATTAAAAGCATAAATCATCCGGAAATGAGAGACCATCCGACATGCGCGTGAATGCAGTAACTAACGTTACACTCGCTCTGACGGCAGCAGGCGGTCTACCGATAGCTTAGCATGCTAAAGTAAACAACTCTCGTTAAAATGCCTAAAACTAAACAGTCGAAAGTGTGGCTGTATTTCACAAGAAAGGATTTCGGCACCGCGACGTGCAGCGAATGTCTTACAGCAGTTGCGTGTAAAGGCGGAAACACGTCAAATCTACTGAAACATTCGAGGGCAGACGGAATAAAGTTAAAAGCAGACGGAGGCACCGCGTTTAACAGCTTGTGGACAACAGCCGGCACTATCGGTGTGGACGACCCTCAGTCCCAGTCACACCAACTGTAGCAAAAAGGAGTCACCGGTTATGATGACGTCAGCAGCCTTTCCGCAGGTCAGTAGTAGGATAATGTAATGTTAATAGCAAAATGCAAATCTTGCATTCATGCTAACAAATAGTCGAACTATTTGTAAAAAACTAATGTAACATGGATTCTGTTTATAATTATGGCTTTTCAGCTAGTACTAGTAGTACTACAACAGTGACCCCATTTACCATTGTAAAGAAGGCTATGCATGTCCTGTGCAGGGCAATAAGTCAGGAAAGGAGTCGTATTTTGTCAGAAAAGGCAAATATGGTGCCATTTCTGCAAAAGAATTGTTAAAATTTGAAGCTTACATATTCATATATACTTTAAACTTTTAATATATTGTTAAATTTTAAACATAAAATTTTTTGTTCAATAAAAATTAATTCTTGAGTCATCCACTATAATTTTTTTGCTTAAAAGTATCGGTTCAGGCACTGTTTTGGCACCGGTACCGTTTTCAAAGTATCGATTTGGCACCGGTATCGAAAAAAACCCAAACGATACCCAACCCTAATGACCGATGTGTGTGTCTGTAGGACAAACATGTCCTGCTGGACCTGCTGCTAGAAGTGAAGACGCACGCGGACCCTCAGAAAGACACCGCGATTCAACGCTGCGGACATCAACTGCAGAAAGAACTGACCTCGCTGTTCAACACACTGCTGCTGAGGCTCACACACACCTCCGACAGGTTCCCCGTGCACACACATGCAGGAGCTGATCACTTCTTCAGGCTTCTTCATCTCTCTCTATCTTTCTCTGAATTTTTTTTTTTTTTGATCCTTCTGTCTCTTGACTTCTTTCGGATTGATTTTTCCTGATCTGTGCTATCTCTCCCACGTTCAGGATTGGAGGATGAGTGTTCATCTGTTCATTCATCTTCACTGACCACTTCATCTAGCCTCCGCTTCCTCTATTGAACATCTTATTTTCTCTCTCCGTATGTCACTTTCTGTCTCTTTGTCTGATTTCACTCTTCCCTCAGGACGTCTCTCTCTCTGTCTCTTGCTGTCTGTCTTTGTCATTCCATGTATCTCTCCTCCTCTTGTTCAATATCTGATCTTACTCTTCCTTTAGGATCTTTCTGTCTCTTTATCCAAACTTGATCTTATCAATCTTTTTCGCTCATTAAGGATCTGAGTTCATTCATCTTCAGTACGGATTTTTCACTTTCTGCTGTCTTTCATTGCATATCTATTCATTCTCTCTTCCTTTATCTATCTATCTCCCATTTCATTTCACACAGGTCTAAGATCTCTCTTTCCTCTCTCTTCCATTCAGGAGCTGATATCTCTCTTGCCTTCCTTTAAGATATGAAATTTCTTCTGTATTCAGCATCTAACCCTCTCTTTCTCTCGCTCTGTCTCTCTCGCTCCCTTTCCCCATGTTCAGGATGTGTACGCTGCTCGCCGGGCCGTTTGCTTCCGAGTTTGCCGTCCGTCTGCTGCAGTGTCTTCGCGTTTCAGACGCCCCGCGTTTTTACGGCCTCCCCTCTCTGGAGCGTTCTGTACGCAGCATGACACACACCACCGCGCTGCCTGGCTGGAGCACTCACACGAGCAGCATGGAGCCACACACACTCTGCCGGAAATATCTCAGCGGCCTACTTGAGGTACACACGCTACACACAAAAGCATGCACGTGCACACACACACACACACACACACACCGTCTTGGCTGTTATTTTCATGTTACATACCATGTAGACAAATACGTGCATATGGAGATGGGAAGGAGCTTTATTTCTTACTATTGTTTTATACTTTTTAAATTTTTTGTTTGTTTGAAGGTAATTTCCTCTTTCTACGTGGAGTGGGGAGGAAACGCCATGTCCTTTATGGGAAAAGGAGTGACCAAGAATGCAGTGATCTCTCTGCTTCATCTTTCCCATGAGATGATGTCTGAGAGCAAGCAGGAGGTATGGGATGTTATTGAAAAGTCATTTACTTTCTACAGTCATAAAAAAAAAGGCTAATTACTCGATTTAATCACGACTCGATCAACTTCACATCATATAATTTGCATGGATTACTTAGACTTTAATATATGAGCCATACTGTCGAGCTAAAATAGCCTATTTTTTTATTATTATGGTTTACAGCATTTAGTCCACACCCTCATCCAGAACGACTGAAAGTGCTTTAGAGTCTCTAATAAAACTGCATCTTTGTGCTCGTTCATTAGGTCTCGAACTAAGGGTGCTTTCTACGGTGGCTGAGAAGTGCCAAACTAAATAACAAATTCAAAAACATAATAACAAAACTGAAAACGAAATGACAAAACCCTTAAATGATATAATAAATCAGAAAACGTGGCAAAAATTCAGATAAACCAGAAAAGGTTAGTGTAGTTTGTGACAAAATTCTTACTGCTGATCTTAAGTGGCCGATGTCTCGTCCAATAAGCAGTAAGACTTTTATTTGCAAACGATACATTCCTTTTACAGTTTGCCTGAATTGTTGTGTTTACTGATTTGGTATTTTGTTTCCATTTTTATTTGATCTTTTTTGGGATTTGTTATTTTGTTTTTGAATTTTTATTTCTTTTGGATGTGTTTCGTTTTTCAATTTGTTATTTTGT